>OZ020275.1:10556196-10683735 GCA_963971205.1 Aethes cnicana
GGAATCCTCTTGGTACTTCGCTTCTGGGCTCCCGCCGCGGTCGGTCTCGAAGTCCAGCGAGTCGCGGTTCGAGCCGGTCGGCTCGGGCTCGCTCCAGATGCTATCTTCTGAGCAGATGCTGAACTGTTCAACGTTACCCTGCGCGCGGTCGTTGTATGTGCGGATGAGGTGCCCCCAAGTTTGCTGATTGCGGTCCGCATTGACGTTCTTCAATTTACGTCGCCAGTTGGCGAACCAGTTGCAAATCTGAAAATAATATCTATATTTAAGACATACTTATAACACGACACAACTTAGGCGCGCGTCCTACTTAAGTACCTACCTACATACGTTAGTACCTACTTAAGCCGTTGACGCCTTAGGCTGAGTTGATTCATGCATAGTTGACGGACTCCTGCAGAGTGGTGTATGGTCGTTAAATATGGCCGCCGAGCTGTCATTGCATACAGAAACGTCATTTTGTCCCATAGTAAAATATTTAACGTTAACGTTAACTTTAACGGACGGTTTGAATCAACCCGCCCTTAGTCTGTCATTGCTTATTCCACGCGCCTTCTAAGTTGTGTAAAACACTTACTACTACAGCCTATTTGCGTCTCACTGCTGGGCACAGAGGGGAGGCCTCATCATGAGAGGGTTTGGGCTATAGTCCCCACGCGGGCCCAGTGCGGATTTTGGAAACACTTACTTAATTGATGATTATTTTTCATGTTGATTCGACTTGCGTCAAAATGATTACGAACTTCTTTTACTTTATTAGATATCCATCTCCCGCGGTATAACCCGCGTAGGTCCCATTTTTTCCAGTTCCCGTACGAGTTTCGGAAAATCCTGCCTTAGTGCTCCCCTACACTTCCCAAATTTTCAACTCACTACAACCAGGGGCTCTATTCGAAACGTTACATAGGGAAAGGGAAGCGTCGTTCCCTGTGTAACGTTTCGAATAGAGCCCTAGTGTTTCAAATGTGCCTTGTCTATCCGTCACTCGGTAAGAAACGGGAAAGTTTTAATATACTAAGTAGCAGGTAGATTAGATTTCATGACATAATTCGCGGCATAATGTAAAAAATTTTAGGTGGGCATAGACAAACAGTCGAGTTCATAAATATATGTACCTACACTTTTGGACCTTATTAAAATGAGCACCAAAGGTCTAAAAGTGTGTTTATATTCGCTTACTAGACTGTTCTTTCGAGTCTTGTATGCTCACGGAAAACTGGAAATAATATAAATCTCGTAGTTAACAAAGCAGTGACAAAAATAGAGCCTATTTAGGTATGTACCAACCAATAGCAATTCCTGGCATGCTTCCAATTGGGTTGGTGGCAGGCAAAAACATGATACATTACAATGTTTTTGAGCAGTTCGAAAAAATACTCTGATGATTGATCAAATAATGATAAATCAATAACTAATGGACGAATTTCATATAGGTACCTGAATGTAGGTGAGACCTGTCTCTTCTGCGAGATATTTCTTCTCCTCTCGATTAGGATAGGGGTTCTCTCTTCGTCGCACTAGCCAATCCTTTAAATACCGTTTTATTTCTGGTGTGAATAACCTTTTCTGCGGCCGCTGGCCTGCGACTAGACTCCTTCTGGAATTGTAGAATAGATTGTCTTATCTGCTAAATTGTGATGTTTTACTTCGGAAATGTCAGGGATAGGAAAAAAAGCTCGTTAATAAGAGAAAATACATTCAGAATAAAGAAGAGCATGTGCACTTCTCTGTCCGTGGGTGACGCACAAAGAAACTTATCTTAACAAACAAACTGAAAGCATTGAGTCATGTCATGTCGTGTACTAACCGAGTGTATCGCTTGTTTCGCACAGGCCTCAAGGTCTTGCCACTGTCCTCCTTAGCCGGGGATCCCTCCATTGTGGCTGCTGTATCGTTGCTTGGATTTTGGAGTAGAGTCATCTGAATATTTACACTTGTTTCAAGTTGGGTTTAAGTTCAAAAACACGTTCGGGCACGTGCGTAGGGCGCCGCAGCGTGAGATACGACTCGTGTCTGGTCGCGCTGCCGCCGCGGGGGATGCTCGGTGATCTATTAAAAAAATAAGAACATGATGACACAAATAGATTGTATTTCGAACACTGCAAACGCACCATCTAATCACTCCGAATCGTCGAATAGTGCACCACGGTTCGCCAATGCGTTGATGTAACAGAAACATGACGGTCACATTCCATAGTTCACTTTTAGATGTTATTAGCTCCAAATAATTTATTAGCGCGTAAATTAGTAAGTTTATACTGAACAACGCAAACAGATTTGCCGAGCTTTGCGTAAACACGACGGTTAATGATTTAATATTCAGTAATCGCAACTAAGAACAAAAAACATAACTATTACGTGTGCTAGGCAAGGGTCATTGTTCTTGTTTATAAATGTGAGATAAAATCAGTGTACCTAATTAGAAGTAGATTTGTAAGTTGATTATGTTGAAGTATTATTGTGATTTTACGTGGAGTTGTTTTACATATGTCGTGTGTGTAAAAGTACGTACCTGGTCGCGGGAAAGCTCGCGGAGTGTGTGAAAATGGCGTCGGATAAGCGCGAGCGACGGCAGCGCGGCGCTAGCGGCGCGCGCGCACGCCGCGCGCTGCAAATCGTGTTATTTCAGGATGTCTCCCGCGGAGTCTTTAAAACACCTTTGCGATGAGTGAGTACAAAATATGTATTTTTTTCATTTATCTTCTAACCTTGACATTGTTATGGTGATCTAGAATCTTAATTATAGCAAACAGTTATTTTCACTTAATGATCTTTAGTTGGTATTGTGTTAGAAATGACTAATCAATGTAGCGTTTATTTACGATCATGAAACTGTTGAGTACCTAAGTACAATACAATACACAGTATGAATGTTAAGTATTACCAAAGGTATTACTTATATCATTATTACAACATACTTATACTATACTATTGGTTAAAAGGGATGACGACAGGTGAAGAAATCGAAATTCTAATTAGTCCGTCAGTCAGGTAATAAAAAAATTTTAGACACATATTTTTTGTTTTATCAAATTAACAAAGAATGACTAAGTTAAAACGTATTAAAGTTGGAGAGTGGGGGCTAACTACGTCACTGTTAGGTATAAATCGTACCTAACCGTGACGTCACGCGACATTTCAACTCAATATATCTCCGAATAAGTTTGATTACGTGAAAAAAGAAAAAAATACGTGTCCCATACTTTTTAATAATCTTCCTGATAGACTAAGGAAAAAAAAGTTGTCGTCATCCCTATTAACTGGTTGAACTGAAGGAGCATTGATGTCACTTTTAGGTGATACATATTATCAGTGTCTTTTGCCCGCGATTGCAGAGTATGCGCAGAAACACTCATTTTGGGAAATCCTCCCTTATTGTTCCCCTTCACTCCCCAAGGAACCTACATCCCAAATTACTGCTTCTTACGACCAGTAATTTCGGCTGTGTGTTGTCATCAGTCAGTCATTCAGTAACGGAAGAGTTTTATTATTTTTACAGTATACCTACTAGCTGGCCCCGTGGACTTCGTACCGCCTTAGAATTTTTTTTAGGGTATGAAAAATATAGCTTACTTCATATTCTCAGACCTACTGAACATATATACACTCCAAATTTCATAAGAATCGGTCGAGCCGTTTGAGGAGTTTCGTTACAACACTGTGACACGAGAATTTTATATATTAGATCTTGATTATCACATTGGTAGTCATATTTTGTCAATAATCAATAAGTTTAATGAATATTTTTTTAAATAAATCGGGATAACATTATATATTTCATACTTTAGACATAAACGCGCTGTAAAGTCACAGGGAATCCGGAGGTCTAATTCGAGTTTGTAAATAGGGGATTCGGTATATCCCACATCCATGAATAACTAAATAGCGATTCACTAATGTCCTATTTAGCACGATGAATATTTCAGGGGCCTCATTCCGGTCACAAAAGGGATTTTATTGGGATCTTATAGTGACGTCAAAACGTCACGGCGCTCAAATCGAACTTTAATTGAACCTAGCTGCTTAACGTTTGACGGTAGGGATAAGAACGCACCATATCCCTATGTATTCGTTTCGAATACAACCCCAGGGCCTATATTCGAAGTCTTTAAATAGGGATCTCGCTCTTCCCTATAGGATCGCTCACGCGTCGCGTGAACTTTAAGCAGCTGGATTTAAAGTTCAACTTGACGCGTGAACGATCCTATAGGGAAAACCGAGATCCCTATTTAAGACTTCGCATAGAGCCCCAGTTATCGTATAGGTTTAGCCCAGTAAAATATAAGGTTGGGATCATATACATTCAACAGCAATGAAAACGGGTCACTTTGCATGGTAAATAAATCCTATACAAGGTGACCCGTTTTCATTGCTGTTGAGTGCAGTAAGTACCCCAACAGGTGAAATGGACTAGACCATTTAACTTTTGTTGAGGATAATATTTCACTATGATATTCGCTTAATATGATAAGAATATAGGGATGTGTATGTATGTACACAATTTGTACACAACTTCGAATTTACAAGCTAAATTCTAATGCTGTAAACCAATTAAGGTACGACTAACTGCGTACATACTCAATAATGTTTTATTATTGTCGGTATTGCAAAAGCAATACGAGTGCAACGAAAGATAAAGCACCGTTATGAATAATATTTTCGTAAGTAAAACGTAGTTGCAAATGAGTTCATAACTCTTGAATGATGTTTTTGTGCGCTTCTGATTTCGAATTTTGCCGGCGACCCCTCTCGCCTTGATCGACCTCGGGGGCGCTCTATCCTTGTCGTTGCATACAAATTGCGAATACGCTGTCTCTTTCAGACGCCACGGCGCGAGCTCGGGTGCTCTCGGCGCTCTACAAGTCTCCAGTCTGCATTCTCTCTAGCAAAACAGCGGCTGTGCGGCCGCTAAATTTTCTACAAGCATGCCTCGCGTCAGCACTTTGCCCATTCCAGTTTAGAACATCGTAAACAATGGTAACTAAAAGTGACTCAGTTTTGTAAGATAATCCGCGGCGACGCGTCGGGAAAGAACGACACGGTAGTAACCGCGCGTGTAAAATTCGGCCCCACGTGCGTTACGCGTTCACAACGCGATTGATTTTTGCGGAATGGGTGACGCCGGTGACGATAAAGTGGTTCTCAAACGTCAAATAACACTGTTCAATGGAGTGGGAATTATCATCGGGACAATTATCGGTTCCGGCATTTTCATTTCCCCGACAGGAGTGTTCAAGTATACCGGGTAAGCTGGATGCTCAAATTTCCCGCCCAACTTGCATCATTCATCCGCTTGTTTATAGGTTTTCCACGTGACGTCTCCATGACAACCGTTCCAAACTTTTGAACTTTGAGTCGACTTCATTTCCACATTTAGTTTAGTATGTTTATTTTTGAAATCATGAATTAAATTAAAATACAAATGTAGAGTGATGATGTAGGCTTACTTATCTAATAAAATACAATATGGTACTTACGTCAATTCAAAGTGGCTACTGCTTTAAAACTTAACTTATACCTAAGTAGGTAAAATTTGCGCATAACATAATGGTGATAGGTATAATGATGTTGAGTTGTGTATATATTTTCTGGAATAATACCTACTTAATTTAATTTAATTTTGGCGATATCCATTACAATTAATGATCGAATACCCACAAATTGTATTTGCAATATAGTAAATAAACAAGTCTGTGTAAACCGCTTTTGCATAAGGTTCATTATTTTACATCAGCCTTGGCCATAAAGTGGGATTTTCTGCCCGCTACGCGGAGAGAAAATCTCACTTCTTGCCCAAGGCAAGTAAATTATTTTACAGACATAATTTCCTAAATTACTTAATTCAAAATGAATTCAAACAATATATTTTACTAGTGCTTCTCAATATAAACCGTGCCATATGTTTTTAAGACTATATTATGGAAAGCATGACACAACTTTGAAGGAGAGCGCGGTGAAGCACTTATGACGTTGACGCAGAGTCTATAATTGCTTAATCCGCGCGCCTTCTTAGTTGTTTCATGTTAGACTTATCTCATGTGAGGTGGGTGTGACTTTACAACCTAGCTAGCCTAGGCTTGTTTCCTTATTTGTCCAGAATCTATTTTAGTACATACCTGTACCTATTTCGATATCTGAATCTGAAGTCAGCATATTTATCTAAACAGGAGCCTTATTCGAGTTCGTATGGGAAATCAATCCTTATTTTGCAATATTATATGTATTAATATAAATGTCATATACCACGAATCATGATTGTATTAAATCAGCCAAAAAATTATCGTGCTTCGCATGCTCAAAAGTCATAAACTTTGATTTAACCATAACGTAACGAAGGTGCCAAACTGCCAACATAAAAATGTTCTTCCATTGAGAGGATGAAACTTACGTAGATATCACTTGTATCTTGTATGCTGAGTTGCAAAATGCATTTAATGGCAATGCTGTTCAAGTACCCGACAATATAATGTAAACGGTGCTGTTGGCTATCTTGATTCCATGCGCGATGTTTTAACGTTAAGCGTAACGGAAACTTCAATACGTTCACAGGCGTTATTTCCCTCGGATATTTATAAAACGTATACGTATATATATGAATATGATCATCGAGATAAAAGAACACAATGTAGACCACTAAGATCACTAATCATTAAGTCGCTGGATCATCTCGTGTAAATTTTCGGCTTATCTTGAAGTCATTGTTTTGAGTATTTCATGGCCATCTTCGTCATGTGTAAGGTACCTACCTATACGTAGCAACACAGATAAGCAGACATTGCCCATTAAGCATGCTCGTGTTACGCATAACGGTATTTAAGGATCCATTTTTTTCAGTTAATGCTCGAGTAAGAACTCAGTAAGAACTTGCATTCTGATTTCTGATGTTTAGTGATGCATGCGACGTTTTGAAACGTATCAAAATGCTTTGTAAATGAGTAAATCGCAATCTAGTGATATGTAAAGTCTAAGCGTTTACACTGGTATTCACTGGGGATACGAATTGGTACCCATTAAGAGTTCTCTCGAAACCAGCAGTATGTACGTATCAACGGTATTCTAGCACTGAGGCTTTATTCGAAACCCTTAAAGCGTTACGTACGGCATTGAAACCGAACTTTAATCAGATAGGTAGATTTAAAGTTATATTTGAGCGCCGCCGTGACGTTTTGACGTTCCGCCACTTCTCAATGAAATCCCTTTTGCGTCCGGAATGAGGCCCCTGGATCAGGGTTTTAAGTTGATTGTGTTCGTTTCATTCCTAAATAATTTTTACTTTTATTAAAGAAGAAAATTATGAATATGAAACATTAATTGACTTATTGCCTATAGATGTAGCTAAATTTCTGTCATACTTCAAAATAAAATACCAAGATGATCTATTGATCGATTGGTCTGGTGACACCCTTATTCTCACGTTATTTTTTCGAGAGCCAGGGGCTATATTCGAAGTCTTAAATGGGGATCTCCATTCTCCCTGTTCCCTATAGGATCGCTCACGCGTCAAGTTGAACTTTACATGTAGCTGCTTAAAGTTCACGCGACATGTGAGCGATCCTGTAGGGAACAGGGAGATCCCTATTTTAAGACTTCGAATATCACCCCAGGTGGCCTCAGTATGTAAAGATAGGTACTTATTAGAGGCTTTGAATTTTGCTACGTTTAACTAAATTCTTTTATAGCATCGTAACTGAATGCTAATTGCTGAACTGGGTTGTCAAGTTGAGGTTGGAGTGAACGCCCTCCTTTCTAGCAGCAAGGCCAAGGTAACTGGTTGACACCTGTTGGTGCGTGTTGCTATACGAGGTGGTCCATATATGTATGTAAGCTGTACTCTTGTAGTGGGGCTCAGTGTCTTATCCATACTAATTGATAAATTCGAAAGCAGACTTTCGGATTCGAACGGTCGGTTGCGGTACATGCGGTTTCCGCGGCTAAACGGCTTCCATCAACTTGAATGAGAATGAGAATGAGAATGAGAATTATTTATTTCAAAACTCCACATACTATGCTATCTTAAAACTAATTACAAATTTTACCTTATTACTAGATGGATTTGCTTATTGACTTACTGAAGACTGATATAGCTTCTATTTATCTACCAAATGTATTTTTGATTCTTGGATGGGTGACTGTCTTTCACAGACCGTAACAATACGAATTAAAAAATGTATACCTTTTGAATATACGTATATTTCAAAATAACAAATTTTCCTATAATTTGTGTTTTTTTGGGAAACCAGATGTTTCGACCAAAATATTAGTTAAGTATATTGAAAAAGACTATTATATAATCAATACATTATATCGTTGTTTATTCAAAGTTTCAATTAGAACATTTTTATTTTCGCCTTCCTACTTGCCAAATCCACTAAGTGGACGCAAACAAGCGAAGTGACCCTATTACTTATTTATACTTTATATTAAGCCGTGGTGGCCTAGTGGTTCGACCTGCCGCCTCTCATTCAGAGGGTCGGAGGTTCGATTCCGGCTCGCACCTCTAAGTTTACTTATGTGCGAAATTCAATTTGAATTTACCACTGAGCTTTTCGGTGGAGGAAAACATCGTGAGGAAACCTGCACGCATCTGCGAAGTAGGTAATTCAAAGTGTGTGTGAAGTCCCCAATCCGCACTGGGCCCGCGTGGGGACTATAGCCCAAACCCTCTCGTGATGAGAGGAGGCCTGTGCCCAGCAGTGAGACGCATATGGGCTGTAGTAGTAGTAGTACTTTATATTAAATGCAGAGGGTCGGGGGTTCGATTCCTGCTCGCACCTCTAAGTTTACTTGTGTGCAAAATTCAATTTGAATTTACCACTGAGCTTTTAGGTAAAGAAAATCATCGTAAGGAAATCTGCACGCATCTGCGAAGTAATTCAAAGATGTGTGTGAAGTCCTCAATCCATACTGGTTCCGCGTGGGGACTATAGCCCAAACCCTCTCGTGATGAGAGGAGGCCTGTGCCCGCAGCAGTGAAGTAGTAGAGTAGTATTAGTAGAACTATCGGTTGTCTTGGAGATTGCAATGTAAGCAGTATTTACATATTTCATTTCTTTTTTATCCGTACTAGGTAGGTATCCGTATTCATGCGTCTCGTGTTAACGCGCAGTAAGGTTTGGGTCATTTCAATTCTAATGTTTAAACATTGCGCTATTTCCTAAAGCCGGATTAAAACATGCAAAGAATGCAGGCATTAATTAATTTGCTAAGTAGTTTCTGTAAAGACTGGTGCTATCTTACAAGTTTAGTATGTACGAACCTTTTTTACGATCTCTCATTAAGTAATTAGTACGAGTATAGGTAAGGTACCTACAATAAGTTTGGATTAAAAAAGAAGTTGTTTTATCATTTAACAATTATAAGTAAGGATTCACAATCACAAAGCGAACAACTCGGGCACCCATTTGGCGCTCGGTAAATTTAACACTTAAGTCTTAAAGTGTTAGGTTTACTTTTGTATAAAATATTTATCTTGACACATATTATAAAGAGGCGTTATTAGCATATTGGAATGTATTTTCTAATGTCAGTTTGCTCCATATATTTTGACATATTCTGTTAGGCACTGTTCGTCCATATGTTATTATTGGTCAATGTGTTTTATGTATAGTGAAGGTAGGTCTTTATACAATATCGACGATCTATGAATGATAGACCTAAAATTGTGTGAAAACGAAGAAAATATAACCTACAGCTTAAGTTGTAAGTTTTGGTCTGAAATTCGAATCTTCCCATTTTCACCATTTGTGCATACGAACTCATATACATACTTTAACCTCAATTATGTAAAATAACGGTTAATTTGCAAGTCGTAGTAGTAACTTGTATAAGCCGAGGTTGATAAAAAGTCCCTGAAACGCTGTATCGTAAGTGTAACCGTAACCACAGACGCGGCGCGGCGGGGAGGGCACCGCCGTCACCTCATAGGTACCTACTACCTACCTATAACGCATTAGGATCAAATTACTGCTATAATCGGAAAACTTATACGGGTTTTAGATGCGTAAGATTTCATAAAAATACCACAGTTAGTAAATCTTTCTGGGGCCTTGTTTGAGTTTGTAAATAGGAATAGCTATATGGGATTTTCCATATCCTTCCCATTACAATTTAAAGGACTCTATTGGGATATTAGTCCAATAGAATGTTCGATTTCATTTGTGAAAATAAAGACTGAAGGATAATTGTCTCGTTTTCTTGGTAAGAGTTATCCACTCACTTATCACCAAATGCCGCCCGCATGAGGTTTGAAGGGAATCCGTAGATAAAAGTATCGTTATATTGCTTTCCAAGCACATTGTTTATTACAGAAGGCAGATTATTGTCTAGACGAGCGGAGTATCACAGGGATATATACCTATGTACTATCATGATTGATGAGGATGAGCTAATCTGCCGACTTCCACGCACTGACGACTCACCTCTATAGCTTATTCCTTTCGCACTTGCGCTCAAGATAAAAATGCAGTCAAACCGGGTTAAATTTAAATAAGTCATGCATATTTAACGAGTTCCACCTTATAAGTTGTAGGTATGTAATTATTAAACACAGCATAATCAAAAGTTACCTATCAAATATTTAATTTGTCCTGACATCAATCTTAAAATCGATCTAGAAAATACTAGGATAATCATACAGCACATTTTTCTTGTGTTAATCTGTCAGAACACAATTACCATTTTCACTGTTTTTTTTTTCCCAGCGCTTATGAATAAGTAGGTTTTCAAATCAAACTGACGCAAGAATCTTTTTTGTTACAGTTCAGTGGGAGCATCCTTATTAATATGGATCGTGTGCGGTCTGCTATCGACCCTGGGAGCACTATGCTATGCAGAGCTGGGCACGTCCATCACCAGGTCGGGCGGGGACTACGCCTACATCTACGCAGCCTTCGGCCCCCTCCCCGCGTTTCTCCGGCTCTGGATCGCACTGCTCATCATCAGGCCGACCACGCAGGCCATCGTGGCCCTAACCTTCGGGCACTATGTCGTGAAGCCCTTCTTCCCTGAATGTAACCCACCGCAGGATGCTGTCAAATTTCTGGCTGCTGTCTGCCTGTGTATGTATTATTTTGTGATTTGAATATTAATACACATATACCTACAAAGCCGGGGCAATTAGTGTTAAATCAAAAGAATGGAGATAAAGGCCACTGTCATATCTACTTATAACCTTGAAAATTGTGTAGTTTGTTCATGTATTTAATGATACTATTTTCTATATAGACTCTAGAAAGTAGACAGGAAAACGGTTCTCTTAAGTTCGTTCTTTGTATTTTGTACCTGATCTGTAAGATAAGATAATACACAAAAACATTGGAAAGTAAATACATAGACGCGATAGAAAGTGTCTACGGTATACAAACAAAAACGGGTTTAAGTTATAAGTAGAGAATTATCTCGATGCAAATGCAATATAGATGCGAAGTGCGTACTTATACATCGATGGGCAAAATAGACGCAAGATAATCATTCCCTTTCACAAACGTGCCGACCTTGGCAGCATCAAAGTGAAAGAGTAACAGGTCTGTAGAGAAAACTTTCTCAAATTATCAAGAGTGAGAGCAACTCAATGAACGATCATCGAATGAATTTAACGAGTTCGCAACAGAATCGAGTGCATCGCTCCCATTGACTTCTGACTCCGCCAACGAGCAACACTTATCGGATCACATCACTGCATTACCTTCGATAGGAACCCGATTGCGAATTGCTTGTTTACGAGTCGCCGAGGAAACAACTGACATTTTAGCTTACGGATCGAATGTTTTGAAACTTCGTCAATTTTAATCGTTCAATCGATTAGCTCCGACTCTAACTTATCACATAGCTGTATACCTACCTATACACATATGCTGCACTTATTCTACATATAAGCAAATGTTTAAATACCATTACAATAAAGTTGGTCCAGCTGAGCGAAAAAAGAAAGATTGGTCACGAATACATGTACGAGTAGATGATTTTGAGGGGGCTAGCTTTCCCCCTTGGATCCGCCAATGTTACGGGAGCTATTTATTCTCTGGAGACATGACGAAACGACTTGTTGAATGGAATACCTAATTCGCGTTTACTCTATTCGCTCTACTCGCATTATTATCAAAGATTCTCACGGTTTTTGTTGTTGTTGTTTGCCAACCTACCGGTGAGCTTGTTATCTTACTGTTACTGTTATCTTGATACTTTCTTAATCAAATTGTTATTCATACTTACATCAAGTTTCATAGTTAACGTCGGATGTTTTAGTCAATGATATATAGCGATGTTTTTTTATTTTATTCTAGGCAATTGAGTGACGCAGTTGTTTGTTCAAAACAAGTCTGTCAATTATTTAATGGAAACTAAATGAATAATTATAATTGAATTCTTTATTAGGTTTCCTGAGAATACCTACTATGTGGTGATGCACCTCTGACATTTTCTTGCAGATAAACCCTCGTATCAATCAATATAATTTGCCGTTCGATTACTTGCCTCCTTCCTCTCACGTCTAAGTGGAGCGGCGGCGGAAGCATCACTTAACCTAATTACTGGCGACAGAGGAATATTCTCTGAAAATCAACCGAGGCCTTATTCGAGTTTATAAAACGAGATATAGAATTTCCCATATCCCTAAATACCCAATTACTACATTAGCTCTCTATTTAGTAAACATTCTATTGGAATATTATACCAAAAGATTCCTTAAAAGTCATATAGGAGATCCATTTCCCCGAATAGCATTTTAAATTATATAAGTTTCTTGCTAAATAGAAAGATTCATAGTGAATTGTTATTTAGGGATACGCGAAATCCCACATCCTTATTTTCCAACTCAAATAAGGCCCCGCTAGATACTGTCGTAAATTAATTTAAGTTATTCGAGAACACGCTCAGTCTCCGTGAAAGGAAAGCGAAAATCGAGTTAAATGCGATTTAACTTTAGCTTTCGCTGTCAAATCGAAGAACAGGTTCGTCCCTTCTCTGTGTGTGGGCTCACTTCACTTGTTCTGTGCCCAACTGAGTTGTGCTGAGCCTATATTCGAAGTCTTTAAATAGGGATCTCGCTGTTCCATATAGGATCGCTCACGCATCGCGTGAACTTTAAGCAGCTAGATTTAAAGTTAAACTTGACGCCTGAGCGATCCTATAGGGAACAGCGAGATCCCTATTTAAGACTTCCAATATAGGCCCTGAAGCACCCTATACGATATGCGGCTTCACGACAATGAAGAGACAGTATCTCTTGTTGTCTATGAAATGTTTAGCTTTCTAGATGTCCTTTATCATGGAAAAAGAAGATCAAAAGTACTTAAGTAGATATATATTCGTTTTCGAGAACTTTGAAGGACTTTATTTTTATTATACATTTTTAATTGGTTTCATTGTTTAAAAGTAAATGGAAGCTTTTTGACACTATCCACGACTCATTTGTATTAGTTAGGCCGCTACGTCATTCTATACGAGTACCTATCTTACCTATGTGTACGGTTCCCTATATACTTTAAGTACCTAGTTGAATTAAATGTAAGCAAATAAAAACAGCATGCTCAAAATTTCAAGTCAGAAAATGTACCTTATTTTATTTAGGTATAGGAATGGACGCTCCATATCCCTATGTACTTAGGTACAGTTTCGAATCTGTATTCACGCTTCCCTGGCGTTCTTTAAGAACGAAAAAGAAAACACAGATATTTGACAAATACTGTCAAGTGAAGCTGCGGACATAAAGCTAAAGTGCAGTGTGTTTGCAGGTGTCCTGACGGCCATCAACTGCATCAGCGTGCGGTGGACGATGCGCATCCAGGACGTCTTCACATCCTCCAAGCTTCTTGCGCTCGTGGTCATCATCATCTCCGGCATCTATTATATCTGTATAGGTTAGTAATAAAGTAAGCCGTGGTGGCCTAGTGGTTCGACCTACCGCCTCTCATGCACAGGGTCGGGGGTTCGATTCCGGCTCGCTCCTCTAAGTTTACTTATGTGTGTGAGATTCAATTTGAATTTACCATACTGAGCTTTTCGGTGAAGGAAAACATCGTGAGGAAACCTGCACTCATCTGCGAAGTAAGTAATTTAAAGATTTGCGTGAAGTCCCCAATCGGGCCAGCGTGGGGACTATAGCCCAACTCTCTCGTGATGATAGGAGGCCTGAGCCCCAGCCCTGGGACATAAATAGGCTGAATTTGTAGTAGTAGGTTAGTAATGAAATCAGTTTTTTTTACAATTACTACTTTTTGACTATTACTTCGCGTGACAGCGGCAGCGGCGATATATTAGCCTATTAGTGTATGTCTAAGGCCCAATTCCACCTAGCTGCTAACCTTGGGTTAGCCTCTTAACCCACGTCAAATTCATAAAAATGAATCTAAGTTAAGCGGTTAACCCGAAGTTAACAGCTTGGTGCAAGTGGGCCTAAGTTAAGCATTTCGAGCAAGACAGCTCATCTATGTTCCTATTGACAGTATTGACACGTGTTAATTATTCAATGAATTTATATGTAAGTATTTATTACTTCTTGTCCTAATCGCTTAGGTCAAATAAGGATCTTGCTGTTTCAAAACAAGTTTGCGAAGATAGTTGAATATAACATACCTATAACGCGCTAGATACCTACAGAAACGGGATTTGATGGGATCTCCCACCACTTTATACTTTATATATGTACCTACCTAATAAAATAAAAACCAGAGAAGAGTTAATCTCGCATGGAGAGGTTTGTTGATTATTTTCTAAAATATTTCGAATACCATGGACTTTTTATAGGTTTTCCTGTAATCTATAGGGCAAGGACTATAATATAATATGGAGGATATTTAAAAATAAATTTTGGTGTAGTACTTTTGCGGTGTCGCCTACTTTTTTTAGGGTTCCGAAGTCCACAAGGAACCCTTATAGTTTCGCCATGTCCGTCCGTCTGTCCGCACTATTGCTCGGCGATGCTTAGTTTTAGAAAGCTGTAATTTGGCATGAATATACATATTGGTTACGCTGACAAAGTGGTACAATAAAATTTTGAAATATATTTTTTTATAGGGTAGCTCCCGTACTCGTAAAGTGGGGATGTAATTATTTTTTCTCGCGTACCCCATTGTGCGGCATATCGTTGAATAGGTCTTAAAAATATATTGTGGGTTTGTTAAAACCATTTTTTGATTCAGTGATGCGTTTGTGAAATATTAAGCTTTAAAGTGCTATTTTTTGTTAGAGTCACGTGTCCCCCCCCCTGCCAGCTAAATGGTGGTACTTGGATGGCTGAAAAAAATCACGGATGTGGCATATATAACGTAGTTGAAAGGAAAACTATCACAGCTAAGTAGGCTGTACAAACTTACGAGTAATAGTCGACCAACTTATAATGATGATTTTTCTCGAGCGGCAGGGGCGTCGGGCGGGCACGTCATACCACAGGCTAGCTAGATGCTAATAAGTCTTAGAAAGGTACTCTGGGCATCCTCAACTTCGGAACCCTATAATTTGCGCGTGGCCCGACACGCACTTGGCCGGTTTTAATAACTTGAACCTATTAATAAGTTGCGTATACTTATCTAAGTATCAAATTGCAACTCAATCGGTCCAATAGTTTCGGAGATAGTTTCGAATGGACTGTGACAGACGGATGGACACGCGCGCCAGTAATCCCAATAAGGGTTACAGTTTCATTTAAAAAATCGTTTCGTTTAGTGTAGGGGAACATCGGAGAGCGCAGGGATTGAGAATGTCTCTTTCCCTATTTAAAATTTCGAATATAGCCTCAGTATACTCTCTAAAGATCTGAATTATACATTCGCTCAGCCGTCTTCGCATAAGTCTAGACGATAGCAACCGGTGGTTGGAGCCGTTGGAGGTCCGGTTATTATGATTTGTGCCACCTATAAATCTTATATCAACACTTTATTTATCAGTAAGGTCACACGTATAAATAAATGGTGAGTTTTGTTTATTTATAAGTTGGTAAAGTGACCGCGTTACTTGGTCTGATTACCTCGTTACCTAGGGTAAATATTGAAGGCTGGTGTAGTTTTTTAGATAAGTATAAAATAAAGTAAGTATTTCTATAAGTAAGGTGCATTGGGGTGATTCCGAATTTGGTTATATTCCGAACAACCGAAAATTCTACTAAATGCAATAATATTTTTATATTGGCATCATTTACTTTGGCGCCATATTTATGTGGCTTGCGGCCTCAAGTTGAAATTTGTCGCTAGCGGCATTCGGGCGAGTGCAGTGACAGTTTTTGTGCCAAAGGAGGATTTTCCGCTATATTTACGAAGTCGTAATAACCCCAACTTAGATTGTAGTTAAAATCCTACGTCTTAAAGCACAGTTTTTAATGGGGTCGGAATAACCCCAACACAGTTCGAAATACACCCGAGTGAAAAAAAATGTGCCTATTTTTTTACATATTTATAGTATACAATTTTATTAAACGTATAACATGGAGCTATATATGTACCCTAAGAGGCCATTATCTAACTAATTAGCAGTAAAATTAATTTCAAGATAACATTTAGCAATATTTTACAAATTACTAAAATCTAACACGACTTATCAACTCACGGAAAATCGTGTCGGAAAAGCCCCAATGCACCTTACTATACAAACCTATACTATCCATACTAATAAATTGTATTATAAATGCGAAAGTAAATCTGTCTGTTTCTTAACTCTTCAGTCTTCACGCTTAAACCTATGAACCGATTTAGATAAAATTTGGTATTGAGATATGTAGGTAGTGGTGATGGTGAGTCCCTAGGCAGGCTATACTAAATAATAAATAATATGATAGCTTTTATTCTAGAAAATAAATGATCCCTTAAGGGGGCGAAAAAAGGGGGCGGAAGTTCAACATGAAATTTAATATTTAAGTCGAAGGAAACAGGCAAAAGCTAGTAGAGTATATAGCGAACATAATAGAATTGGTTGAAAGTTTTCAAGGGGCGGTTGGTACTGAGACATACGACCCTTAAAAAAGAAAACTGTATAATGGCAAAACGAGGTTATGCGATATGCCCATTGAGTAAGATTTTGGCCAATTGCTTCTTTAATAAAAGGAAAGGTATCTGAATAGGTATAGTCTCTTATCTTTTTAATTACAGGTCACACGGAAAATTTCAACGGCGCCTGGGAAGGCGAATACAGCGCTGGCTCGGTGGCATTGGCCTTCTACTCCGGTCTCTTCGCTTTCGGAGGCTGGAACTATCTGAACTTCGTCACCGAGGAACTGCAGGATCCGTACAAGTAGGTATTTATAAAATGGGCTAGGGTTTGCCCTTATCTGATGGGATGGAAGACTTTACCAGGGCCTATATTCAAAGTCCATAGGGTTAAATAGGGATCTCGCTATAGGATTGTCGCGTGAACTTTAAGCAGTTAGATTTAAAGTCCAAGTTGACGCGTGAGCGATCCTATAGGAAACAGCGAGATCCTTATTTAAGTCTTCGAATATAGGCCTAGGGGCGGGGTTTAGAAAATGATTTTTCACCCCCTCCTATTCGAAAAGAAGTGTTTTGTTGCCCGTTTAGAGGGAACAAAATGCGATTTTGCTCCCTCTTCGCTTTTTTTTTAAAAAAATTTCATTTCTACCCCGCTAACAGGGAGCAAAATACGTTTTAGCAGTGCGTTCACGGAGCTGCGGAGACTGTAAAAAGTTGCATTCAAAAGTCGCATCTTTTTGGTAATAAGAATTTTATATATCGGCATTTTACATAAATACTTTAATACACATACTAAAAATCCATAAATTCGTAAATATATACTTGCTTTTGATAATTATTATTTTCTATTTTTTATTTTCAATTTGGCTGAATGGTGCAGGCCAATAACGTAGCATTCCTCGCAAACTCGTCGTGTGATCGAATTAAAAAAGAAACTCGAACCCGCGAATTTCGTGAGCTCTCATTTCCTTGCCGTATTATTTTACACTTAAATTCCAAAATAAACGTTACAACGTACATAGTGTTATGAATTATTTCGTAGAGAATGAATGAAATCAAAAAGTGATTTAGGTGATGCAATGTATTGGGATCTACACCTCCAGAGAATTCCAAAGGAATATTATGTAAGTACGTAATATGAATTGCACTGCCCTTTTTCATTTTATCGCAAATGTATTAAAAAACTTATTTGATACATGAGCGAAATTGTCATAAAATGTATTTTTTTCACAATTGTTAAAATTTACCTATTATTATGAACGCAACGCATGCGAGCATGACAGAATATAAATACAATGAAGTAGTTAGAGATTCTTCAATCTGGAAGTCATTTTCGCCTTCTACCTATGAATTTATGATAGGCGCGCGAAACACACGTTCTTTTTAACCTCGTTTGTTTCTAAATGTATTATTTTTTTGTTTTACTTAAATTAATGACAATGATGAACGAATGATCTAATGATTTTCTCATAGGAGGGGTGAAAAGCAGAGTGTACAACACGGTAGCAAACTTATTTATGCCTTGGGTGACAAAGTTTGAATCCTTCGCTAGCTCAAGATTCCACGCTAGAATCTATTCTGGAATCTTTCGCGTCGCTCTGGATTCAATCCGTCACCCGCGGTAAAATATACCATTTTGCTCCCTAGTCATACAATCTACTATTGTTTTGGGTGTTCGGGATTTTCTTTTCTATTACTTACAATCTTGTACTTTAAAAGAGTGACTGAGCTAAGTGACTTTGTTTATTTATGCATATTTGTTTATCTCAGAAACGGCTCTAACAATTTTGACGAAGTTTGCAATATAGGTAGTAAGTATGGTTTACGGGGGCGACAAATCGATCTATAGCTGGGTTCCATATCTGGGAATCTCATTTTCAGCTTTTTTCACCCCAGTTACTTATAAATTGAATGCCCCTAAAATATTTTACACTTTTGAAAAGTATGTAAATTGTAAATTATTTAATGGGTGAGAGGGAAAAGACGAATAATGAACAACTTTGTGCTTCGTATCAAAATAAGTCAACTTTAATTCAATGCATAAATTATAGAAATGAAGGTTTCTAAATACTTTGCAATTTCGAATTGAGATTCGTGACGTTCAGTCGTTCAAACTTATTGAAGTACCTTCAATTGTGTTCAATCCAATCAATTCATTTTGTTAGACCAATTTGGCTCTAACAGGACGGCTCTAGGTATAGATATATGATAGATAACGCGCCAAGATTCCGAAGAACAAAATAACGAGCTCAATATAGGCTCTATTGCGCGTAAGCACGTTCGCGTAGATCCAAGGAAGGTGGAATTTTTAATAGGTATAATTCTGGAGAATAAACGAATTTGTATTTGTATTCTCTTAGCGTTACCACGTTTTTAGTATCAAGTGATTTTTCAGCTATTCTTCTTCTTCGTGCATACTTGATGTTAATGTTTGGCGTCAGTTGGAAACCCGTGATAACTAATTTTTCACCTCAGCAGCTCGAACAAGTAGACTTTGCTGTCAGAAATCAGTGAGCAAAATCGTGTTTGTTTCACTGAGTGAAACAAAGTATTTTTTGAATGTTTTTTTTTAGTCCATTTATCCCATCAGGCAATCCCATCAGGCAAAGGCAAAGGCCTAAGCCATGCAGCCACAGTGTTATGTTTTAGTTTAATGTGATCAATTTACTATTCTAGATCAAAATTATTCAGTAATATACGAAGAATAAACAAATAAAAGTACCTACTTAAAAACAAAACGAATAAAAAACTTCTTAAAATGTAGTGAAATCGGGCACGCGCTTTTTCTTTTTTTTTAAGTTTGATAACTGGGAATGGTCGTTTCATACTGCGGCATCTAGGTAGAAACGTTCGGATACGCGCAATACATCAGTACCGCCGTGTATTTTTAGGCATTAAAATTATACGTTGATTTTACCTTCTGAAAATCTTGCAATTTTTAAAATGACTTATATTTTATATAATTATGTTATTTGTAATCATTTTAAACTAAAGTTTTAATTTAAAGTAAACTTAAAGTTTTCAAATGTTACCGAATAAATTCGAAATTTATCATTGTACTAGTTTCCGAACATACGTTTAGAAAATTGCCGCCATTCTTTCATGTCAAATCATGTCTTTCTTCTTAATTTTCGACAGCTAACTTTAAAGTAATTCTTTTAAAACATGAAATTTAAGTAATAATTTGAGTGAAAGGAGTGAAGAAGAAATGTTATTTCATATTTTTCGTGATGTAAGTATTCTTTGCAAGTACCTTTTATGTGTTTTCGCTACTGAGGTGAAAAATTGTATGTGCTACTCGAGAGCAATTTCTTTTACTTCTCGTGCTTTTGAATCACTCGCTAGCCGCTCGTGATTCAAATATAGAATCTTTCGCTAGCTCATGACTCAAACATGGCACTCGAAGCAAAAAACAATTTTGCTCTCTTGTTGCACAAATAACTATTGTTTACGAGTTGCATTGCGGTTTTCCTGTCGAGGTGTCGTTTTATCTCATTACCATAAAATGTAGGTAAAATGGGAACATAAAATGAATGGAAAATCTCGAACAAAAGATATTCAAGTCTGAATGGTAATACTGTGTGGAATCGTCTTTTAATTTCCTAGAAGCGGTTCCCTCGAGGGCCTTGCAAACACTCGCGCAGCTTGTTTGTTTTTACTCTTTGGAAAAAATGCGGTAATAAAATGTCCCTTAAACAAAATTCTCGGTATACATTAACGATTCAATTATTTAAATTAGAGTTAATTTCGTAAAATTACAGTTGAATGTTTTTTCCCCCGTTATTTTAATGGCGTTGCATCCAGTGCTAATAGTTTGCTAACTTCCTTCTAAAAAGCGAAGACGAGAGTCTAGATTTTTTACGACTTCAACTTCAATTTCGGCGTTTTCAACTTTGTTTATTTGTGATCATTATCTCACCAATTTAAATAATAAGTAGGTACGTCTATTGTGGAAAAACAACAAAAGGATTTTGCGCGAAGTCCACAATAAGATAACCTGTGGCACTAAGTAGATACAATTTTATCCCATTACAGGTTATTGACAAATACTTTATTTCGTAGACTCAATATTAACTTAATAAACAAGCTATTTTTTTTAAAACAATCTGTTCTTCTCTTCATCCGTCTTGACGGATGAAACGAGTCCAAACTCGATGGGGTTCTACCGTTTAACTACTGAGTTCCTATGGCCACCTTCCGGTTCCATTATCAGATTAGCTCCATGTCATAATAATTTTGCATTGTCACCCCATATATACATGCATGCAAAAATTCAGCGCAATCGGTAACCGGGTAGTGGATTACAGACAAACAACCAAGCAAAGAAACAAACAAACATTGAGACAGTTTGAAACTAAATAAAAGCTTGTGAAAATAATAAGATATAGAGTATACATTGCACTATATTGCTGTATTTTCAATTTGAATTAACCACTGAGCTTTTGCGAGCACGCATTTGCGAAGTAATTCAAAGATGTGTGTGAAGTCCCCAATCCGCACTGGGCCCGCGTGGGGACTATAGCACAAACCCTCTCGTGATGAGAGGAGGCCTGTGCCCAGCAGTGGAACGCAAATAGGCTGTAGTAGTATATTGCACGTTTTAAAATTTGCCTATATCCCCTAGACTAGGCAGATAGTGCAATAGCGTAGGCGGACAACGACACGATTAACATCTCAATTTTATTATATTGAGTAGGTAGGTTAAAATAAGATTTTTTTCATCATGTCGATTTAGAAGTCACGCGAAAGAAGTCACGTAAGTATAATGAAAATGAATTAGAAATATCTCTGAGAATAGTGTCTTGTGCCCTTGTGCCCATTTCCCGCTCTCGCCCTATTGCATGAATTATTCAAGGCTCGTTTATCTCCGGCACCTCGCGGAGACCGCCTCGCGCCGGACTTCATGGCGTGAAGGGGGCAGCTCTTAGCAATTCAAATAACAAAGAGTCGATCAAACATCCAATCGTGGTTAATGGATGGTCACTACGTTGTAACCTATATTCGAAGTCTTAAGTAGGGATCTCGCTGCTTCCTATAGGATCGCTCACGCGTCAAGTTGAACTTTAAATCTAGCTGTTTAAAGTTCACGCGACGCCGAGCGATCCTATAGGGAACGGAACAGCGAGATCCCCATTTTAGGACTTCGAATATAGCCCCAGGTCTTAGATAGGTAGGTAGTTACTAATTAAGTATCGTAAAATTAGGTACCTACTACGTTGCTGCTTACATAATGTTGTTCAAAAATATTCACTGCCAAATTGGACGCAGATAAGGCAAGGAATGTCTTATCAAAGTTTAATATTTCACATGTTTATACATTTAGGTAGGTACATGCAATAAACTCGAAAATTTAGAGGAAGCTAAATATTAACGGACCAATTGTAATTTTCTGACCGCACTGAACCTGAACCTGTGCACGATTTAAATTAGATCTCGCTACTAACTAAAAGAGAAACTAATAAATTTGTATGTTAGTAGCTCAACACCCGATTTATGGGTATTTATATCGGTCATCTAATTCCGCATGTGCTGAAATTCTCACGCATTCACAATCTCCTTATTATGTATGTCGCGGCGTTAATAACATTTTTAGGGTTTTCGCCATTTGTCATGACATGAGTCAGAGATCCTTAGTTCTAGATAGCTGCAATTTGGCATGAATTATAAATATTAGTCACGCCGACAAAGTGGTAAAATAAACTTTTGGAAAACAATATATTTTGGGGTACCTCTCCCATACGTAAATACCATTGATAATCATTGTGATGGGCAACTACGGTATGGAAACCTACATTGCGCGTGGCGCGGCACGCTTTTGGTCGGTTTTATTATATAACTAGCTTCTGCCCGCGACTTCGCCCGCGTGGAATTCGGTTATCGCGTTCCCGCGGGAACTACGCGTTTTTCCGGGATAAAAAGTAGCCTATGTCCTTTCTCGGGACCCCAACTATCTGCATGCCAAATTTCACCGCAATCGGTCCAGCGACTGAAGCGTGAAGAGGTAACAGACAGACAGACAGACAGACTGAGTTACTTTCGCATTTATAATATTAAATGGATGTGCACAGACACACGACGTCACAGAATTCATACATATTTACCATGACGTCTGTATTTCAGGAACTTGCCGCGCGCGATTTGGATCGCCATGCCGATGGTCACCATAATCTACTCCATGGCGAACTTGGCCTATTTCGCCGTCGTGTCTAAGAGCGAGATGATCACAAATCCTGCTGTCGCTGTCGTAAGTAATATACCTACTACTACTACAGCTTATTTGCGCCCCACTGGGCACATGACTCCTCTCATTACGAGAGGGTTTGGGCTATAGTCCCCACGCGGGCCCAGCGCGGATTGGGGACTTCACACACATCTTTGAATTACTTACCAGATGCATGCAGGTTTCCTCACGATGTTTTCCTTCACCGAAAAGCTCAGTGGTAAATTCAAATTGTATTTCGCACATAAGCACCCACTACACTACATATACCTACCTACTTACATATATAATCCTTTAAAGTGCCCCCGCCCATCCACAACATACCTACTGATGAACGTAACTTCGTCCCCGACAACGCGCTTTGTTCGACATGCCGAGGACTAACACAGTCGCGCGTAGTCCAGTATAGACCTGACGTTAATAGTGCATTACAGACCTAGGGCGATGAATTCGTTAATGTCCCAGATCGCAGGTGCTTGTGACCCGAACCGAAGGTGAGGGCCATAAATATGCGATCTGGGGCTTTACGAATTACCGCCCATGGTTTGTCAAAAGTTTTACGTCTTGCCTTGGCCAGAAAGTGAGATTTTCTTTCCACGTAGCGGGCAGAAAATCTCCTATTAACAGCACCTAACCTATTAACAGCATTCCGCTGTACGACCCGTCTCTGGATTTTTCGTGCACTCGGAATCACCGAGGTTCCTGGTCACGGCCGCTCGTCACCTCGAGGCCATGGCCCCGCCCAGCACCGTGTGCTAACGATAATATGACACATATGTCAAACATGTTACCTACATATAAGTAACTAGCTGACCCCGCGGACTTCGTACCGCCTTAGTTTTTTTTATAAACCTCACGGAGCCCGAGACCTTTCCAACGAATGCAAAACCGTGGAAATCGGTTCGTGCGTTCTGGAGTTATAGCGTCAGGGAGGAAAACCCGACTTATTTTTATATAGTAGATATTTTAAATAATAAGTTTCGTTTTTGTACTCCTATATACTGGGATCTTTAACACTCACATAGATATCTTCTACTATCTAAAGTCCCGCGCCTTCGCATTTCAAAACGCTTCATTTTTTTATTATTATTTAAACCCACCAACACCATCAACACTCTCAACGCATAGTTGATATATGTCTCAACACGCCGACATGTGTTGAGAGTGTTGGTGGTGCTTTTTAAATACAAGCGTTTTGAATTTTGGAGGGGCGGGACTTTAGATAGTAGAAGATCTCTAAGGTTTAACTACAAGTAAATGTTGGTCATTAAAAATAATTAAATAAATAAATGTATTTCTATTAATATGTAATAGCGAATTACAAACACTACAGTGTAATATGATTCATATATTATTTATTTAAGTATTCTAAACAAAATTACAAGTGATAAATTTAACACAACATAGGCCAATAACAGGTTTTCATAGCTGCTTATATCGCTTCAAAATATATCAACAAATTCTAGTCTTCTCTCTCGTCATAGAAGTGTTCTTTCTGGCCATTCCATTTTTCACCTAATATCGCCAAATCATAGCTATTGTATTAAATAATTCAAAGCGATCCTTAATCTACTTTATTTCATACTAGCTTCTGCCCGCGACTTCGCCCGCGTGGAATTCGGTTATCGCGTTCCCGCGGGAACTACGCGTTTTTCCGGGATAAAAAGCAGCCTATGTCCTTTCCTGGGACCCAAACTATCTCCATGCCAAATTTAATCTCAATCGGTCAAGCGGTCCACCATGCCGTGGTGGCCTAGTGGTTCGGCCTACCGCCTCTCATGCAGAGGGTCGGGGGTTCGATTCCGGCTCGCACCTCTAAGTTTACTTATGTGCGAAATTCAATTTGAATTGACCACTGCGCTTTTCGGTGAAGGAAAACATCGTGAGGAAACCTGCACGCATCTGCGAAGTAATTCAAAGATGTGTGTGAAGTCCCCAATCCGCACTGGGCCCGCGTGGGGACTATAGCCCAAACCCTCTCATGTTGAGGGGAGGCCTGTGCCCAGCAGTGGGACGCAAATAGGCTGTAGCACAGAATAAGTAATAGTACTAACGTACAGAAGGCCGACTGCTAACAAAAAACCGGTTTTGGAGCGCCGCAAGCCACCAAAGTGGCCATCTCTTTCTATCGCATGCAGCGCGCTCTTTCGAAGGCCACGCCCTAGCGCTAGGGCTGGCGCACTCGAGAACATATTAAATCATGCGTCTAGTATTAGTACATAGGTTAACTATAATAGTGTTATTAAGAAAATATATATTTAAGTTAAGTTAGGTATTTTTATTATTATTAAAAACAATCGTCTACACAGATGCTACAACGTAATTTACTATTAAGTTATCGCATAGTTTATCTGTCAATTTATGAATCCGCTAAATTCAAAATTAAAGACACAGTCACTCAACTGCATTATCATATACCTATACTAGCCGTTGTCCGCGACTTCGTCCTGCGTACATAGAATTTGCGTACCCCATGATACTATTATACCGGACATACAAGAGTTATTGTTATTATTCCTATAGAAAAGTTAAAAATTTGGGTTGTCTTGAACTACCTCCATACCAAAGTTCATAATTTTACTCTTTACCAAATCATTTTACTTTTCTTGTTAGTACAACCCTCGTCTATACAATATTTTTTTGACATAATTCTTTCATAGCACATTTGACTCTTGCGTCGCGACGTACATTAAGAGAAAACGCGCGCGCGTGCATTCGCTAGCATTGCGCGGCAACCACTAATCATCACGCCGTGGTGCGAAGCCGGCGGGTACTTGTGTCGAGCGCGAAAAAATCAAAGAGTGCGCCGCGCCTGGCTGTAGTAGTAGTAGTAGTAGTAGGTCAAGCGGTAAGCGTGAAGAGGTAACGACAGACAGACAGAAAGACAGAGTTACTTTCGCATATGAAATAATTCAAAGCGATTCTTAATTTACTTTATTTAATATTTAAATTTACTACGTTTTGTAAAAATATTATCTCGGGTGTTTCTTGGCATCATCAAATACTCTACGAAGCGTACAGTCGCGAAACATAGCATGTACTTATGCAAAAGTCCAGTTAGTTACTGATTGTTCTACTAGGACGGAAAATGGCCAACCATACTGTAGTCTGTCAGGCGGGTGATGCCTGACTCCAATCTTAAATAGATTAGTTTATTATTGAGCTATAATTAATTGTAAGATAACTGTTGACCTCTCAGTTAATGATTTGCACTGTGTCACTTTATTTTGTTATTAGATTATTTGTTGTCTGTATATAGGATAGCGATAAAGTGTGAACACGTGGGGTGCCTAGATCTAGACTGAGTTCTTTTTATTCGTTGTTATAGCGGCAACAGAAATACATCGTCATCTGTGAAAGTTTCAACTGTCTAGCTATCACAGTTGATGAGATACAGCCTGGTGACAGATGGACAGACAGACAGACAGACAGACGGACAGACGGATAGCGGAGTCTTAGTAATAGGGCCCCGTTTTACCCTTTGAGCACAGAATATTTAATAGTACTACTTACATTCAGAATGGCCACGGAATCATCCGCTGAATCTAGCCGGCGCGCAACTCGCGCCTAACTCGCGCTTACCGTCATTTGTTCCATCCGGAGATGGAGACTATGGATAGTGAATCATTGGCCCGCGTAGTGGTACACACACATTTACAAGTGTACAGACGTCCTCGCACGCACACAGAGGTCCACGCACGCAAACATTGACACTTCATTCTAATTGTGTTCGAAATCGTGCTTTTATAGGCCGTGTCCACCCTGTGCTTTGGGTACGGAAGCCTAAACAAAACCCTTTTCTTTACTTACAGATATTCGGTGACCGGCTGTTCGGCGGGTGGAGCTGGCTGATCCCGGTGTTCGTGGCGCTGTCGACGTTCGGCGGCGTGAACGGGGTGCTCTTCACGTCCGCGCGGCTGTTCGCCACGGGCGCGCAGGAAGGGCACATGCCGGGCTTCTTCACGCTGTTCCACGTGCACCGGCAGACGCCCATACCCTCGCTTATATTCACGGTACGACCGACTGGTTCATTCTTTTCGTGAATCGATGCTGATGCTAGAAGAATTGATATTAACGATCGTTTCGCTGGCGCCGTATGAATTTATAAATACCAGGGGCTCTATTCACATTCCCTGCACTCACGCGTCGCGGCGGTTTTAAGGTTCAATTTAGAGCGCCGTGAAGCGTAAGCGCAGGGATCGTGAATGTTCTTTCCCTATTTAAAACTTCGAATTCAGTCTTGGTGTCCATACATAGGGATGTAGGATTTCCCATATCCCAAATAAGGATAGACAGTCTTAGAGAGAGCAAATTACTCGTACAATACAATTCCAAGACTGAAAAGTTCATCCGTGTTTCTCACTCATATTTTTAAGATTGGACTGGGTGCGGTCAGCTATCTCACTTTATGCGCCGAAAGACGTTTGGAGTTTGAGAATGTACCTACTGACTCACTTAGCAGCCATTTTTGACGTTCCGAATAACAGGTTTATCCAAGAAGCTACTGGGAGATTCCTTTTCCGTGCGCTATAGCATTACTACGTGGATTCAAATCCGCCCTGTTTAGGTACTTAGGTACCTATTTTTTTCTATTTACTTAAATTGATATGGTTGGTACATTCACCATTACATATACATTATACGTTAAAGTGCCACCACCACCACAACAGCCTATTTACGGCCCACTACTGGGCACAGGCCTCCTCTCATCACGAGAGGGTTTGGAGCACGCGGCCCAGTGCGGATTGGGGATTTCACACTCATCCTTGAATTGCTTCGCAGATGCGTTAAAGTGCACGTTCAGATATGTATAGCCACCTCTTGCTCGTTCATATAAATCTGATGGCGACTGTACTCTACAGTTTCGCGTAACAATATTGTCAATTCAAAAAGTCCATTCTTCAATTTCCAGTGCTTCTTCTCTCTGCTGATGCTGTCGACTAGCAACGTGTTCGACCTGATCAACTACTTCTCTCAAACCCTGTGGCTGTCTGTGGGCGCGTCCGTGGTGGGCATGCTGTGGCTCCGGCGCACGCGGCCCGACATCCCGCGGCCCATACGCGTCAACCTCGCCGTCCCGTACGTCTTCCTCATGGCCATCGGCTGCCTAGTCATGATCCCAGCCATCTACAAACCCATTGACACCGTCATCGGCCTCGCCATCCTCCTATCAGGCGTACCAGTCTACTATCTCTGCGTCAAATGGGACACGAAACCTGAAAGCTACCACGCAGTCTCCTTCTGGATTCTAAGGTTCTTCCAGAAACTGTGCTCCTGCATCTACGTCGAATCATCGGAGAAAATGGCACAGTGAAATCTACGCTGGCATCGGCACTGAAGGATCAAACACTTATTTAAAGGACCAACGATTATACATGTAAACTACATAATTAAATAAGTATATGTATTACGCTTAGGTAATTGATGTGAATGCTTACCTAATTTATGAACTGATAGATAATTCAAAAGCTCGAACAATTTTGTTAAGGAAATACACGAATTAGCGAGTTCGAGAAACGTGATTTGGTGGATCATAAAATAACTCAGTATTTTAAAGTTATTTAAAAAAAAATATAGGTAAGTATAGTTATAATGATGACGGTGTGTTTCAAATGAGCAGTAAATGGTTAATACGACAATAGTAAGTGATATCTTGAAACATTCTACTTAAAAAGTAGTTAAGTTTTAATTAAGTAGTCCATCCGACAAAATTTGTTGCATAGACAAAATCAAAAGAACCTTTGTATGGTCTTTGATTGACTACTTAGGTACTTATACCTACTACGGTTTATACCTAAATGCGGCATGAAATAAGCGTGAAATAAATCTAATGTAAGCGGAAGTTTTTAAAGATCAATAGTGGATATTATTACGAATGTGTATGTACGTTCTTATAATCACTACCTAATACGTATAATTTATATGTATTAGGTAATTTATACGGTATAAATTATACATTATCTATATACAATTCGCTCGTAAGTATGCATCTAAATTTACGTCGTATCCTTTGACGCGATTGCGCTCTCTTTATACCTACTTATTTAAAGAAATATCTTCTAATATATAAAATTCTCGTGTCACAGTGTTTGTAACCAAACTCCTCCGAAACGGCTCGACCGATTCTTATGAAATTTGGAGTGTATGTTCTAGGGCGGTACGAAGTCCGCGGGGTCAGCTAGTCCTTATAATACCTATATGTGCCGTGAATAGTGCCCAGAAGGAACCCGAGGTATTTTAAAAGTGAAATACTGCGGTCGTCAGAAATAAAGTTTTTAAACAAACCTAGGGGTACTGTCAACTTTTGACATTGACAGTCAAACCATGTCATACAGTGGCGCCATCTGATGGGTAGGCATACGGTGGCCATCATTCGGGGGCTCGGGGGCTCCTCCTGGTCACGATGTAACTTTAGCAAATAAATATTATATAGGAACCTTATTAATTTATACATATTTATTATCATGTTCATTCCATTAGCTGTGTATCAACAGATTTTTTATAACATTTATTATACAATACCTATTTATAACATTTTTGACACAACACCATGCTTTTTAAATCTGCATTGCAGAAAATATGTTCTGGGGTGATATTTTTTAAATTTTATAACAATTTTTATTTTATTTTTTATTTTATAATAAAGTTTGTTCAAGAAAAATATAGTTTTATTATACCTACCCTTTACTGCTTTAAGTAGGTATACGTTAAATTTTGCTACGATCTTTTTGCTCTGGTCTATGATAAGCACATTGTTCAACTGTGTTTGTCAATAGCAGTCTCTTCCAAGACTCAATGTTAAATCTACTATATAAAAATAAGTCGGGTTTTCCTCCCTGACGCTATAACTCCAGAACGCACGAACCGATTTCCACGGTTTTGCATTCGTTGGAAAGGTCTCGGGCTCCGTGAGGCTTAAGGCGGTACGAAGTCCGCGGGGTCAGCTAGTTGTTTATATACTATGTCTAGATACTTCTGTAGACATAGACATAGACATTTATTTCTCAATATCAAATTACAGCATATTTTACATGTCAAAATAAGAGAATTTCACATTGAGATCGTCTTTTCATACCAAAATAAGAAATAATGTTAACAAGTAATAGGATTAATGGTACAATTGGTATGTCAAATTATATATTACAAATTTATAAATCTAAGTCCATGTATTCTTTAACAGAATATAACGGATGTTCCAACAAAAGGTTCTTAAGTTGACGTCGAAACACCACGTCAGACGGTTCACTTTTTAGCTGTGCGGGTAGACGCTCGTAGTAAGACGGACCGATAACTCGCGGGTTCTTCCCTGCAAGAGCCATGCGACGTGGAATTGTCCTCAGGCATCCTGTGCGGCGGAGTGGCACGCCGGGAATATCAACACTCTTCTGATAATTTATTGAATTTTTACGGATTATTTTGTAACATACTTATATATCTCCTTATATTAGTACTTATTCTTATTATTAATTATAGTATTAGGTACTTCTTTCTATATAAGTCACCGCACCGCCTACCAACCTAGTTTGTTTTTCTTCCTCTCCACTATCCAAAGGTCTGGTAGAGATCGCTATTAACGATAAGAACGCCTGCTGTATGCCATACCTTTTGTACATTATGTCTGTACTGTTCCTTGAATGTGTGGTGTTCAATAAAATATATTGTATTGTATTGTATGAGTCTCTTGAACAAAGCATCAAGAACACCTACGTGAACCGTTACTAAGTAGGTAACATATAAATATAAGAATTATTTTCCGAAATAATGTTTTATTTATTTTGCCAAGACAGTCACACCGTACTAAATAATAAACAACGCATAGGTATCTAAACGATAAACAAGCTGGCATACATGGGTTCAATTCGAAACATTACATAGGGAAAGGGAGATTCCTTATCCCTGCGCTCACGCTACTTAAAGTTCAGTATCAACGCCATGACGCGTTAGCGCAGGGATAGGGAATTACATTTTCCCTATGACCCTAATATGCATCGTTTCGAATAGAGCCCCAGTCTAAAGACACAGAGGTGGATTTCCATGTTATCGATCAATGTCTCCAAACACGATGTCAATAGAGGCGATCAAGATTGTGACGTCGGCAAGCATGAGCCTCGGACACATCACGGCTAGCCCCGCCAGGTGCAGCAGCGAGGAGGCCCGCACGTGCACGCGGTACGGCTTCGACGACCCGTCCGCCACCATATACACCCCCAGCTCCCCTTTCGGGCACTCCGTTGTGGCATACGTAGCACCCGGCGGCACATCGTAACCTTCAGTACATAACTTGAAATGATGAATAAGCGACTCCATAGAAGTTTTCATCTCGATCCTGTTAGGTAAACAGCACTTCGAATCGTCCGTCTTATATTCACCCTCAGGCATCGTGTCCATAACTTGGTTCAAAATTCTCAAAGATTGTCTCATCTCCTCCAAGCGAAGAAGGTGCCGATCGTAACTATCGCCAAAAGTACCGATTGGAACATCAAAGTCATACAAGTCGTAACCATCGTAAGGATGAGCAATTCTCAAATCCCATTTGACACCCGTGGCGCGCAACATCGGTCCGGTGAAACCCAGACTGAGAGCTTCATGGGCACTTACAGCACCGATGCCTGCAGTTCTAGCGTAATATAAACGATTGCCGGTTACTAAATCTTCAGTTTCATCAAGTCGTTCTCCTAACTTGCTACAAAACTCGTAAATGTCGTCAAGGTATCCAATCGGTAGGTCTTGCGATACTCCACCAGGACGTATGTAAGCGCAATGAACTCGAGCTCCACATAATCTTTCAAAATACTCGTACAGCTTTTCTCTCTCTTCGCACATCCAGAAAAAAGGCGTGATGCCACCCGCGTCTAAGACTGTGCCTGATACATTTAAAAGATGATTGGCTATACGAGTGAGCTCACCACACAAAACGCGGATTGCTTTGGCTCGAGGAGGTACCTCAATATTGAGTAAATTTTCTACGGCCATCACGTAAGTTTCCTCGTTGTTAAGAGCTGAAACGTAGTCGAGGCGATCCATGTACGGAAGACTTTGATTATAATGCTTAGTCTCCATCAATTTCTCGGTCGCCCTGTGTAAGAATCCTATATGTGGATCGGCTCTTAATACAGTTTCACCATCAAGTTCAAGAATGAGCCGAAGCACGCCATGAGCGGCAGGGTGTTGAGGTCCAAAGTTAATCCACATATTCTTTAGTTTTCGCTCTAGTGGGAAAAGTCTGCCGTGATAGTTGACTTTGTAATACTTTTCCATCTCCGGTGTGGTCCATATTGCCGGCCCAGAAAGATCTTTTAAGTAATGTGCGTCTGGAAACCATCTGTGACCATAAATTGGTGTATCGACTGTGAAATACCGAACATTTCGAGATATTTTTATGATCGATACGAAGTGACTCAAAAACCGCATAATTATTTTGGCAACTAACTAGTCATAAAAGTAAAATGTTTTTTATTCAATGAAATGATATTCTTATTGGTAACGTACAAAGAAGGTTTTTGTAGTCTTAGTTTGTCTTGTGCTTGCTGCTGAAATAACCCGTAGATGCAGGAAAACCTAGAATTAAATAACTTGTAGGTGAATGGATATATCTTAGACTTGAATGTCTTCGCGTAACATACTTTGATCCTAAATACATACCTACTCATTCGTACATAAATAAAAAGTAGGTACTTAAAGTACAGATAATTATTATGACCAGTGTTACATACAGCGTACAACTAAAAGCAAAAATCTTAATGGATTCCATGGGAACTTTCTGATGGGGCCCATAACCTACTGAGGTACTGGGGTACTGAGATCTCAAAGATTTTTAATTTAACTATTAATAAGAAAAAAAATATATATTGTCAAATCAAAGAAAAGCGAAGCAAACTGCGGCCAAATGTAGCTGAATTTAAGATCTAATTAATTTAAGATTTATTAAATAGCACATAATCGGTAACCTCCAAATTATTTTCCAAACAGCAGTTTTTCAATCAGCTTGAATACAGCTTTTTGACAGCTGCCAAAATTGACAATGTCACTAGTATGTCACTGTCACTACCTATTTATTCGACTCATTGTTATTGTTTCAAGACAGTGAATGTTATTTATTTTCTATCTTGTTGAGTAAGGAAGGGTGAGGAAGTGTTCGCATCTTCGCCTAGATTTACTGGAATTAATCATCATGTTAAAGTTCGAGATTGTGTCCTCACGAATATCTACCGGCAATGAAAGCGAAAAGAAATTTGTGGCTTACATGTTGCAAGTTAGACAGGATTCCACTGAATCTAGAGTCTCTGATGCAGATCCAGCGAATGTAGAACGTAGATATACCCATTTTTTGGACCTTTACAATGGGTTAAAAAAGGACTTCCCTGCTTGTCTGAACAGTATATCCTTCCCTAGAAAGGTGAGTCATGTTATGTTAAAAAGGAAGTGGGCGTATCTTTTGGATTCATTTTAAAGTGGTAAGATGATATCGTCATTAAGTAATAGTCGGACATGACACATTCTTTGTTTGCATTATAAATTGTTATAGATTTTCCTTTGTTTGCAACTGATGCATGCATATAGAGTTCTAGTTCTAGGGTTTTCAATGAAGTTTACTGATTTAATATATCTTTAAATATTACAGATGGTGGTAGGAAACTTTGATCCAAGCCTCATATCTGTGAGATGTGCAGCTTTTGAGTCACTTTTGGAGCTGATAGCGAGTGAGTCACGTCTCCGGGACTCCCCCGCATCCATCGCCTTTTTCCAGGACCCCGAGTTGGCAGAGGCAAGGAGACTCATCAGTGGAGGGCAATTTGATCAAGCGCTCAGTGTCCTTGAAACTAGTTTCAGATTATTAAATAAGGTAAGAAGTAGTATTTTACTCCCAAAACTTACCTAGGTTGCAAAAATTTCACAAGCGAATTAGTACTAGTGTACTGGTAGTTTCTTAACTTGTAAAATGTGCTTAGTTTATCTTTTGAATAATTTCCTAATCTGTTAGCTATTTTTTGTGAATGCTCTGCAGTTTACATGTATAATGCTGGTTAGAAATACTGCTTTAAGATTTTTTCATATTCTTATTAGTCCTTATAACCTTGTTTTATTGAAGTCTAGTTGCAAGAAGATGAATAATGTAAATCAACAAATTTGTTAGAGACAGTTCTACGACTATTCATTACATTGATAGAACAAAATCCTGTTTTCTTTAATTAAAATACCTATAGTTATTTGGTTGTTACATTTTTTTCATCTGTTATTTTTCTATTTGCGATCAGCTAAATAACTATTATTGATATAACACTGTTATAACACACTAAACAATTTTCGAAACTAATAAAATTATAATAACAAATTATAATTAATTTCCAGGTATATACGGATAGGACCCGTGTGGTACTGAGTGCGCTTTGTCGTATTGTGGCATGTGCTGGAGTCAGCGGGGGCTCACTAGCTGGTCCGGTGGAGCGCTGGGCTCAGCTCGCCCTCAAACGTTATGAAGCAGTCAGCGACTCAGACCTTCTACTCATCTACATCCCACTATTACATACATGCATTTCAATATGGTAAGTCGAAGTATGCATATATTTGGTTTCAGCAGAGTGGGACCATGTTTGATATATCTGAAAGACTAACTCTTTTGCTGACTTTCACCCAGTGCTTTAAACGCACATATGTGTTGCACTGTTCCCTTTAATCACTGAAGCGGCACCTAGCAAAAGTTCGAAAATTAAGAGGCAGTAAATGGGCCAAATATATTTTAAAAATGTGACTATATCATCATTATCTGGAGTCACTGTTCAATTTACTAGAAAAGTGACGAAAGATATTGTAATAAGTGTACAAAAAGTATTAAAAAAATGTTTTGGGTTGTATAATGGGTATGCTAGTGACTTTAACCTATTTTAAAAAAATAGGCAACACCCCTATGGATGCTAACATGTACTACACAATCAACACGTAACTGTTATCTGAGATTCGAATGCAATCATGCAAAGGTTGGAGCGTAATCAGTAAATAAAGTAAAGGCACATATATTTAAATGAAGAATTCGTTCTAACGAATAACCTAATTAAATTTTCTTATTAAACTAATAGTTTTATTAATATTTTTCAGGGAAACACTTGGGAAAGATAAGTCCAAGTTAGTGGAAGAACTAAATGATCTTCGCAAAAGAGGCATGAAAGTGGATTCAGTGCCTACTCTAATGGAAGCAGTGGATAGTCTAACTACTGTCATCTAATGGATTCATACTTAAGTATAAGCAATATTTCAAAGTACCGCCTTATTAGTAGAGTAGAGCATTGAACAGAACCCCAATCTTCTAGTTTAATAATAGAAATAAGCTATTTAAGTAAAGTTCATTTTACCATACTTGATAAGAATCAAAAGTTTTTGACCCCGGCTGCCAAGAAGGGTAAATGTTTATATTTTAAAATTAATTAATTAGGCATTTTCCTTAGAAATGTTTTGCCTCTGCATGTGGTCCAAGTATGTATATAAACGAAATAAATATCTGTACATAATATGTGTGCATAGCGTAACTATGAAAAAAAAAACTGGTTAAAAATTAAAAGTGTCAATTTAAGGCTGTTATAATCAAAAACAGTTTTTGAAAACCGGATGGAAACCCCAAGCTGTAGGTACGAGAAGTGCTGTTAGGCTGAATTAAAAAAAACGTATCTAAAGATCTTCAAATAAAGTACTTACCTACCTAATATATTATTTTAAAGCCCGAATAAAAAAACAAATGTATCCATTTCAAAAAATGAAATTTTAGAAGACTTATTTATTTACCTACAGAAATATTCTCTGTATTTAGAATCAATAAAAAGTCGACATTTAGGTTGCTCCTTTCCTTCAAACTTAGTTTGTGTTTTCAATCCTGTATGTGAATAATCTCAATTAACACTTACTATTCCATATTTTGAATACTTCCATGGTAGTATTGTAGTTAAAATATGTGTAGCATTACTAGAAATATTATCTTGCTTGTAGGTAATGTTGTTTCGTTATCTCATGCATACCTAATTTAGTATGAAATGTAATCAACTTAACATAGTATAATGAATTACACTTTTAATGGGTATGACAGCTTCCATAAACGTGTCATGTTATTTTATTCACAATATTTTAAAATATTTTCGGAAATACGTATTTAAATTCGATCAGTACATCACAATTAATTAAGGTAATTTACACAAGAATGATTGAAGGAGGTAATAAATTAAATTATTAATTGCCATATTTTGAAACGATGTATCTAGAAAAATGCTTTTGAGCTCGCATATTTATTCTATTTTATAAATTTTAAAACATTTAGATTATATTTATAAAAAACCGTGGTGGTCTAGTCGTTCGACTTAAGTACCTCCTCTCATGCTGAGGGTCGGGGGTTCGATTCCAGCTCGCACCTCTTAAGTTTACTTACGTGCGAAATTCAATTTGAATTTACCATGAGGTTTTCGGTGAAGGAAAACATCGTGAGTAAAACCTGCACGCATCTGCGAAGTAATTCAAAGATGTGTGTGAAGTCCCTAATCCGTACTGGGCCCGCGTGAGGACTACAGCCCAAACCCTCTCATGATGAGGGGAGGCCTGTGCCCACCAGTGGGACGCAAATAGGCTGTAGTAGTAGTAGTACATTGATATTAGAACATCTCGACCAAATGCTATTATAGGACGACACAACTTAGAAGGCGTGCGGCGAAGCACTTAAGCCATTGATGCAGAGCCTATTATTGCTTAATCCATGCGCTTTCTAAGTTCTGTAAACCCGTTAACTTCTTGATAACTTTACTATTCATCAAATGCAGCTAAGAAATGTCATGATGCGGCTAATATTTATATTTAATTATTTTAGTGTACAGTACAGATATATGATATGATATATGTTTTTTTAGCGTACGTACGTTTACTCGTAGTAGATATAGAGGTATATTTTAACTTGATATCTTCTTAAATCCAGAATATATTAATTTAGAGACGCTAGTGTCATATTTATTTATACTTTAAACGCGCTAATCTTGTATATTTCTCTGTTTATTTATTTATCCAAGCGATCTCAGAAACGGCTCTAACGATTTGGACGAAATTAGGAATGTAGGAGTTTACGGGGGCGACAAATTGATTTAGCTAGGTCTCATCAGAGAAAACTCGGTTTTAGCTATTTTCACCCGAGCAAAGCTCGGTCGCCTAGGTCCCCACCGTTTACCCGAGACATCTTAAAGACGACTTGACCAACTTAAATTGCCGAGTGTAGCATGAATATTTAAAGGAAAAATAAATGTATATATTGTACCGCTATAAATACATATATAATAGAATAGAATAGTAGATAATTTATTTCAGTAGAAGCTTACAAAAAAATACAACATACAAGGAAGAAGAAATACAATGGCGGAGCTTATTTGCTAATTATATACTAACTATACTGAAAAGGGTGAACACTCAGCGTTAAGTTAATATAAGATATGTAGACGTATAATTTTATACTACAAGTACTTTCTGATAATTTCTAGCCAATTTTATATCAATTTTAAACATGAAAATGAGATTTTGAGTCACATTTTTTTTTTTAATTCTTATCTTTTTCCTAGTAAAGAACACTTGGAAAATAAAAGAATTAAAAGTATTAAGTGATTAATTCATTTATTTTCTACAAAATCGAACATGTTTAGGACAAAGTTATATGTTCAAGTATTTCTCTATTTGAACGGGAAAACGTGCAATGATACTTTTTATGCATAATAAAAAAAAACAAAAAGTATATTTTAGCTGAAACATCCTAATGGTCCTAATATCACAGTGACACGTTACACTGTAATTTTAAGTAGACCAGGTGGTCTAATTAGTGTTAGTTGAACCTACATATAAATAAACATAAATCTGATAATCGTAAAATACAAGTTTTTTGGCTTGTATCTCAGTATCATTATTTATGTCTGATCTATACTCAGACTAAAGGATTTTTCCGTTCTTTAACAATGTTTTTATTTTAAAGCTTTAAATTAATTATCATGTTGCCTAAGTAGCAGTATATCTATGCCATTTATGCTCTAGTATAATATTGTAGTCTTTGCATCTATGCGCATACCTAGAGTGGTAAGCTTTCTGTTTGTTGAGACTAACATCAGAAGTGAAAAAAAAAACTTAGATTTTAAACTTTTATCGTGAAACATGTACATTTACGCATAAATGAACAGCCGAGCCGGTGGAACGAATCTCAATGCATCACAAAATACTTTGTGTTCTTTATTGCTTGTGTAAAGAAGTTTATTTTTGATTAGGCTTAATATTTTAACATGCCTATTTTTTTGTACGAATACATTGTGTGACTACATTTCAACTGCAACTAGCACTTAATAATTTAGTGCAATCATTTAAATAAAATTTCGATGAAATACAATAAAATATTTATATTCTAATTACAAAATAACACTTCTCTCATTTTCAAAATAATATTTAGGTAGGTACCTTTTGAACTTTATTACTCTTAAGTATTGCTTAATCTATGTTACAGCGGTGTGTGAGAGCATAGAAAAAGTAAGGTAAACCTAGAATGTCAACCTTCATACAAATCATTGTACGCACGAAAGAAGTGTTACATGCGATATATGTAGATGTCGCTGCCTAGGTAGCCTGCATGTAAATATTAACTCCATGAGCAACATCTAGACGGTGCTGTACGGCGAAGTATGAAATGTTCAAGCCCATTGCCGATGTACGCCGTAATGTGAGGAGATTGACAGTCTTATATAATTGCATTGTCTCTGGTAATATACAGTTAGCATCAAAAGTGGTTCGGCATTTTTACAAGCTTTTTTCATACTTCGCCTGTATAGATGTTGCTCATGGAGTTCAAATTTGTATGCAGGCTACCTAAGCAGCGACATCTATTATCGCATTTAACACTTATTTCGGACGTACGCTGACTTTTTTGAAGGTTGTCATTCTAAGTTTTTCTTATTTCTTCTATGATATTACCTTGTGACTGATATTTTATACATTTGTAGTCGTATACATTATATATACAATAAATTAATATATCGATCGCAAAATGTATGCCTTTTTATTGCTTTTGTCCATATTTAAGTATTACGTTTGCTATTTCCGATTTTGTTTGAGAAATACGAAGAAGTCATCCTTTTTTATCCAGACCTATGTGCTATGAACTACTTTAAGGCTGGAACACCACAGCTGCACACGCTACGCCTGCACAGCCTAACCCGAACGGTCCGCGGTTAATAACCTCGCATCCAATTTTCGGGGAAGATCGTCACTCCACTGCCTCTCTTACGGCTGCCCTACACCACCATGTATTTTTGGTATATTTCGAGTATCTACCTACCTACATTACATCAGGCTTGCTCTAATTCTGACCGTGAAAGGGAAAGGGAACGACCATAGCTAAAATATACGGTTAGACTAAGTATCTGTATACGTATTTTCAAGCCCTCCAAGTAGGTATGTAGTTCAGAATATGGATGCCTATAGGCTAAGTAGTTACTTAGTGATTCTAATTACGCAGAGCTAAACTATTGAGCATTTATGTAGTTAAAGTTGGGGTCTTTATTGACTCGGGTACACGCAAGCTACCCTCAAATCACCTAATTGATTCGCGGCCCACGGGAGCTGTTCGCGACGTAGCCACTGCCGAGCTTGTTAATACCGCGAGCCAATGTAGGTACGGCACGCGAAGCCACTTACGTACTCTATTAAACTATGATTGTTTTTTGTTTACTCAAACACAATGCTCAAACAGAATTGGGGACTCTATTAGAAACGTTACATAGGGTAAGGGAGATTCCCTATCCCTGCGCTAGATTTTAAGTTCAATTTGAGCGCGCCGTGACGCCTGAGCGTAGGGAAAGGGAATCTCCCTTTTGACCACTTGTACTTACCTAGAGTCGAGTTTGCCAATATGTATTGTAGTTACACACTTTTCCATCTTATTCCCTTGTAAACAAGTCCAAAGGTGTACAATTAATGAACTCGACTGTACCTAATTTGATTGTTTCGCCACTCGTATCTACTGATCCTAAAGCAGTAGGGTGTACACCTTTTCCATGGTGATTTTGTCGGGAGACTGCACGCACAATGGCACAGTGAATACCTACATTTTTATGGAATGGAAGGGGCATGAGCTTTGTGCAATGAAGGACACGCTAGCTACCTACTACGTACAAGTAAACCTATCAAATTGGTACTTGTGCGTAGGTATGTTATGCATGATCCATATTATTATAGCGAGACCTTATAGCGTCGTAAGAAGTCTTTGCCATCCATGCCCTTTCGTCTTTGCATGAGATGGGGTTGTTTGCTCAAAATCAGATCACGATCTGTTTACGTAAGGGAATAAAGAATAGGGAGAGCTTCTTAAGAAGCACGTTGGTTTTAAGCGCGCCCTGTAACCGCCATAAATCGGCCGTCCAGAATTTACGAGGGCCCTCCGCAAATCGGTTTATATTTTCGATAAATAAAATTGGCGCGGGTTTTGCGAGGTAAGCAGAGGCCGTTAGGAGCGCGTCGCGTCGCCAGCTGCCGCGCGCACATAAACCCGACTACCCTCGCGTTTTCTTGCTGACAATTTTTTCCTGCCCCGGTCATTACACAGCTGGGCCCCGAGACAAAACGGCGAATCGTTTAAGCCCTCTCCGGAGACCGTCCAATTTTATTGTGTACCTAGTCGAAATTGATATGCCGCGCGAGTCTGTCGTCGGGAGGCCCGCGGTGATGGACGCCGCTCGTCGGCCATTTCTCGACTCGCTTGCTTTACCTACGAGTAGATATTGCTTAAAACTGTATAGTCGACGACGTCTAAAAGATGTTTACACTTTTGGACCATGCATGCATAGGTAAATGGTAAATACAACAGAATAGGTAAAAATGTAAATATATCTTTGACGACAACCGTACATGGCTTAAAGTTTTCCTTAGGGATAGAGGTAACTGTCTAGCCTAATCTACTGGACTCACTAGACTGGTTTGGCTGCTGGTCAGATAGGTTAATCTGTAATTCACGAAATCAAACTCATTGTAAAACCTTCATAAAAATGAAATGAAAAATGAAAGAAGAAACATTCCACACGTGACACCGAGATGTCATTTCGAGTCAAATTTCCGGGAGAAATCCGACCGTTATCTGATTCCTGGTTGAGTAATGTCTAACAGCCGATGTGATTGGGATGTGACTGTGGTGCTGGGGGCGCTGGCTGCGTTCGCGCTGCCGCTGACGCTGCTGGTGCCGGACTTCTCCGTGTGGGACGTGGTGCCGAAGGTGCACGTGACGCGCTGCCACATCCTCAGCCAGCACCTCACCTGGCCGCAGCTGAATGCCGCCGTTCTGGTCACACTGACGATCTTCATCTGTCTGTACCTTGAGCTTAGGAAACGGAGGTAAGTTCTCTGTGCTGTGAAGTAGGTAGGTAATGTTTCAGTATTCATTTTCAAGTATGTAGGTACTAATCTGCCCGATAATTAATTACCTACTTCTAATGTCTTTTTGGCTTATCTATACCCACCTAAAACTATTTGAATAAGTCTGTAGAAAAGGTGCGTCGGTTACTTGAAAAAGAACGAAAAAGTCGAGGGTATTATATGAATGACAGTGAACACAAAACCGATTTTATGAAAAGTTGTCCGTTTGTATGTATGTTCGGCTTTAACTCGAAAACTACTGTTCGGATTACCACAAAATATGGTTTGGGGGTGGATTATGAGACGGTTAACGTATAGGATAATTTCCATCCCGGAAAAGCGCATAGTTCCCGCGGGAACGCTATTACCGAATTCCACACGGACGAAGTAACCGGCAGAAGCTATATATTTATTAACTTTTAGTGAGTTAATTACAATCAAGTTACTCGAAACGCCTGTACATTTACCTTAGCAACTACTACTATAAAAAAGTATGTAGTGATCTCAATGCAGGCGATAACACCTCAGGGGTCTATCGATGGAATGTAAAGGCTGGCTATTTAAATAATTGTAATGTAGCGATAGCTTAACCACCACATGAATACCAAATGTTTGTTAAAAAGGAGTAATATCCTGGGCTATTATTAAACTGTGAAGAAAAGTAGAAAAATATCACCCGTTGAAGTCGAATGCATGAAAGTCTCTAATCACAGACTCGTATCAATAAAAATTGTGTAACTTTTATTGAGTAAGTACGTCATATTTTCACTGACTAATACTGGGGTAGATTCTAGTTTATCGTCATTTCAGCTGAAAGACCACTGCTGGACATAAGTTTCTTTCAAGATTCGCTACACCGGTGGGACCGGTCCCGTGCCGTGCGTGATTTTAATTTGTCGTTTGTAGGCTAGACGACATGGTGGAGATCGTGATGTCGGTGAGCCAGGCGACGGACACGACGATGGAGACGGAGAAGGAGCGGCAGGCGGCGGCGCTGCGCGCGTGCGTGCAGCTGCTCGACGCCTCGGCCGAGAACTACGAGCACCTCGTGCTGCTGCGCGACGACCTGCGCCGGCGCGACGACAAGCAGCGCCCGCCGGCCGTCGAGATGAGCTCCTCAGATATGTAGCGCCACACTTGCCCGTGTAACACAACTGAATCAACTTTCTCTCATATCTTCTTGTTTGTTCTGTTATTTGTTTGTTTGTCTATTTGGTTCCCCAAATAAATCACTTTTCTATGAGCCCGTTTTATAACTAAAATGAAATTAAAGTGTCCGCTGCTTGTCAACTGACTTTTTATGTCGTAGGCAAACAAGCACACATGCCACTTGCTAGTAAGCTGTCACTGCGGCCTATGGACACCGAAATCTTATGATTTCTTTAAGAAACCATAAGATCTCGAATGCGTTGCCCATCCTGAGGCCTGAGATGGAATGTCTCTGAATTTCACCGGCTGCCTTAACCCCTAATGGAACACAACAGTGCGAGCACTGCTATTTGGAGGTAGGAGAAAAACTTCGGAAAAAGGAGGAGGTTCTCGATTACTCCGACAATTGTGAACCGATTTAGATGATTATTTTTTTAATCGAAAAGTGAATTAGCACGTGTGTGATTTTGGCATCAATTTCAAAGACTACAGTGATACTTACGTCCCGTTGTACCCATGGCCATGTCTGGGAACTGTATCTGAAAGAACAATTCAAAATTCAAATCAAACCTGAACCTAACCCCGACCTAAAGCTATGACAAGCTTATAGTGACAATCAGCGGACATCTTGATTCCTTCATATCCACGAAAAGATCTTATGGAAAGCTGATTCTATGGGTTGTCCAAAAGACACACAATTGAAGAAATGGGAGCAAGTAAAAGTTGAATCACTCATATGTCAAAAAATAGAAATCTGGGGCTCTATCAATTCGAAACGCTACATAGTGATAGGGAGATATTTTCTGCCATTCACTAATAGGTACATCTGTAATACATTTCGCTGAATGGGGAGGTGGTGTCTCACTGATAGGATAGTAGGTATAACACTGATATACTATTTCACTGAATAGTTACAAAGTGTATTTTTATTAGAAAGGGACGCTCCCTATCCCTACGTACCGATTCGAATAGAGCTCCGTGTGATAAATATCAACTTACCTTATTATATCACACACATTCTTAGAGGCATCTAGCTGTTTCATACCTATCTATGCAATTGTTCATATAAAAGATGGAGTCTCTCTCTATGGACGTCCCAATACTGATATTAGCTTCGCAGACTAGCTCGGCTCAACCTCAAGTTATTTCGACCATCGACTGCGATTCAAAAATCCATTTATTTTTGGCGTTAGAACATTGAATTATGCGTTGGCTGTTGCCTGTGTGTTACCTATAGCGAGAGATTACGGTTTCAGCGTCGTCATAAGATGTATTGCAGTAAAATCATGTTAAAGCTACATATTGATTTTAACATAAACCAGATCATGTTACCCTTTTTTTTTAGTAGCGGTCTGGCTTATTTTAATTCGCTGAGAGATTTTCGGGAGTAAAAAACGGAATCTTAGTGTCAAAGAAAAAAATCAAGAGTGCGTTTGTGTTAAATTTCATTTCAAGTCATAGAATGTTGTCTACGAAGTAACTTTTTATAAATTAAGCATAAATAAAAATATAGGTATTGATTTTACTTATACATTTTTTTTTCTTTTGAAATCTTGCTTGAGATGTAAGTATTCACAGTCTACACCATTGTAACGATTAAAGGAAAGAAAAGAGAGCCATTTGAAGTTGAACACCCGACTGCAGCAACGTTGGCCTCGTTAAGCGGGAGGACCTCGCTGTGGAGGAATTTCGATTTTTATTCAACGCTCTCAGCTCTAGAAGTGTTCATTAGTGTACCGGGGTCCCGCGGGACGTTGTCGACGCGAAAAAACCAATCTGGAGCTGGCAATTATGGCAAATGACCTAATTAGGCGCCGGTGCGCCGCCACCGCAAGATTCTTCACCACGCCGTACTTTGCGGTGTTTCACGAGAATTGCCTTTTAATAAGCGGTGAACGATGGCTGTTTGGTCGGTTTGGTTTAAATTAAGTCTCACGAGAAGTTTTGAACTAAGCAGTAACAAGATTGTATAGATAGATCAATCAATATAGATTACTTAACTGTGACGGCGATGGCTACGTTCGTTTAATGCTTCTTCAAAAAAGTACTTAAGTACATAATCATATGTAACAATCCTCCAACTTTATACTACAGGCTTTGAGTTGTACCTATATCAATAGTTTATCTTCATCGCGCTTCAAAAACTTGCAACGCTGCTCGTTTTACGACGTAAGTCGGGTTTACGATAGCGTAGCTCGTTAATTCGCGAGCGAATAAACGTCGGGTGTCCAAGCAAGTTTGTCGGGACAAAGGCACGTTGTATTAAACGCTGCTGTTAACAATTAATTTGATTTAATGTCGCAATGTGTTCCGTCGAATAATTGGGCTGTCCCGGTGGACTCGCGTGCTTTATTTCAGCTCTTACCCCATATTCGTTTTCGGTTAAATCGGCGAGTTTAAGGCTCGGTTGCACGAGAATGCCTTTAAATACCTACTCGGATATAAAATATGCAGTCTAGAGTAGTTACATTTTACTGGTGAGCGACATGTTGGAAGCAACATGCTGTAGATTTGCTTATCGCATTCACTGCCACCGACGCATATATGCGATTTGCTGACTTTCCCGCAGTGCCTTGAACGCACATGTGCGTTGCAATGTTCCCTTAATGACAGATGTGGCACCTGGCGAAAGTTCGTAAAACAGAAGTGGCAGTGAATGCGTTATAGATATTCTCTGCAAATTGAAACGTAGGTACAGAAACATAATTTTACAATTATCTTAAGTTGTATAAAGTTACGTCTATGTTCGTCTTCGCTAATTTAGTCGACACTGTCATATTTTATTACGACAGTAAATCCAGGTAAATTTATGATTTATCGTTTTACTTCGCTTGGATTATGATCCACTGATGAGGCCCTATCATGGATCCCTTAGACCGCATATAATCTTCTTTACAGCTAAACTCGCCATATATTATTACTAATTCGACTTATTTGGTATAGCGTCGTTATTGAATGGTACATAAACTATTCAATTTCGCAGAGAAGCACTTGTCTTATTTACCTTCACGTCCTAAACAACATAAATAAATATGTCCTTTAGGTACCGCAAAAACTCAATAATTTCATGCATTCGCAAATACGGGCTCCCATCGGAACAAGCAGTTTGTCATTTACAATTTACGTGCTACGCTCGCGCCCAATTCTCAGTTCTTCGGGATTATGTCGATTGCGACATTTTTATAGAGAAACAAACGATGTCGATCAGTTTCCAATGAACATCGCATTCGACATCCGATTATGGACGGATGAACGCTTTGGTTTTTGGAAGTGCTATAGGTATTATAGAGATACCTAAAAATATTTGTTGGCAACATCTGTATTAATAGAAATGAAAACTGTGATAAATTGTACATGAATGATAATCTTGTATCCGATGAAAATTTTGTAAATAATTTAAATGAACACAGAATTGGCCCTTTTGGCATGAGCCGGCTCCGCGCCCGACCGTCTGCCGTGGATCCGCAAAGAACATCTCTATTTTCATTAGAAACATCCACGGGGAGCGGATCAGAGTCTCGCAAAAATAAATAAAACTGTTATTGAGATAAGCATCTGCGCGGCGAGGCTTTCCGCTAAGTCCCGCCTGTGTCGCCTTGAGAAATGTACCAAGATGTGTCCGGATTATGCCGCGCCTTCTGCGCGCATCCGCTCTTCCGCAGAGTTTTGCTGCTGTAGACTATTACGTCCATCCTTCATGCATATCATATGTATACCTAATGAATACAATTATACTAATGGTAACGTCTACATATCGATTCGGATATCTTTTATCTCATCGTGAATGAAGTTTTTAACAGTGTCCCCGCGTATTTGTACAGGGACAAATTAAGGACCCAGTCCACATTTTAACTACGTAGTTAGATAGAAATACTGTAGGACCGTAGGACCTGAAGGTGCTTGATAAAAACTTAAAAGATTTACGGGAATATTGATTGATTACTTAACATCCGCGCGTGGATGCGAGTGGAACAGGACCGGACTGAGTGGCGCGCCTTGGGGGAGCCCTATGTCCAGCAGTGGGCGTCTATCGGCTGAAATGATGATGATGACTTAACATCCACCACCACAACGGCCTATTTGTGTCGCCCTGCTGAGAAGAAGGCTCCTCTCAATTCGAGAGGATTTCTCACACGGGTCTCGTGCGCTGAGGATTTGGGACTGAACATGACGTGTCCGAATTTTCGAACAACATGCACTAAGCAAGGGTAAGAATTTAAAATATAAAACAAAAAACAGTACCTACCTATGGCCATAGAAGAAGTAAGGTAAACCTAGAATTTCAACCTTCATTCATACAAATCAGCGTACGCCCGGAATAAGTGTTAAATGCGATAATAGATGTCGCTGCCTAGGTAGCCTGCATTCAAAATTGAACTCCATGAACAACATCTAGATGGCGCGTACGGTGAAGTATGTAAATTGGAAGCCCCTGGCTATTTCCGATGTACGCCGTAATGTGAGGAGATTGATAGTCTATATATTTAACTTGTCTCTGCTACGGCAAATAGGTGGGTGTATTAAATACATGATTTGCGTAAGAAAATCCTCGATGAAAGTACTAGTCGCAGACGTAGGTAGTTGGTCGGATTAGTGGCGTAGGCGCGGGCGCCGCGGTGGTTGTCGCAAATTGGCCGCCCGCAGCACCTGCGGCGGCCGGCCACCTGCCCACCCCGGATTAATTTCTCATCATCCCGCCCGCCTTCCCGGGGAATAATGAACACGACATCCTCGGAGAAAAATGCCACTAAGCCCTGAGACGCTCCACTTGATTAATAAACTCCTGGAGCCCAGCTTTTACGACGCCTATTTCTGCTGAAATTGAACAATAAGAGCGAATAAGTCTGCTAATACAAACTACAAGTATGAAAATGTGGGTACCTAGGGGATTTGTGTTAATTTCTTTTAACCTTTTAACAGCCGTTGTCCTTACTATATGCGTCATGGCATACAAGGAATAAGAGAGTTATACGTATGCGTAAGAACAATAGTCTTTTACTTTAGTAATTGACACGGCGTTGAAAAGGTTAAAGCTTTGATTGTACCGCGTGGAATTCCTTTAGAGTATTTCCACGAGAAATATGCCTTTTTCCGGGATGAAAATAATTCTATACCCTTCCTAGTAGTCTTACCTACAATATTCGTACCAAATTTCATCAAAATCGGTTTATCGATTTAGCCGTGAAAGCGTAACAGCCAAAGCAGACAGACATAGTTACTTTCGCATTTAGGATATTGTCATTGTTTATGATATTGGTATTGAAAGAATGAGAGAGGATCGAGCAGTGAAAAGAGCGAACCTATAGAGGTCGTCCGACTGGACGTCATCCAGTGGGGCGACCTACGGAACCTCCAAGTTAGCAACTGGCAGGGGCGTATCGGAAGCCGTGATGGCCTAGTGGTTCGACCTAACGCCTCTAATACAGAGGGTCGGGCGTTCGATTGCGGCTCGCACCTCTAAGTTTACTTATGTGAAAAATTCAATTTGAATTGACCACTGAGCTTTTCGGTGAAGGAAAACATCGTGAGGAAACCTGCACGCATCTGCCAAATTATTCAAAGATGTGTGTGAAGTCCCCAATCCGCAATGGGCCCGCGTGGGGACTATAGCCCAAACCCTCTCGTGATGAAGATGGCCTGTGCCCAGCAGTGGGACGCAAATAGGCTGAAGTAGTAGGGGCGTATCGCAGGGAAAGGTATAGTGGCGAAAGCTCGTTTCGGAGGCCAAGATCCATTTTGGGTCCCTGAACCAGCCTAGTTAGTTAGTGTTATATGGATTTGGACGTAGTGAGTGTTCGAGGCAATGTTGACGTTCGATGTTACATACCAAGTTAAAATCTGTGATAGTTACCTACGCGTGCACTTGCCGGCGTTCGCGACGCAGATGGCAATTTCACGCTCTACAACCTCTTGTCTCATACGCTTATATGTACACTTATATTATTTTTATCATTTCAGTGAAGTGTTCTGTTAAATTAAAACAGGTGATTGAACCAGGAAAATAATATCGTCATCTAAGTACTGAAATTAAGTTCAGGTTTGAAAGTATCTAACTTTAGCGGTTAGCGCTTCTTCGCATATAAGTATTATAACTACATTGCTACTGTTAACTGATATCCTATTCCCGAAATTGTCGCATTCGGGTTAAATACTACTTTATTTTTATTTATTTATAGTTTTCCCAGCTAAGTCGGAAGTGAAATGCAAGGACAAAATGAATCGCACAAATTATACCGTTCGTCATGTGTGTAGTGTCTGGCACCTTTAGGTTGCTATTTGGAGTAATTTCGCCGGCATTACTAAAATTTGATTTTAAATGGAGACATTGTGACCACAAAGTCACGAAGCCGTCGCACTCGCAGCCGCAAGATGGCCGCGAGCATCTGTCGCTTTGTCGCTCTTTCTTTTTAATAACAGCACTTCCGATACAATTATTTGGTATGACGTATTGTTGCGGTTAATGTTCGTTCACGTAAACACTCGCGTAACTCCCCTTGAGCTATGTAAATTGGAATTGTGTTTTAACAATCGTGGAATGCCACCAACCAAAATTGTTTTTACCAATGACTTTCTCCATTACGGTTGAGGGTCTACATGTCTCAGGCACAAATCATTCAATTTGAGATTGTTGCTGGTACGACAGTAGGCTCTTACAATCATAAATTCAAATTGTCTTCTAGACCTTCATTCGGAATTATTTATGCCAGTATTTATTGTATTAACATAAATTGGACATGAGTTATTTTATTGCCCCGAATGCGTCGAGAATGCGCGGTATAAAGGTTATGAGTGTGATTCGGATTTGTCATAGCTCGTAAAGACGTGATTGTTTGTTCGTATTACAAGCATGATGCCGTGTACTGAATTAAAATATTATTTATGATTTCCAATTAAAAAACATTTGGTGCTGTTTACACAACTGTGACTTGAATTAAGTATAAATAATATAATTAATTATACCTGGGCGACCAAACTTTGCTCGTGCTTGGTTGAAAAAGAGAGTCAAAAAGAGTTTTTTCGGGTATGAATCCTATTAGATCGATTTTTCGCCCCTGGAAACCCCCATATTCCAAATTAATAAAGGACGGATCTGTGCTCAGGAACGCCTGAGATCCGTACTAAAATTATAAATGCTAGAGTAAGTAGCTCTCTCTATCTGTCTGTCTGTTACCTCTTCGGTAATCGCTGGACCGATTTAGATCGAATTTGGTATAGATAGTTCGAGTACCGGGAAAGGACTACGGAGGTTATTTTTTTCATCACGGAACAACGCATATTAGTTCCCGCGGGGACGCTCTAACCGAATTGCACACGGACGAGGTCGCAGGTAGAGGCTAGTCGTTCATTATATACACGGTGGGTCAGAAAATATGGCAAATAATTAACCCACCGTATCGGCTATCGATTCTAAGTATATTGTATAGGTCTTTAATTTTTTTCGAGTTGGTAAAAAGAATAATTGTATATGGGATTGATTGTGTGAGCGACGCCTGAATCCTATACAATGTTTTTTGTACCAACTCAAAAAAAATTAAAGACTTATACAATATACTTAGAATCGATAGCCAATACTGTGGGTTAATTATTTGCCATATTTTCTGACCCGCCATGTATATGCAAAAATAACTCTGTCTGTCTGCCTGTACCTCTTCACGCTTAAACCACTGGACTGATTTAGATGAAATTTGGGATGGAGATAGTTCCAGTCCCGGGGAAGGACAAAGGCTACCTACTTTTTATTCCGGAAAACGCATAAGGAGTTTTCGCGGGAACGCTATAACCGAATTCCACGCAACTGAAGTCGCGGGGAGAAGGTAGTAAATAAATAAATATAGGCTTATAATTAGTTTAAAGAATAAGAGTAACTGTGCGACCTAGCTTTGCTGGGGTGGAAATATCTAAAAATGATTTTTTCCATATATATTCCACTTTTACTCCTTATTTGTATTTTTTTATAACTCGCATGATGCTTGTATAACGTTGTATGACACTCGTGCCAATACCTCTATGTACTTATTTCCCAATTCGTGTCGGTGTACAGTACACCGTACTATTACTTATTCTGTGACAACACTGGTTTCGCTCATGGTTTAGATCACCACCACTCGTTGGGATCTATCGACTTTCCGCACTTGTATCATAAATAACTATTTTTCTATGACTAGGCACATTTAGGTTTTTAGCATTTTAGTTTAATAATAATAATAATGTATTATAATATTTTGTTCTGTAAATTAAGTTATTTAGTAGTTACTTAGTTATTTGTAGATTAATGGGCTGTATTCGAAACGTTACATAGGAATAGGGAAATAAACTATCTCTGCGCTCACGCGTCACGGCGCTCAAATTGAACTTTAAATCTAGATTCTTAAAGTTCGGTTTCAACGCCGTGACGCGTGATAGGGGTTGGGAGTTTCCCTTTCCCTATGTGACGTTTCGAATAGAGAGAGAGAGAGATAATTGCCAAGCTATTTTATTTACCAAAAACAAGCATCATCTGTCGCTAATACCCTTAAACGCTACACCCTCATCGACATGGCCTGTGGCCGCTCCATCATTCTTGTCTAAACACAAGTACACGAAATCACATTGATATTATCCCGGCACAAATCTGTGTAGAGCATATTTGTGGGTGCAGAGAATGGCCCTCAAGCGACGGGGGTCCGGCGTTCAACGGTCCTTGTGCTTTAATTTAATAATCGCATTTTGAACATGACGCCAAACCCACATAGCTGAACGACCGCTGAGGCAAGATGACCATTCACATGAACCTAACGCCGTCGGAATAAAGCTTGGACTCAACGGCACGCACGCCACACTTATTGGTCGCGTATAGCATAGGACATCGATGCGACAGTCTATTACTGCCTTGCTTGATTGTTTATCTTGGAGTACAGACGTGTTAAGGCATTCAGAGGCAACAATTAAGTATCAATATTTTCATACACTAATATATTGCAGCCTATATTATGTTTGCATACTGTATTCGTAATTATAGCAAAGTTTTAACCACTTCTTTGAATAGGTAAGGTACCTGACATTCCGCTAGATGATTTTAATAAATCTTGGATATTTTTAGTCCAAATCTATGCGTTTTCTTAAGCACGTTATTCAGAGAAAAAATACACAGGAATTTTAGTGTATTTTTTCTCTAAATAACAATAATTGTCGTGCCTATTCGAAGCCCCTCATTTACCTGTTTATTACAAAGTTTGAAAGCCAGAGAGTCTATGTTGTGTGTTGCTCTACGCTCATAATGGCGCATTGTTCAGTGGTTGGCGCCACGTAGCTGGGGCGGTGGTGTTGTGTAATGTCCATAATATCTCAACGACGAGACATCAATGCCTGACGCGTTACGATGCCAATCCATCCCACGCCTACTGCAGGTATTCGTCGATTTACGTTACCAAAAACAGTTGGTAAACTACAGAAGAGAGGTTTGCACCGATGTACCTACTTAACAGATTTTTTACAGCCGTAAACATATTGAGTGCGAGTATACATATACAAATGTACGGTCGCCATCATATAGGTACCTACTGGGTTAAGCAAAACGTTGTAACGATATTTTAACCACAGTATGAGCTATATAGCTACCTCACGTGGTGAAAACAACGTCACAACGTTTTGCTTGACCCTACATGTCATAATATTGAAACGAAAAAGGTGATTATGTCAAGTTGTCATGAAACGTATTGTGTGCATGATCAATTTTTCACATATTTATGATCATCTCGCCCGCTACGATATATTTAATGGGCACTGTGCAGCAATAAACCCATACCTATTAAGTTATGCCACAATTTTCAGTTACCTAAACATGACAATATCATAATTACTTAAGTATATGAAACTAGCTTCTGCCAGCGGAATTCTTTTATCGCGTTCCCGCGGCATTTTTCCGGGATAAAAAGTCCATGTCCTTTTACGGGACTCCTACTATCTCCATACCAAATTTCAACCCAATCGGTCCAGAGGTTGAAGCGTGAAGAGGCATTTATAATTATTAAGTACCTATGGATGCATACCGTACCTTTCAAAAGTCCTAACCTCAAAAAATGGAAATTGTTGTTTAAGAGGCTCGTATAAAGTCACCTATTGTTAAATTTGGAAACGTGCTTGCATAAAAAAAGAAAACATTTTCTCGCCACTGCGCCATAAACAAAGTAAGTGGACGTTAATCATCACTAAATGTCTTTATAGTGAAGTACCCTCATTTTATTTCAAATGTTAACGATTCAGCCCCGCCAGTCTCCGCATCATAAGCCTTTTCATCTGTCAGCCTTAACAGCCATGGAATTGGGCTATAATTTACGATTTTATCTGGCACGGCACCCCGCATAGGGGCACTGGTCAGCGTCGTGAAAAAAAAAGTTGCAGCGGGTAATAGAGGATAATGGTGAGCGGTGACCGCCCGCCATGACCGCCACGCCCGCTGTTGTGAGTTGCCAAAATAGAGTCGTAATAATGAGAGATGGCCCGCGTATATTGCGCGGAATTTAGAGTGATCGTCTAACGAGCGCCGTAGGCCGTGCCTCGGGGCTGTTTGTCCAGCGGTCGCCTCTCTTGTTAACTTACTGCTCGGGGGCGATTCAGTTTCACTTTTGTTGGTCACTTTACGTCCGTTTTGTATTTATTGTTAACTCGGGCAATAGATTAAGTTGTGCAGTGGCATTGTCGCGCTATATTAATGGCAAGCGATGTGTATTAACACATCGCTGGCCAGTTGTTATGATGGTTTTGGTTAGGTTCTGTTTGATAAATGTCGAGTATTCTCCATAGATGAATGGGCAGCTGTGCGTGTCGTGACGAGCGCCGTTGAGGTCGCTAAGCCATCACTCCTGATTGATGCTGCGCCAGTCGCAAGTGCCTGACAAATCGTTGGTCCAGCGGAGGCGTTGCAAGGCGTCTTGCCATAAATAAGGATTACTCTCGTGACCACGCAGTCTTGCGGAGTGGACGCAGCGCAGCCCCCGTGACGTCTCCCAAGATCAAGTCGTTTTATGTGCTCGTGTCAAATGTCTCCGCCGTCCGCATCGTTTATTTATAACGCATCAACTTGAGCCCGATGCTTATAGGCATCTACGTAGAAATAATTTCTCAAATGGTTCTGATTTGAAGTCGTGAATTTGCGTTATTTCGGCGCTTAAGCCCTGAATTACAAGTTAGAAGACGGGTATTGACTCGAGTGCGGAATGCGCTAAGCCCAGGCCGTTTGAAACTCGACGGCGATGTTTCAATTGTAAGTGCGCCCGCGGCTTAGAGGATCACCCCGCGGAGGGAGGCGTCGAAACCTGCGCTGAACCTATGGTTGAACTCCCGTTTCGATTATCTTTTACTTTCCGTATTTGTCATGGCGTAATCATTCCTACTTCACACAGGTAGGTAGGTATGTGTACCTAGTACCTAGACACATTTATTATGATTATGTCTTAATGTATTTAACTTTCAGTTTTTGGCATTAAGATTGATTTTCGTCATTGGGATCGGATTGGATGGCAATTACTCGTCTCTAGGGGACTTGTCGCAAGAAACATATCTGGGATGCCTATCCGTCGATTGTTTCAATGTAGATATTTGTTAAATTGGCTGTAAACTCGCACGCTCGACAGACCCTTACTTTAATTTCCCCAGTCTGGTAAAACCTTTGTAGCCATAGCACAATCGCTATGGATAGTTCTGTAGTATTAGTAATAAGTCTACGAGTAGTTCAATTAAATAGGATTGACAACTTGACCCTAGTTGTGTTTGAAGAGTCGCGTATATAGGTACCTATCATCGCGGCGTATTTAAGATTAGCTTATGCCGGCGACTTCGTCCGCGTGAAATTCGTTAATAGCATTCCCGCGGGAACTATGCATTTTTTCGGGATAAAAAGCCTATATGTTGCCTAGTGTTATAAACTACCCCCATACCAAATTTTGTTGCAATCAGTCCAGTAGTTTGCGAGTTAAATCCGGACATATATACATACAGAACATTTTTCTAAAATTCGTTATTTTGTATTCAGTATCTTTTATATAGTCCCCTCGACTTGATAGTTTCTTTTAATTTTTAAGTTTCAGTTGCGACTTCTTCTACAGACTTATTATTAGTATAAAGAAAAGTGCCAATTAAGAACTGCTTAATCTAGATTTGTTTAATCTGTCCTCTGCTAATACGGATGAAAATAGTGAATAGGTAAAAGGTACCTATCGTAATTAGGAGCTTGGTGTTATCGTGCGAAATCTCTAAAGACATAAACATGTTCAAGCGGGTAGTGGGCCGGCGGCCGGCCAGGGCTCGGCGCTGGCAGTCCGGTCACGTCGCGGCGCGGGGTCAATTACAGCTCGCCCCAATGACGATATTGCTTTATTATACCCCTCCATGAATATGTAACAACACAAACGCATCCGCAATCTAAGCATGTCAGATTAATCTAAGACTTCATCAAAACAATACCTCCAACACCATAAATAATGACGTATCACACGAGGGCTCGCTTTTTTATACAAACGGCACCAGAAATTAAAGGGTTACGTTAATATTACACCTACATATTGTGAATTCGTTACTTTTTTAAATGCCTTAATCACGGATCTACATAATAACGTGCAACGGGACTTCCCGTCCATCTGACAAGTTGATTGATGTGCGCTCCTAGATTTATTTGCTCAAAAAAGTAGCACGCTACACGTCCGCGGAGCTTTTACAGGGACCTCCGTAATACCTTTGTTTCATTTTTAAATACGGGCCTTTTTATAATTAGCGTAATAAATTACAAAATGATAATAATGCGAGGGCCATCTTGTGAACCGCTTAATGCCGCGCGTCGGGGGGCGCCGCCGGCGACCGCATGTCAATCACTCTCCCGAATGTAGAACAATTCTTATTTTGAAAAAGAATAAAAAAATACGTATCACATTTATTTTCCATCTTGCTCCGTCCAGTTCGCATTGCGTTTGTGCGAAGGGAACGGGGTAACAAATCGGTCTTGTGGTAACATCTGTGCTTTATAATAGACGCTTACGTAGGCTTCTTTTCGGGGATTCGATGCGAGCCCGGTGGGATCACTTTAACATGATTGATCTGTTTATTTTACATTTTAAAGGAACATTTTTACGGTTGCTTGTCAACTTAATAACAAAGTGTTTTATTTCGGGACACGTTAAGTTGATTTTTATTGATAGGTTTCTTTTAACATTATATTTTATTTATTGCGTCGGGTCGGATTGTTCAAATACTGATGTCGTGTTTCTTTTTATTGCAATTTTATAGCGTTTGTACAATAAAGACTGTCTTAAGATCTGTAGTTTGTCAAAGCACCTACTGAGAAATTTTACTCGTAAGTATTCTCATATGTTTAAAACATAGAAGCAGTGTATGTATACCACTCTACCAAAATAGGTTAATGCCTTTAAAGTCAAGTGTCGAGGCGCCGAATGTGCTACCGTCTGGCGGGATGAAAGCCGCCGCCGGCGCACGCGCCGCCGATGCCTCTCTGCTCTCTGAGGTTCTCCAGGCTGGCAGGTGCTGCTTGGATCAGGTTTGAGACCACTTCTAATTAGCTTCGTGATAAGAAATGTGATATTGCGGCGGCAGAGCAGTTACATCAACCCAAGTTCAAGCAGCGGCATTAAGCTTGAAGTTTTTTTTTACAATTTTAGTAACCTAATTTATAGCGGTCTCGCGCGGTATAGACGGTGTAAGTCCCATGTCCCATAATTTCCCGTTCCTGTAGGAAAACCTCTCTAATTTCCTGAAAACTATTTTAACTAAACTAATTTATTAAAAACATAACGATAATAAATGCGTAATGAATAGGTAGGTAGGTACACTTATTTATAGCCATGATTGTATAGATTAAAGTGCTACGACGGAATCCTAAAAGATAGTATAAATAAAAATGTGTGACGTCATTGCGTGATCCTTCTCGTAAATGTAACTTTTAACCGACTTCGAAAAAAAGAGGAGATTCTCAATTCGTCTGCGTATTTTTTTTGGGTATGTATGTTCCGCGATGACTCCGTCAATTGTGAACCGATTTCGATGATTTTTAGGGTTCCGTACCTCAAAAGGAAAAAACGGAACCCTTATAGGATCACTTTGTTGTCCGTCTGTCCGTCTGTCAAGACCCTTTTTCTCAGGAACGCGTGAAGGTATGAAGCTGAAATTTATATCAATTACTCAGGTCTACTGTCCCTTGAAGCTGTGAAAAAATCAAACTTCTAAGCCAACGCAATCAAAAGATACAGCCGTTTATGCCGCAAATTTTCGACACTTGCAAGGGAATCAAAACCTACAGGGTGCTTCCCGTGAACTCAGAATCTTGAAATTTGGTACGAAGCAACGTCTTATAGCATAGATAAAGGAAAAATTACGAAAACCATAATTTTTTAGTTACATCACATAATATTTTTTTTTTTAATAATTTTAACCTTACTACCCATTTCCTCATAAACGCGTAGAGGTATTAAATTGAAATTCATACCAAATACTCAGGTCTATAATACCTTTAAGCTGTAACAAAATCAAACTTCTATGTCAACGCAATCAAAAGAAACAGCAATTTAAGCTGCATATTTTGAAACTCGCAAGTACTCGCAAGGGAATCAAAACCTAAAGGGTACTTCCAGTCGACCTAGAATCTTGAAATTTGGCATGAAGCAACGTTTTATAGCACACATAAAGGAAAAATTCCGAAAACCTTAAATTTTTAGTTACATTACAAAATATATATTTTTTAATAAATATAAACTTTGTAAACCTTGCAGGTTTGTACGGAACCCTCGGTGCGCGAGTCCGACTCGCACTTGGCCGGTTTTTTTAAATCGAAAGGTGGGATTGTTCCCATTTTAATTTGGTTCAGTTCTAATGATAATCCTATCATTAGAACTGAACCATGAGAAACTGAGGGAACTGCTCAAATTTTTTTTTTACACCTGTATGATTTTGGCATCAATTCACTTACGTCCTAATGTAGTATATTTGAAAACTGTAGCCGAAAAAAGTTTATAAATAAAAAAAATAAACCCGACTTCAAACTCCGACAGCCTACAAAGTCGGTGTCAAGTGAACCGACCCAAACCTGATGACAATCTTATAGTGAACTTAACACCGACTTTGTAGGCTGTCGGAGTTGGAAGTAGGTTTTTATTTTTTTATTAAAAACATCAATTACTTACAACTAAAATTTTCGAAACCATTCCAATGGTTCGAAATATTTTTTCGAACCATTTTATATTTAGTATCCCATAATACTCTGATATTTAAAAATGAATGCGCGTCGGTGTTCAAGACGCTGTTTGTATTGCTCGTTAAAGGCCGGCGAAAGAAAGCGATGCGCCTGCGCAGCTATCGGAAGCAATTACACGTTCACTTTATTAATTTTCATAAATACCCTCTCTACATCAAAGGTTGCCGCCGGTTTCTCGCGACCTCATTTGACTCAAGTCAAAAGTTACAGCGATTCTGTTCAAGTCTTCGTGAATTTACTTTTATTACCTACTTCGTCTGCGTGAATTTCGGTTATTTTAGCGTTGTCGCTGGAATTATGCGTTTTTGCGGGATAAAAAGTAGCAACTTTCGCATTTAAAATATTAGATAAGTACCTATGGATTAATTACGCTGAAAGTTTGTGTGTTTGCACCTTTGTTACTCAATTACGCTAAAATGGCTAGACTGATTTGAATGAAATTTGTCATACAGACAGTTTATAATCTGGATTAGTATATAGGCTTCTTTGTTTCCTGGGTATCATTCCTTTAGGGGGTAAAAAGGGGGTTGTTTTTAGGGTTCCGAAGTCCACAAGGAACCCTTATAGTTTCGCCATGTCCGTCCGTCCGTCCGTCCGTCCGTCCGTCCGTCCGTCCGTCCGTCCGTCCGTCCGTCTGTCCGCACTATTGCTCAGAGATGCTTAGGTCTAGAGAGCTGTAATTTGGCATGAATATGCATATTAGTTACGCTGACAAAGTGGTACAATAAAATTTTGAATTTTTTTTTTTATAGGGTACCTCCCCTACTCGTAAAGTGGGGATGTAATTTTTTTTTCTTGTGTACCCAATGGTGCGGCATATCGTTGAATAGGTTTAAAAAAAATATTGTGTGTTTGTTAAAACCATTTTTTGATTAAGTGATGCGTTTGTGAAATATTAAGCTTTAAAATGCTATTTTTTGTTAGAGTCACGTGTCCCCCCCCCCCCTGCCAGCTAAATGGTGGTATTTGGATGGCTGAAAAAAATCACGGTTGTGGCATATATAACGTAGTTGAAAGGAAAACTATCAGAGCTAAGTAGGCTGTACAAACTTACGAGTAATAGTCGACCAACTTATAATGATGATTTTTCTCGAGCGGTAGGGGCGTCGGGCGGGCACGTCATACCACAGGCTAGCTAGATGTTAATAAGTCTTAGAAAGGTACTGTGGGCATCCTCAACTTCGGAACCCTATAATTAGCGCGTGGCCCGACACGCACTTGGCCGGTTTTTTTTTTAAATGTCTATTGTATGTAATGTAACATCTCTCAAAGTATTGGTGCCATCCTAATTTGCATCCGATTGTAACGTACCTAATTAACGTTGTCGCTTATGTTTTAAATTATAATCGCGACTTTGTATGAGCGCCCCTGTTTACCTCAAAACCCTTGAAGACACTTTAACAGCAAGTCTGGCACCCGCCTTTGATCTCTGCTCAGCACTTAAACGTTCGTTCTATTAAATACTACAAATTATTTTTCATTAAATCATAATGTACATGTTTGAATAACTATTTAATTCGATTATAATTATTATTAACCATTTATTTATTATGTGCAGTTATTATAACAATATGGTTTTAATATATAAATCACATTCCTGCAATGCAAAACAGTTTACACAAACAGTTATGAGATCACTTATAAGGTTCGGGATCATTAAGAAAATTTTATAGGTATTTAAATATTTACTAACGGATTCAACTGGTCACATGGATATACGAGTAAGTACAATCTCCCTCATTCATATTCGCTTATAAATAAACAAAGGCAAAAATAGATAACATAAATCAATGAGCAGCTACCTATTCCGAAACAAACGAAATTTACATGCATCAGGAGAGGTGGGCACTGAAGCACAACAAAGACTTATCTCGCTAAAACGATTCCCACATAAATAAAGCTCATCGGATATGAAGCCGTATTTACATAAGAAAAATATAAAGAGGCCTAAACGATAGGACCATAAGGGCGGCGTATCGGAGCTTGGGACGCCGCGCACGTCCGCAGGGAGCGCCTTTAATAACAATACGAAATATCAGTTCGTTCCTCCGATCGCAAATCTACGTCAATAACATATCCAATAGTAGCGCTCAATTCATTCCGACATAATCTAATATAGCGGGGCACGTTTCCCGCCTAAATCTACCGCCACATGTCGCCAAGATGGCCGTCCGGGCGAAACTAAACAAAAAGGAGACCACGAATCGGTAATATCTTTCAAGTCCATAAAGTTAAACGTTTATTTGTAGCAATATTTTGTCCTTTTGCGGATATTGCTTTACTATACGTAAGCTCGATGCTTCGATAGAAGCATGAGGATAATAAGCACCTATCAAAATTTTATGATTCAGTACGTTAAATCGATTGTCTGTTAAGGTACTTGGTCCCCCTGGGTAATTGATCACTTATGGAAGTTTAATTGCTTTATTGCAATTGGTTCAAGATATGTCATTTATGGCATACTACTACTACTTACTACTACTACAGCCTATTTGCGTCCCACTACTGGGCACAGGCCTCCTCACGAGAGGGTTTGGGTTATAGTCCCTACGCGGGCCCAGTGCGTATTGGGGACTTCACACACATCTTTGAAGGCATATAACCTTTGAACTCAAAATCAACGCTCATTTCACGTAAATCGAACAACAATCACTTAAACCAAGACAAGACCATATGTAATGTAAGATAGAAAGGCTATTTGTTTCCGTAATTACCGCGGGAGGTATATTTGTTGGTAGCCACGTAGCTACCTGAGCATGGCTGCACTTACAATGGAAGGGGAGTAATTTCCCGGGGCCCACCGTCGCGTTCGTCAGTACAAATAAACGCACGAAATTGCCTCAATTAAGCCATCCTTTCTAATGTACTGATTGATCAATCATCGGGCACAATCGAAGGTAGTGTAAGTGCTGCTTTGTCCCGGGGCCGTGTTGTCCGCGGACGTGCTTACTACACCAAACCTCTGAAATGCCACAAAGACTACACAAAATGAGAGGATCCCTCCCGTACAAGAGTCAGATAAAAAACTAAAGCATGATACGATTGAATAAACCATATATTTTACAAAATTACAATACATATTTAGAAGTAAGTGAAATAGGTAAATGTTAAATTAGAATTCTTAAGTTAAGTTTTTCATGATACGGGCAAACTGTTGGCACTAGTATGTATATTATATACATAAATATAAATAAAAGCAAATGTACACAGTAATGACAATAAAAAATATCTTATCCTATCTTATGGATACGCCGACTTGATTGTTTTCACTATTTCAGATATCTCTTCAGAGAAAGCGTTTAGAGGTTACTGCATAGTTTGACGAATATTAAAAATACATACACTATCTCAAACTTTCGCGATACACACTCATATTAAACACACTATAAACGGGACTTAATCGTTTAATATTAAAAATACATGTAGTGTAGGTACGATATTTATAGAGTTGGAACTCCTATAACTAGTTGATCCAACGATCCGAATTAAATAAGTATGAAGACAGTGCCAGTTCTTATATTTATTTATTCTGTGATAAGAAATACTACCTATTTCGATTGATTTCATTGTGTTGTGGTAGTGATTTGAGTTAGGGTCATTCAGTTGGGACTCCCGTTTTAAGAGTTAGGTACGCGTACCCATAATAACAAAGGTAAGTATTGTATAAAATAGTGATCAAAACATTTGTGATCAAAATGCTTCCTCATTGTTGTATGTTGTAACAAGTGTTGTAGCATACAACAATGCGAAAGCATATCCATTCCAGAATAATTACCGTTCTTTCTTTCTGAGTAAAAACATGGAAAATCTTCTTCAACGCTTTGCAATCTCCTCTGATGTTGCTCTTCAATTCGTTTTTCCCTTTTTTATAATAAAAAAATATAGTCAACCAAGGCAGGGTTGGAAAATATTCTTGATTCTTAAAATAAGAAGTAGGTACGGTCACAACGGTTTAACTTAGTTCTCGAGTTATAAGATCGTCCACAATATATGCAATGCACATTATACGAATATATTCGTATTGCTTCTTCACTTCTATTTGAGCTCATATGTATTACCTATTACATAAGAGCTATAGCTCAGGTAAATAGTAGCATCTGCACCGACTTTGTAGTTCCTCGTAGCGGCGAGATGTAAGGGGTCGCCGGTCACGTGCGGTGATCGCTATTGATTCCCATTTAATCCACCGCGTGCCGGTGGCGAGAGCCGCCATCACGCCCAAAATTGGGAATATGCACAGAATTAAATCCTTACAGGCTTACATTAGAACCCTCTCATGATGAGAGGAGGCCTGTGCTCAGTAGTGGGCCGTAAATATAGGCTGTTATGGTGGCAGTGGCTGGTTACATTAGAAATCGAAAATTTGGCATTTCACCGCGGTACCCACCCATACCGCATGCGTAAAAAGTCCGATGCTGCATCAAGTTACGTCATAGGTTTTCCTTAGTCTATGATTGATTAAACGTGTGTTTATAAAAAAGGTAAAATACTTACTATAGAAACATAGAAAGGATGAAACAGCGTTGACATTAGACATCTTACAAGACTGCTGGGTTTTTTTTAATTTACAGAAAAGTTCAATTATGAAAATTACATTTTACGCCTTCAACTTCCACCACATCGGCCTATTCATATTCATATTCATATTTATTCAAATGCTTAACCATGGTATTACAGGTGTTTCTTAGATAACAGTACATCATGGACCCTGCTAGGGCAAAGCATGATCTTAAAGCTAACTTAAATATTAATATATATTATGTAAAATTGCATGCACACTAAGATAATTAAACTAACAATGTCATAAAATGAAATAAATAAATGTACTAGTATTCATAATTTTCAATATTAAATTATATAAAAAAAATAAAAAAAATAGGATATATGTCAAGTGCGAAATGAACATTTTATATTAATAAGATAATCAAGTGAATAATAATATAATTGGATACATTAAATACTAACTATGTTTTCAAATTATGCATGTAAATTTTCATTTATCATTATTATTCATGAATTCCTGAAGGGTGTAAAATGCATTTTTGAGCAAGTATTGTTTCAGCTTCGATTTAAAATGGGTGTCGTTTTGTACAGACTGAATGGATTGCGGTATTTTATTGAAAATTTTTACGGACATAGCTAGGGGGCCAGAGTGGACTATTTTTAGCCTTGACTCGGGCAGGGCTAGGCCTTGACGGGGTCTTAAAATGTTGGCTCGAGAAGCGGAAGAAAACATATTCGAGTGTTTACGCACAAAGATACCCACTTCCAAAATATAAATTGAAGTTAATGTTAAAATCTTTTGTTCAATGAAAAATGGTTTACAACTTTCTCTTTGGCCTATATTTACCAGTATTCTTAGACATCTTTTTTGTATCGTGAAAAGTGAGGGTACATTCGTGCTGTGGCCCCATAAAACAATGCCGTATTGGAGCCATGCATGTGCGTAGGCATAGTATGCCGTCGTTGCAGTTTTGATGTCAGTGCATTTTTTGAGTTCGTACAGCGCGTACGTGAATCGACTCAGTTTCGTGGCTATTTTATTGACATGTGATTTCCAGTTTGTGGTGGAGTCTATGTTTATACCCAGGAGAGAAAAGTGATCAACGCACTCGAGTGATATATTGTTGAACTTATAGTTAATGTCCAAGCTGCGTTTTTGATAGGGTTTAAATTGCATCAATTTTGTTTTTTCAAAGTTAACTTGAAGATTGTGGTCATTGAGCCAACTTGTTATTTTTTGAAGAACAGTGTCTAAGTTGCTGTGTAAGTGGAGATGATTCTGGCATGGAATTACCAGCGATACATCATCAGCGAAGAGGGAGCATGGGCTGTCTATTTCTTTAGGTAAATCGTTTATATACAATAAAAATAATAAACAACCGGCTACGCTACCCTGTGGTATGGATTGTCTGACGGGTATTTCAGACGACCGTACTTTTTTTATATTTCCGGTTTGGTAGTTATAATGTTCGACCTCGACACATTGAGTGCGGTTTGATAAATATGATACGAACCAATCATGGGCACAGCCTCTCACACCTAAATCGTATAACTTCTTCAGAAGAATATTATATTTGACGCGATCGTATGCTTTCGTCATATCTATCAGTATACCTACCGCATATTTCCTTTCGTTTATAATGTTCAGTATTTCAGTGATGTACTTGTACACAGCTAGAGTAGTGGATCTGTTTTTCCTAAAGCCATTCTGAGAGTCGCTAAGAATATTGTGCTTTTCGCAAAAGGAGTAAAGACGGGTCGTCATTGCAGTTTCAAATACTTTAGACATAGTTGATAATAAGGATATGGGTCTATAGTTGTTACAGTCACTTTGGTCACCCTTTTTGTGAATAGGTATGACTATGGATTTTTTAAATATATCAGGCACGGTGCCTTCTAAAAACGATTGGTTAATCAGGTTAGCTATAGGACAAGCAAGTTCGCCAGCGCAATTTTTTATTAAAATAGGCGGCAGCTCGTCGTGTCCGCAGCTGCGCTTTGTTTTTAGACCTCTAATAATTTTGTATACTTCGTGGGGAGTAACGGGCTGTAGGTACATCGAGTTGACCGACGGAGTGACGACGGGCCGCCCGGCCGGCGGCGGGGGGCCGCTGCCCGCGGTCGGACAGCTTCCCACTTGTGAGAAGTACTGATTAAAGTGAGATGCTACTTTTTCAGGGTCATTTATTATGTTGTTTTGAATTTTTAATTTTATATTGTTTTTATTTTTTATCGTGGCTTTATTTGTCTGTTGTTTTACTATGTGCCACATGGACTTCGTTACATTATCGGACGTTCGTATTTTTTTGATGTTTTGAAGCTTTTTTGATGTCATGACGGTCCTTTTTAACATTTTTTCGTATTCTTTATAATGTTTATTGAGCGAGTAGCTTTTAACGCGTTCGTTTGTAATGAAATTTTTAAATAATCTTTTATGTCGACATGATTTTTTTATTCCTTTTGTTAGCCATGTATTTTTTGATTGGATTTTAAATTTTATTTTAATTTTAGGAATGCATATGTTTAATTCGTTAATTAAGGCATTATTGAAGGCAGAATAATTTTGGTTCATGGTTGTATTAATTCTGATTATTTCGTCAAAGTTTATATTAGAGAGGGCCAATTTAAAGCTTTGTATATTTTTTGCGTTGAAACGTCTTAATTCGATTATCCAATGCAATATTTCCGTTCCAGTTTTGGGCACAGGCCTCATCTCATCACGAAATGGTTTAGTATACTTAGACCCCACGTGAGCACAGTGCGATGGTTCTTCACACGCATCGTTGAATTACTTCGTAGGTGCGTGCAGATTTCATCACAATGTTTTCCTTCACCAAAAAAGGACAGTGGTAAATTTAAATAAAATTGTACGCCTTTTAAATTACTTATCTTGGCCTACAAAAGTAAGCACTGGGGCTCTATTCGAAGTTTTACATAGGGAAAGGGAGATTCCCTATCGCTGCGCACACGCATCACGGCGCTCAAGTTGAACTTTAAACTACCTCAAAGTTCGGTTGCAACGCCGCGACAAGTGAGCGGAAGAATTGGGAATCTCCTTTTCCCTATGTAACACTTTGAGTAGAGCCCCTGCTATATTTCTTTTCCGTCAAATTTCAATTTACTAGGCTTGTTGTATTAAAGTTAATACTTACTTACATATGCTGTTATTTTCCCTGTAGAAGGTAAGACGGTACTTTGGGACGTAAGTAAGAGGACGAAAAGTACTCCTTTTCGAATAGGAGGAGTGAAAATGTTTTGTCCATGCATGTTCCCTATTGCAGATAGCTTCAGCGCCTTCATTTCTACTGATTGAGGTGCGATTGATTCCGTCCATTTGCCGGGTTTTGTTTCAACTGTCTTCGTTTTGTTAAAATTCGAGAAAACTCCTCTCTATCTGTGTGTGTAAGCTTACCTACTGACTTTATACACTGTGAAAACTCTAACTTCTGCCCGCGAATTCGCCCGCGTGGAACTAGGTTAAAGTAGGTATAACGTTCCCTTCCCGGTGAAATTTCTGGCACAGAGGCATTCCATCTTAGGCCTCAGGGTAGGCAACACATTCTCTCTTATGGTTTCTTAATCAGGAATCATAGGATTTCGGTGTCCATGGGTCGCAATTAACACTTACTCGTACCATCAGGTGGGCTGTGCGCTCGTTTGGCTATACCATTGATATAAAAAAAGAGTGCAGTGAGTTACAGATACAGAGGTAGAATTGGTATATTATAACTTCGATGATAGGAACAAATTCCATCACAGTAGACAGGTAGCGCTGATTTGAATCCAGCAGTAATAAACTATATTATGTCCAAATTGCCCAGTAGTGATCTACAGAAAGTGATTGTCGTCGGTCATCGAAACAATAGAGCGCGTGACTCCATCTCCGCTGCGCAGGAGTGCCGTGGTATTACATCCGCCAATCATTGCTCACTGAGTAAAAGCAACTTCTCATAGCATTAACCCAGTATTGCCTTAAATTTACTCTGATAATAAAAAGAAAAGCCACTGTTTTAAAGGACCTACCCCGGCCAACCTCCCCAACATTTTTTATTTCGGTTAAAAGTTCGCTAATTGAATGCCGTCGTTTAGAGCGTAAAGCTTAGCTACTTGATCAATTACTTTTTAATATCTACCCTTTTTTTGGAATCGAAATTGTTTTTATACCGGCCAGTAAATTTAGAGGAGGCTTACGCCGCCCAAAAATTAATTGATCGGATCTCGGTTCTCAGAGGAAACGGCGCGGAAGAGTTTTAATTAGTGAAAAAAAAGCATCAGGAAACTTCCGACGTAAAAAGCGGGAGACAAGGGTGGGTGCGGCGAAGAATAAAAATCTCCCGCTCGTAATGCGGGCAACATTTGTGTGAGGAAGACGCCTAGTAATGGAAGACAAATTTCAATATAATTTGCAATACATAAGCGTGTTACTTTAATAGCCCAGAACCACCCTTCAAATTAAACGGGGCTTAAGTTTTATTTTATTTTTTCCTCCGCTCAGCGGGCCGCTGCGGCGCGTGAGCGGGTCGACGCGGAGCTCGCACAAGGCGCCTGGAAAAAATATAATCCGGCCAAATTAATTGCTCCTACTGGCAATAGTGGCGCCTGCAATACCGCCAAATCAAATTAAGGCCGCGCTGTAAAAACCAAATTAGTGCCCGCTTTAACCGTGAGAGGGTATTTAGTTACAAGACGTTAGTTCAAATCCCGCCATTTTCATTAACAATAAATATCCCCTCGCAGTCGCGCGCAATCCTTATTGTTTTACTTTTTACACCCTTGTGTCCCGGCGGGATATAGCTCGGACGACGTCTTCTACTAAGGCTCGAGCTAATTTGTTCTTTTTGTTTACTTACTTACAGGACGGAGGTAATAAAAATTTGTGTTGCGCGAATTGTATGGACGTTAAATTTTATATTGCCGGTCCAGGGCGAGTTTTGCATTTAATTGGGAAAAATTTAGGGTCGCCGACGAGCTTCTGTGCGGAATCTTAAACTGTAATTGAACGGCCGTTACAACTTTTTTTTCTGAAACGTTTGCGTAGTTAAAAGCAGGGGAGGAGAGATTTAACAGAATTATGCGGTCCTACTCTAAATTGTACTATGGAGATAATAATGATATGGCGGGGGCACTACGGATAAACGGCTTTGGGCAAATCTTTCGAATTGCTTTCCACGGGGTGTCGTTATTCCGAAAGCGCCGTGTCGCGACCACAGATGCGTTATCACGAAGGGGTGACGCTGATGTGTTTTTTTTCGGCACATTGGCCCTTAATTGCAGGCGATGCACTGAATTAGAGGGCGGCGGCGATCTAAAACAATAAGCCGAATGTTATTAGGGCCGGCCGTTGCAATTTCGTTTCGATACTTAATTTGATCACATTTAGTTTCATTAGCAACTGGGTATCTATTATTTATTCGTTACCCACGTGTTTTCGGAATGGGTACCGAAAACCCTTGTCTTTCTAATTTTGCCGAAATCTTAAGAGTAGTTTTTTAGATCGCTTGTATAGATAAATAAAGATAGAAATAAATAATACAAGATTAGCCCGCTTGCGCTTAAAGTATATAATAATAATAAACTTTATTTCATAAATGTAACCTAGTTACAAATAGGAAGTTACACAGATATAAGCTTATTTGAGGTGTTTTAGGTTAACTGGGTGCACCAAGGTTAGAGCCTCTGCTTATCAAAATAGGACAAAGCCTGTGACTTGATAAGTCAGCATATCTACTTATAAGATTTAGGTGGCGTTATGTATATTTGTGCTGGTGATCTATGTTTCAATCAATCAATAATTTATTCAGCAAATTGGCCATATAGGAGCACTTTTACACGTCAGAAATGAATTTACCAACGCTTCCTAGACCCTTTACTTGAGAAGAAGCGCCTCAACAAACTGAGCAGAAAGGCCTTAAAAAAGACACATAAAAATTCACATTAAATTTGCATTAGGTATATGTATAAAACAGGTACGTACTAACATTACATTTGTTATAGCCCCTAACTTAAAGTTAAATCTAAGATCTTAGAGATGTAGTCTCCAAGGGTCCAGAAAAATAAACAATAATCATGGAGATGGCCTCCATTGACAAAATAAATATAAAGGGGTTTGGGGCATAGATGTCAACAGTCTCAAAATGTCAATAAATAATGAAATACATCAGTATAAAAGAGTTTCGTAATACACGTCAATAAGAACATGATGAGGTTTACATTTAAAGCTAATGATTATTTTTAAACGTCCTTGCAAGCATGAACAGACCGGACCCCGCTTGAATTGATAAAATATTCATCTCAGTGCATTAAAGTTACAAACAGAGATCTACTCACATAATTCAGATCTCTCTTTAACTGCACAAATGCATTTTCTACTCATTTCACAGGATATAAAACATTGAAAGAACGATTTATTGTGATTATCATGACTGCAATTTTGACCATCTGTCCGAATTAGTTCCCAAACGCGGTCGAGGCATTAATTACTTTTTTAAAGCAGAGAAATGTGCCTAGTTCCGCAGCTAACGCGTGAGATGGATGTGGATAGGAAATAAGGGTCGTAATTAATAATATTATTCAACAAGATGTAACAAACAGACGTTTCGTATTTTATTAGGATTTTTCATACAAATTTCAAAATAATAGGTATTTTTACATATGGATTAAAATAAAAATTTCGAATGGCGCATCTGCTCAGCTATGAAATGTAGTATATAAGTGTGAAGCCGTGGTGGCCTAGTGGTTTGACCTACCGACTCTCATGCAGAGGGTCGCGGGTTCAAATCCGGCTCGCACCTCTGAAATTATTTATGTGCGAAATTCAATTTGAATTTACCACTGAGCTTTTCGGTGAAGGAAAACATCGTGAGGAAATCTGCACGCATCTGCGAAGTAATTCAAGGATGTGTGTGAAGTCCCCAATCCACACTGGGCCCGCGTGGGGACTATTGCCCAAACCCTCCCGTGATGAGAGGAGGCCTGTGCCCAGCAGTGGGACGCAAATAGGCTGTAGTAGTAGTAGTGGTAGTAGTAATAAACGTAACCAGTCATAGACAAGGTTCCGGTGGTGGCCACTCGTATATATATAACTCTTATGACATTACTTAAGCAAAAAGGCATTCAGTCACAGTCCATGACTAGACCTAAATACGCCCAAGACTAGGACGTTTATTTTAAGTACTTAGTTAGTATTATATTTATTATCTACTAGCTTCTGCCCGCCACTTCGCCCGCGTGGAATTCGGTTATCACGTTCCCGCGGGAACTATGCGTTTTTCCGGGATTAAAATTAGGCTGTCCTTTTTGGGGACTCCAATTCAAATCGGTCTAGCGGTTGAAGCGTGAAGAGGTAACAGACAGACAGACAGACATGTAGAGTTACTTTAGCATTTATAATATTGGTATGGATAAACAATCACTTATCCTGCGGCATTTAAGGTGATACTTTTGTGAATTTCGCTGCACACATCAGCGGATATCAGTTGCCATAGCGTTATTTAATCGCCAGAGTGTTTTGTTGTCCGTCATTACAGGCCTGAAAAGCCGACGGTCCAATATCGTAATTATAATTTATTAAAATTACCACGATGATTGCAGGAAACGTGTTATTTAACGTGGAAGCGATACGATCTTATCGACGCGATCCTAATTCCCAACGTGTGGATATTATCGTGCTACCTGCCGAAATCGCTCGGATACGGACAGATAGAGGTTGGAGCGAACTCACGTATGGCTTTCACGATTCCAAATATGCACGCAGTAACTACATCACATCACAGCGTGTGCCCTAATTTATAGTATAAACTCGATTCGTCTTCAGTTGCCAGTCCCCTGCAGTAATTTAACGTGCCTTAGGTTACGATATTAATAAGTATAATTAAGCATATACGACGTTATTACCCTTAACTATATTTGTAAGTTAAATACGTGATAAATAACAAAGAAAATCGACTACTACACACAAATAGTGCAGAGCAATTTGTCATTGTGACGGGTGACGGAGTGCGGTAAACAACTGAAACGCGATACTCCGCAGCGGGACACCCTCTATAAGGCGTTATTATCGAGACAAAGCGGTCTGTTTGTCTATCACGATAATCTGTGGACTGCTCATTTCAATTCCGTGTTGTGTAAACGCCCTAATGGACGCCGGTAATGTGACACGCTTGACGATTTTACTCACAAAATTGTACGAAACTCTATTACAGTCTAATGACAGCCACCGTCTAATTGCAAGGTTATTACGTTTTGTTGTGCACGGCTTAATGATAGTGGCTGGTAATTATTGGGCGAGGTGAAACCCTGAAGATGTGTCGAATTGAATCGTCGAGCGCGTAATGACGGCTCGCGGCCGCGGCCGCAGCGGCGGATGCGAGCTTCCAATTATACCTACACACATATCAATGAATGCAAATTAATTTAACACTGTTCTTATTACCCAAGGCGTAAAATATAATTGCTGGGTACCTACCTAGGTAGGTACGCAGTTACTTTTTAAGCTTCGAAGACTTCAAAAACTGACTCACCTTTTGATGTCCTGGTCACGCATTGAACGTGAAGATTTCATGAATTCGACGTTTTCGTGAAAGCGTCATCATTATTCTTCAGCAAAGGGTCATTGTTACCCTGTCACGACTGTCATTAAGTAGCTCTCTGTGAAATAGGGAAACGCATGTAATTCCCCATATCGCACGATCTCGTCAAAGATCTGGAGCGACGAATAGTTCCGTGAATAATTTACCAGACAATGGGCTGTCAACTCTCATATTCCATTATTTCGTGTCGCCGTTGCATGTCACGAGAAAGCCTGTCGGTAAATAACTTCCTTCCCATTATTTATTTGTGCAAGATGGTAGGAAATATTTTCGCTAAAACACTGCCATACATTTCAACAGGTGGGCTGTGAAAAATATGCATCTGAGTTATCATTTTCTCGTAGGTATATATATTAAGTCTATTCAATCCTTTTGTGTATTTTATAAACCATACATCTAAAAGATAGTTCGTGGGGATATATATAAGTACATTTAGTAATACTTTACACTATACACGGTGTGAGCCGTAATAGAAGCAAACATTTGAACGTAAACCCTTTAAACTCATCGGTAATTAAGTCCAAATGTTTTCAAATCATTATAAATAAAAAAATAGTTGTCTGCAAAGTCGGTTTACGGATGATAATTTTATACGTGATAACGTCACGTAACGCTACAACGCTACCATTGCGTCATGTTTTTCGTAAAAAATAACATTATTTTCCAACAATATTAATTGAGTGAGCCAGGAATGAACTTATCGCAAACATATTGAGCTCAGTGACAATATTTGACATGTCAGTTTTCAATAATTTCTATACCTGATTTCATGTATAGATACGTATGTCAGCGGCACTTGAACAGCATAACCTGAAACCCGGAGACTCCGTATTTCACACGGCTGGAAGCGATCGCTCCGTATTTAGATAATATATATTGTTACTAAACCGTGTGTGTAAGCGGATTTCAGTGGCGACTCCGTGGTACTGGAAGCGTGTGAAAGTTGATAAAACTACCTACAGCAGAGCAGCGATAACAAAAAATAAATATCTTCAACAAAGAACACGAAGTTTTTCCCTAGCTAGATTCGAACTCGCGAACTGTTCGGAACAGTGGGCAGAGTCTCTACCAACTGAGCCAAACCTGGCGTCAGATAAAATAAAGAGACAAAAAATTGTGTCTTATTGTTTTTTAGGGTTCCGAACCTCAGGGGTAAATACAGAACCCTTATAGGATCACTAGTGTGTCTGTCCGTCCGTCTGTCACAGTCGATTTTCTCCGAAAGTACTTGACCGATTAAGTTGAAATTTGGTACGTATATGTAAGTTTGTGACCCAAAGATGGATATGTAACGAAAATAAATGAATTTTAAATATAGACCCTATTTTTAGGGGCTAAATTTGAAAAAAATATTAATGAAGTTTTTCAAACTATATCGTGTGATATATTAAATAAAAGTACATCCTATGAGGATTTTAAATAATTTTTTCTTCATTTTTTTTGGTCAATACTTTTCGAGTTATTTAAGAAAATAGGCAAAAAATTACCTTTCCCCCCCTTATCTCCGAAACTGCTGAACCTAAAATTTTGGAAAAAATACGGAGGATAGTTATTGGCCTATAGATTACAGGAAAATTATTAAGAAGTCCATGGTATTTGAAATCTATCATATAAAAGAGCTTATCCTGTGAAACGGTTTGAAAATGACGTCATTGAAAATAATCAAGGGTCGGAACTACTCGGAACCCCCTCTCCATGCGAGTTTAACTCGCTTCTTGGACAGTTTTTTCCTTGTGTAATCTATACTAATAATACCTAAGTCTGTAGAAGAAGTCGTGCCTGAAATTACTATACTAATAATAAGTCTGTAGAAGAAGTCGCGTCTGAAACTTGAAAATAAAAATAAACTATCAATTTGAGGGAGCTATATGAACGGTACTGAACACAAAATAACGACTTTTAGAAAAATTTACTGTATGTATGTATGTCCGGATTTAACTCGAAAAATATTAGACGGATTGCAACAAAATTTGGTGCGGGGATAACTTATAACACTGGTCAACATAAAGGCTACTTTTTATCCCGTAAAAATGCATAGTTTCCGCGGGAATGATATTAACGAATTCCACGCGGACGAAGTCGGGGACAAAAGCTAGTTTAATCATAAATGTGTAGAACTACGTAGCATGTTTTGACACAGGCATGTTTTATTTATTTTTATATAATTTACCGAATTGTATATACAAACAGACACACTAATAGGTACATAGGTACAGATGTATTTTCCAGTCTCGTAGCCTACTGGAGTTTTCTCTACCGCGTTACCCCAGCGACCTTTTATTTTTGCCGCGTCGCCTGAGACGGACCGGATTGATTTACGGGACGAAGTGCGAGATACCCGCCCGACCCGGCTTACACCTAGCTAAGCCCGGCTCACGCAAAACATACAGGCACACGCCACACGGCGTGACGTGGGCAAGCGCCAATTACCAACATAGATTTTTTTCATGATAAGGGTGTTATTTTATTTATCATATCCATTAAAAAAAATACCTTTTTACCACTCATTGTCGCACTCGAAAGTTTCGCTACTGCAATTAGCTATCATTCTTCTCAAGAAACCATTTCCATTTTGCATAAAAGTACTTTGCAAAACCTCGTTGGCCACTTCGGTGGCCGCTCTCCCGCTACAATCGGGACTTTAATTTGAAATTTCGCTTTTTAAGTTATTACACCTATTAAACGAAAAGTAAGAAGACACGTTCGACCATTAAAGGAAGTCTTAAGCAAGGCGGGCTGAGGCGGATATTATCGCGCCGCTTGTTGCCCGCGTAAAATAATAATGGCCGAACTTCCGGGGCCGGCGGCGTGGAAAACTTGAGCGAAAAACTCGGGAAACGCCCCCGGCCGCCGTTAACTTTGTTGACCGCTCGAATGTGACGTCACTTAATTTATAAACACCTTCCACCTTCGCCTAGAGGTTCGTCTAACAGTTAATGGCCCGCTACGGTAAGGGCTACGACTTCGTAGGTCATTGCGTAAACGGAAAATAAACGTTTTTAACGCATTTTAGGGAGCATTTTAAATAAATATGGACATGCAAATTGTATAAAAAATCAAGATGAGGTACTTTATTTTAGTTTTAGGTAGATATCTACCTAATAGGGATGACGACAGGGCGAAGAAATCGAAATTCTAATTAGTCCGTCAGTCAGGTAATAAAAAAATATTAGGCACGTATTTTTTGTTTTATCAAATTAACAAAGAATGACTAAGTTAAAACGCATTAAAGTTGGAGAGTGGGGGCTAACTACGTCACCGTTAGGTATAAATCGTACCTAACCGTGACGTCACGCGAAATTTCAACTCAATATATCTCCGTATAAGTTTGATTACGTGAAAAAAGAAAAAAATACGTGTCCAATACTTTTCAACAATCTTCCTGATAGACTGAGAAAAAAAAAAGTTGTCGTCATCCATATTGAAATATGTAGGTAGGTACCTACCATCATAAAAAGTGGCGATTCACTCCAGCCTATAGTCGCAATAAAAGACAATGACCGGGGTATTTTAGTTTGACACTACGGCTTGCGATATAGCATGTCACGCGTCTAGTCCACTTCGATAACGACAAGTGAAACTTTGACTCGGTACGAACAGTCGGAAAATCAATAACAGAAACCGCAAAGAGCGATTCGAATAAATACTGCAGTTGGACTATCCAATAAAACACGCGAATCGTTTACAATTAAAGCTTTAAATCGGCAATAGGTGTTGCCATAAATCGGACGAGAAAACAATCAGCGAGCGCGCGTCGTTCGCCATTAGCGCTGCGCGGCTCGATAAATTTGCATTAATGCTTTCGAAAAATCGGAGCGGCAATAATTTTCACGTGCCATCTGTATCTACAAAGTGCGCTAGGCTGTGTAACCCGGTGCACGATTCTCGAACGTTTTTCGTCGACCACTGGCGAACGCAGTAGGTATGTAGGGTAGGTACTACGAGTATGTTTCAGGGATTCCAATTATTATTGAGTGGGCTCCGATAGGTATGGGTGGGAAGATCTGTGTATGTTTTTGTGGATTATTTAAATGATTCATGTTTCTTAGTTTCGGCAGTTATCCTAGCAATGTGCTCCGAGAGTCTTCCTGTGATAATAACTCCTCATGAAGCGTAATCCTTACTATCCATACTTAATATTATAAATGTAAAAGTGTGTTTGTATATTTTGCTTGTTTGTTTGTTTGCCCTTCCTTTGCGTCGCAACGACGGGACCGATTTGGATTTGGTATGGATATAGTTTGAGACCTGGGCAATAACATAGGACACCTACTTTTTATCCCGATACTACCACGGGAAAGGGTTTTCCACGGGGCAAACCAAATTTTCAATACTTCTATAACTATAACTGTCTATACATGGTGGGTCAGAAAATATGGCAAATAATTAACCCACAGTATCGGCTATCGATTCTAAGTATATATATTAGGTCCTTACATATGAAATTGGCGTTTCATATGGCAGAAATGAAAACGATTTTTTTTTATGAAACCATTTTTTTATTTAGTCAAAGTATGTACCATGGCTATCTATGCACTTTTGCCATCTCGAAGGTAGTTCATTGATTCCTTTACTAAAAAAAGTGTGTGAGCGAGAATCAATAAAATCTTTGAAGGCCGTTTGGACAGCCTCGTGAGAATTGAATTTTTTTCCTTGCATGAAGTTGTCCAAATTCCGAAAAAAATGGTAATCAGTTGGAGCAAGGTCCGGGGAGTATGGTGGGTGTCGAAGACATTCCAGTCGCAGCTCCCGTAGTTTTGCGGCCGTCAAACGTGCCGTATGTGGTCGAGCGTTGTCCTGAAGCAGCAGTGGGCTAGATCGATTGACCAGTCTGGGTTGTTTAATGGCTAGCTTTTCCATCATCGTTTGCAATTGTTGACAATACACATCAGCCGTGATTGTTTGCCCAGATCTTAAGAAACTGTAATGGATGACACCGGCACTAGTCCACCAGACACTTACCAGTACCTTTTTCTGAGTCAACTTTCGTTTCGGGCAGAATTTGGCTGGTTCACCTGGGTTCAACCATTGTGAAGAACGTTTCCGGTTGTCGTACAAGATCCATTTTTCATCACAAGTAACGATACGATTCAAAATGCCTTCATTATTGTGCCGGTTGAGAAGTGAAACGCAACACTCGACGCGTGTTTCTTTGTTTGCGTCGCTCAATTCATGCGGTACCCATTTTTCAAGTTTTTTCACTTTTCCAATTTGTTTCAAGTGAATCAAAATGGTTTTATCACTCACACCGAAGCCTGCCGCTAACTCTGACGTGGTTTGCGATGGATCTGCTTCCACAATTGCTTTTAATTCTTCGTTATCAACTTGTGTCTCCGGCCGTCCACGAGGCTTGTTCTGTAGGTCAAAATTTCCAGAACGGAAACGTTGGAACCAATAACGTACCGTATTTTCTTTTGCAGTAGCTTCCCCATACGCATTGTTAATCCTACGAGCCGTTTCTGCAGCACTAGTGCCGAGGTGAAACTCATATTCGTAAATATAGCGATATTTTAAGTTCTCCATATTGTGAACAGAACGATGTGAAAGAAAAACAAATGACGCGATAACAAATAAATTTCGTAATTCGAACACAGAAATACATGGTCTTAAATTTGAAATAAATTTGAATTTGGAATTCCTAGCCGAACGCCACATATTTTGAATCAAAGTTGCCAGTTCGCCAAACGCCAATTTCATATGTAAGGACCTAATATTATATTGTATAGGTCTTTAATTTTTTTTGAGTTGGTAAAAAAAAAATATTTTGTATAGGATTCAGGCATCGCTCACACAATCAATCCCATATACAATTATTATTTTTACCAACACCAAAAAAATGAAAGACCTATACAATAGCATTGGTGCATCATAAAAAAAAGTCTTAACTTAATCGTCGTCGTCACTATTTTCGTTAATTACAATACTCAGGCCTTTTTAGGGTTCCGAAGTCCACAAGGAACCCTTATAGTTTCGCCATGTCCGTCCGTCCGTCTGACCGCACTATTGCTCGGAGATGCTTAGGTCTAGAGAGCTGTAATTTGGCATGAATATGCATATTAGTTACGCTGACAAAGTGGTACAATAAAATTTTGAAATATATTTTTTTATAAGGTACCTCCCCTATTCGTAAAGTGGGGATGTAATTTTTTTTTCTTGCGTACCCCATGGTGCGGCATATCGTTGAATAGGTCTTAAAAAAATATTGTAAACCATTTTTTGATTAAGTGATACGTTTGTGAAATATTAAGCTTTAAAGTGCTATTTTTTGTTAAGAGTCACGTGTCCCCCCCCCCCCTGCCAGCTAAATGGTGGTATTTGGATGACTGAAAAAAATCACGGTTGTGGCATATATAACGTAGTTGAAAGGAAAACTATCAGAGCTAAGTAGGCTGTACAAACTTACGAGTAATAGTCGACCAACTTATAATGATGATTTTTCTCGAGCGGCAGGGGCGTCGGGCGGGCACGTCATACCACAGGCTAGCTAGATGCTAATAAGTCTTAGAAAGGTACTGTAGGCATCCTCAACTTCGGAACCCTATAATTTGCGCGTGGCCCGACACGCACTTGGCCGGTTTTTAAATAGATTGCTGTGCATGCTGATTACGTACAGTCAGCTGCTGCTCCCATATTGCAGCAATAGTTTATTATTTATCACATGGTAGATTTTTAACTAAAATACCTAGACCAGCCGAAAAACTGAGCAATTTATGATGCACCAATGCTAGAAGCTTGAATTTTATTTATGTTATAGGCCATCAAAAAGGCTATTATGTGTTAAAAAATTGGAGGCGTCCCACTCTCAGCTTATGAAAAAAAAAATGAAAAATGTTAACCCTTAAAATAAAGAAACTGTCTATGGAATGTTATGCGTTTTATAGTGACATATTGTCCGTCTCGGCTTAGTGTATTATATGTTTAAAGCACGAATTAATTAAATCTACAGAAGCGGAAATATTCATGAAAAATGATTTTTCTTAATTATTTTTTTTCTTGGAAAGTAAGAAGAGGAGAATGCTGTAATTTTGTATAAGTGTTACTAACAGCAATGCCCATCATCACAAAAAAAATAGCCGGAAAAGCTATTAAGGCACAAGATGTTCCCTTATCCTGCCATGGCCTTTGGTTGGTTTTGCTTAAATTTGTTACGTCTGAAATTTTCAACACTTTTTATATTTGGAAGACCGAGTACTCCAAATAAATCACCTAAAGGGATGTTTGAACCATAACCATTTCAATAAATTTATAAAGGATTTAATGTAAGGGTTGAGTGAAATGATTTTTTTGAAGCGTAACTAAATTTTGAACCGATAATCCAGTCTACCTGTAGCAGACTCTGGTGAGTTACACCGACCTCAGTTGAATTACCGGTCAACGTTATACATGTCCGCTGAGCTCCCGTTTCATGCAATATCTATTTCTCCACAGTGATTTGAACGTCAAAGTCACACACGGACGGTTTGGTGCAACTCACCCTTAATGATTGGTCATGAAGCGAGCCGTAAGCAGTGTTTCAGCATTGTCGATTTACGCGAGCGGCGTGATTTACGAAACGCCCCCCGCCTCACTGCACTTTACACTTTTGCAGCTCCGCGCGCACCAACGCCTATTAATTGATATTCGCTACGACACGCGCTCTCTGATATTTTACCGGTCCAATAAAATCACACCGCTTCACGCTTTCAGGGCGAAAAAACCGGTTTTATTTACTGGTATTGTCAGCTGGAAATTGTGCGAATGGTAATTGTAATTTCAGATTTAGGTAGGTACTTTAAGTTGATTTAAACCACAGTGTGTCAACGAAGTGCTTTCGTAAAATATCCACTATTCTAGATAGATAACTGGTTCTTTAATAAAAGGTTCGATACAAATTACCCATGGGGTGCCCATGGGTGACACTTAAAGTAAATACGATTGCAAGAATGATTCATATGTAAAGTTTTTTTTCAGTTGTTGGTAAATGTTGTGATTATTAGCACTGAAGAACAAAATTCAAGTTGAATGATAGATACTCGTATTTTAACTTGAATTTATATGTAACTATTTATAGTACATTACTACAGAGGCCGGGAAGGAGGATGTTGCAGGCCGAGTATTTTATACGGCCGAACGAAGTGAGCACTATACATACATCGGCGGGGAACTTCCGTTCCCCGCCGATGTATGTATAGTGCTTTTCTCAAACATGCAATGAAATAAATAAATAAAAATTTTATAGCTGTATTGGCAGAATGCGTTTGGTCCGTTTTCGTAGTTGCGGTTTCGTAATTGGCTACGAAAGAGGAATTATTTTTTGCTGTTTCGTAATTAATTATCGAACAAGAATTTATTTGCTGTTTTCGTAATGAAGTTTCGTAGTTAACTACGAAATAAGATTTTTTTTCTGTATTCGTAGTGAATTGGCTACGAAAGAGGAATTATTTTTCTCTGCTTCGTAATTAATTATCAAACAAGAATTTTATTGCTGTTTTAGTAACCGATTTCGTAATTAACTGCGATATAAGATTTTTTTTTCCATGTTCGAAGTGAATTGGCTGGGTGAGAGGAATTATTTGCAAATTTTTCGGTGTTCATATAACATAGTTTTTAGGGTTCCGTAGCCAAATGGCAAAAAAACGGAACAATTATAATTTTGTCATGTCCGTCTGTCCGTCTATCTGTCTGTCCGTCCGTCACAGCTATTTTCTCGGAGACTAGTTTGGGAATATAGAATTCAATTTTTTTTTTTGTTTTGTTGTTATTGTTTCTTTAAATGTAAACATATCCACAGCAGTAGAAGTCTACCGGTTGAGATAAAGTTAAACCTATGTCATCTAAATTGGTCCAGCGGGTTAAGCGCGAATAGGTAACAGACAGTCAGACCGATTTTGTACGAGTGTTTGTTGCCCCTACACAGCTAAACCAATTTTGATGAAATTTTGTGAGCATACATATTTGAGTGGTTCCACTTCCATGGATGAGTAGAAATTATTAACCGGCCAAGTGCGTGTCGAGCCACTCGCAATGTAGGGTTCACTAGCTAGGCAACTATTGAATGTAATTTTTTTTTTACTTCACCGAGTACATTTGTTTAAGTTGGTCAGTTATTTATTACTCGTTAATTTGGGCACTATTCGAAACGTTACATAAGGAAAACGAGATTCCATATCCCCGCGCTCACGCGTCACGGCGCTCAAATTGAACTTTAAATGTAACTGTTTAAAGTTCGGTTTAAATTCAACGCCGCCGCGCGCGCGCGCTGGATAGGGAATCTCCCTTTAACGTAACGTGTCGAATAGAGCCTCTTGTACAGCCTCCTTAGCTCTGGTAGTTTTTATTTTAATTCCGTTACGTTATATATACTACTACCATGGGTCTTTGCAGCTCTCCAAAAACAATGATTTAGCTGGCAGGGGGTCGGGAAACTTGTTTCTAAGAAAAATTAGCACTTTAAAGCTTTCTAATATTTCACAAACCATTCCCTAAATAGAAAAACGTTTCAGACCATCCCACAATACTTCATGACCTATTTAATGGCACCCGACATTATGGTATACGTAAGAAAAAAAAATATAAACATCCCAATTTTAGGTGGGAAATACTTTTTTTTTTTCGAAATTTTATTTTACTAAGTACTTTGTCGGTCTGAGTAAGTCGACATATTCATGCCAAATCACAGCTTTATAGAACTAAGCATCTCCGAGATATGCTGAGGGCGGACGGACAGACATATTGGCGAAGCTATAAGGGTTCCTTAATGACTACGAAATCCTAAAAATGGACCTCGAAAGTAAGTGCTGGTTTTTCGAGCAGGGTAAAGTCTGTCGGGCTCACTAGTAAATAAATTCTTGTTTAATAATTAATTACGAAAACAGAAAAACGAATGTGTTTAGTAATTAACTACGAACGAAGAAAAAATGCTTGATTACGGAAACGGAAAATAAATTCTTTTTTGATAACTAATTACGAAACAGCGAAAAATAATTCCTCTTTCGTAGCCAATTACGAAACCGCAACTACGAAAACGGACCAAACGGCAGAATGTCATAGCGAACCATATTTTAAATGGCGGAATGCCAAGATGCTGTGTCATAAATATATGAAATGGAAATTAAAAAAAGGTAAGTAGCCGGCCTAGGCCTGCAACGTTTGTATGAAATCTCATTATAGACCAATTGTCTAGCCGCGCCTGAAACGTGATACTTCCCAGGCTAATAAGAAGAACATAATATCAATATTTCATGCATGTTTGAGAAAAAATATTAATTGATATTGCGTTTTTTTGATGTCTCAATCTGCTACCACCTGATGTTAAATGTTTACCAGATAAATTTGCATGATTGCGTTAATAACAGGTTGGAATATTGGCGAATTAAATTAATTCAATCAATAGCAATAATGGGCTTATTTATAAGCGAAATCTCACTTTAAATTAGATATTGTGGAATATATAGCGATAGTATTAAATGAATGTTGAGTGGGTGGAAATAATAAAATTTGGTGTGCTAACTGCGCGCCCCCTGGCGAGAACCGTGGCTCGAGCACCGTCGCATGCGCTCTAATAGTCATGAACGGTCGCTAAGGCGGTTGTCACACTGACAACGGAGCCCGCTGCGGCGTGCGGAGCGATGAATTCGCGTGCGGCGACGACGCACCACCGCTGCACCGTACGGATTTTCTCCGCATCTCCGTCCGGAGCTGTGGTGCACGACGAACCGCGTCCATGAACAAAATGCCGCTACGCACCGTGGAGCTGCTCGGTGTGGCAAACCCCGTGTCGCGGATCGCATCTCCGTCCGAAAGCGCAAACCGTCGCGCGATTTGCACCTACGCACGGAGAGGCGGACCTAATGTGGTACCTATATGCGGTTTTAGAGTACAATTCTACAATACAATGTTAAAAACCGTATCGGAAATTCCGGTGTGCCTGTGCTCCCAGTGTGACAACCAGTTTACTATCGGACCCGACGACCCAAACTGCGTCTCCAACCGATAAATAGTCAATCAAAGTAACGCGAATCTTAGATAATATAAAATCCATGCTGAGAACTTTTTCATTGCTTCTTAATGGTGTAATTATTTAAAAACGAGTTTTTTTATAGATTTGTTTCAATTTGAAATCCACATGGAACGACCGATACACGTACCGTGTCGCGCTGGGCGTCAAATGCTATATGTTCTCTAGTTTATGCCCCGGCTCCGGGCTTATGTGGGCTGATTGGTTTGGCAATGTATAAACAAACGGTCATTAATACCTAAATAGGAAATTAAATAGTACGATTATTTTGCATACTAAATGCTAACGAGTCTAATGGGTAAGAAAGAACCAGGAATTGAATTAGATATTTATGTAATGGAAAAAAGTACATATATAAATAGGTACTTGACTAAGCAGAGGTTCTTAGGTTACAATAAAGTAAAGAATCATAATATACAATTATGAAAATGAGATAGGTGAATGAAACCAAAAGCATAAAAAAATTGTTGACGAAATTAAATAATATCTTCCTTACGAGTATAAAAGGTATCATAAAGTGGTATATTTGTGGGTAGAGGATGGACAGCGGACGCACGTCGAGTGTGCGGAAGACGCATAGACGCTGCAGGGGCAGGCGTATTAGGTAATATATGGGAAATATTCAATTTTATAACATTCCGGAGCGATAACATCTTCGCTGTCGATGCGAGGTGCTCGATGGCGGAGTAATATAATATCGGGTGGACCGGAGCCACGCTGCGCGCCTGCGGACATCGTAACTTAACACTTAATCATTTACACGGACACTTTAGTGTCGTACGGCGCGAGGACCAAACTGTAGCCACGCGGCCAGTTGCGAGCTTCGATTCAATGAATGAATCGAAATTCAATTTACTACTTGGACACTCGTTGTAAGCAATGAAAATATTTTTTTTTCATGTTTTACTTATTGCTTCACAAGCTTCCAGTAGGTGCTAAGTAACTGTATAAGACTAAAATTAAAAGACTCCCGGTTCGAAAAGTGCAAAGACATACGAAGGAGACTTAATTATAACCTTACATTTAGGTAATAATAATTGGTCTATCACGCCTTTACATCATTTGTAATAATTGAATCTTCTGAATATTATGCCAAAACCAGTTGTTGAAACCAAGCTGTCATATTTATTTTCGCTTTTGTCAAACGTGAACTACTTATGAGTATCTACCCATGTATAGTTACACGATGGCACCGACCATACGATCTGCATGATTCAGGTAAACACTAGACTCACAAAGGGCTCCGAGCGGCCGCCATAAGTCACCACGAGGGCAGTAAATTCATACTCGCTGCTCCTCGTATTATGTGTCAGCCGCGTGTGGGCGGGAGAATTCTAGACGGCGGGTAAGACACTGCCCTGGGCCCAATTTTATAATCGAGCTACAATGTGGAAGGTTCATAGGTGTCGACAATTTTGGCATTTCCAAGATAGTTGACGATGACGACCCTTTTGACCACATTGAACACATCACTTTGTTTCCACAGTTAGTCGTGGTTCTTCAATAAGGTAGTGGTAATGCATATAATGCGCACCTACTTACTGCCACCCTTTAACTACGGAGCGGAGATCTTGGTGGAGGTTTTTACCTAATTTAAAGGACCTTAAAATGACGCATAATGTTTTTTTGTTCTTTTACTGTAGTAAAATTAGCACCACTGACTGCGAAAGACTGCACGTAAATGTTTATGACTAAAATACCTTCAACATTTTTCTTTCCTTACGTTCTTAATACTGTTAACAAAGTTTCTATCGCAATTATGTGATGAAAAAACGATACATGATATCTACTTGATGTGACATATTGTTGAGAAATGAAGAATAATTAATAAGTACATATCGTACAATTGTCATTTCAACGACATACCTCAGGTCTCAAGTACTATCTAAGTATTGACTATGTTGATTTCATTAATAACGTAATTTTTTTATTGTTTAAGTATTTATAACACTTCAATGTGTTCCTTTGAAGTGAAGTGCGATAATCTGCGCGTCGAAACCTGCGCGCGCGCCGGCCACCGGCGCTCCAGCTCGCCACAATCCCACCTTACGAGTCTGCTAACAAAAAGATTGTTAGTTAACGCTGTCTTGCAGCTACCAAGCCAGCCCATAACACAGTTCATTATTTATATTAACAGTTTAGCAGTCAGTGGCCGCTGGCCTGATCCCAACTTATAGCCGCGTGAATATGCGTGGGCATTATTTGTAACCTTGTTAAGCGCTGAGGATATTATAAAAATGATTCCTTTATCCGTGCTGTGACACTTGCTGGAAATTGGTCGTTTAATTTATGGTTATCATAAAAAAGGATTCGAGCTCGGGTTGGAATTTCATTCATAAGAAGGCAGAGGCGTGCGGGTTTATGGATGGATGTTTTCATTAATTTAACACGGAACCGGGGAATGCCACCGAGGTGTCGGGTGTCGCGGAGGACAGCAGATCCGAGATACGGCTCGTGCTGCGACTACTGTACGCCGCACACGCCATTTGTCACGAAGGATTAACGTGACGTCATTGCCGCGGATGACATCACGCGTGCAAAATGAATTACAACCGGCTCAATGTTTCCATCGAATCACCTTGATACCTGACGGGTATAAGTGCAGGTCGTGATGGAAACGTTTATTAAAATATTAAATGTAACGTCATTCCCTTAGAGTCAAGTGCGTGACTTAATTTATTGCCACGACCGATGAAGAATAATTGTTAGATATTTCAGAAGAGGAATCATTAGTCACGAAGAAGCAGCCGGTGGCGCGGGGCAGCGCGCGCCGCCGACAGCCGCGCGGCCCGTCATCGTCATCAGATAAGCGACAAGTCGCGCTCCACATAAGCCGGCCGGCGCATTAGTCACCGCCCGCCGTGGCCGCGACCGACACAGATACTTCGCCTAATCCACTCAAAATATTCGGAGACGAATTTGTCGGCCCGCTCCAGGGATCGAGTGATCGATAGCGCGACTCGCCACAAAACGATAGATAAAGGCCGATAAGTCACAAGAAATATGACGCGAACAAAGTCGGGAGATGTACGTAATAAGATAAAAGTCAAACAATGATTCGACCGCGGATTCGCCGCGGCATAATTTATGTGACAACGCGTGATGGACGAGCGGCGACTTTCGGTAAACTATTTACATACGGCGGCGGCGGCCACGCTGTCGGATTGGGTTCTGTTGTGACAGAGGGTGGGGCTTAGTACCGAAAACAAATGTCACTGTTATTTATTAGGTTACGGTGCTATTAAGCCTAAGACGGGAATTATGGTCTTTGGTAAAGCAAGGATCGAATCGGTAGCGGATAAGCCTTTTTTGCAGGCGAAAAGGATCTCCAGTTCTTTCTTAAAAGTATGAACAGTTGATTGTTCCCCTGTTCGCTGGATGACAAGAAGCGGCTTCGTAAAACAAACCTGTCCGTGAGGCTGACGGTGAGATGCGCTCCCGTGGCGAAGGTTGGCTGGAATTGAATCTAGACACGGCATGGCCTCACGACGCGGCCGGCAATTCCCTCTGCGCGCCGACTTAAATTGCTTCCTCAAGATTGTCTCCTGTTAACTGTTTTACGCAGGTAAATTTCATAGGAACATGCATAAATTATCTACCTTGCTGCTTGGATTAGATGCTTTGAAATAAAATAATATTGTCAAGATTTTAAGCATTCTTCTGAATAGGGATGACGACAACTTTTTTTTCCTTAGTCTATCAGGAAGATTATTGAAAAGTATTGGACACGTATTTTTTCTTTTTTCACGTAATCAAACTTATACGGAGATATATTGAGTTGAAATGTCGCGTGACGTCACGGTTAGGTACGATTTATAACTAACGGTGACGTAGTTAGCCCCCACTCTCCAACTTTAATGCGTTTTAATTTAGTTATTCTTTGTTAATTTGATAAAACAAAAATTACGTGTCTAATATTTCTTTATTATCTGACTGACGAACTAATTAGAATTTCGATTTCTGTCGTCATCCCTATTACCTAGCTGAAAATTTCCGATCTACGGATACGTTTGCTTCGAGTTTGATGCAATTCCAGATTGCTTGCATGATACCTACTAGTTTTCAGTTTTGCTATTGAATTTTGATGTTGGTGATTTGGTTACAAGTGTGGTACTGTGAAGACAGCGTGTTGCAGCCGCGACAATCCCGCGGAGGCCGGGGCGCGTCGTTTTTATCTGCTCTTCGCCCGCGCGCGCTCGACCGTGTAATTGGATGAGAACGGCGCGATCCCAATAGCGCGCCCTTATCTGTTCGCGGCAAATCCTCCCCGCCCGCCGCCCCGCGCACCCCCGCGCACCCCGCCGACGCTCCGGCAATAAGTTTTTAGTGAGTAATTCAAGATAACCCCTTGATGTTGTTCATTTTCACACTTCCTTTCGCGAGAACAGCTCTTTATTGCGTAATATGTAACTGTCTCGTCGCCGACGGGCGTCCCGGGGCGCGCAAACTTCGCCCCTTCTATGATGTTAATGCGATCGCCCCCGACCCTCCTATCTGGATAATGATAATTGCTTTTTCAAAAATTATTGTTTGATGTTGTCGTTTAATGTGATTTCCGAAAGTTTCGTAAATTACGTTCTGACTTTGTGACGTTAACAGTTAATAGATTATGATAATCATTGTAATATCTTCGGAGTTGTAATGGTGATTATTATATGGGCATTAACTCCTTTCTTAATGAAGTTTATCTTTTATCTAACGGTTAGTAATGAGAGAATGGGTTACTTTTAAGGGAACATCACCATTTAGTCATTATGTTTGACACTCTGGTGGGTACCCTTTTGATTTGACATCTTTGGTGAATCGATTTACCAAAAAGAACGTAGAAAACGGTCGCGAGTCGGGTAGAAGGCGGTATGCTGCGAATCGTCGTCGTATTAGCCTGTATCAGATGCCGGCCACCGCCTAAGCCTGCTTTACAGCGAGCATTCCCCGAGACAGCGCGGCTCTGCTGTTATTCTCGACGGGGGGATGCCGGGAACAATCTGTTCGGTAAAGTGCCGACGTCTGTGCCAGCATCTAGAATAATATACTTATACCTACACAGTTTGTGCTCTCGATCATAGTACAGCTTAAACAACAGCTGAAGTTCTTGCTGAACCATGTATTATGTATTGGAAATGAAAAATTTCGAGTATGAAATTCCATCAAAAACCTCTCGTTTAGCCCTACCCGAAACAAGATACCTACCTACTCCGCAGCCTTTTATATGATAACATAACATCAATATTTTATTGCATGTTTGAAAAAAAATTAGATTGCGCTTCATATCTTTAATAGTGAAGTTTATACCAATCCGATGGATAGTAAAATTAGAGATTGAACCCGTATGCAAATGCAGTCGGGCCTTATCGCGGCTGCTCGGGGTCGCGAACTGTCGTCGTAGTCCGCGCTATCGGACTGGCCTCGCCTATCTAGCAACGATTTCGCACTGAAACTAGAACTTGGCCGTGTTTTACTAACGCTTGCTGTGGTAACAGCCGTATTCTAAGGCATTTCATCAACCAGGTTAGTGTAATACAGTAAGGTGCAAAAAGATAACTATCATATATGGATTGGGAAACTGATTCGAAGCTGCTGAAAATCGAAATCAATGGAAAGGATCGGGCATTGCTCAGCAGTGGGATAAGAGAGGCTCTTAATAATAATTTAAATACTATGTAAATATACCAGGCCACACTGTAGGTCCCCCATGAGATAACAGACAGAAGAGCGCATCATAAAATTGGAAAACTAGCAGTCTCCCGCGGTATAACCCGCGTAGGCCGCGTAGGCCCATTTTCCCGTTTCACGATCAAGACATTTCGAGAAATCCTTTCTTAGTGCTCCCCTACGCTCCTCAAGAAATCTAAATTTGAGCTTTCTACGACTAGTTTTATTGATCGATCAGTCACTGTCAGTTTCATATTTATACATATTACATCAGTAGGTATATAGATAGCTCGTGTTAATCGTATCAGTTGCGTCACAGTGCAATGGGGAACTATATTTAACCCAAACCCTATCGTGATGATGGATCAGTTCCTCAGTAGGTAAATCACCATTTTCCTAATGTTTCAATAGTTGCTCAACTTTTAATCGATCGTCCGTCCCACGTCCCGCCAAACAATCTCTTGCTGTTCTCCGAAATCGAAATCTCCGTGTACTTAGGTATAGAAAGATTTTGTTTCGATACGTTTCATATTACTTTGGCAATAAATGTGAAAGCAATTTGAGGTTCGTAGAACAATTTGGCGAGATCAATGAGAACACGGGCTCATCTCCGCAGGATCAATACGGGGGCTCGGGACAGCCGCGCCGCTTTGGGGACTGGACACACTACTTACTCGTCTCGTGTCGTTTGAAACAATTTTTTATACTGTTTAGGTAATATTTTCATTTTGAAACATGCTAATATTTTAACTTAACCCCGTGTTTAATCCGTCTGACTTTTCACATTTAAATTGTCATTGGATATCAATGAGTTCTTATTTGAAGGTACTTCGAGACTTTACTTAAATAATAGTAGATAATAAAGTCAATTTCAAGCTCCATCATCAACTCGGTGGTAGGTACCATACTAATGCATTGTCATCTTTGTATACCTACTAACTTGAAAAGTTTCATCTTGAATATCATCTTGGCAATATAATTGTTATTGATACAATTACTAGGAAGTGCGTGAGAAGCTATTTCAAGATTAGTTTGTGTGTAAGTTACGACGACCACCTTATAAAGGCGTTGTAAAAAGGAGTATCTAGCTTAACTAAAACGAGTTTTTCCAGATTTGAGGATTGCTATACACGGTGGGTCAGAAAATATGGCAAATAATTAACCCACAGTATCGGCTATCGATTCTAAGTATATTGTATAGGACTTTAATTTTTTTTGAGTTAGTAAAAAAAAAATTGTATATGGGATTGGTTGTGTGAGCGACGCCTGAATCCTATACAAAATATTTTTTTTTACCAACTCGAAAAAAAATAAAGACCTATACAATATACTTAGAATCGATAGCCGATACTGTGGGTTAATTATTTGCCATATTTTCTGACCCACCATGTATAGGTCTCCCCGTTGCAACCCTCTAAAACTGGCGAAAATTACCACTAAGAAGTAAGTACTTTTATGATAGTAAGTAGTTACATTACCTAGGTCAGTACACGGATATAGGTCCGTTATGTTTCAGAGACTTTATTTCAGAAACTGAAGTATATAATAGTTACCCGCTACACGCTGACACAAGTCGATAATACATCCAGATCCCGAAGGATCTTCCGAAAAGGTTTTTTTATTGTGTTCATTATTTTGAGAGAAATTGCGAGAGCATTAAGTTGAGTATAGGGTGGAGGCGACGGCCTCATTACACCGCCGCGCCTTGTAATCAGCCGCCCGCCACATTTCTACTCACATTCATTGTGAAGATTCCACTTCGAGGTGACAAATAGATATTAATTAAGCGTTTTAATAGTCTTTTATTGGGTCTTGAAGATACTAGATAGGGTGAAGAACTTTTGGGATAGTGTCTACTAAAATAACGACGAATAATGTTTTGATTACCTGTATTGAACACATTGTCATCAATTTCAAAATAACACGTATCTACCAAACAGGCAGGCATAAGCACCCATAACTATATAAAGGCCTGTCTTCGTGCTTAATAAACCATATTCATTTCATCGGTAATTATCGTCAACCTTCATTTTTTTTATGGAAATTACCAAGTTAATTTTAACACTTTTGAATTGTCTGTCGGTAATAGAGGCTGCGCCCGCGCCGGCAGCGCGTTAGCCGCATAAACGTGCCATCGGCGCACAAGGCCTGTAATTTTCTACCTAATTTGGCCATTTTAACCTGTGATCCAAATTTGAATTTGCATAAAAATGTTAATGAGAGTAGAAAACAATATTCGATGTGTCAAACAGCAATAGAAATTTGTAAAAATGTGTAATGATCATAATTCATAACCGATTGCCTTTAGGTAACTCATATTTATGATAATATATGATATATGAGTTACCTAAAGGCAATCGGTTGTATTACATTAGAGGTTCATTCTTACAATGACTATAAGTACATAGACATATTAAAACATCGTAGTACATAGCATATTTACTGCACTAAGTATAAACTTTTTCCTTTTTTTATTAATTGAAAACTATGCCAAACATGATACGAGTAGTAGCTTAATCTGGCAAAATAGCCGCAACACAAAAACATTGTATTAGGTCCTTACATATGAAATTGGCGTTTGGCGAACTGGCAACTTTGATTCAAAATTTGTGGCGTTCGGCTAGGAATTCCAAATTCAAATTTATTTCAAATTTAAGACCATGTATTTCTGTGTTCGAATTACGAAATTTATTTGTTATCGCGTCATTTGTTTTTCTTTCACATCGTTCTGTTCACAATATGGAGAACTTAAAATATCGCTATATTTACGAATATGAGTTTCACCTCGGCACTAGTGCTGCAGAAACGGCTCGTAGGATTAACAATGCGTATGGGGAAGCTACTGCAAAAGAAAATACGGTACGTTATTGGTTCCAACGTTTCCGTTCTGGAAATTTTGACCTACAGAACAAGCCTCGTGGACGGCCGGAGACACAAGTTGATAACGAAGAATTAAAAGCAATTGTGGAAGCAGATCCATCGCAAACCACGTCAGAGTTAGCGGCAGGCTTCGGTGTGAGTGATAAAACCATTTTGATTCACTTGAAACAAATTGGAAAAGTGAAAAAACTTGAAAAATGGGTACCGCATGAATTGAGCGACGCAAACAAAGAAACACGCGTCGAGTGTTGCGTTTCACTTCTCAACCGGCACAATAATGAAGGCATTTTGAATCGTATCGTTACTTGTGATGAAAAATGGATCTTGTACGACAACCGGAAACGTTCTTCACAATGGTTGAACCCAGGTGAACCAGCCAAATTCTGCCCGAAACGAAAGTTGACTCAGAAAAAGGTACTGGTAAGTGTCTGGTGGACTAGTGCCGGTGTCATCCATTACAGTTTCTTAAGATCTGGGCAAACAATCACGGCTGATGTGTATTGTCAACAATTGCAAACGATGATGGAAAAGCTAGCCATTAAACAACCCAGACTGGTCAATCGATCTAGCCCACTGCTGCTTCAGGACAACGCTCGACCACATACGGCACGTTTGACGGCCGCAAAACTACGGGAGCTGCGACTGGAATGTCTTCGACACCCACCATACTCCCCGGACCTTGCTCCAACTGATTACCATTTTTTTCGGAATTTGGACAACTTCATGCAAGGAAAAAAATTCAATTCTCACGAGGCTGTCCAAACGGCCTTCAAAGATTTTATTGATTCTCGCTCACACACTTTTTTTAGTAAAGGAATCAATGAACTACCTTCGAGATGGCAAAAATGCATAGATAGCCATGGTACATACTTTGACTAAATAAAAAAATAGTTTCATAAAAAAAAATCGTTTTCATTTCTGCCATATGAAACGCCAATTTCATATGTAAGGACCTAATATTTCTAGAATCAGACAAAAAAACACTACTTAATGTTAAATAATATAAGTAACTTGTTGGGTGGCAAGATGGCATCACTTTATTGTAGTCAAAATAATGATTATGCGCGCGAGAGTTCAGCTGGTGGCGTGTCTCCGAGGCCTGTAATCTGAGGCCGGCCCCCAATCATGCATTTCTCACCCGCGCGCGTTGAAAAAATAATGCCTCCTCCGTTTGTCTATAATTTGCCGCCCGCCGCCGACCGCCGCACTGTAACCGATATGCAACAGCTGAATCATTTCGATTCCATTATTATTTTTATAGACACAGTAGCTTTCTAATACACGCTCTATAATTTTCTGTAAGTCGATACTGGCCATTATGAACATTTTATTATTCTATTAGACATTACCAGAGTCACTTTCCTACTGATTTATGATCTCTAAGTTAGAAGATAAATCGATAACACGACCTTAAAAAGCATATTTCACTAAGCATTTTATCCGGTAAATGTATCACCTATTCATCTATTGTTAAATGCGTCGTGTGTTGTTGTGATCACATCAAATATTTCCGATGTTATGGGAAATTAACCGCGAAATTCATACACGCGAGTGATATTTTGACGTTTGAGTGACAGTTACTTTCAATGACGTATTATGCGGAACCGAAAAGCGACATAAAGTCGACGTTAAAATTGTTATTCCCTTTATTCCCGTAACAATGTGGAGGCAACTGCGGAGTTCAACGTCAAAGAATGCGTGCTATACTTACCCAAGAATACATACGAAAAATTTAAATCAATGCAAGAAATTTGGAAGAACTGGACTAGGATTTTTATTTTTATATCGGTATTCTAGTATTGTGAAAGAATTAAGAACACTTTGATAATTTTCCTAAAAAGGTCATCTTTTTATGAGCATTAGTAGATGCGTGTGCGTGTTACCTTTTTTAAATTCGTCACCCTGTAGTTGATCATCCTGCGCAGTCCGCAGTTGAATTTATAGGTAAGTACTAAACACTGAGCTTGGGAGATTGGAGAGCCATGCAGATAAAAAAGCAAGGTATTCTATCCTACTAATATAATAAAGCTGAAAGTTTGGATGTTTGTTGCTCAATCACGTTAAAACGGCTCAACCAATTTGCATGAAATTTGGCCTGGAATAAGCTATAGGCTACCTATCATCCCGGAAATCCCGTAAATAATCCCGGAAACTCATTAGAAGGACCCCGGAGGATGCTTTGGATAGAAATCCCGGGAATCCCACATCCCGTAATCCCGGAAAAGGTTTTAATAGTATCCTGGAAAGAGTGCTTTGAAATATAGTGTTGAATTCCCTACAGACGAAGTCGCGGGTAAAAGCTCGTTATACATATGTAATTTTACGCCCAAGTCCTTGGTCGTCTATGGCGGCCTCCACTCATTCAGGCACATCTTGCGCTGTCAAAGCACATGAAGGATTGCCTTTGTCTGCCACTGTTCACCGACAATGTCCATTCATATAAGAAATTGCGTTATGATGCCACAAAAACGATGTTAATCTTTTTATTACGAGAAATCGGTTTTGATGCATTTTTCAATATATATTTCTTATAAATTTTTTAGTAAGTGGCTGCAGCACGACATTGATCGACGCGTGATACCAAAATTGGATCGACAAGCGGCGCGTCGAAAAATGTTGGCAGGTATGATTTGCAAAACGGTCCGATACGGCAGCCATGTTGTCTGTGTAACGATATGCTGGGTAATTTGGTCGTCTTTTTATAAATCAAAAACAAATGCTGGTTATTCATGGCTTAAGCAACGCTGAGGTACAATTAATGATTCATACAAAACTGGCGTATTATGAAAACAAGCAAAACACGACTTTTCACTTTAATCGGGTTACTTATGTTATATAGTAAACTAAAAATCTCTAGTCTTTTTTTTTTTTACATATGATTCATGGAATGGTGTGATGGGACGCTTTGGTGGGCCTCGGCGGTATAATGCCCCATTGTGCAGGCGTCGCGAGCTCATGTCACTGCTTACTGACGGATTATCGCGTCTTTAGCCGCTTACTGATACGTTCCTCTATTGAACGATTGGCTTTGGACAATGCCGACACTTTAAATCCCGGGTCACACCGAATGTGTCTGCAGCTCGCCGCCGGCGGCTCGCCTGCATCTAAAGCAGCTACTGTGTAAGTGTGTGGCTCACAACTCGCAAGCCGTCAAAACGACATTTCGTAAAAGGTACAAATAAGGCGCCAAGGAGCGATAGAGAGGCAGATTATCCACCTGGTGGAAGGTAATCAACGACGCCTATATACATTTAACTACAACGCCAGAGGCGACGTCAATTCGCTGTCGAAGCTACTCCGTAACTGAAACCCTGGGTCTCTGTTTTAGGAACACAGCGAAGCTTTGCGTCGGAGGTTACCTACCAACTATGGTCACCTAAACTCATTTTGCAAAATAGATCTCAAAAATATTTCAAATAAGCAATATGGGGGTTAAGGCAGACGGTGAAATTTCTGTCACAGAGGCATTCCATCTTGGGCCTCAGGGTAGGCAACTCATTCGAGATCCTTTGGTTTCCTAATGGGGGATCATAGGATTTTGGTGGCCGCAGTGACCACCTACCATCAGGTGGACTATGCGCTCGTTTGTCTATGCCAATGATACCTATAAAAAATATGTAGAAGATTAGGCAGAAATACAAATCATTTATTTATCATTTTGTGAACGAAAATAACAACATTATTATAAAAATAACTAGCTTCTGCCCGCGACTTCGTCCGCGTGGAATTTGTTAATAGCCTTCCCGCGGGTACTATGCATTTCCTCGGGATAAAAAGTAGCCTATATGTTGACCAGTGTTATAAACTACCCCCATACCAAATTTTGTTTCAATCCGTCCAGTAGTTTTCGAGTTAAATCCGGACATACATACATACATACAGTATTTTTTTCTAAAAATCGTTATTTTGTGTTCAGTATCGTTCATATAGTCCCTTTGACTTGATAGTTTCTTTTAATTTTCAATTTTCAGCCGCGACTTCTACAGAATTATTATTTATTATATGTATAGATTTTTCCTTTTTTTTCTCGGATTCATTAATCTCTTATGAATAAATAGTTTAGTGCCAAAATTCATTATTTAGGTAATATCAGACTGGTTTAAAGAATGTTTTAGGGAACTCATCAATCATTTCCTTTTTACTGGACAATAGGCAGGTAATCTAACAGTAGGTAATCTGCATAACGTGTTTCTTGAAAGTGTTTGTAATCTAGGATTATAATTTAATTTTTCCCGTTCCCGTGGGAATATCGGGAAATCCTTTCTTAGTGCTCCCCTACGCTCCCCAAGGAACCTGCATGCCAAACTTCAGCTCTCTACGGTGATCCCCGCGACCTAAACATTAAAATGTAAAAATCCCATTTTTTCTCGTTCCCGTGGGAATTTCGGGAAGTCCTTTCTTAGTGCTCCCCTACGCTCCCCAAGGAACCAGCATGCCAAATTTCAGATCCTTACTATGTTTCCCGCGACTTCGTACGCGCCTAAAAATTTAAATGTATAATTCCCTTTTTTCCCCGTTCCCGTGAGAATTTCGCGAAATCCTTTCTTAGTGCTCCCCTACGCTCCCCAAGGAACCTGTATGCCAAATTTCATCTCTCTACGACCAGTATTTTCGGCTCTGCGTTGATATGTCAGTCAGTCAGTCAGTCAGTTTCTTCTTTTATATATTTAGATAGATAGATAGCTGTTTCCCGCGACTTCGTACGCGCCTAAACATTAAAATGTAAAAATCCCATTTTTTCCGTCCCCGTGGGAATATCGGGAAATCTTTTCATAGTGCTCCCCTACGCTCTCCAAGGAACCTGCATGCCAAATTTCATCTCTCTACGATGATCCCCGCGAGTGCTCCCCTACGCTCCCCAAGGAACCTGCATGCCAAATTTTGGCTTTCTACGACCAGTAGTTTCGGCTCTGCATTGATGTGTCAGTCAGTCAGTCAGTCAGTCAGTTTCTTCTTTTATTTATATATTTAGATAGTTAGATAGCTGTGTCCCGCGACTTCGTACGCGCCTAAACATTAAAATGTAAAAATCCCATTTTTCCCGTTCCCGTGGGAATATCGGGAAATCCTTTCTTAGTGCTCCCCTACGCTCCCCAAGGAACCTGCATGCCAAATTTCAGCTCTCTACGATGATCCCCGCGACTACGTACGCGCCTTAAAATGTAAAAAAAAAACATTTTTTTCCCGTTCCCATGGGAATTTCGGGAAGTCCTTTCTTAGTGCTCCCCTTCGCTCCCCAAGGAACCTGCATGGCAAATTTCAGCTCTCTACGACCAGTAGTTTTGGCTCTGCGTTGATATGTCAGTCAGTCAGTCAGTCAATCAGTCAGTCAGTCAGTCAGTCAGTTTCTTCTTTTATATATTTAGATAGATAGATATCTGTTTTCCGCGACTTCGTACGCGCCTAAGCATTAAAATGTAAAAATCCCATTTTTCCCGTTCCCGTGGGAATATCGGGAAATCCTTTCATAGTGCTCCCCTGCGCTCCCCAAGGAATCTGCATGCTAAATTTCAGCTCTCTACGATGATCCCCGCGACTACGTACGCGCCTTAAAATGTAAAAAAACCATTTTTTCCCGTTCCCGTGGGAATTTTGGGAAGTCGTTTCTTAGTGCTCCCCTACGCTCCCCAAGGAACCTGCATGCCAAATTTCAGATCTCTACGATGTTTCCCGCGACTTCGTACGCGCCTAAACATTAAAATGTAAAAATCCCTTTTTTTCCCGTTCCCGTGGGAATTTTGCAAAATCCTTTCTTAGCGGATGCCTACGTCATAACATCTACCTGCATGCCAAATTTCAGCCCGATCCGTCCAGTGGTTTGGGCTGTGCGTTGATCGATCACTATATCAGTCAGTCAGTCACCTTTGAGTTTTATATATTTAGATAAAAAGATAATATACAAAATATAACATCATGAGAAACAAAATTACACGTCAATCGGTAGTACTTAACAAGGTATAGGTATACCTATAACTTGTTATGACATTTATAATCCCTTCCGAAACGAAGTCACGTAGCCATCCAAGCATAGATTAGGGATGTAGAGCATACTAGAATGACCCTTGCGATTAGTAGGTACTAGGGATCGCGGGTCTCAGCATCGGAACGCAAAGCCGTCGGTAATTGCGGCTTCGACGCCGGCCCTGGTAATCCCTCATTTAGCCCCCAGGATGTTTGTTAGTGATGCCCCTCTTGTGGAAAAATAGACAATGTGGCTGAATTGCTTCATCTTCGAACGTGATAGAATTTACACCATTTTTGTCGAGTTGATTAGCGTACCGTAATATCAGAAGCTTTTCTCACGATGAGCTACATAAAATAATAATACATAAGTTATTTTTTTATAGATTCCCAATAAAGCGTCACTTTTGTTTTCAAGCCACACATTCAGGAATTGACTATTAGAGCGCGTCACTTAATAATAATACTAGGAATGACAAAGCATTGCTCGATCATGGCAAGGGATCAACAACGATAGAAAAACAATGCTTCTGATAAATTGCCGCGCTCACTAACTAACTGAACAGCGATGTTGTGCGCGCCATCTTTCACCATATGCGCCCGCGCAAGTCATGCCGGCCAAAGCTAGGAGCGACCTAATCTGACGTCGCATCAGCTTCGATCATCGCTGATCATGATTTACCGATGCTGTTATGTTACAGATAGCAAAACAGAATACCTAGTCAGTCTTTTTATGACCTTAAAGTCAGGTGAAATAAAGTTTATGTGACGAAAACGATATTTTGTCAAATGTCTTCTACTTATGTGATTAAGTGCTTGATTAGCCAGTAACATTTCATTTTCATATAATCTTTCATAAATCTTTTATTTTTAAATGGGTGGCTGATGTCCAAAGCGAATAAGGATCTTTATTTACGCGCATGTACTTACGTATTAATACCCTTTATCTATTGTACCTGCGTCATGAACTCGTTGGCGTTGATAAGATAAATGAAGATTTGATAATTAACCATGCTCACAAATCTGCAATCAATAAAAAAGTGAACTTTTTATTCTAAGCTGTTAATAGTTCGGTGATAGGTGATCAGAATTCTAACAATTGGTTCCCGATTGTTGAACTTGCTCTTGCTCTCCATCCATCTTGGTCCGCTGTATTTTGGTGGTCCAAGCCATCATTATCATCTACCCGCCAATTTGGTCACTGACGCATTCTATAGAAGCAACACCGACATATCTTGCCTCACCTTTATCTGGTAGGCCTTGTATTTATGTACCAAAATATAATTTTATAGGTAGCTATTGAACTCTATCGGCTCATGGTTCATATTTATTAATATGCAGTTTATTACTGAAAGTGTCTTGTGTAAGAGGTGGAACGCATTGAGATTACAATAAGAGGGCTCTGATGAATGATGATTGATGAGTTTCAGTTTAGGTACCTATTGCAAAACGTTATTGTTCGGTATTTGGGAAACAAGGTCAGTGGTTACATTATTATTGGAAGTGTGTGTGCCGCTTTGAAAAAAATACTGGTTAGTTATTCCGTTTGTCTAGTAGAAACATAGACACATCCGAGCGGTATCACCGATCGATCACACGCAACACGTCTTGGCGTCCCCGAGCGGAGATCAGCGGCGGCCCGTCACCCACCTGTCCGAGCACCATCACCTCTATTTTGAGCCGCGGGTCACTGCCATACCCCAAATTGAAATCCTGTTTCGTTATGCCTCTACCCTGTCAAAGTATCTAGCTGACATATAAAAATGCCGCAGTGTTTAAAACACGATTAAAGATACAAAACAACGGTTATCCTAAGCCTCACGGGGTATCAAACTGTTGCGTGTTATATTTTAAAATCAATCAACATGATAGTCACTCAACAATATCAAAATGCCATTAACGTGCAATATCGAAACAATCGTCGATTTAATTGATTAGAAAAACATGGTTAGGGAGCTGGCATCGTTCACGAACATGCGAGTGTTTACTACTTGATGTTCCTGCATATATTAGTCTAAATTAAAAGTAGCGACGGATACCAAATGCCGAGCATTTAGCTGGACGGCCCTAGAGACTCCATTAGGGGCAATAAAATGACTATTATTATCGAGGACCGAAAAGCCAATGCACGCGATGCAATTACTTGATTGGCGGTGTTCTGGCCGGCGCTGGCTGAGCCGTGATTGATGGTGTACGTAATTAGAAAATACTTCAGCATGTGTCTTCATCGGCGCAATCTTAATTGCGGGCAGCACTTACCTCACTGAGTCAACCAGCACGTGCCGCGGCCACTCGGGCGGCCAGTCTCCTGCCCACTCGAAAAATATTCACATATGATGCGGTTATTATTGAATAAGCACCGTAAATGCGATCGCGAGCTCTGAAAGGGTCAGTCGACCTTTCTCGAATGAGAGATATATAGGTAGATCGGTAGACAAGAGTTGCTTGCGACAGGCTATCTCACAATTTTTATAATGCTTTTAATCTTTATTGAACAACTAGCCGTTTGACCCCGACTTCGTCCCGCGTAGTCTTAGAATTTGCGTACCCGATGACACTATACATATAGATGGTTATAGTAGTATTGAAGAACTGGTTTGACCCGTGGAAAACCTTTTATATTTATAATATTAGTATGGATATAGTATACCTATTGTATTAGTGAATAAAATAAAGATACCTCTACATTTTTGTTACATTTTCTAAACGACGTGGTATTTCATCCATGCTATCGATTTTAAATCAAATCTGCAAGATTTGCCTTTCTAAACCATTGGCAATGGCTACTTATAATGTTTCATAAGCTGCTTTGCAAATGATAGAAACCATCAGGCAGAGAGTGAGCGGCCGATAGCAGCCGACACCTCGCAGATTTATGGCCGCAACGCAGATATCGCGGATATTTCCAGACAAATTGATATTTTCAGCCCGCTCCATCATGTGGCTATGGTCTCACAACGCTCTCAAGTACGTACTTTATGCCGAATCGAAAACCAATTACTGTTTTACACAGTGTGTTCCAAGAAAGCTTTAATCGTTTTAATTTTAGACGCAGTATTCATTCAGTTGTCAGTAATATTGCGATGTAGGTACGTCTGGGTCGTGCTTTGTATCCTTGTGTAGGATAATCTTAAGGAAGATCGGGCAAGTCTGCAAGGCTCGTCCGCTGCAGCCGCTAGCCGCCCGCAAGTAATCAGCCTATTAATAAGGGGCTTTAGCTCTAATTCTACCAATTAAAACAGTGACTTCCATCTTGAGACGACGCAGTTTTTGGGCACGCTCCAGCCAGCTAAGCAAAGCTTCGGCGCATGAGGCGTGATTACGTTAAGACCGCTGCATTTGTGATATTTAATGCGCTTTATATATTTTTTTATATTTCTCGTATGCAAATTCCGTTATTATTTCAATTATGGGTAGGTAACGCTGATCGCTCGTAATTTTAGCCGGGGGCAAACGTTTTTGGGACCGTGAAGGTGTTGACAGGATAGGGAGTGTTCGGCGGCGTCTTTGTCGGCTGCGCCTTTGATCGATGCGCCGGCGCTGGTAGCTGAGTGCCAGTTTACGACACCGGCCCGTTTTACTGCCGTCTGCCTGCTTCCATCAATAAGAGGAGATGGCTGTTAGCCAAGCACAAGCGGCAACCGCATTTGCCAAATTTTGCGTGTTTGGTGAAGCTTCGAGTGAGCTTTTCATAGCGATTCGGTAATTAAAATTAAACTTATAATTACATAAAGAACAGTTTACTTACTACAAGTATTAAGGTAAACCAGTATTTCTTAAAACGAATCCAAGACCGATGGTTACATTTAGTATTTATATAATTATTACAAACAGTTATTTAGAAAAGACTGATTGAGAGAATACCTAATATTGACGTAGAGATCTTCTACTATCAGCGCCTTCAGATTTCAAAACGCTTCAATTTTTTTAATTATTATTTAAAAAGCACCACTAATACTCTCAACGCATAGTTGATGGCTGTCTCAGTACGCACACATGTGTTGAGAGTATTGGTGGTGCTTTTTAAATACATTGAAGCGTTTTGAAATGTGAAGGCGCGGACCTTTAGATAGTAGAAGATATCTACTGGCTGACAAAGTCTAAATACTAAATAAACATGCTTGAATAACATCTTTTAAGAACGTTATGACAACACTTATCTGACACTACTTATTTAAAGCCACCACCACCATCAAAACAGCCTATTTGCGTCCCACTGTTGGACAGAGGCCTCCTCTCATCACGACGGGGTTCAGTTCACAGAACTTTTGCTAGGCCTGTGCTCAAAAATCTATATATCTATCTGTCCATACTAATATTAAAAATGCGAAAGTTACTCTGACTTTCTGTCTGTTACCTCTTCACGTGTCAAACACTGGACCGATTTAGATACAGTTTCGTATAGAGATGGTTTGAGTACGGGGGAAGGACACGCGACGTTCGGGAAACGCGATAACCGAATCCCACACTAGCGAAATCGCGGACAAAAGCTAGTGTGACATATCTTCACCATTTCAATACGATAATGTAAGGAAACCTGCTTCTAACATACGTAATGCCGTACTTAGCTAATTGCCGCACGGCAAGCCCGCCTGACAGAAGGTGTCGCCGTGTTCGCGTCCTAGTAATTGACTTCTTGAGCGTTTAAAACAATTAAGCCAGTCTTGCTTGTACAGCACGGCACAGCTAATATGGCGCGCGGCGTCGCTTTTACGCCATCGATAAAGAGTCTATTATCGTTTCATCTGCCTGCCATATTATTTGTGTCGCGCTATATCGGAGTGTTCCCGTGCGAGTTCCCGAGAGCAATATATTTAGCATCATTAAGGGGCGTACCGTTTATACGCTATAACGCGACTACCGCGAATCTGCGCGCAAAAACGTTGTTTCATCAACACCAAGGGCCGGCGAGGTAATTAGGTAGTTTCGATTGAGAATGAAGGCTTTATGCGAAAGGGCAACCTGCTTTGATTACTGAACTACAATACAATAAAAATACTCTTTATTGAACACCACACAATAGACAAAAGAGAACAGAATTAAACAACTACTACTAACTACTACGAATTACTTTTGATTGATACGATCAAATTTACAATTATATTTACACTAAGTACCTACGTATTGTACGTATTGTTGACAGTCGGATACGACTTTCTGCCAAATGAACTTAAAATAAACTATAACATGCATAACCGTTATCCTGCGGTAAGCATGTACTGAATATAGATTACATTATGTTCCACAAAACAGTGACGAATATGACTATACTCTGACTATATTCTGTCTAATCTATGGGCTTAGCTTAAAAATGTCCTTAAATTTCAAAATATGAGTTTTTATAGGTACTTACTGGTTCCTTTCCACGGAGTTTGTTTCTTTACAATAAAATGATATCGTTACAGCTTATGGCTCGCTGTAATAGGCGAGACCGATCCGACGGCCGAATTTGCAAAAAACGCGTCTCAACTCGGCAGCAACAACTTTTATAGCGTCAGAAACAAAACAGAATCAACCAGCGGTAAAAATAACTGATAAATAATGAACAATAGCTGCGTTCCGAATCGCGCTCAGAGCGCTCACAGCCCCTTCCATCCTTTTTCTTCTTAGAAGACGACTTTCAAGAGGAAAAAGAAGGATGCAAGGTGCTGTGAGCGCTCTGAGCGCAATTCGGTACTCAGCCAATGTGGTCTTGCAAATAAAATAAAGTAGATAGCTGTTATTTGTTAGTCTTACCCAGTTGTTCCCGGTGTCGCGGGACTCGAATGGCGTCTATGCACTGGGAGACCGTAGGAAGGCCTCCAACAAGATGAAGCGACCTATTGAAGGTGGTGGGAATACGGTGATAGCTAGTGCACACGACTGGTCTGAGTGGCGAGCCTTTAAACAGGCTATAAAGTACAGTATTCGACGTTCTTTCGGCTGAATTGATGACGATGACACGATGAATACGTAAAGAAGATAAGATTCTTTCAAAGTTTGTAGTATAATGAAACATCCGATTTTTATTTTAAGTGTTTACACTAGTTATACATTTTTCTGCTGGCTGTAGTATGGGAGCGGCGTGTACAAAGCTACGTGAGTACTATGGGTACTTATACGAGTGCTTAAATCGCGATCAAACATAATCGAGGCTCATCGCTGTTCCCTCCTCGCATAATCAACCGCCAGTTTACTGCCGGCATTATGGAGGCGCCTAGCTGAAGATTGATTCTGAAAAGTAGCCGAGCACCTCATGTATGCTATGCACGTGTTAGTATTCCGAAGAAATTATCAAGTGCTTGTGATAAAAAGGAACATAGAGAAAACGGCTAAGTGTCAGAGTTAATTGTTTATTAAGAAGAAAGAAGAAGAAGAAGAAATTTATATTATTTTTAATTGAATACTTATTTTCTTGCTTTCTAGTGGTAAAAGGACAAAATTTAATAAATTGCCGGCCAATTGCCTTGCATTATGTATAACTGGCACACTACCTAAATATAATTTGAAAAAGTACTACCATTTTTTTCAAGTGTCTATTTACACTGTAGCATTGAAGTCGTCTTGTTCGATTCAATGAGACAAAACAATTTACATCAAATTCAATTTTCATTTTCTTTTGTTATTACTATTTCATGTCTTATCAAAAGTAATTTACTAGGTACCTAACCAATCTCAAAGCTGTCAAGACGATTTGTGAGTCAAGAGAACTCCTCAAACCACAGACGTTGTTGGAATTATCTGTAAAATAAGAAATCCGATCAATATCGTTCAGAAGCCGACCGCATTCATTAACAACGACGTTGTTGAATACAACAGACATCTTGTGTTCCAGAAGCGGCAATCTCAAGGTATTAACACAAGGATCTACTAACACTTTCAGTTAAAAAGCCGACAAAACGGCGTATCGAATAACTGGCGCCAGAACTCTTAGGGCAAGAGATTCCGGACATTATTTTTATCTCTTTCAGGAGCCGAATCCATAACCCTTGATGAAACGAAAATAGATACACGTAGAAAAACTGCATTATGCCCGCACATGGCCTGGTCTATCAATTTTTATCGCAGTCCAGAGACACGAAGTGCAACTTCGACTTTTCATTCTTCAATTTCGTTCTCTTGATATGTTACCGATATGGAATAAATTTTGAGCCGGATTTTGATGTCTCACAAAATAAAACCAAGCATAAAATACCGGTCATGTAGAGTATGAACGTAATGATTTAATCGAAATGCCATTATGTTTGATCAGGTTTTCACAATTTCCATTTGAAGGACAATACCCAAACCCAAAAAAAAACTCGCTATAAACAGCAAAAAATACAAGTTTTGTAACATTAACACATCTGTTGCGTGGAAACATCTCTCTTCACCCGAACAACGGTTGATCACATTGTCACCAATTACCAGTGTGGGTGTGCAAAAAACTGGACCACCAAGGCGGGGAACACCTTGGCTAATGTGCCAGTTGACAAACCAAGGCGTCGGGGGCAAAAAGGCAAGACCGCGGGGGTGCGGGCACTATTAGGGAGAAGTGTCCAAACACGGACCTCCGACCACGTGGCGCTCGCGATATCATCAACATTTTTTTGCAAACATGTGCGTTTATTTTTTTGCGATATCAACTTCAGAGAATTGTGAATGTGGGTCAGTTGAGAACTTTAGCTGAGCGTAAGTAAAGCATACTCAAAAGTTTATAGAACTATAGGTACTAATATACAGCGTTTAAAACTGTTTTCTGAATAAACGTGTAGAATATGTAATAATAAATGTCTAAAATGTTACATTAGGTACGTTAAATGGTTAGGTAGCTACAAATAAAAGGAACGGGGATGATCGCTTGTTTTCATGATTTCTCTAGGAATTATAGTATTCAATATCAAGTAAGTACAAGTCGTGTGCGTTACTTTTTTCGAAGATCCGTTTAGGAGATATCAATGTAAGTACTTAATATAAAAATAAATAATGGGGGTCAATGTTGGTATGCATTGGACTGAAAATGTCTTAATAGTGTCGTGAGTAAGTTGTGGGTAAGTAGGTAAGTACTTGATTCATGCGCGAGCGCAGTGGGAGCCAATGTCAAATGCATGGGATAGCGTGAAGGTAATTTTATTGTAGTTAAATTCTTGTTAGTTGGCCAAAAAACGGCGCATTTGATTAGATATGAATAATAAGTCAATATAATAACAATATATACTCTCAGGTACCTATTATTATTATTAATAATAATAATAATACAAGCGTTTATTTTCAGGCATTAGCATCCATAATATTAAAAGCACAATAAAATAAGTAAAATTAAGGCTATTAGTTTATTGAGTACTAAAAATTAGTCTTTGGATTACAAATTTCGTACTGGTGGTCGGACCTAGTGCATAAGGTCCTTTCGGATAGCTACCACCGTCTTAGGCCCGGTTCCTATATCCACGAAACGCCTCGTTTTGCCTACGGACGGTTGATTTTTGACATTTGTTCCATAGAGAATCTGTCAAATTTTAACCGTCCGTAGGCAAAACGAGGCGTTTCGTGGATATAGGAACCGGGCCTTACTCGCTAAAATGCCGCCAAATAGCAGTGATCGCACTGTTGTGATCCGGTAAGAGCGCCTTATCGACTACTGACAAATGTCGTATTTTTATCTTGAGAGACGACATAGATAAATTCTATATCTCAATTAAATATTACCGCTTAAAATATAATATTAAAACGTTATATTATGACTGGCGATGCATTAATTTAGACCATCACTCTCACAATACCACACACACATATTCGCGCCTGAGAAATATGGCCAAAATCAATCACATTTAGTAAGGTAACAATTGTCACAATATTTTACGGTACGCCCTTCTGGTAAAAATTCGTATCAATGTCTTGAATGGGAAAATAATAGATACCTATATGTACCTACAGAAAGCTAGCAAACAGACACTTGAACAATGGGCTCAGTGAGGCTGCGGGTGCACACATCTGGTCCAACATAATGGCAAGCGGGTCTTGAGTCATGTTGCTTCCCTATAAGGAAATATTACATTTTATTTTTCAAGGAAGTAAATTACTCTACAGGTAAGTACTCTAATAAGTATACATGGATTTTTAATGGCAATAGAACACACCATTAAAGTATTATAAGACTTAGATATTGGTTTCGTTTTAATAATTAATATTTTGAAAAAATGAACAACAACAATACAACGTTCTAAGTACAGTCGGCATCAGATATATGTACCTATATGGAAGCGACCAAGGGGATCATAAATATCTGATCATGATCTTATTGTCAAGACGTCAGAGTGCATGTTCACATATTTATGATCACTTCGCCCGCTACTATATATATATATATATCTGATGGCGCGGGCGACTGTACTTAAACAGACACTTTGTTATCCATATACTAATAAACGTGAAAATAACTCTGTATGTCTCTCTATTTCTCTGTTACCTTTCCGATTTAGATGAAATTTGGTATGAAGACAGTTGGAGTCCCGACGAAGGACATTCGTAGAGTTCCCGTAGGAACGCGAAACCGAATTCCACGCGTGCGAAGTCGCGGGCAGAAGCTAGAATAGTCGGTAATAAGTAATTACGTCCGGAATGTTGAAATGGTTTGGTATTTTATCACAGTCGCTAAACTTACACGAGTACCTAAACCTATTTGGTTAAGTTGGAATGTGCGTCGTGTGGAGTGAACGCAACGCTGGCTGAGATAGATATGTCTTCGTCAAAATTTACATAAATGATGTATGTGATCCGCCTAATGCCGTCGGTCGGTCATTTATTAAGCGGTGAGGTTAGCCGAACGGGCAGCGCCGCATAGCGCGCGTGCCGGCGCCGACAGGCTGCGCCGGCGACGCCGGACCACACCGGCCAGCTCCGGCCAAACCTGTTGACGTTCGTATACAAAACTTATCTCGATGATCGACTCGCATCTAATCCATCACCCAGACCAGCATTTCAAAACCAATCGCTGCAAATATTGTCATATTTTTTGCAATTATAAAAACTCCTCGAGCGTCCACGTGTGGTGCGCACACGCCCTCGGGCCGCGGCGCGAGCGCGGGTGGTCTGCTCGCGCCGCCCGCAGGAGGCGTCAGCTTCACACGTCTACACACCACGCATTTCTACTACCACTCACAATAAAATTTTTAGATCTTACATCCAACCACACAAGGTATACAATCCTGTATCACAACCCATCAAAACACAATCTTCTGAAACTATTAAGCCGATATAAGCAACTCATTACCCGTGATAGTGGGTCTACCGAAAGTAAAGATTTGGTCGTAATAACAGATGGGTGTTAATTGCTATCACGAGGCGTCAATAATTGTTTTTTTAGCCACTAATGGCAATAGAAGTTCCGGGTTATGAAAGTTTTTGTAGGGTATAATCAAGTCGTAATCAGTGGGTTGGCTGCTAGATCGTGTGAGCTACTCTCCGCGGACTCACTTCACCGCGGGGAAATTATTAGTTTGGTGGATTTACTCCGACACTAGTTTCGTGTTGAAGCGTTTGTGCGCATGAAGACATTAGAGGGATCTTTATGATCCGTTGCGTGTGGCTCCTCTGTAATTCATGGCGCAATCACATATCTCGTGTCCCTGCAATTTATGAGTTTGAACATCGGGTAGGTAACGCTATCAAATCGTGGATAAATTAGCTTTTTGTTACGCGCCATTATAGGATAGACGTTTAGAAACGTGCATTTAAATGTGACTTTATTCACGCGGAATAATTCCCGTTCACATCGTTAACCACCAAACTAATTTATGTTTTCGGACAGTTTCAAAAAACAATTTGTAATATTTTACGATGGTTAATAAATCAAACGAGGGTTTCTTCCAAGTATCTTAGAAAAAAGTGCATTGCTGAAATATTTGAAATGGCATCTGTCATCTCGTGAGCAGTTTTTACGGGTGCAGTTTTTGTTGAACGGAAGGTGGTGTGACTGGTGTGAGTGCTAATGAGATGTGTTTCGGAGAGGAAACGTAAGTAGAGTTTAAAATGAAAAAGTTGGAGTTAAGTGAGTACGGTTACATGCCTACTGACGGCGTTGTAACAAGGCGTGAATATAGGCAACGTAAATAATATGGCAATGTCCGTAGTTGTAGAGAAGAGTTCGTGACCCGCGGGCCACCCAGCGGGCCGGCGGCTCGCGGACGCGGCGCGGGCACGACGCGTCACTCGCCGTCGCTCCTCATCCGACACCAACATTAATAACAACACGCCGCACTGCGAGCTGTAAAGGTCATATTTTCAACAGTAATTTCCAACTACTTATGGACCTATTTCGTTAATAAATTCCAACAATGAACTTTAATGGTAACGTATTTAGAAAGGACGCCTTGCATAATATAGTTTAACATCGAGCCGTCTCCCCAAATTGTCTTGTCGTATAAAGATCAAGATATAAGCACGACGGTGGTTCTAATAAAAAACTTATAAGAACAATGACAAACAGGAAAACAAAGTGCGTAACTATACTTACAGTAAGCACGACTTGACTGATCCTATCGCGAAACCCACTATTTTCCATCAGCGTCAGCCATATTTTTGTCAATTTTTCGTCTGACATATCCCATTTCCTATTCAGAAAAACACGGAGCAGACGTGAAGTTGGAAAACAAGGGAATGGAAAAAAGAGGTTCTCGGTCGAAACGACAGATAATCGTGTTAGCCGCACCGGCGAATAACTGATGCGGCCTGCTGCACCGAACCAATGAGATTGCGGTGTTTTTTCCGCCGACGCTCCGAGACAAACAAGGGATGCAAATTCGTGTTGACACCGCGATCCATCTTGTTCGCCTCTCCGGAGACCAGTTCCTGAGCAAATAGTGCCGTGATTGAAACGTCTACGAGGTTTATTTGTGCAAGGTTTCGCATGTTGTTTTTTTGTTGCACCTGGTTGCCTAGGGGTGGGTCTGGAACTCATGAATGATGAATCAATCTCACTTAAGAATCGTACAGAAAATTAAAAGGTTTTTCCCTAGTTAATATTATTCAACAATAGGATAGTAGGAAATGGGTCGGCGAGTAATAGGTGCCGGCAGTTTAATTCCGCTTAATCTTGAAAACAAAACGGAGCTGCGTCGTAAAACAGGGCGAGCGGGCGTCGGGCAAACTGTATCCTCGCGGCATGATGGACGGGCCGCGCTCGGCTGCACCGGGCGACCGCTGAAATATGCATAACATTTCTTTACTTGGTTAACTTAGATGAACTTACAGCAGTCTATATTAATATATAAATAATAAACTGCATCATCCCTCTCAAATAATTCATTCAGGTAGCAGCAGATTTAGAGTAATGAATCATGATGTACTATTTATTAGTTTTTATACTCATTTTGTGGACTTATATTTCTTCGAAGTTTAAAAGTTTAGCGGTTTCAGCTCTCTAATTATTTTTTAACAAAGTCCCTTCCTGTGCTTTGTTTGAAATTGGCATAACTAACTTGGCCCATAAATATGACTGTGGTTGATATTAAGTCTTACATGATTTATATAGCTTCGACACAGATACTACCCTGTAGCCTTCCTTATTGTGCACACGCGTATAGCGAGTAGATCATCCACCGAATCGGGGCGCTCCACTGTCCAATGAATATATTGTTTCGCAGCGCCAGCTCAGATAAAGCAAGCTCGCGCCTCGTTCCGCCCCAGCGCGCCCGGCGGACGTAGTGCCAGCGGATTGTTTGTTGAGCTGCCTCTTTTGTAACCAATAATTTTCAAATTTATCAAATAGGTACTAAAGAAACGAAGGTATTTTCAAAAACCATCACCAGCCTATTTTACGCTCCACTGCTGGGCCTAGGCCTCATCACGAAAAGGTCAGTGTTTAGTCTTCACAGGTGGGCTCAATGCGGATTCAGTCCAGAGTAGGTACATGCTCACCGCAGCCACTGGTCGTGCGCAGTCGGTGCCGAGCTGATAGCTTTACGAAATATGCTTAAGACTAGGAGTCTTATATCGACACCAGGGATGCTTTTGACGTAGCTACCAGCCAGAAAAGCGGAATGTGACGAATTGGTCTATCCCGTCTTACCTTAATAACTACCTACTAACAACACGATTAGTCCTATAAACGTGATTTTAGTGTAATTATTTAGCTCATGTAGTCAGCTCGGAGTAATGGCTTTGAGTTAGTATCTCGGGCGGGCGGGTCGCGAACCCGACGTTTCATGTTGAAACCAACGGCCGTGTGCGTACACAGGCCCACCTATTTTTACAAAACAAAAATGACTTGTTGTGTTTAATATTTTAAATGTACCTACGTAACGATATTTTGGCGGTAGCAGTGGCCACGCCGCGCGCTTCGGTGTCAGCCAAACGAGGAGAGCTTGGCGTTTGCACATTACGACTTTGTGGACGGTTCGTTATGACCCACCTATTTTTCATTCACAATATTATTTATTTTTGATATTCGGTACATCATAAAAACAAAATTTTAGTAATTAGTTAATAATTTTTTTTTGGGAAATTTCACACAAATTGACCTAGCCCCAAACTAATAGTCATATACGTTTTTCACCTCCATGTTTCAGTTCGAGGTTTAGAAATGAAATTAAAAAATTTAATTAACTGAACCGTATGAATTTCAGGAGTTTTCACTACTTATAAAAATAAAACAACTATAAGAAAAATGATTTCTGTTTCGACTAACCTTTTGACATTCATAGTAGCGACCTACTATTTTACCCTATTTTATTAAATTCCGTTTTTTGGTCCATCCTTTTGTTTCTTTTCTAACCTTCAATTAAAACCCTTTCATAATACTTAGGTAATTAGCCCAATCATACAGCAGTGTTTTCATGTTTGAATATTAATTATTTCAGAATAAAGTAGCGTAGGTACCTACTCGAACGAAAGATACAATTAATGGCACGTCCACCTTAAAAAATCAGACACCTTTCTTTCCCTATGCTTTTTGGCAGTGGAAAACACCTAAACAAACAAAATATAGGAAACCAATACGATTTAGAGCGTCCCTCGAGACGGCCCGGTTCCGCTTGTCCGCCGCCGCGGGGAGAGAATTGTCACCCTACACGTGTGGGTAAACATATGTTGTACTCCCTCGAAATCTCTTTAATGGGAGACTTCAAGAAAAGGTTACTAGAAAAACTAACTATATTTTAACAATGAGAATATCCATCAGATGGACAGCTAAAAAAAAATGTAATTAACAAATTATGCTACAAAATAGTTTTCTATGTTAACACAAATGTTGCCATTTTTTTATAGGTACTTAAAAAACCTTTTTCAATTAACAGTCCATTAGTAAAAAGCCAGTAAACAAGCAGAAAGGTTCTTAATCACGATAAAAGTAGTAGTCGTATGTGTCGCACATTAATTAAGATCGGACCGTCCTAATTTATTCAGGTGACGTGGGGCCACCTCGGTGACCTGTCCGGTGTTTAGACGATATTTTCAGTATTTCAGAACTAAGACGATTTAACTTAAGTCTTAATAATATTGGTAGGGTTTGGGTAAGGTTGTTATTTTATTCTTAAAATCTGTATCTGTATCTACAGGAAAGTAACGGTCTGTTGCCGATTGCTTGCACTTAGATGTTTATAGACGCGGTACTTACATAAGTAAGTAGTGAGTATTAATTTACCTAACTGTCAAAATTGGAGACTTTCAGACTACAAACTTTTTTTTTCAAACTTTTCTTTTTCAGAAAACAGTTTGTAAGTATTTCATGTAATTAAGTAGCCTATGTTCTTCCCGATACTAAAACGGATACTTTAATGAATACTTTAATGTTGCGCGTTTATAGTGTAGGATATAGATATGAATTATAATTTTATAAATTTAGAGAGTCACAATAAAATCACACATTATTAAAATGCGTGACGAAATTAAACTACTTATAATATACTAGCTTCTGCCCACGTCTCGACCCGCGTGGAATTCGGTTATCGCGTTCCAGCAGGAACTATGCGTTTTCCGGGATTAAAAGTAGCCTATGTCCATTCCCGGGACCCCAACTATCTGCATGCCAAATTTCATCTCAATCGGTCCAGCGGTTGAAGCGTGAAGAGGTAACAGACAGACAGACAGACAGCTACTTCCGCATTTATAATATTATAGTATGGATTATTTTGTACGGTTAACTTTCGTCACACAAAGGAACAAAAATTAAAGTTTCATATCGAATCATAATTCGTTACTGTGTTCAGCTATAAACCATCGCAAAACCTGAAAATTGCGCTGAGCCAACAGTCCAACACCCCTGGCCTTTACACAAGCCGTGCCGGAAAATAAAAAATCACAAAGATGGATTACTCGCGCCGAGGTTGTGGTCGCCGTGTCCTTTGTGCTTCGTGCAGCTTTTGTTTTAAATACAACGTGAAGTAGAAGAATGTGTTTATGTAAGTACTACTACGTCAATAGCGATGACGACAACTTTTTTCCTTAGTCTATCAGGAAGATTATTGAAAAGTATTGGACACGTATTTTTTCTTTTTTCACGTAATCAAACTTATACGGAGATATATTGAGTTGAAATGTTGCGTGACGTCACAGTTAGATACGATTTATACCTAAGCGGTGACGTAGTTAGCTCCCACTCTCCAACTTTAATGCGTTTTAACTTAGTAATTCTTTGTTAATTTGATAAAACAAAAAATACGTGTCTAATATTTTTTTATTACCTGACTGACGGACTAATTAGAATTTCGATGTCTTCACCCTGTCGTCATCCCTATTACATTCATATACTTACAAGCATCTATTTTTACTTCATTGATTCACACGCGACGTACGGAACCACCGAGTCGGCTACAAATCTATATTTTAGAAATATGTTGTAAAAATGTCGAGTGGTCTTGGTAAAAACTGTAAAAACTGAATGTAACAATAAAGTACTGGCTTACGAGGAATTATTAAGAGAAATTTCTGAACAAATCTGAGAGATCTGCTTAAGTACAATGAAATTTTGGACATGGAAATAGATTAAGGAATAAAGTTTCATAGTTGAAGGAAATATGGCAAAATAAACACATGATGAATTTTCTTTTTAATCCAAATTCAAGCCGCAAGTGGATGTTCTTAACCACATTGTTTTATTAATCTAAATTCTGTTTTTAATATCATCGATAAAGCTATCGAAGTTAAAAAAATATTATATACAGGGTCAAGCAAAATGTTGAGACGATATTTTATCCACAGTATTAGTTATCGATTCTAAGCATGTTTCTTTGGTTTTTAATTTTTTTCGAGTTGATTTTTTTTCTGTACATGTTTCAGGTATCGAGCACACCATCAAACCCACACACTGGGGGCCATACAATTTCTTTTTTTGCCAACTCGAAAAAACAAACGATAATTGATACTGTGGATAAAATATCGTGACAACGTTTTGCTTGACCCTGTAAGTATAATATATTTACGAAATTTTCTACTCAACCAAAGTATGTTAATACTAACTATTACATCGGTGTAACTTCGCATGTTGCCCATTTGTGCATAAAATACGATAATTTATTTAGTGTCTAGGTAGTCTAGCTTTGCTTGCTTCGATCCTAGGACTCAGTATACTCAGGCACCGCGATATTGTATGCTAAACATGACTTAGGAGCTATCTGTTCTGTATCTGTTAGCTAGTCTGTTCCTAACAAGATGCCTTCGTATTGTTACGAGCTACTCGGTTTCAGTGAAATATGACCTGTACTATAACATCGTTTGACTTGTTATTAACCTTGCAATTTCGGGATCCAAGAGTATAGTATGTACCTATATATGTAGTTTTATACATATTAATGTAAATGTAATGTGAATCTGTATGTTTAAATTTTGAAAAAAGACCTGCTGAGTTTGTTGCGTCGTTTCTTCTCAAGCAATGGGTTTTGGAAGCGCTGGTAAATTCATTTAAAAGTGACGAGTAAAAGTGCCCAGATGTGGCCTATTTGCTGAATATATATTTTGATTTTGATTATTCAAAGCGTTTTTGGGACTTTACCTACCTTTGATTTACGCCACGATATTTTCCCTTTTCTAATAATAAAATTCAACTGAAGCAATTCGAATACCGGCCCTCCTGTAGGTCAAAAAATGCCCCGTCACGACAAAAATATTCATATTTTTTTGGTTTTCAGTAGACAGCTAAATTTTCCTTTTATGATGAAGTAAATTATAAATTATGATAGAATGGTTAAATATGTCAGGAAACAGGATAGGTACATTAATATTTACCTACATTGCAAAATTTGTTGGAAATAAATAGCATGAAGCCACGAAGGATTGAAATTATACAGTAAACTAAGTATAAGTGTTCTGATTTACTTATTCCAATAACGTGGTTCTAATAAAATTTTATCGCTCTGTGGAACAATTCCTTATGCGAATCCATACGTGTATGTTCTCAAATGCAATATTGGATCTGAGTTTCAATTGCATTGCAAGGTGTCCCTAAAATAGTAAATATCCTAATACTGCGTCATACAAATGATAAACGTTTTAATTCATACTATTAGGGCGGTACCTACATAAATAGACAGTTGAAACAAATATGTATTGATTTATATATTTGTGCCATCCGATACATGTGAACAAATAAGGTGATCATAAATACTGAACACGATCTTGTCAAGACGTTATAGTGCATGTTCAGATATTTTGATCATCCTTGTTGTTCACATAGGTATTTCTGATGGAGGCCGTACAATAATACTCGTACAATTCCATATTAGGTAATATTTTATAAATGCGAGAGTAACTCTGTCTGTCTGTCTGTCTGTAACCTCTTCTCGCTTATGATATACGACTATTAAACGATACTGAACACAAAATAACGATTTTTAGATATATTGTCTGTATGTATAGCAGAACACAACTTAGAAGGCGCGCGGCGAAGCACTTATGCCGTTGACGCAGAGTCTGTTATTGCTTAATCCGCGCGCCTTCTAAGTTCTAAGTTGTGCTATACGGCGACATGTTATGCTCAGTTGGTTTGGTAGTGACCCTGCCCACTGTTCCAACTGTCGCGGGTTCGAATCCCGCTCGGGGCAAATTTTGTGTGATGAGCACAAATGTTTATACTCGAGCCATGAATGTTTAGTATTTATATATGATGTATTTCTCTATATAAGTATTTATATCGTCGTCTAGCACCCAAAGCTTTGCTTAGTCTGGGGCTAGGTCAATTTGTGTCAAATGTTCCAAGATTGGATTTATTTATTTATGTTATGTATGTATGTCCGGATTTAACTCAAAAACTCCTACTGGTCAGATTGCAACAAAGTTTGGTATGGGGGTAGTTTATAACATTGGTCAACATATAACCACTTTTTATCCCGGAAAAAGTCATAGTTCCCACGGGAACGCTATTACCGAATTCCACGCGGATGAAGTCGCGGGCAGAAGCTAGTAATAAATATAAAAGTACTGAAGCCATCAAGCGTTTCAATAAATTAGTAAACAGCCCAAGGAATATAATTAACCCACAGTATCGGCTATCGATTCTAAGTATATTGTATAGGTCTTTAATTTTTTTCGAGTTGGTAAAAAAAAATATGTTGTATAGGATTCAGGCGTCGCTCACACAACCAATCCCATATACATTTTTTTTTACCAACTCGAAAAAAATTAAAGACCTATACAGTATTACTTAGAATCGATAGCCGATACGGTGGGTTAATTATTTGCCATATTTTCTGACCCACCGTGTATAGTTACCTATATCTCAAATCCTATATCAGTTTAAAAACGATAGTTGATACATCCGATCCGAACAAAGCTCGAGAACGTGTTAAAAAAGTCGGATTCTATAATCAAAGTCGCAAAAAGCTCGATCGCCGAACGAGCTTTGGAAGCTACTTAGCGAGGGAGCCTCGTTCCAACGACTTGCATTCAATGCAGCTGCACGACACAGTTTCAACTGAACTTTGTGGTGTTTAAAATAAAGTTGTGAATTGTTTGCGCGGAAGCCGTCCCGCCTACAAGGGGCGTCGTTCCCCCTCCGTCAAAGAGCGTTCACACAAGCACACTTTAATATTTTAATGAGTGTTACAGATTATAGTTGGTTTTGACAGAAGTAATATGGACAGTACATGTAAATAGGTATATTCAATTCAATTCAAAATAATTTATTGCATAAGCACACGTCACAAAATACTTACATTTATTATTTACTAGCTTCTGCCCGCGACTTCGCCCGCATGGAATTCGGTTATCGCGTTCCCGCGGGAACTATGCGCTTTTCCGGGGTAAAAAGTATTCTATGTCCTTTCCCGGGACTCCAACTATCTCCATACCAAATTTCATCCAAATCGGTCCAGCGATAGAAGCGTGAAGTGGTAACAGACAGACAGACAAGTTGCTTTCGCATTTATAATATTAATATGGATTACTATTACTACAGCCTATTTGCGTCCCACTGCTGGGCACAGGCCTCCTCTCACCACGAGAGGGTTTAGGCTATAGTCCCCACGCGGGCCCAGCACGGATTGGGGACTTCACACAAATATTTGAATTACTTCACAGATGCGTGCAGGTTACCTCACGATATTTTCCGTCACCGAAAAGCTCAGTGGTACCTAAATTCAAATTGAATTTCGCACATAAGTAAACTTAGAGGTGCGAGCCGGAATCGAACCCCCGACCCTCTGCATGAGAGGCGGTAGGTCGAACCACTAGGCCACCACGGCTTATCATAAAAGTACATAATAAAATTACTTCCAATATTAATTTAAATTCTTATATTTATAAGAAACTGAAATGGTGTGCAGTCTTCTAAACTAATTTGAATAGGTCCAATCGTAAAAAAAATATTCATGTTAAATAAACACTTATACAAAGTACTATAATAAAATTTACTAATTAAAAATGTTTTTGATATGCTAACATACAACCCATAAGAAGGCGCATCTGTGATATTTTATTATAGTCACCAGATTTATCGCACCGGGCGATCTGATCATAAATATGTGAACATGCATGATCTTCTTCAAGATAAGACCGTGATCAGATATTTATTATCACCTTGTTCGCTTACATATTTCTGACGGCGACTCTTCTCTATGTCAAGAATATTTGTATACCTACCTCTTTATGTGAATGACAATGACACTTTTCAACTGCGTTTTGTTTCGCTTTGAATCTAGTTTGGGGTATCGAATGGGGTAGGGTCGACGTCAAAGAGTTACACTTTTTACCTTATTCCATTGTATTAAGGTCCAAAAGTGTAAACATCTCTTTGACGTCGACTGTACTTATGATGATTAGTGATTAACTGATTATGAATGACTGAAATATATATTAAAAAAAGATATTTGTTTATAACCGACTTCGAAAAAAGGAGGAGGTTCTCAATTCGTCTGTATGTTTTTTCATTTTATTTTTTTGCATGTTTTTTCCTCGACTACTCCGTCAATTGTGAACCGATTGCGATGATTCTTTTTTTTACCGAAAGATGGTATCTCCTGATTGGTAACATTTTGATTTGGTTTAAATCTGATGCTGGAATCCACGAGAAAATGAGGGAACTCCTCAAAATTTGTTAGCACATGTATGATTTTGGCATCAATTTCAAAGACTACAGTGAGACTTACGTCCCATTGTACTAATATTTACAAACTGTAGCCGAAAAAATAACACTATAAGATTGTCATCAGCTTTGGGTCGGACTTGACAACGACTTTGTAGGCTGTCGGAGTTTGAAGTCGGTTTTTTTTTTCTGTATGAAAATCGAACCACCTTAACTAAGAGGGATTAAGAGAATTATCTTAAAATATTTTTGAGAAAATATCTCAGATTACTACTGCTCACAGAGAATTCGAGAATCTTAATCAACTACTTAGGATCATTATCAAATTGATGCTACAATAATTGATAGCATGCAGAAAATTTAAAAATATTATGTATAAAATTATCAACGAAATTATGATAAAAAAAGTTTTAAATATGAATGTAGAAGGGCAGAGGTAAACCAGAAAGCCATGGATGGATGTATAAGTTATACCGACGTAGGATTGTTCTTGCGGGTTCCATTAATGAATTTAATTTAAAACCTACGAAACAAAAAGTATTGAAAGAAATTCCTACAAGATTCAATATTTTACTCTTTTTATATATTTTTTCCGCATAAAAGACATCAACGTGCCATTTTTATAAAATGTCACTAAAATCGAACACATCTTAAAATGTATTTATAGGAGTTTTTTTAATTATAAGCAAGAATTTGACGTTTTAAGTACTTTTTAGTAGTTACTTGCACCGATTTATGTATCACTTACACAACATCGCTTGCTTTTTATATATTGACTATTTTAAAGGAAAAAATGTATTCTTTGCAAACCTAAATGATCTGTAGTTTGCATTGACGGTCAGTCTGTGCCTATTATACCGATATCTGAAACTGGTTTTTATGTGCATAATGAAATGTAAATTAATAAATTTGCAGTAGATCTTGACAAAGTCTAATAACGCTCGGGTTCTTACAACAAAATGCCTCCTCGCGTTTTGTCTACGCTACGGATGGTTAGTTTTTGACAGATGATGGCCCAAATGTAAATTTTTACCATCCGTAACCAAAACCAGGCATTATGTGGATATAGAATCCGGGCCTACATCGTGTGAAGTTCGCTACCTATCAGTAAAATAATTATTCAGATTCGTCCCAACCGCGATCGGCGGCCATTTGAGCCGCCATTACCGACTTACGGCCGATAAGGTTTACTGCCATCCGGCATGGTTAGTTTGACTTCCTCGCACGTAATAAATTATTTTATACAAAACTAGGAGAAAGTCTCTATGTGCAATTTTACGCAAATTTGATCCCACGCCGTAAAGCGAGCCGATCCGCCAATCACGTGGCCGACGCGTTGATTGCGCCCACTTGTTTATTCGGCCCGCCGACCTAATCAACTTTATAAAGTCATTCAAATTAAATGGTTTTAAACGAGTTATCGTGCAACTGACTGCCTCCATAGCGACAGTGAAGTGGTAAATAGTTAAATTCTATGAAACAGAATAGGAGGGAATAGGAACCTAATGTCTCGCTGTCTATTGCGAGCCTACTTACCTTTTGCGAAAGCTTAGTGTTTAAAAAGAAAATATTTCTCAAGTTTTGTTTGCATGAACTACTACGACTACTACTACAGCCAATTTGCGTCCCACTGCTGGGCACAGGCCTCCTCTCATCACGAGAGGGTTCGGGCTATAGTCCCCACGCGGGCCCAGCGCGGATTGGGAACTTCACACACATCTTTGAAATACTTCGCAGATGCGTGCAGGTTTCCTCACGATGTTTTCCTTCACCGAAAAGCTCAGTGGTAAATTCATCTTGAATTTCGCACATAAGTAAACTTAGAGGTGCGAGCCGGAATCTAGGGACCCTCTGCATGAGAGGCGGTAGGTCGAACCACTAGGCCACCACGGCTTATACTCGTATGAACTATTATTGCATGAACTATTATAATGTAAATAGTTAAGTATGTATCTTTTTTTCCAACATAGTTCATATTCATATTCATATTCATATCATTTATTGCCAAACCATGGTTTTTACAAGATGTTACAATATTTTCTTAAGTACTAACATGGACCCTGTGAGGGTGCAGCAAAATATTAAAACTAAATAGACCTTAAAATCTAGATGTAAGTGCAACCGGTATATAAGTATATATTAGCAAATATAAGCCCTATAGTTATGTTTGTTGTCACTACATGTATATGTATGTATGTACACATCTTTGTCATGGATATGGATATTTATTAGGTAGGTAATATGTATGTTGTTGTGTGTGCGTGTGTATGTTTGTGTTTGCGGTCTGTGTAAGTGTGTATTATTTATTTGTCATAATTATATTATTATTTTATCTTCAAAGTATTCATTAATGTTGTAATATGCCTTTGTTAATAGTAATTTCTTTAGTTTGTTTATGAATTTTTGTTCATTTTGTTCAGTTTTTAAAGTTTCTGGTAGTTTATTATATACTTTTATTGACATTATGTATGGTCCAGAGGAATGGAGTTTCAGTTGGGAACTGTCACACAGTTAATAGTTAATCACAATTTGGCTATCGATCGTAGTTAATCACAATTTATTCATGTTATGTAGGCTGAACCGTAATAGCCTATCCGCTTGGGGGCATTTGCTTCATGTAATAAACCAAGAGATTATTTATTTATTCTTAGTAATAATATAAGCGCGAATATTCTCATCGAAGTAATGCGCGGGCCAGCCTCTCGGCGGCGCGGCCGCGGCGCATAAATAGTGATGCGAGGCGTCGGCGCAGCGAATAAATACTGCGATACGATCAGCTCACCGTTTAACGAGAGCCTTTTCCGCGCCGCGGCGAGCCATTTAGCGAATTTCAATAGTTATCGCGCCGAGAAAAACTCGCTGATCGGCGAAGACGAGTGCGAGGAGCGCGCTCGCCCGAGCGGGACGGACGTTGCAAGAAAGAAGTAATAAAAAAATCAGTAGTGTGTGCGTGGACGGAGCGTGGTGGCATAGGGCGGCGATGCAGGCCCCTCCCTACGGCGCGCCGGGCGCTCCGCCGCCGCAGTTGAGTCGACGTCGCGCCGCGCCGCACCGGTCCGCTCGAGCCGCCTCCGAACCGCGCGCGTAAAAAGTTTCCTCGCACACTGAAACTTCCGATCGCGGCGTGAACACACCACAACGCATGGCGGACATTGTTTACTGCCTTACCTTAGCTATTGTACCGATACGAACCTAATTTTGTGATCTTTAGCGATTATCTTGTAGTGATTTTGATTTTAGAACATCTAGAAAAAATCTATCTTAGCTAAGATTTAAGTTTCGATCAAGTCTGGGTGATCACGAACACAAAGCTGAATTTGTGACAAATTCAGCGGGGGGTCTTGGTTTAGTTTTGGCTAAAGGACTATGTTCTGCGCTACCGATGGGATGCGCAGACGGTGACGTCGTGCTGGGTTTGCGGGCGGGCGGGGCGCCGGGCCGCTTGATGCTGCTGCCGGGGCGAGCCATGGACGAGGACTGCTCGGCGCGGCCCTGCGCCACCGACTTCTCCATCGCCGCCATCATGGCGCGCGACCGCCAGGAGCGCCGCGAGCGCCGCAGACACAGGGATCCCCGGGAAGACACCCTGACGCCATTAGGTTCGTATTTACTATTTATACTATTCTCATTTTAAGACCTGACGAGGGTATTGGAGGGCTATACCGGTGACGGTAAGGCGAGTTGGGCGCGAGTTGAGCACGGGCTAGATTCAGGCGGGTGATTCCGTAGCCTTTATTATGTACTAACAAAATGCAAGTTATTTCGAAATCCATTAATATTATAAATGCGAAAGTAACTCTGTCTGTCTGTCACCTTCACGCTTCAACCGCTGGACCGATTGAGATGAAATTTGGCGTGGAGATAGAAATACCTACCTACCTAGACACAAATCCACGACACCGAATAATTTTTACGAATTACTTATTAACAATATTTCCGCAAAAATACGACTTCTAAAATGATATTTTGTTACCATAGTAGCACGAATTAGTAATAGTATATCAGCCGCAAAACAAAGTGGCCATAGAAGCAATATGTATGGTGCCAGTCGCCACTTTATTTTGCGGCGGATATACAATATACATAGTAAACATGTTATAGGAGATGATAACCTATAGTATAAAACATTTCAGCAAATAAATCGTTTTCTCATATTAAAACTCTCATAACTCATTCATGACTGAACCACTTTACATACCTTTTCCTGGTTGAAATGCACCGGCTATGAAAAATATGTACTATGAAACTATTCATGAACTTATAGTTCAGGAGGTACCTAGCTATAAAACTTAATAAACAAACTGCCATTAGTCAGGCAAAAGAAAATAATAGGTATTAGTCAATAACTACTAAGAGTATAACTACACTACTAAGAGTATACTAAGAGTAGTTTCTAATAAGAATGAATAATTTAATTTCATCACAATAAATAATATGTATCTAGGTACCAATGAATGAATATTCTCTCAGTTTGCGCGTGTAACTAGGTATCTATATTTTATGATCCTTTTCCTCCAGTACCTTCTCACGATAGAGCTAAATACGGACCCTAGAAACTAATATGACGGCACGCCTATTTAAAAAAGCTATAGCATAGAATGAAACAGCATCCAACTTCAATGAACAAGGACAAAAATATTTGTTTTCTTTACACAAATAAAATTAAAATTCATTACTTCAATGACTATGCTGTTGTATCATAGCAGTGTCATCATGCTGCTAAAGTTAAGAAAAAACGTCAAGTTGATTGAGCCGTCAAGTCAATCAAAATTCTCACAAATTAACAATCGATGTTCGTAGTTTCTTTTTGTTTTAAATAGATTTGTTTTGCCTAAATTTAATAATACACCTAAATCTAAACAGAGAAACTCGTGGCTTTGTAACATGATGGACTGTAAGTATGTCTACTTAGACCCTGATTTTTTGACGTCTTACAACGAAGACGTAGAAATTAGTATAGGTACTTATGTATAATACATAAGTACCTATATTGAACGAAATAAAAAAATCAAGGTCTTTTCTAAATTAGAAAAAATCATTAAATGATATCGATAAATGTGAAAGACGTATTGTTTAGTGTAGCTCATGAAAGTCGATTCAAAGTCTTTACTTTGTCCCAATTATTAAATGATATATACATAATTAAAAAGTACAATACAAAATATATAATTAAAATATATGTTGCACAGTTGAAAACAACTTGCAAGTTAAAATCCTTGATTATAAATCTCTAGAACTGAAAATATTGCTTCTTGTTTCCTTGTCAATTTGTTTTGGTTTGACAATTTTGTCGTTTCATGGCATCGCATCTGAGATATGTGATTGAAAGACACATACTGTCAATACGATACATGAAAGCTAAATAGTTTTTTTTAAACAATATATTAATTTTAAATAACTACCTACTGATTTAAAAAAAAACTGTTTTTATTTAAATCATGACTCTATGTATTAGATTTATGTATCTCTATGTATATATAAATAGACATATTCAGACTATTAAAATGATACATTTTCAGAAGTTTTTCTCGCTTTTTGTTGCGTAACAATGGTTAAAGTTTCGTCTTAATAAGTACATGATGAAATATTTAATTTTGGCGAAAACGCCTGTAAGCATTGTATAGTAGAAAATAATGTTAGATATAAAACAGCTACGCGTATCTAAAGAAAGTAGATCATTCCAAAAATTTTTAAATTAGCAGCAGACTGCTTATCTACTTATATAAACCAATTGCTGTTCGTTTGTCTCGCTAAAACTCGAGAATGGCTGAGCCGATTTGGCTGATTCTTTTTTGTTTTATTCCCTATGATTCAGGGAAGGTATCAGGGAAAAATATCGGGAAAGTGTAAAGGAACAGCTAAAAAAACCACGGAATAATTTTGTATAGGAATTGCCTTCGGGGGATACGAAGTTCACCGGGCCAACTAGTTATATATATATATATGATTTAAAGAAAATCAGTCTAATAAATTATCTAAGTTTTTTATTTGATTAATTTTTGGAAGATTGATTGTTAGAGGCCTACCGACAGCTCGTCTCTCGGTTCGCGGACGCCACTCGAGGACTTTCCGGCCCCATCGCCCTAATAGCACATAGAACAAGATGGAGCGACGACCTCGTGAAGGTCGCGGGAAACCGGTGCGAGCAAGTAGCACAGGACCGGTCTGAGTGACGAGCCTTGGGGGAGGCCTATGTCCAGCAGTGGACGTCTTTCGGCTGAAATGATGATGATGATTAATGATTATTATGATCAACGTCATTATGAGAACTTTCGGAAGTACACTTACAAAAAAAAAACATTAGGAACAGTGATGATTATGATCACAAAGCGGTATTATAATATACATTCCAAAGAGCAATTTTATTAGACCCAATATGGACCCTCTGCAAACAATATAAAAATGTAGCCGCCAAGTTTCCTGTAAGTAACCGAACACGGCTGCTGAATTATTTTATAGTCTGTGTGCGAGGAAAACGACTTTACTGCTGCTCGCGAAAAGGAAACAAAAACGTTTCATATTAAATGATGTGAACAAATGTAACTCAATACATAATAAACGCTATGATGAAAGTAAAAAAACGTTTGAATTTTCAATTCATATCTGTAAAATTCATTTAAAAGTGACGTGTAAAAGTGACCAGATGTGGCCTATTTGCTGAATAATATTTTGATTTTATATAAATCTCAAATCCTACTTCTATGTAAAAAAAACAAGATGACCAACCAATACCAAGTTGAGTTGTTAAAAATATTGCTTTCTACTGTTTCCTCAGTCGGACTTTGAACTTTATCTGCACCCAGTATTCATCAACGTCATCAACGGTTCCATTTGGTTTAAATACGTTTACAAGTGACAACAATGAAGAAATCATAGTCATGTAAACGTCTTCGACTTTAGATGAAAATTGTATATTCATTTCACTGAACATTTTTTTAAAGATATTTGAGGGGGTAAAAATGGTTGCCGCCAGGAGGAAAATACAACCGTTGAGTGGTTACGCCGTTGACGCAAAGTCTACTATTGCTTAATCTTAATTAAAGCTTCTAAAGCTTTGTAATCCTATACCTTGTATTGTCTCCAGAGAAATTCGTAGACGCGACGGCGTCAGGGTCGGGCTCCCCGTCCCCCCCTCCGGAGTACGAGCGCGACTCGCCCGTGGACGTGTCGTCGACGTCGGAGGGCTCGGCCGGCGCGCGCGCAGCCACGCCGCCGCGCAACCCGCAGCTGGCCGAGCGCTGGTCGAGCGAGGAGATGCGCCACATACAGTGCAATCTGGAGACGAAGGAGCTCTGGGACAAGTTCAACGACTTGGGGACCGAGATGATAATTACGAAGACTGGAAGGTGAGGTTCTTTTTTGTTTAACTACATTATTAGGTAAGGACATAAGAAGTATAAGATTAACGCGCCACAACTTAGATAGTGCGCGGCGAAGCACTTAAGCCGTTGATGCAGAGTCTTTTATTGCTTCCGAATTGCTCTCTACCTAATTCATACACTATGTTTTTTCGAGTACAATAGAAGAAAGTTCTACCTATGTCGATTTTTATTGTACAATCGACTTCTAAACAGGATCAATGCATACATAGGTAGGTACTTATACACCACAATACAGCAGTCAAAGTGAAAAGAGCGTGTCGTGCAAAGCAATTCATACATAGCATTTACAACCGTAGAGCCTGCATTTTCACACACGAATATTCAGTCAGCGAATTCCACCGCCCATTAAGCTTTACAGAGAAATTAGAAACTCGGTGGTGGGTAATCGAAACGATTGTTGGTTAACGAGATCAAGGCGAAATCGTCAATCGGTGCGATAAGGCGGGTCGCACAGTGGGCGCTCGAGCGGAGCGTGTCGGTCGCGCCGCGAGTGCGCACAATGGGCAATCGGCGCGCTGGTGGCCGACTACCCGACTTCGAAAACAATCTCCAATTCGGCTCGATCGATGTTTTTGCTTTTTAGACCCGATAGAATGGTAAACGTGTCAACGTGAATTTGACTTTAAGTGTTCATGTTATATGACACACTGAAATTATCTTACACATTTTTTTGCAATGAAAGTAAAGTAGGGTTCAAAGTGTCAGGGGTAATAATAGACCGGAAGATGCTGACATAGAATTCCGAACCATTTGTACCAGGCTGGCGAGTCTACAGGGGTATAATTACGTAATGACGAAAAGGAAAATCATGGTCATAGCATAGCGCCAGTATACCGGGGGCCCAATCGCGTGAGCGTTAATCGAACATCATCATCATCATCATTTCAGCCGAAAGACGTCCACTGCTGGACATAGGCCTCCCCCAAGGCTCGCCACTCAGACCGGTCCTGTGCTACTTGCTTCCACCGGCTTCCCGCGACCTTCACGAGGTCGTCGCTCCATCTTGTTGGAGGCCTACCGACAGCTCGTCTCCCGATTCGCGGGCGCCACTCGAGAACTAATCGAACGTGTCGCATAAATTACGAAAGTCGAACGATTGTACCACAAAAAATCTTGTATTTTCCGATAGTCGATGAAAAACGAAGTAGGCGATCGCGTAATGCCATACTTCTCCGGCGCGGCCTACATCCCGCCATACCGACGAAAACATGTTAATTAAAAACCAAAAAATGAACCATTTGTACCAGGCAAATTTTTGCACGGATAATCATCGTCGAGTAGCCATTCACGAAAATCACTATACCATACTTTTCCGACGGGGCCAAATGGCCGCCCCATACCGATCCAAAGATGTAATTTTGTTTATCTTGCAGAACGATTTGTACCACCCTATATTTTTTTACTCGTTCTTTGTATGATCAGAAATAGAAGTCTGATAATGCCATACCAGTAGGAGGCGGCCTGTGTGTACAATTTTTTTTAGAAATTGTAAGATTTTATGCGTAATTCGAACGATTTGTGCCAGTACCAGTATGGCACTATTATTTTCCGTAAGTGTGAGGTTCAAAGAACATAAATACAACATTTCAAACACGTATGTGGCGGCCATGTTGTTTTATATCCAGATGTTATGTTGAATAATATACTATTATCGTCTATATATGCGTATCGTAATTTATGCGACACGTTCGATTAACGCTCACGCGATTGGGCCCCCGGTACTGGCGCTATGACCATGATTTTCCTTTTCGTCATTACTTAATTATACCCCTGTAGACTCGCCAGCCTGGTACAAATGGTTCGGAATTCAGTGGCAGCATCTCCCGGTCTATAAGTTGTTCCGATGAGAATAGGAAAACAAATCAAAAAGAAGCGTTAACGTTTGTCGCGAAACTTTGTGACTCAATGCCGTTGCAGGAGCCGTTTTAGTTGCTTCCATTGTAGTAGAATAGTGGTAATCATTCTTTAAATACACTCAACAGCAATGAATACGAGTTACTTTGTATAGCATTTTCATGCTATTTCGTATGTGCGTAAGCCACCGTAAGCAGGCATCGGTCTCTGACATTTGCAATATTTATTTAATGATATATCCGTATGATTTGAAAGTTGGTACTGATAGGACTATAAAAATCAGTAAAAAATGAATTTAAAACATAAACTAGAAAACATCGTTTATAAGGTACTTACTGATCACGTTTTAAAAGAAACCCCTTAAAGATCTACATATTCGTATTTTATTCCTGATTTTCATTATATTTTTATTTTGTATTCTTTCTGACGATCTCAATGTGAAATTCTCTTATTTTGACATGTAAAATATGCTGTAATTTGATATTGGGAAATAAATGTCTATGTCTATGTCTATGTCATGGCGTAACGAAACGTGTAAAGAAGCAAAATGGAGTATAGCTATTCAGCTTACTACAATTCGAATCAATGCACGTAGCTAAAGGCCGTAGCTATAATAGACAGACACGAGTTCTGAAATTTTCACCCAAAAATTATAGGGCTACAGGAGCTGATGCTCGAAGTAGCGAAGAGTCGGTAGTCCATATAGAGTTTTCAGGAACATATATTTAATTTAATAAACTCATCATACTATTTCTAATTCCAGTATAGATATTTTAAAATATTCACACCATTTAAATGGCTGTTCGTTATCAAATTGAAACAGCGTGTTGCGGCGTTATCGCGGCTGTGTAAATCAGCGCGACAGGCCGCCGAACGTGACAAATTCGCCGACCTAATCTATCGATAACGGCCACCGCACACTCCTTGTTTCCCATTTTTTGCAAGTCGTTAATGCTTAATCGATAAATTGGTAAGACATCACTAATTGCTGCAGTCAATTTAAGCACTGGTAATTGGTCCCGTAGATAAAACTCAATTATAATATTTTTGAGATGTTTTTGAAAACTTTTTTGAGTATTTTTTTTAAACATGTATTTCCATGAAAATATTTTTAGGTGAGCTCCAAAAGAAATTCGGTACCTATTTCGTGACAGTAGCGGGAGCTAAAAATAATAATGAACTCAAAAACCGTGGGAAACTTAATTAAATGGACATACAGAATACCGTTAAAATTAAAATACAGAATTCTTGACACCTGATTCATACACCGAAACGATTTCGCACTTGCCCGTTTTTTTGACAACATATTCCTGCAGACAAATACTTACTCGTAATTAAAGTCG
>OZ020275.1:10683935-10954479 GCA_963971205.1 Aethes cnicana
AAAAACTTCTCCAAGATCTCTGTAGATGCGATATTGTTTTAGGTCCTCGCACGGAAGGCTTTTTGAAACGTGCTGGTAGGTATAGCAGAGCGGTGTCGGGTGGCGCGGGCGCACCGCGTTCGACTGACTTTAATTGCAGACTGAAGTGGATCGACGCTCTAAATGCATTTATACGAGTTGCGCTTTACACGTGTTGTGAATACCTGCGTATCAATAGAACATCTGGGTCCCGAACATGTCGTTTGGCATTGGCAAATATCCTTGAGGACTGCTGTATTATATTGTAAAATAATATTTAATTTTAGCTCTATGTAATTGTTATGATATGTTCCTAATAGTTTTGTCATGTAGTGATGGTTTCAGCAAAATTCGTGTTATAGTTATAGCCAATTAGAATTTAATAAATGCATTAAATGTCAGTATTTGAAACTAATTGGGTTCAGTTAGATCTTTATGATAAAATTAGGTACCAGTTGGTTTCTTAAATTACGTTTGCTGTTCTGGCACCTGATTTCACTTATTAGGTAAAATGTGCAATACATCAAAAATTTAATTGTTTTAGAGAGCTTAGGTGTTAATTGTAAGAATAGATGTATTAAATAAATAAATTGTAGAAATTATATAAGTGTCTTTAAAGAGGTTTTCAACTATCGGCTGGAACATTCAAAGTGGACACAGATCTACATAGTACTTTGTAGTTAAATTATAGTTATTATCTATGAATAATATATTGCTAAACGATAAAAATTAAATGTTTGTTAACATAAAGGTATGTCTTTAATTGCTACAATAATTACCCAATTGTACGTAAACGATTTTCGAAAATCGAAAGACTGACATTAAAGAACACTAATCCTTATAGGTCCAGTCCCTATATGTACAAAACGCCCCGTTTATACAATACATGTTTCAAATTGAACATCACTATAAATTATTAAATAAAAAAATCTTCTTACCGTCAGAAAAGATCTGATACCTAATCACCAAACTCCTGAACTGATGTTTGTACAAACAGTGCTAATAGTCTATAGGCTTTAAGTGCTTTTGGCTATTGACGGTTAAAATTTGACAGATATTCCATGACGGTGTAATTCTCCATATTACTGATAGGTATATAGGTACCTATACCTATTACCGAATGAACAGAACTTCATCAAAATCGGGTTAACTTCCTAAGACTTCATGACAATTACCTCTAATAACAAACTACTAATATCTTTAAAGGTCTTGAATACCTTATGTGTAGGTGATCATAAAACTTGAGATAAGTACTATACAATTAGCTACTGTAAACGTAGAATCATCTGCATACATTATACATATGTATGTTAGAGTATCTATGATTTTATTAATCTGGCCACACTAAACGAGTACTGGCATCCCTGCCTGGCTGTCAAATTGGAGTGACGTCATATCATGAACTGTCAGTCAGTAGAGCGACGATCAGGGTTCCCCGGGGTGAGGGGACTTTGTGGCTTCAGTTCAGAGTAGCCCTCGGTCATCGCCTGCGCCGGGCGTGCGCACTGATGCCACTGATTGATAAATCTAATTAAAAATATCGGGCAAAAAGGTTATTTTCCGACATGTATATCACACGAATGACGAACTAAACTACGTAAGTAGGTAAATATAGTTACAACAGACCATTGTACCTATTTTGCCAACCCATTATCTTTTTGCAGTTAGTTGTACAACCTACGTTATTGTAACGATCCAGACGGCAGCTGTTGCTTATCGGACGTATGGAAATAGCTTAGGAAGCTGGTAACCGGTCTAAGATCTTAAAATCCGAATCGACTTACAAGTTTGTGCCTAAATACTACTGAAAAACGAATACAATCTAGATCGACAGGCATGATTTCGCAATGTTGTATACGAATGTATCTTTCAGCTAACTAATTACCTAGATGTAGCCCGCCCAAAACGACGACGACGTTTACTGAAAACAAAAACCCCTATGTACGGTCGGGCTAGCTATGAGCCACCGAGCTATTTTGTTTGCAGTGCTACCGTTAGATGGCGTTACGTGTTCCATCGTGTGATCGGGGAGAACATTCACCCGACGGCGTTGTACGCGTACAATCACAACTTTACTAGTAAAATCGGAAGCGGTTTCAGACAATATCCATACTAATATTATAAATGCGATAGTAGCTCTGTCTGTCGAATTCAGGTATAGAGACGAAGCTTTTAGTGATAATTATGCTGAAGAATCGTCGCCTGCAATCTTAGTCTAAACACATTTTCGTGCTGTCATGGATTTTTTTTTTCAAAGAAAACTTTTTGTGGTAATTCACAGTCAATTTAAATTTTTTGTCGACACTGTACGTAAGTATGGCTCGTACTTTGTACAACGTAACTCGTCAACTTATTAACGCATACTTATAGACTTACCTATATTATTAACAATCCGGGTAGATAACACTGATTGACATAGAGCAGTTTTGCACTACGTCCTGACCGAATCCGACCCGAACCCGTAAAAAGAGGTAATGTGAGTAAGTTTACGCACTATATTCACGGATAACGGAAATCGGATCTACCTAGTGCGCCAACTACCAACACGTCAAATAGCTCTACGACTATAAACAACATCAACAATTAAAATGAAAATACAGAAAATACTACACAGTTAAAAATATAAACAACAGGCGGTCATCGCGCTAAGAAGCGATCTCTTCCTGTTAACCTTAGGAAAGTGAAGAATGTAAAAAGTATAACAACGATGGGGTGTAGGAAACAGTAAGACATAAATCGAAGATAATCAAGATACTCGTAATGATGACTTAATATGTCCGTATTATCAGGGACTAGGAGCAGATTTTGATCAGAATCGCGTCGGATGTAATGCAAAAACTACTCTTTTACTTTCCTTTCAGTTTTTAACCAAAGGTCAATTGCCATAAAAATAGAACAGTTCTGTTTTGTTTCCGCCCAAACCACCAACCAGTGATTTTATAAACAACAACTGCGACAGATTGCGAAATTGCAACAAATTAGAGCGTCACGGCCGGCAATTAGGTTTGCAAAGCGACTATAAAGTTATCTCTAGGAAAACAACGGGTGCCACCCCACTATTCAATTATAGCAAAACAGTGGCGAGGCATCATTCGAGTCACATCGGAGGGCGCCGAATTAGGGCCGCGTGGCCGCATTACTGGGACAAATTCCTGGTCCCTCGGGGACCGATGCAACGCTAATCTAATCTGTGTAGCTAATAAATGTTCAAGATACCCTCCGACGGGTGTTGCAACAATTTATTGCTTGTAAAACTGTTTCCAATCGCAGAAATTGCTGGATGACGCCACTTTCTGATCTGATTGAATTTGTCGTGCGAATGAATTTTTGATTTGCGTTAGTAATGGGTTTCGGTAATTTGGATTAGTTTGGGTTGAGTTCTATCAATTAAATTATGTTACTCAGCATTTATACTTAGTTACATGTAGGTATGTAGCGTTTTTAATAGTAGGCATAGGTAGGTAGTAAATTAGAGCAAATCGGGATGGCATCAACTCTACGAAAACGGAACAAATATGATACTATTGTGAACCAAGCTTAAATTTACCTACTACCTCTACAGCCTATTTGCGTCCCACTGCTGGGCACAGGCCTCCTCTCATCACAAGAGGGTTTGGGCTATAATCCCCACGCGGGCCCAGTGTGGGTTGGGGACTTCACACACATCTTTGAATTACTTCGAAGATGCGTGCAGGATGTTCAAATGTAAATTCAAATTGAATTTCGCATATAAGTAAACTTAGAGGTGCGAGCCGGAATCGAAACTCCACCCTCTGCATGAGAGGCGGTCGGTCGAACCACTAGGCCACCACGGCTTGTAAATTTATCTAAATACGAAAAATATTATAACCTAGTTTTGGGCCCTGGCGGAAAACCGCCTTAAATCCTTTAAATAGCTCATTTTACTTAAAGAAAACGTTCCATTATTAAAAATAAAAAACAAAACTGCATTCATAGATTATCAAAATTTTCTTTCGTTTTTAAATAAGTAGGTATATGATGATAAATACGTATATAACTATTTAATACATATAGGTAAAGATTTTATTGTATCAAGAATAATAATCATATCGATTCGTATAATAAAAAAAGCGAGTTTACTTTTTGAATTTTTACCTGGTTTGATTCCCAAGTGAGACTTGCGATTTTTATTAAACCTTTAAATGCAGTTTAATTTCTTAAAAAAAAAGGACTGGTGCTTTAAGCATTTAAGTAAAAGGATTTAAGTAAGTTGCTCGCCGGGCCTATATAACTGCTTTTCCACCCTGTACAGTCAGCAGCAGAAGTAGATAAGCTGTCCAGGTGTTCAAAATGACCTACACACGCCCTTAACGTCTTAAGAATAAGGTCGTGTGTAGGTCATTTTGAACACCTGGACAGCTTATCTACTTCTGCTGCTGACTGTACATTCATTACTAATATTATAAATGCGAAAGTACCTTTGTCCGTCTGTTACCTCTTCACGCTTCAACCGCTGGACCGATTTAGCTGAATTTTGGGAAAGAACATAGTCTACTTTTCGAAAAAAAACCATAGTTCACACGATAGATAACCTAATCCCATGCGACCGAAATCGCGGGTACAAGCTAGTGGGTAATTCATTATTTTTAAACACAAACTAAAGTACTTACAATAAAAATAAAACTAAAAACTAGAACTAAAAATAACTTATAAATAAAAAAATTGGCACAGATCAGTGTCGCTCGGCAAGGTTCCCAAAAGGCTGGCAACATTGCCGCGCTGATGGCATGCTTATTCGCTGAGCGAAGAAGTGGCCAGCCCTTTGGTCACCAGAAGCCTCGATGAGGCGGGCGGACAAATCCTTAAAATGGCGACGTGCGCTGGGCCCCCAAGGCCCTAAAGTTAGTTAACATTACTTGTGAAAATTGTGAAATACGATTTCACTCCTCAGATCTCTTGCTAAGGTAAGTATCTGATGTTAGGTGTACATGTGATTAAGTAGAAAACAGCGTATTTTGTGGTCTTGCGCTGATGGTACGTATGTAATGGTGGCTCCGGCCCATAATCCCCTTCTAACTGCGGATCTCGCGGTACGTGCCCAGCGTGCCGACTCCGCCAAAATTCGCACCCGCGCCGCGGTCTGATGAAATAACGTTTGTGAAGGGGGTCTGTAAAAAAACTACAGTAGGTAATAGAGGTACCTACAATAGCCGTGGTGGCCTAGTGGTTCGACCTACCGCCTCTCATGCCGAGGGTCGGGGGTTCGATTCCGGCTCGTACCTCTAAGTATACTTAAGTGCGAAATTCAATTTGAATTTACCATGAGCGGTGAAGGAAAACATCGTGAGGAAACCTGCACGCATTTGCGAAGTAATTCAAAGATGTGTGTGAAGTCCCCAATCCGCACTGGGCCCGCGTGGGGACTATAGCCCAAACCCTCTCATGATGAGGGGAGGCCTGTGCCCAGCAGTGGGACGCAAATAGGCTGTAGTAGTAGTAGAGGTACAATAGAGTACTTTTATTTAATGGAAAGCCTAGGAAATCCAAGTAGGTAAGAAAATAATGCAGCATGCAAATGAAATCTCGGATATTTTGGTCTTATGATATCGTTTTCAGTACCTAATGGGGAAATCAGTACTTATTTGAAATTTTTGTATCATGTCATCATAATTAATAGGTAAGTACCTACTTAGTTAATAAATTCCGCCTTTTGTACAGTAAGGTTTATGTAGTTGCAATAAAGTTTAAATAAATAAATAAATACTTAAATTAAAACAAGCATATTATGTGTGCGTTAGGCAAAATTTTATAAACATGAAACAATGGAGACACCCAGACGGCACGATAACGTCGCGGGAGGCATCTGGCGCTAACGTTCCGCACACATCCACATTTCAGTAAAACTGCAAACGTAACTGGGTAATAAATTCACGTTTATTGCCGCAAATATAAGTACTCTTTACCTTGGCAGTCGCTACCGGAACAAATCGGGGGTCCGCCGTTTACGCGGAACTTGTCGAACGTGCGTTATGAAATATTAACGTTTACGCGCGCGTTTCGCTGGAACAATGCATAAAGAGTATCTACCCCGTCGCTAAGGTGGCCACATTACCAGAATGGCGCGCTAATGGAATTGAACGTTTTTATTTATTGCCAGTTGTTCATTGGCTCGGCTGAACAGGAACACACATTGACTACATCCGTGCCTTGACGAATTAGTTATATACACATAGGTACTACATAAACCATAGAGCTCTCAACCTGAAACCAAAAATATAGTGCAATCTTAGTAACTGGGCTTTAAGATTTAATTTGAACTCGTTATTGACTCAGAGCAAATTTATTTATCACGTTACCTAAGTTTAATCATCACCTCTACTTTCACTTTTTTACATTTACAGTACGTATATACCTACATAGGTACATTATAACTTTTCTCTGTTTTCATGTCAACTCTGCATTTTGCACATCGAAATCAATGTAGCAATAGCAAACTATGTACTTACAAAACTAAGATTAAGAGAGCAAGTAGGCATATTATTATCAGCTCCTTGGTAGGTAAGAATAGGTACATACTTAGTTAAAGGTGACTCCGTTCAGTTATTTGCGTTCAATAACGCGAATGATCTGACTTTTCCCGTTTTTCCTCCACAAATGGCCCCTCCCTGCCACCTCCGCCCCCGGCCCCGTTGCGGTGCAAAGTTGAGGGCATTAGCGTGTTATCGGCGGCGGCGGCGGCGTGAAGACGGCTCACCTGACCTCACATCACAGACCTATAAGCGACACCAGAAAAACGTCCCAGCCATCAAGCTTGCTAACCATTGCTGCCTCGTAAACCTAAGCGCGAGCTAGCTATTGAACAAAACCAGCTGTGTAACTTGTTTAATGAAAATACACTACCGACGGACTTCAGTGTAATAGGTGTAACAGATACTATCTATAAGCGTTGAGATGTGGGGATAGGTGGAAAGCGTGAACGTGTTTTGCGAGCCAGCTTTGGAAATAAGGTGTCCCCAAAATTACTTTTGGCGACCGTCGCTTATAGCACATAATGTAGGCATGTAAATAATGGGGTAGTGAGTATCATGCAAATGGAATAGGGAATGTGGTTTCACTTTTTACTGTAGTATTTTTCGGCTGTCAGTTCATAAAATAGGTATGTACTTAAGTATTGTTAACTATACATTACTTAAACATACCTTTTTTTAGCCAAATGGAAAAAAAAAACCTACCGTACGAGATATTTTAGGAAACGTCTATTACGTGAATGTCTAATCCCTATAAACGGTCATAAAAACTGATCCTCTTATTTTATAAAATCAATAAACTATGATAGGCTCGTGAAGGTGGGCTAGGAAATGTGTATTTCCCAACAGAGTACAATATTAGCGTTATTGCGATTCACACGATTATCGATATCGGTAGGTATCTTCTGAATAGTTCTCTAATCAAATCTCTGCGGTCACAGACCCAGCCGAGCAGTGGTCCCTGCGGGGCGCGAGCCCATTGACAGGTTATTGATACAAATAGCCCCCCAACCCACCCCCACTCTCTCCCCGACAACACCAATAAAACTTGATTGATATTGTGTAAGTGCGCTCGGAAAATGTGGGAACTCGATTGATGTTACAGCCAAATTCGATTGGCGGAAAATTGAAAAGAACTTCCGCCGCGAAGAAATTCTCACCCTAAAACGAGAGTGAGAAGGTTCTTGTTGGCCTTTATGTAGCGTGTACAATACCATTCCGGCATTTCGACGGTAGCTTTGGTAATCGAAGGCGTGAATAGTGTCTAATCATAAAGCTACGTACACGAGGTATAGATATGAACCTACTTATGTAATGAATTTAAACCTTTTTGGCTTGTTTGGACTACTCTCAATTCATATCAACTGAATCTATTCACAAGCATTAGGAACTAAGAAACTCGCCGAAAGGTGAAAGGTTGTTATAAAAAGAACGTCGATTGTTCTGGACGTATAACATCTTCAATTTAAACTAGTTTGGTTGCCTACAACTAGATATGCGTTTTAAAAACCCGTGTAGGCGTGTTTAGCATTAGTTTTGGAAGTGGAAGCTGTCGATCTGTCCGTCACGACACGTGAATTTGCGAGTGACAGACGGTAGTGAGACTGGTGAGCCGATTGTTTGGAGCGTGGGCGGCGATCGACAGGCCCGAGGCGGAACCGACCTCGTACAGGAGTTTCTGACTTGACAAATAGAAAAATAGGAGTTGAGGTCAAATTGACAATCGAAGTTACACAAGACTAAGCGTTATTGTTTGAACCGCTTTCACAACCTGTTAAATGCACTAGAAATGTTTTGTACCTATTTGATTAAATAGAAAGCATTTTAAACGAGTAGAACATTTACAAAGGCGATTCATGCTCTTTACTATAGTATAAACACCTCCAACGATCAAATACCATTCAGATAATCGGCACTTAAAGCATCCCCATCAGCGTTCCTAATCGAATAAAATAATTTGCAAGGGAATAACTGGAACAAGCAAATAATTTTGCTTAGTAAGCTGAGAGGGTTGGATATTTATGTGATTCCGATCGGTCCCAGTTTTATGACGCTCTTGAGGGTTAACGGGTGTGAATGGCCACCCCATTGTGGGAAAATGACTATTAAATATTTATGATACTTATATTGCGGCCGAATATTACGCGTCGGTAAAATGGTCTAGTCAATACCCTGAATACGAAAGCACCTACGGACCTTTTAGGCGGTATCATCGGTAACGTTAAGAGCTTCGTTTTATTGGCTGGTGTGTTTTAGTAGGTACCTATACCTATTGCTGTTGGTTGTAATTGAAGCTCGCATATAAAAATTATACATACCTACCTAAAGTACCTATACGTTTTTAAATACATACATAATAATACATAGGTACATAATATTTTCAACTCGGTTAAGTATAGCTATTTTTACCCGAGCAAAGCTCGGTCGCCCACGTACCTACTAGGAATAAAAAGCTACCAATTATCTTACTCGAATCTATCTAGAAAATGAGATGTCAATCCGGTGGAAAGCAATAAAAATCAATGGTTAACAATTATTCCCCCAAACGCGCTAGTAATCACGCTACAGATAGAGATTGTGGGAGCGAATAAATCAATTAAAAGCACCCACCGCGACAATTACACTTGTAAACTTGTTCCGGAGTGATTTACCCTCCCTTATTTGGCCATGTGCGCCTCACACACACAAACACACACGTCATGTCGGATGCTCGACAGTGTAAACCACAGTCGGTCGACGAAGCTGTCGTACAATGGTGCGGGGGCAATGGAAGAGTCGGGTGAAGCACGAAGGGATGGTGAAGAGAAGTCCCAGCTAACTATAATCGGAGAGTTCTGTAATCCTACATTTGACAGCTGGTCATCCCATATAACCTAAAAACCTATTAGGTACTTATCTACATATAAATGAAGCAACTTATGATATTTAGATTATAGTCTATAGTAGGCTATATCATTTTCTTTTTAAATCTAGTGACCAAATAATTCGTTAATTAATCGTCATAACTCATTATCTACGGTGACATATTCACGCAAGTCGATCGATTAAATCGACAGATTTATTTTTGTTATTGAAAGAATAACTTTTACCTGCTCGGTTCATTTTCATATTCTGTGCAGTTTAGATGTTCCATATTCCCATGCACGACGTGTATTTCAATCGTCTGATTGTTTAAATCAGACGATTGAAATACACGTCGTATTCTTACGCCATTCGTTAAAAATCGCTCAAACCGAAATATTAACGATGCTCTTTAGCCTCATCATTCTAAACATCAACTGGCAAAATGTCAAAAGTTGGTTTAAAAAACTCTCTTACTAAAGCAGTGTACGGTAGCGTACAATGCAGCTCGGGTCCACTCTAACCCCGCTTTGCTCCACGGCCGATTTTTTTACGAGATCAAAAGCATCGACCTACTGTTCTTATTCTTATACTGTGCACGTAATAAGTGCACCAGTGCCGCTGTCTATTTCAAACTACTACGTTTATGATACCCTAATCACTCTACCCTACCCTCTGTTCTAAGCGTACGCTACATATCAAAAATAAACTTTATCACAAAACGAATAGAGTCATCTTCCTTATGTGTACAATTGTAGTAAAAGTCACCAACAGACACGGATTTGGGAGCTCAGAAATTTTACTATTATTCAGTAAGCAATGTTGAGATCTAAATTAACTTTTTGGGTTGATCTGTGGGTTGTATTGTGGCTGCTGTTTGACTTAAGTGAAAGGCAGACAGGGAATATGTACCTACTGGGTTTTTAACTACAAGTTTAAGGTTGTGTATCTAAAATTGGGATAAATTATAGAATAGTGAACTATTAGCATATCTAGTATCAGACTGAAAATTAATATAAATCCTAACTTTGTTAGTGGTAGGACCTGGTGCTGGGTCCGTCCGAGGTGTTACCACCGTCTTTCCCCGCTAACCTGCCGCCAAATAACAGTGCTCGCACTGTTGTGTTCCAGTAGGGGGTTACGGCAGCCGGTGAAATTTCTGGCACAGACGCATTCCATCTTAGCCCTCAGGGTAGCCAACGCATTCGAGATCTTATGGTTTCTCAATGGGGAATCATAGGATTTCGGTGTCCATGGGCCGCAGTGACCACTTACCATCAGGTGGGCTGTGCACTCCTTTGCCTTTACCATTGGTATAAAAAAATTTACTTATTTGAAGAAGATGAAGAAAAACACTTATTCACATCACATAATTATGACACACAAACCTAAAATTGTATAGGAAACACATACAACAAAAAGGAAAATAAGTAATTTGAATAGGTTGAAGACAGTGTATACTGTGTGTCGTTGGTAGCCCCAGCGCTGATTTTCAGCCAGCACCGTCTGTGTGACTCACGGAGCGCCATGCAGAATATATCTTACATATTATATGTCCATAAATAAAATTAATTGCATCTATAATCATAACTGCCTAAAAAATTTAATATTTTTTTAGGTAACTGAAAATATAATTAGTTTTGTAAACAGCTGTAAAATAATTATGCACACCGCAAAATCACTTATTCTCGTATACACCAGAGAGTAATCAGTAATATTACCTGGTGTCACAATTTTCAGTTTATCATAATTTTCAAGCGTTTTACGCACAGGTAATGGATAAATGTTATAGGCTACGATGATGCCGCTTCTCATGGATCTTAGAAAATACGTATTTCCACTGCCGCAGAATTTAATTGAAAACATTATAACAAAGTTACAATGAACCTTCTGTATCAGGCTCGAACACGAAAGTTATAAATAATTTAGCAAAGTTCATATCGATTGAGCCGGGGAAGGGTCGGGATCAGGCCGAATTAGACGCCGCCATCTGTCGGCCGGCTTCGTCCCCTTCCGTAACCGCTTTATTATAAACCGAATTGGAAATTAAACTCAACTCTGGGCCAATATAAACTTGGAATACAGCGTTGAGGAATTTCTGAAACCCCGAATTTATTTCTTTTGGATTGGGGGATAATTTTATCCCGTGAAGCCGTGGTGGCTTAGTGGTACGAAATACCGCCTCTCATGCAAAGGATCGGGAGTTCGATTCCGACTCGCACCTCTAAGTTTACTTATGTGCGAAATTCAATTTGAATTTACCACTGACCTTTTCGGTGAAGAAAAACATCGTGAGGAAACCGGCACACATCTGCGAAGTAATTCAAAGATGTGTGTGAAGTGCCCAATCCGCACTGGGCCCGCGTCGGGACTATACATATAGCCTAAACCCTCTCGTGATGAAAGAAGGCTTGTGCCTAGCAGTGGGACGCAAATAGGTTGAACTTATATTTTCCAGTATTACTTTCATAACAGCGCACGGCCCATACACACGTGACCGTAACGTGCGTCGCAGTGGGTTACCGATCTAAGGATAAAGCATTATTAGCGTTAATGAGAATAATTTAATTAAAGTTTAAACATTTGTTACGTTTCCAGAGCATATAGTGCCCTAAAATATCGAGACATTCGAGATGCCGTACGTGGTTATCGAGACAGAGTGCCGCGGGAACGTCACTTTGTTGCCGTCTTCTGCAGCCTGCATATCGCATTTCACTGCATTTCGCCGATCCGCCAGCCTCTAAATCTTTTCGCAGACAAGCATTTGCTCACTTATCCACTCGAATTCCAATTCACTTTGGAAATCTACCGGGAGTCTGAATTTTCGGACGGTTGAAGTACTACCTAAACAAATTCATGTTGGTAGGGGACAAGAACTTTGTTAATCTCACATGCTTGTCTCGTAAACTTAATCAATAATTTTAAGCCGTGGTTGCTTAGTGGCTTGACCTACCGCCTCTCATGCAGAGGGTCGCGAAATTCAATTTGAATTTATCACTGAGCTTTTCGGTGAAGGAAAACATCGTGAGGAAACCTGCACGCATCTGCGAAGTAATTCAAGGTTGTGTGTGAAGTCCCCAACTGGGCCCGCGTGGGGACTATAGCCCAACCCTCTCGTGATGAAAGGGTGCCCAGCAGTGGGCCGTAAATTGGCTGTTGTAGTAGTAGTAGTTATTGTTAATAATAATAATATAGACATTCAGAGATAAATTTTGAATGCTAGCTCGTCTGCTCCAGGTCATTCTGATATCGTAAAATCCTTATTTTCTGAAAAATTCAACAATTATGTAATATTTTGTAGGTTGTTGTATGACTTGTATGTTGTTTTTGCATTTATGGAAAACTACTACAAGTATTGTTTTAATGTAGGTAAATCATTCTGATAGTCTTTCTTAAAATATTAGGTTGTAAAGTGACTAACGGGAACACAACATGGAACACAAGACAATAGAATGTTAAACCCGTGACGTAATTTAATGATTATTGTGTATGTATCGCAAAAGCAATTTACGCTCCAACAGCTGTGCGGAGATGCAGATAACCTTTTTCAATGACCTACGCGAGTTGGGAGGTGGTCCTTTTGTAATTTGTAAAAGCGACTGAAGACAGAAAGAAACTAATTACTTTTATAATTAACCGAATGTCACTGCGGTAATTGGGGTTTGCGATGAAAAAGTGAGTGTTAGCATGATGATAAATTCAACGCAAATATCATTAAATTGGACTGCTTAACGCCCCAAACTACGGCGAAATTAATGAAACGTCTGGCTGACTTATTGGTCTTTTAACAATATTATTTCGCCTTCTGATTAATTGAATCATTCAACCAATAATAATAAAAACCGGCCAAGAAGCGAGTTAAACTCGCGCGGAGAGGGTTCCGACCCTTGATTATTTTCAATGACGTAATTTTCAAACCGTTTCACAGGATAAGCTCATGCCATGCATATGATAAATTTCAAATATCATGGACTACTTAATAATTTTCCTGTAATTTATAGGTCAATAACTATCCTCCGTATTTTTCCCAAAATTTTAGGTCCAGTAGTTGAATGAGGGAGGGGGAATGGTAATTTTTCGCCTATATTCTTATATAACTCGAAAAGTACCGACCAAAAAGAAATAAAAAAATATATATTTGAGATCCTCATAAGAAGTACTTTCATTTGATATGTCACACGATATAGTTTGAAAAACTTCATGAATATTTTTTCAAATTAAGCCCCCAAAAATAGGGTATATGTTTAAAATTCATTTATTTTCGTTATACGTCCGTCTTTGGGTCACAAACTTACATATACGTACCAAATTTCAACTTAATCGGTCCAGTAGTTTCGGATAAAATCGACTGTGACAGACGGACGGACAGACACACGAGTGATCCTAGATAACGGTTCCGTTTTTACCTCTTGAGGTTCGGAACCCTAAAAATGAAACTTTTCGGTTACATTCTGACTGATTGCCTGGTGACAATGCACAGCCGAAACTGCTGGTCGTAGGAAGCTGAAATTCGGTACGTAGGTTCCTTGGAAAGCATAGGGGAGGAATTAAGCGGGTATTTCTCGAAATTCTTACGGGAAAGAGAAAGATGGGATTTTACGTGTTGCTAGTAGCTATTGATATCAAATATTACAAAGGAATAATATTTAAAAATGTACTTACCTATAGATAGGTACATCGAGTTCACATGCCAAGTATCATTGTAGGTAAAAATTTCTCAACCAACCTAAATACTTCAAGAGGAGTTTCATCACTTGATCAATCGTCAGATAGTGGTTTGGCAGTCTTTTCTGCTCAAGGCCATATCAGCCATCCCCTCCCTCTGTCAGATCCCACCATTCAAGTAATGCTTGATATCATCAACATATTATATGAAGAGTCATAAAAAATCATGACACTGCGACTTCCAGTCGACCGATCGAGCGTAACTGTTGCTCATTTTAAAGCTGTGGTACATAAAGGAATTTCGGTATTCCTTAGAAGCGGTCCCCTTGAGGACTTAGATCAGTTTGATGGATGGGACAACAGGATCATCTCAAACAATGCTTGCTTCGGGCATTACAGCACGACACAGTTAATATGGCAGGTGATAACGAATAATAGACTCTGTGTGAACGACGTAAACGCTTTGCCGCGTGCCGCGTTGTCGTACTATAAGATGTCGGCGAGATATTTCGGCGGAGGTGCGGTGCGACGTCACTCGCGGCGACGGTATCGCAGGGGATGTGACAAGTCACTGCCGCGGATTGCACTAATGACAACCTAGAGGACTTGTTACATGGCTGGTAAAAATATGCGTGACTCAACAAATTCCGATTATAGGAAAAAATATATTTCAAAATTTTGAGATTCCAGTGTAACTATTATATTATGGAGGTTCGTGGAGATATGCTTATGACAAAATAGAGTTAAGTTAAATGATTGGATAGAAAAACGAAAAGATTGAACCAATGGAATAGACCAAAGGTAGTTTTAGATATACTTATATATACCTATGTTGGATCAAATGAATATATCTTTTGACTATTGATTATATTGATATTTTAATTTTTAATACTGGCTTCCAATTATTACATTGTTTAACATCAGTATTAAAAGGGCACGATGCCTTAAAAACGATTCTTGCGATGGAATCAGTAAGATTGCCTGGCAGGTGCACTTGATTTACTCCTCATAAAACTTTACAAAGTTACCGGATCAAATAACCCACCTTGAGCCAATAGTCTTAAGAACTATGGTTCAACTTATTTCTTATTTATCAAAGGCCCTGCGGAGACAGACTAGCGATCTTGAATATCGGGGGATCTCGGGAATATCGCACGGCCATCGTTATTGGACCCCTCTTGTCTTCCTGATCCAACAATGACTGAACGTATAGAAACATTTTTATAATATGTACTTGCTACATATTTTCCGTGCTTATTTGTCACCCAAAGTTCTGTGAGGCCCACTTGCATCAACACCAAAGCCGTTAACCTCGGTTTAATCTCTGATCTCAGGTTTATCGTAGCAACTTAACTCGGGTTAGGCCCGGTTCCTATATCCACAAAACGCCTCGTTTTACTCTATAGAGTAGTAGGTATAAGCAACCAAGGCCAATTTGCACCAACGCCTCTAGGAAATTTGAAATTCATTCTCTAAACTCGGATAAGTCTCTATCGGGTTCCCAGCTAGGTTTATCCACAAAACGCCTCATTTTGTCTACGGATGGTTAAAACTTTACATATTCCCTATAAGGAACATATTACAGAACATATAACCACAACCAATCCTCGTTTTACTCTATAGGCGAGGCGTTTTGTGGATATAGGAACCGGGCCTAACCCATCTTAAGTTGCTACGATAAACCTGAGATGAGAGATTAAACCGAGGTTAACGGCTTGGTGTTGATGCAAGTGGGCTCATAGGGAATATGTTCCCTATAGGGAATATGTAAATGTAAAGTTTTAACCATCCGTAGACAAAATAAGGCATTTTATGGATAAACCTGGGAACCCGTTAGAAACTTATCCGAGTTTAGAGAATGAATTTCAAATTTCCTAGAGGCGTTGGTGCAAATTGGCCTTAGTTGCTTATACGTATTAGTAAAAAAACACACTGAACGTTTACTTGGCAGAGGTTGAAGTCACGTTCAATGACTATCACCGATTCACTTGAAATCGACACGCACCCTACTTTTAAATTGGAACTTGGAAATGACGGTATCAATCTGGAATGCGCCATTACTTTCATAAAATTAGATTACGAACCGCCTGTGTATTCGAATCGATTACTCGTCATAATTTGTGAAAGGTTAGTATTTAATCAAAAAAGAAATTTTTGGACTAAAAATGACTTGAGTAGATAATCTAGAAATCTATTCATGTATAAAATAATGGAGTTTTTTACCGGTACGTACGTGAACGTCGGTCATCGTGAAACTTCATGAAAAGATTTGGCCAATACGGTTTACAGTGCGATGCCATAAATTATGAATTTAATTTGTCATTAGTCTCGGTACCTGCGCCCGTACAAAGCCGTGAGCTCATAAAACATAGACGGTACCCTACACGTATCATAAAGCGCCGTCGAACGTCCCATTTGAAGGTGTCCCTGTTATTAACATTTGCCACATCAAAGAGCTAATGAAAGAGCGCGTTTACCGCCCGGGCCCGGAAACTTTAATTAAACTATCACATTTTTCATTATTTTATCGTCGATTGAAGAGTTCCCCCTCTCCATAAATGGTTATCTAAGTCGCTACTAGGGTCACAATGAGTGCTAAAGCTACTTTGAAATTTAAACTTATATGTAACTGATTTAGCACAAACCTAAAGAAAGTTTTTTTAACAAAACTGGAACATAATTAAATTGGCTCAATTGTTGTAAAACATAACTAACGTTTCCCTATTGACCTAAGTTATACTTTGAACTACCTATTTTTCTCTAAATAGAATTCAACGGCTACCTTAAAAGTTCATCATATTATCACTAACAATGCGGAATAAATAAATAAATGAATGTTTGAATGACAATGCAAGCAATTATAGCTTGTGGAACTTTTCCTTGGTTTACTTGAAACATTTGAAGAGTAACGACTTTGAAAACCTAATTTTAGAGACGTAGGATACACTATTAAATGTGTCTGCAAAGTTGATGCCAATATCATATGGGTGTTGACATGAGGACTGGTTGCAAATTGTAACTGTTTCCCAACAGTAAAATGTTGCATCAACAGATGAATTAGTAATTAGTATTATTTCTGTTTCGTGGAAACAATAACGTGTGGAAACAGTAATTTAATAAAAAGCATTTCTAACTATAAAAGTTACGTTCGCTTCAGTAATCGCAACGGCCGCATTAAAAACAAAACTAATAAACGATACAATGTCCATTCCGTTACAATTTACAATCGGCCAGTTGTAATTTTTCCTTTCACGGTCTGTGGGTAAACGGTGTGATTATTAACAATGTTGGCAAGAGGGGCAGCGGCTGGGAATTGATGTATTAATCAGCTGCACTGTTACACTCGAAGCGTTGTAACTTTACAACTCTACTTTTATCAAATACAAAAATAACTTTTTTCATACTGAACTAGTCTTACTCTTGTCTTTTTGTCATTTTAAGATCTTAGTTTGGAGCGTTTGGACTTATTCACCAGGTTGGTCCTAATTAATCCTAAACGCTTTTAATTATTGTCTTTGTCCACGATACATTGAAAACCGTAATAAATAAGTATTTAACGTTATGTTCATTTCAAAATTAAAACGTTAAAAGTGTATTTAAAGCTTGCTATACATTGTTAACCATACGTAGCCAAAACGAGGCGTTCTGTAGATATAGGAACCCGGCCTGAAACTTCAAGCAGTATAAAAGGGTTGTTTTGTTCTTTTTGATGCACAAAATATTTCTACAAAGAGATTTTTTTATACTACTGCAAAACGTTCCTAAGTATCGATTTTAATCAAAGTCTGACGGCCGATGTTAAGCCGATAATAGGTTGCAAATTCTCAAAAAATTAAACTTTACAGGTGCAAATTTAACGTTAACGGTGCGCTTGATTGTGCTCATCCACTTTAGCGCAATAAAGTTGTAAATTTAATTATGTATGCTTATTGTTAATTGCAAAAAATGCGTTTATGGACTGAGATGATACCATCGGCAGTAAACTGTGGAATGTCTGCGGTTTGTGTCATCAACGGCCGTGTTGTGCTGACCTTATACTTCTTACCAATGTAAGACATGAAAATCTTCAATTGCATTTTATAAAAAAGTTCACTGTCCATAAAAAATATACGAAAATTTGGAATTGCCAAATTCATAAATTTCTTCACATCAACTTTCATTCAAATCGGTCCAGTGGTTGAAGGGGTAACAGACAAACTAACAAACAGACGGAATTACTTTCGCATTTACTGTATTATTATGGTATACCGAGAATGGATTGATCTGATAGAGTGTAAACCGTTGAGTCGCTTGGTTTTTGATCCACAGTGATCCAATCCGCGATAAAGAACTAAGGAATACCTTAAGCATCGGTGGTCGTTGTCATACGTGTAGATTCGCGATGACATACCGCCATACCGAGCTATACCGAGGCGTGGTCGTGCGATCTTATCACACCCATTAGCGATGCCGCGCCCGCCGCTATCAGCTGCATCTCACGCGCATATGTAACCTTACCTCTCCATCGCAACCGAAACCCAACTCTAACCCCACTACTATCAAATTAGAATAAAGAACCCACGTGATAATACGAGATACGATCTGAACCAATCTCATCTTTCTTTTGTTTCTGACTTTTTAGCGAGTTTAAGAGGAAATTCGCGTGATGAAGCAGTTTTATTGATGAGAGAACTATAATATCGATGGCATTAGTCCTGTCATTCTCTAGTTAGATTTCTGGCCGAGGAATGTGGCACCCACACTTCAAAGCTACGTGGGTGCCTAATGCGTTCACCATAGAAAAGAATACGATACTGATCTTGTTCCTGGAATTATGAATGTGTTGTCAAAGATATTAATGTTATAAATATTTTTAATGACAATCGGCAAATAGCTTTGGACAACGTATGGAAAACAGAGGCCTTTAAGCAGTTAGATTTAACTAAGAGGGATAGGAAATTTCCTTTTCTCTTTGTAACGTTTTAAATAGAGCCCCAGTATTCATTAAACCCACGAAGGTACCTACGCGGTGAAAAACATTTATATGCGTAGGTAAGTATTGAAAAAAAAAACAAGTAAATCGTTTTTAGGGTTCCGAAGTCCACAAGGAACCCTTATAGTTTCGCCATGTCCGTCCGTCCGTCCGTCCGTCCGTCCGTCTGTCCGCACTATTGCTCGGAGATGCTTAGGTCTAGAGAGCTGTAATTTGGCATGAATATGCATATTAGTTACGCTGACAAAGTGGTACAATAAAATTTTGAAATATATTTTTTTATAGGGTACCTCCCCTACTCGTAAAGTGGGGATGTAATTTTTTTTTCTTGCGTACCCCATGGTGCGGCATATCGTTGAATAGGTCTTAAAAAAATATTGTGGATTTGTTAAAACCATTTTTTGATTAAGTGATGCGTTTGTGAAATATTAAGCTTTAAAGTGCTATTTTTTGTTAGAGTCACGTGTCCCCCCCCCCCCTGCCAGCTAAATGGTGGTATTTGGATGGCTGAAAAAAATCACGGTTGTGGCATATATAACGTAGTTGAAAGAAAAACTATCAGAGCTAAGTAGGCTGTACAAACTTACGAGTAATAGTCGACCAACTTATAATGATGTTTTTTCTCGAGCGGCAGGGGCGTCGGGCGGGCACGTCATACCACAGGCTAGCTAGATGCTAATAAGTCTTAGAAAGGTACTGTGGGCATCCTCAACTTCGGAACCCTATAATTTGCGCGTGGCCCGACACGCACTTGGCCGGTTTTTATTTTTTTGTATTTTAGACCCGTAGCGCCACCATTCTAAAAAAGTCTCAAAAACTGAATCGACAAAAACATTTATATATTTTTTATACCTGGTCACAAACATTCATGAGAATTGGTTGAGAAATGCGACCTGCAGAAACGAGGAGAATAGCCCAAAATCAGCCGGATATCCGGACATACGAAAGCATTTTTGCCCAAACTGAAACAAGCTCGTTTCACTCGCTCGGTCAAACTGAACGATGTCGTGTGCATAGGCTGTTTTATTATATATCAACTAGCTTTTCCCCGCAACTTCGTATGCGCAGAAATATTAAAAAGTAAAATCCCGATTTTTCCCGTTCCCGTGGAAATTTTGCAGAATCCTTTCTTAGCGGATGCCTACGTCATAACATCTACCTGCATGCCAAATTTCAGCCCGATCCGTCCAGTGGTTTGGGCTGTGCGTTGATAGATCACTATGTCAGTCAGTCAGTCACCTTTGAGTTTTATATATTTAGATATTATCGATACTTAGTAAGTAACCGCGCAATAAATTATACTGAAGAAACCAAGAAGAAACTAAAATACACATAACTTTCTATGTTTTCTCCCGTATTACGTATTCGAACATGTGTGTTAACTGCTTTTTATGGCTTTGGTTTGATTATTAATTAGCTAGGCGCCTGTGCAGAATGTATTATCGAAAAGTATAGCAAATGAGGCATAAAAGGCTGATGTACCTCCATATACACTACATTGTAATCGCCTCCGTGAGAGCTTTACAGTAACACTTCCTTTATAAACTCCGCACATATCGTGGATATTGCATTCCAGTTTCTCATAAAATTATATCGATGTGACATTTGACAAAGAACACATTTCTTAGGGCCATTTTACACACAACGTCGTACGTACGGTGCCACGACGCCGCGTTGTATCGTGTATTTAATTGTTCTTTCACAAATCCTATTCAGAAGGGGTTTTCTGTTCAAAGATATTTTTTTCTTGAACCTATAAAAATAATATATCATTTTGCTCTCTTACGACACAATCTACTAATGTATAATTACTGTCCCTACATTGTGCAGCCTGAAACCATAATTTAAGGTGGTAATAATATGTACCTTGCTAAACCTACCAATTTTTAAACAATCAAAATCTAACTCAAATATGTATGTAAACGTCGTTGCTATTTGTTACAAAAACGTACCGTACCCAAAACTACATCCAAGGCTTTTATCCGTCTCAGTGGCCTATCCAGGATTTCTGTTTGGAAAGGCTTGGCTCAGCTGACCGAATTCAGTTGGTGTAAAGTTCAAGATTTCAAACATGTTCAACATACAAAATACAACATACTTAATAATAATCAATACGGATTTAGGAAAAATCGTTCAACTACATTAGCAGTATACCATTATATACAAGCAATATTAGGACATATAAATAATAAAAATTATAGCGTAGGCCTGTTATTAGATATGTCAAAAGCATACGACAAAGTATCACATGAAATTTTATTGAACAAACTATATGATATGGGAATTCGAGGTACAGCCCAGCGTTGGTTCAAATCATATCTCCAAAACCGTAAGCAATATGTGCAAATTGACTTCCATGACGAAAAATCTCAAGAAATTATATCAGTTACCTCAAAAATCCGTCGTACTTCATGCTCGATCCCACAGGGCAGTGTATGTAGCTGTATCCTGTTTTTAGCTTACATAAATGACCTACCGAGAGCTTTGGACACAAATGTTACGAGCGTAGTCTTTGCTGACGACGTCTCACTACTATTCAGTTGCACAAATAGCATCGACTGTGACTCGCGTATTGAAGGTATATTCCAAACAATAACAAAATGGCTGGACGAACATAATCTGAAAATTAATGAAAAAAAGACCAAAATTATGCAATTTAAACCTACACAAAAAAAACCATTAGAATTAAAATTAATTATTAACAATAAAAAAATAGAGGAAGTAAATGAATTTAATTTATTGGGTATCACCATAGATTCAAGTATAAACTGGAAGGGTCACATTCAAAATGTAAAAACAAAGTTATCCAAATTTATATATGCGCTAAGTATACTAAAAAGGAATACAAATACGGAATCCGCGTTATGTGCATATTATGCGTATGCGCACGCATGGCTACGCTACGGAGTGCTACTCTGGGGAGATAGCACCGACGCTCAACAACTGTTTATAATGCAGAAAAAATGTATTCGCATTGTAGCCAATATACGTATCCCAGAGAGTTGTCGCCCACACTTCATCCAACACGGAATTTTAACACTACCGTCAATGTACATACTGGAAGCGGCATTATTTGTAAAAAATCACCCTGACTTGTTCGAAAAAAACAAAGATACTGAAAGAACTAGAACACAATATAGAAATAAATTACTATTACCTAAAACAAATTTGGCTATGTACAGGAATGGGCCTCATTATAAAAGTATATTAATAACAAATAAATTACCAGAATCAATAAAGCGACATGAAAAACTATTTATGAGTAAATTAAAAACATTTTTGACTGCTAAATGCTATTATTCCATTCAAGATTTTTTCAGTGACGACTTTTCTAATGATTAACTATAATATTATAAGTATAACTATTATTAATTTTATTATTGCATGAAAACTGTTATTTTTATTAATTAATTCTATTAACATAAATGTAAACATTATTTTAAACTGTACTATAATAATATTCTAACAAAAAATAGGAACTATTTATATAGATATAAATAATAATAAAAATTGTAGTGCCCTTACAGGGTATCATATGTGAAACTCTTTGAAATAAGACCATCTGTATAACCATATGATTGCAATAAAAATTGAATTGAATTGAATTGAAGATTTGTCAAGAGTGCACTTACTTAGATGATTTTTGGGGGAGGGGAGGTCCCTAGCATCCCTCCCCCTCCCCCGGATCCACCACTGATCTGTAGTTACTTTCTACCACAACTTTCTACAATCCATAATGCCTACTTACGTGCTCGTTGAATTCTAATATAGGCACGGAAATGATGTTATATATTTAAAAAAAAATAAGAGTTAACCTATAACATCTATGTGTAGACATATGACATTTAGGTAACAACCATAATATGGTTATAACCATAATAATATTATGTTGAAAATATACCTACTTATTATTAATTGATCTGAACTTTAAACTTAACAAATTTATTGTTACACATTTACGTCGTACGTATATTGGTGCATATCTGCTTCATCTTCAGGTCCAGTGCGCCAGCGCACCCCGTATCGCACAGGCGCGAAGTGATCCCTCAGGTGCCTCGCCCCGCCCCCTTGTTTATTGCTTATTAGCGGCCACAGCGGCGCGTTTGAGAGAGGCTTTGTTCTCGCCGACCGCCCCCCGCGCCCCGCCGACACTCACGACCGACCACGCGAATAAATCCTTGCTATTTGACGTCGGTAGATATCGATCTTACTGATATCGAAGGAAGTGCATCCAGCCATAGGTGCTTTACATGTTTTCCGGGATAGATGCCCGGTCTAGATTCTCTATTGTCGTTTGGATTAACTGTATTTCAACTGTAAAACAAGTTACACTTGAAATACAGTTAATCCTCCATAACTGAGATATATAACTAAGTCTATCTATATAAGTTAAGTTGTACTCGTAACTAATTTTACCAAAAACTTTGCCCAACCTGCATTTGTTTTAGGGATAGCTTCAAAACGCAAAGCCCTCCATCTCTCCCTAGTGCACAAATACACCTATAACAGCTATTTTTGTATAAAAAATGATATTTACTTGAATTTTTTTAATGTAGGTACCTACTTGAAAATTATAAACAGTATGTTTAATAATTAATAATTATGCTTGTAAGTGATAATGTATAATGTACCAATTTGACATGTAATATCTATTATTATCAATAAATGAGTATGAGTATGAGTATCAACAGATATCATGAGCCTCGCTTCGTATTTGATATAAGGAAAAACAATAAATAGTTTTTTTTTATTCTAATATGCTTGGTTCACATTAGTGGTCAAAATGCCACTGCTCTGCTGTTTTAGGTTTTATTGCAATATCGACTCGATATGTAAGAAAATTCACGTTTATCCTAGGTGTTCACAGATTGTAGAGTGCCAACAACCGCATTACCCAGCGCCTATCGAGTCCTGTCCGTCAACACTGACTGTTAGCCTGTCAGTCGGCCTCGACTTAACGACGGCTCCTCTCCGCGCCGCGACCTCCACTTCACACCGATTGCCGATATAATCATGATAATTTGCAACAACTAGCCTGTCAATCACATGGCATGAACATAGCACACATTTTCTTCGAACAGTGCAAAATACCTCAGAAGTAACAGCGTCCACGAGCCTTGAAACAACATTTGAAGACTAAGTACAGCCCCGATCACCTGACTAAGGCAGACACGAATCACAACTTAGCCTGCCAATAAACCTCTATTTTAGATTCACAAAGTTCGCACAGATGTCAAGTGGCTTCACTAGATCGAGCATCTATCGCCAATAACAAAAGCAATTGTTGGGAGTGCCGTGACGTAGTAATTCGTCGTTTCCCTTGCTGGACGCGACGATTAGCCTAGGTCTATTTACTTGTCTCTCCGGAGCTGGCAGCTGACGCCGGACGCGCCCGACAGCCGGACACCGTTACAAGAACGACTTAGAAAAACGTTTGCCAGGAACAACTGAGCTGTCCGTACGTCGGGCCGGTGGACGAACTAGACGTTCCTTGATTGACTGCCGCGAATTCAAACGCTCAATCGCTGGTAACGGGAAATCGATTGTAATAGAGGTAATTTTGCAGATTTCGGTCTTGAAATTTAACTGCAAACTGCTTTAAGCAAAACAAAAATTAAATTATACCATGTTCATGACAATGTGCTTCTAAAGTATTTAGGTACAAAGGATGTAAGAAGTTACGTTATATGATAACGCGCGTTCCCACAGGCGCGATATGGGCAGATCGCAATCTCTCCCAGGGCACGACCGGGCACAGGGCTCGCACGTGGCCCGGAGACGTCTATCGCCTTTAATCACGATAATCTGCGGCGCTTCGGGAACAATACCACCATACATCCGACAAATGAGCGCAATTAATGCCAATAGTGGGAAATATCCCACCGATCACAACCTCCTCCTATTACAATAAATCCACTATCACAATATATTATTTCCATTTGAACTGATGTCAAAGTTTAAAATTTGTAACCCACCTTATAGATCTAAGTTATTCCATGCCTGAATAGACTCTACCTTCAGTTAACAATGCGCTCGACGAACACTACTCTGACAAGACGTTAAACTCTCGAGACCTTTCTTCGAACTAGTCTTTCTCTTGAAAACGAATCAGCGCCAGCCATTAGAGCATCAACCTTCGCCTTTACGTGCGGCGATATATCTCGCACACTCCGCGGGCGAAGAGTGCGCTGGTCCCTGGGGTATTAGTCCCAACAACACCACAATAGTCCATAATTATGAAATGTGTTGTGATTCTGAGAGGATTCGTAATTTTTCTCCTGAGCCGAACAATGCAGGACGATAATGAAAGGAGTCAATCAGTCCGCGTCTGCGAAATACGCCTGCGTTAATTTATGCATCTTCGGGCGCGTCGTAATATTCTTGTTTAATAGTGTTTGGTGCGGACAAAGGACGGAGCTGCATAAATTCAAAAGATTATTAAAAAAACACTACTTTGATATTATATAAAAACTTATCCTAATATTAATATTAGTATATAGCCTAGTAATTAATGGCTAAGATAATAATGTATAATTGATTAATATTCGTGATCCCGCAGTCAAACTGTACTCCAGTTTTGTGGGACTATTTTTATTCATTCAATTGTATTCGTTCTCAATAAATAAATAAATAATAATAATAATAATAAAAACCTGTTGCGAAGACTAGCCGTTCAATCCTTATGACACGAATCAAACTTTACTTTTGACGGATTTCCGGCGAGGCGCGACCGAGCACAGCGGAGCGCAGACGTGCATCCTAGCATCTTATGAATTTATAGCGAACGCGTATTATTTACTAGCATCATACGCATAATTTGCGAAGCTGTCGCAAGGCTGACTATAATTTCACGATGGCAGCAGATCCATCAATACACGCCTCGGGCCGCGGCCGCTTTCAATTTGTAGGCCGCTTACATCGACGGCAATTACCGGACGGACGGAAGGCCGATCATCATCGATATACGCGCTTAATAATGCCTAATGACAGTTAATAAAGACGGAAAATAAAAGTGTGATGATTACTTATTACCTGCCATGTAAATGGTAACGGTTCGGAGCTATTGAGAAATGGCATTAAATGCCGGATACATGATCTACATAAAAAGTTGTCTGTGCTGCGACATGACTGATGGGTTCAGTTTATAGTGTCAATATTATTAACGCTATACTCGTACTAGGTATACATTCAAAGGGCTTACTGACTGTCAAAGTATAGTAAGGTCAATCCAAAGTAGGTTATTAAATATATGAAAAAATATACGCGCCGACTTAAGAACCTCCTCCTTTTTTGTGGGTTGAAAATGAAAATGAAAATATTTATTCAGCAAATAGGCCAATCTGGGCACTTTTACACGTCACTTTTAAATGAATTTAACAGAAATGAATTTATTTTAGGTTGAAAATGAAATACATTCACAGTAACCTTTAAGTCAGTATAGTAAAATAGTATGACATGACCAAATTTCCCAATTCAGCCAAAAACAATGCTGAATAATGGGGTCAAAGGTATCTACCCTCAAAACAGACTGACCAGCCAGCGTTCTTCAAAAGGGGGGTCGACCCACGCAGATCTTCCATTCCTCGTGATACATTTGACCTTAAATTACCCTAAATTATTACTAAAGGTATGGTATTATTTGACCAATGCAATAAAAACGAAGAAGCCGTAGTAGCTAAATGGTTTGAGCTGGCTAAGACTGTCTCTGATTTAGAAGATCGGAGTTCATAACCCGGCTAGCACCTCTGAGTTAATTATGTGCAAAATTCTATTTTACTTTAGCTATGAGCCTTTCGATGAAGGAAAACATCGCAAGGAAACCTTCAGATATCTGCAAAGCAGATATTTAATTCATATAAAACCTGTAAGTATGTGATAACCGTGGTGGCCTAGTGGTTTAACCTACCGCCTCTTATGCACCTATAAGTTTTCTTTACTTTTAATTTGAATTTACTACTTAGCTTTTCGGTGAAGGAAAACATCGTGAGGAAAGCTGCACGCATCTACGAAGTAATTCAAAGATGTATGTAAAGTCCCCAATCCGCATTGGGCCCGCGGGGGACTATAGCCCAAACCCTCTCGTGATGAGAGGAAAACCTGTACTGTGCCACCTCCTCTTATGGGTTTTTTGAAGTCGGTTAAATAAATAAATATCTTGGGATATTTCACACATATTGACCTAGCCCCAAACTAAGCAAAGCTATGGGTCCTAGAAAACGATATAAATACTTATATAGAGAAAAACATACATATATAAATACTAAACATCCATGATTCGAGTACAAACATTCGTGTTCATCACACAAAGTTTGCCCCGAGCGGGACTCGAACCCGCGACCATCGGAACAGAAGGCAGGGTCACTACCAACTGGACCAATCCGGCCGTCTTAAAAACTAATAAGAGAAGTAAACGCGGTTACAGCGGAGTGTGGTGTGTCCGTAGGGGTGCAGTAGGGTGGCGTTCCCGCTAGTCATATATATAAATACCTAATACGCATTGCAATATATATGATTATATGAATGTAGACACATTACACATTCTGCTGATCATGTAGAGCGACAGAGGGGAGTCAGAACCGTGTTTACGTGTGCGTATAATTGCCTAGGCCACTTCTTCCATCACGGCAAAGTAACTCAGAATACTATGATTGACTCGCCTTCGCGAGAAGAACTCGGCTATAATCAAGTCTGTTAACTCCACCTTTCCTTATAATGCTGATTGTTTTAATGACTGACAATTAGTGCATCAATCTCTTTTCTAAGCCGACATTACTCGATATTGAGTGTTCAAGTTAGGCTACCTAAAATATGGAGCGGTGCTTTGTTAAATCTTACTTATATAGGTAATATATATAGATATAGCGCGTTTAAATTTAAAGTACAAGGCAAAGGAACCCTTTGTACGAGTATAATACAATACTGCACAGACCATATTACCTAACTACACAACTTTATGCCCTTATTTTCATGGAGTAGGTTTCATCTAAAAACGGTCATTTGTTTTATACAGAAGTCTGCAGGAGGTAGAGGTAGGGGTCCATTCATCAATTAAATAAAAGTTATTGAAATCATTTATTACAATAATGTACTGTACTTCAGTTATATAATTATTATAAAGAGGAGAATTACACTTTCGTGTAATCGAATAAAATAAAACAACCATAGAATCGATTTCAGTTTATTATAGCACATAGGGCCGAGCCCTGATATGTCGCTACCTCGCGTGCTCACATCTCGCGCCGCAACCATAAATGAAATTACTATCTCTATCTAACCAGCTTAGAGTGAAAGGGACACACTGAGGGTCGGACGAGAAACTTCAGCTTGTGTTATCCACGCTGCGGTTCTTAATCAATGGATAAGTTCTTAATATGGTAAATGTCACAGCGATGGTATGGTGGTGCATACACATTAGAGATCTTCTACTATCTAAAGTGCCGCGCCTTCACATTTCAAAACGCTTCAATTTTTTATTATTATTTAAAAAGCACCACCAACACTCTCAACGCATAGTTGATGGCTGTCTCAGCACGCACACATATGTTGAGAGTGTTGGTGGTGAAGCGTTTTCAATTTTGGACGGGCGGGACTTTAGATAGTAGAAGATCTCTACACATCTAAATTAAAGATTCTTAGAGGTATTCAACATTCACAAAAACATGATACAGTTCAGTTCGTGGTTTCCTTTTTATTATTCTGTTTCTGTAAATGAAGGAATGTCATTTCAATAAGTATGTATATTGTATTGATATCTTAAATACCTAAGTATAGCACGATACAACTTAGAAGGCGCGCGGCGAAGCACTTAAGCCGTTGACACAGAGTCTATTATTGCTTAATCCGCGCGCCTTCTAATTTGCGTCGTGCTATATCTAGTTTCCGAAACATAGTTACCTACTCGAACAAATAAAAAGCTTTATTTGCATAACTAAGGTAAGTCGGGGCAAGTGCGCCAGGGTGGGGGTAAGTGCGCCTACCATGAATATAGCGATAACTTTGAATTTTACTCAACAAAAGAAATCTTCTATACATGCAACAAATACAAGTATGTACAACACAATCCCACTGCTATACGCATTTGGTTCTATTCACAAGGCTTTGGGGCGAAAACTGAATTTAGGCACAATTACCCCACAGACGCACTTGCCCCGACTCACCTTATTTACATAGCTATTTACTAAGTATTTTATATCGGTCACGATGAAAGAAATGAATAACGCCAAAAAAACCTGCTGTACGAAGTTGTACATAATATGATTCGTCTTTACGGTTCAATTTCGTAAGGAACAAAAATTACATTTGGATTCGACATCCAAACCAAGTGGCATTCACAATTAACCTGCAGGTTATAAAACATAACAACATACTAAAACAAATCACAACGTTATACCAAAGCGTCTAAGCGGCTTTACGAATCGAATTGTAAAGCATTCACTATGACCTCACCCGCCCGGTATAGGGTATAGGCACTCGTTTTGTGGTATTTAACAGGACAGTAGGTACATACTTGAGTTAATCGTTATATTTGAAATACATAATATACGTATTCTAAAATGCCAAAATTGCCCAATAAGTAGGTATACATTAAAGTGCAAAATAAATTCTTAAAATAATCTGAATAATTAAATTGCTATGCTAAAGCAAAAAGACGAAAAGTCTTCTATGAGTCGACATTTGCCTTGATTCCTGTTAAAACTTTTTTTGACGACCGCGAATGTTACGATCCTACAACGCAAAACACTTTCCATAATTCATTTAGAGTTCAAATTAGAACTAGGTACATTTTAACATTGCTTGTAATAAGTTTTCTGTAGGTTACAATATTTTCTCTTTGACCTTTGGTTTGGCAGCAATAAAATTCAGATGCAGTTTTCTTTGGAAAATCAAGTCTGAATATTTTTCGGAGCAAAATCGATAAGAGGTTTAAATTAGAAAGAAATAATGGATATGCTAAAATTTTGGGACAGAGTTCATTAGCCCGAATATCTCGTAAGCTGTTACAGATCGATTCACCAAATTTGGCATGATAGGAATGAACGAAAGTAATGTTATTTAATTTTGTCACTGTGTGAGTGTCATTCTTATAAACGAGGCTCTTAATATTCTGTAAATTTGTTCGGTTAAAGACATGGCATGACAGGGTTTTTTATGCAAAAAGGTTAAAAAGAGCCAGTGTCAGATCCCATTTGAAACCAACTTTGTGCTTTGTGTATAAAGATTTTCAAAATCGATGAATCCGTATTAAAAGTTGACCAAGAATTCAGCAGACGTGTCAATGAGGGCGATAGTTTGGCATTTCATATAGCTACACCAAATCGCAATGTCAACATGAGTAACAAATTAGTATTATGTCAACTACGTATAAGCCGACTTATTTTAGAAGGTGTACAATTTTATACGAATCCGTTAACAAGACTGACTACTTAATAGCAATGGGTTAAGCTTACTTATTTTTAGTTCATTGTTGCCACCTAAATATTTTATTTCAATATTTAAACCTGCTCCTTAAGGTCTGCTGAATTCCTGGTCGAGTTTATCTTAACCTATAAAAAAAATTGGTTGTATGTAAAGTTGGTTTATGGACGATAATTTTATACGTGATAACGTCACGTAACACTACAACGCTACTATTGCGTCATGTTTTTTCGTGGGCGCAGCCGGCGTTCATCAATTTTTAAGACGTATTATCACGTCAAAAGTCACACTGTAACAAGAATTGTTAAGGAAACCTATTATTCTTTTACATTATTTTTTTCTAGTTATTACGTTAATAATTGAAATTAGTAGGTACTTATGTATCTACTTACTTAGTTACTTTGTTATAAAATACAATTTCGTATGTAGTGTACCCACCTATATTGACGTAACATATAAAAAGCTGTTGAACTTGGTTATGAAGTAAAAATCTGTTTACATAGTATGTTAATCGTTTGTAAGGTGCGCTAGCGATGTGAGCAACGCTTCCACTAAAACAATTTCTTAACTTCTTAGCAATAATACAAACTTCTAAGTGACCTGTTGATACTATTTACAGTGCTTAGCCTACAAAAATAATTTAGTCAATCACTATACAATACATACATATTTATTCAAAAGGTACCACATTGATGGAATATAAATAATATCTATAATTGTACACGAATACACTTTACAAGTTCTTTGAGTAAACGAATTGGAAATCTTCTGTTACAAAAAGAACATCTGTGTTAAGAGTTTTTTATATGACCTCGAAAATTCTGGTTACAAAAATCTGCTTGATTTGTCATATTTTTATATGTAATTAGTATACAGATTTAATATCTAACGTTTAGGTATTCACTTAAACAAAGTTTTCCACAATACTCATTTAAGAGATTTTGATAGGGACTATAATCAAACACTAAACAAATAGAATTTTACTTTTTCAACTCGATTTTCTTATGTAGTGATATATAAATATGAAAGGTATTACATACATATAATCATATCAAGCCCGTTCAATTCTAAAATTACTCTATATTTTTATTGGAATGTAATAATTACCTCTTCATATTTTTCATAGATATTTATTGAGGGCCTAATCACTAGTTCTAAAGATATCATTTGCAAAATTACATTGAAATAATAATGCTCTTTGGTTCAATATATATTTTCTGAATTGGTTTATGTTCAACATTGAAATAAAAATCAACAATCGCATGAAAATTTTATGAGACCCTACAGTAGGATAAACACCTAGAGAGGCTTTAAAGTCTTGTATAATAACGATAGATACGTTTTTAAATCTTTCCAGTAGGAACCATGTACTTCTTTAAAATATTCTACGGTCTATGTCTAATCAAATTACTAATAGGTACTACAACGTTTTTACAAGTCCTCACAGCACGTTTTCGATTGAAGTTTATATTGCTTGGAATGTTCAATTGTTCACATCACATCGTAGGTATTTCACAGGGGGTGCCGCGGCGAAGGCGCGTGGTCTGGCCTGACGGAGGGCGCGGCGTGCGCGGGGGGAGGGTAGGGGCAGTAGCGGAGGGGGTTGGGGGGCTTCTGCATCCAGAGGTCTGGCGGGAGGCCAAGGGGCTGCGGCCAGGCGGAGGGCCAGCCGCGGCCGCCGAGGGCTAGCAGCTGCAGTGCCGGCGGCGTGCGCGCCCAGGCCGCGCGCTTCTCGGCCTCCTCCTCGGCCCCGCTGGCGTACAGCCGCAGCGGTGACCGCAGCAGCTGCTGTTCCATCAGCATCAGCTCGATTGGGTCTCTGTGGAAAAACAACACGCAAATTTCAGACTCATTCAGAAATATTCCTTGTTTTAAACTCTACATCACATCACATCACAAGAAGGCCTACGTCTTATCCAGGCTGTGTCTTTGCCTTATTCCTATTTAGGGGACAGACTAAGCGTTAACATAACGCTGTCGCCCATCTAAAACACCTTTACGCCAAGTCTTACAAGTACTAATGGACTTCGCTCTAAGTTACAGTTATATAATCTAGTGTTAAGATGAAGTTTTTGCGTTCATGATCTTCAGAGTCCTATACGGAAAAGCAGTTTAGTTTACTTCTAAGTCAAGAGACAAGTCCAGCGGCGCGTGCGCAGATTCCGCGAACGTGGGCGTTCGCGAGTTGCCTGTTCGTTGGCTTTCAGCGGGCCGTAGTCCATAAACCGAATTCGCAGAACGTTCGCAGCCACGTGGCTCTTTAATAACCACTCATTCCTACAGTTATGCTTTTGTAAGTGTGAAATACGGAGCAGTTCTGTTATTAAGGTTATTTCACTTTCGTGTCCTAAAAACGGCACAGCATTATAATCTGATTATTTGTACCTTTTTTACCTTATTGGTAGGCAAACGAACACACGGGACATCTGATGGTAACCAGTCTCTTCTGCTCATGGACATAAAAAAACATGCGGTTTCCAGTGCGCTGCCAACCCTAAGGTCTAAAATTAAATACCCGGATAATATGCCAGTAATCTTATACTTTAAACGCGCTAATTTGTTTATTTCTCTAATTATTTATTTTATTTATTAATCCAAGCGTTCTCAGAAACGGCTTTAACGATTTGGCCGAAATTTGGAATATAGGGGTTTACGGGGGCGATAAATCCATCTAGCTAGGTCTCATATCTGAGAAAACTCGGTCTTTGTAATGAGGTAATTCTCACTGTAGGAACTTATAGCACGACACAACTTAGAGGCGCACTTAGCTGTTGACGCAGCTTCTATTATTGCTTATTTCACACGCCTTCTAAGTTGTGTAAACCTGTACTGATATCGATTCATAATGACTTGTAATTTCAGGCAGACGAAAATCTATTTCTCTGGGAATCGGGAAGACTAGGTAACAATTCAATGCTTTATTTCTACGAGTGGTAGAATAGAAAAGTGACAAAGCTTAATGAAAATTAATAAAACCAAGGATAACAATTTGCAGACCGTTTCTTATTTAGGAAGTCGATTTTAAGAATATTATGTTGAATAATGAGCAATTATCTCAAATATTGGCAGAATTGTTTCGGCGAAGCGTATTTACGAGTGGCGCGGCGGCGTTAACGAGGCGAGCGGCTCGTCGCGCCTTTATCGGTTCCCGGAGGCTGTCGCCGCCACCGGCCGCGCTTCCCAAGAACTCTATTTTAGACACTCCGCGAAACTATCCACTAGTTGTAAGCGCGCATTGCTCATTTCACGCCCGGTCAATCGAAATCGAAGTTCGTAACTCCTCGAGCGAGGTCCGTGGTCGTGAGCCGGACGGTGTCGAGGCGTTATTAATAATGGGATGGGAGGCGCGAGATGCGTGCAACGGGCCCAGAGCGGCAAATGAGCGTGACGACACGGCCGGCTCGAGGTGAGACTCAAAATTGGCATGACATCATGAGGTGCCGTGTCGAATTTAATCTATCACCGATACCCCGCGGCCGCAGGCGCCGGCTCACCACGAATTAAAACAGGTAGGTTGCCCACACACGCCATACAAAACATTTTTTACTACCGTCCTAATTTCTAACGTAAAAACTAATAGTTACTTAATAGCGGTCGCTGATGTTTCTGAAACCGTACATTAACTTTCTCGTGCAACTTACCTACCGTCCCAATCATTTCACACGCGGTAACATGCGACATAAAATTTTGATTACCGCCAAGACGTATAATTTACTAAAATACCGACGGTATTAACAGGTGATTTTTACGTTGGTAATATTGCAATTCAAGGAAAGTAATGAATACACGTTTCGACTACGGTTTTTTATTTTCTGTCCGCGCCTTAATCAAAATATGTATTTTTAATGATGTGTTAAAATGCTGCAGTTTTGTATCAACATTCTGTTTATGAAAACGCGGTGACGTGACTGACATAATAATATAACTAATTCGTGATACATTTTATTTTAATTCAAAATAGCTCTGTTTGGTTTCAGCTTACATACGTTACGATACAGATACGTTGGCAACGTTCTTACGTTATGAAATTTACACGTCTGCAAATTGCATATTACAAACGTCGTAAGTCGAGAGGAGCTGCGCTGGCGTTCCTTCCTCCTGTCATATTCGGTGGTTATGTCGTTTCGGGTGCCGTGGGGGCGTTAATGGCGTATTTATTATGATCTCGGTATCAGCGGTAATAGCCAACACTCTCGGCGGCAAATTACAGGGCGGCGGCTCTTAGAGGCTCGCCGCTAGGGACGGGCCCGGCGCGGCTTATCGATATCTCCACGCAGACCTCTTATCGATGTAATATTACGCCTGCAAATTCAAAATGAGTCTATCTAAGCGTATCTTCAAGTTAAATTTATAGCTCTTATTACTAATGATTTGACGTGCCTTAACATAGTTTTTACGAAACGAAATGCACAAATAAAATAAGTAGAAAATTAAAAAAAAACGGCCAAGAAGCGAAGTAAACTCACGTGGAGAGGGTTCAATTCAACCCTTGATTATTTTCAATGTCGTAATTTTCAAACCGTTTCACAGGATAAGCTCTTTTATATGATAGATTTCAATTACCATGGACTTCTTAATAATTTTCCTGTAATTCTATAGGTTAATAACTATCCTCCGTATTTTTTACAAAATTTTAGGTCTAGTGGTTTCGGAGATAAGGGGGGGAGGGATGGTCACTTTTCGCCTATTTTCTTAAATAACTCGAAAAGTATTGACCAAAAAACAAATAAAAATATATATTTGAGAGATCGCTCTTTAGCGATAAGACCGCCTGTTGTCACCCTTCTTCTTTGTTTATTGTATTTACTTGTATTTGAGATCCTCATAAGAAGTACTTTCATTTGATGTCACACGATATAGTTTGAAAAACTTCATTAATATTTTTTCAAATTTAGCCCCCAAAAATAGGGTCTATGTTTAAAATTCAAGTCTTTGGGTCACAAACTTACATATACGTACCAAATTTCAACTTAATCGGTCCAGTAGTTTCGGAGAAAATCGACTGTGACAAACGGACGGAGAGACACACGAGTGATCCTATAAGGGTTCCGTTTTTATCTCTTGAGGTTCAGAACCCTAAAAAGGTCGCAATATTCTTATGAAGGTTGGAGTATGTCGAAACTGTTTTGTTAATGTAATTCTGTAAATATTGTAAAAATAGCGCATTAGCAACGCTTCGCAAAGTTATACTTAGCAACTTGTTAATATCATGTTCATTAAGGCGCCTGTAGCCGTCGATGACCTTGAGCGTTTTGAGCCCGATCCTCTCAATAATAACCGCGCCAAATACGCTAACGTAAATTACAACGATAGCAATGGTTAATTTCGCCCGCTGTCTTAAGTCTACCGTGGCCCAGCGGTCCAAATTCATCATGACGTACATGTGAGCGCAAGAGGGGCGCGGGTTCAAATCACCGTTTATAATAACTTTTTGTATATTTTTTTTATGAATTGAATACTTTTTTACTTAATTTACATGCTGAACATGGTACTAGTGATATTTAGATATTTTTAATGTTTTTTCGTATCAAAGTCGTAGTTTAAGAATATGCAATGCAATTAGGCATTATGCGTATGTAGGGTAAAACCCCGATTAATGACTACATTCATAATAAAGTTCAAACAGCAGGAAAACTGGCCTGTCTGGAAAAAAAAATGTTCATGGTTTTATTAATTATAATCATGATTTTTTAATGTCAAATATTCTTGAATAAAGTCATTGTTAAAATCCGATCATTCTGTACAATCTAAATATATATTCTGTACATCTAAATATATAAAACTCAAAGGTGACTGACTGACTGACATAGTGATCTATCAACGCACAGCCCAAACCACTGGACGGATCTGGCTGAAATTTGGCATGCAGGTAGATGTTATGACGTAGGCATCCGCTAAGAAAGGATTTCCCGAAATTCCCACGGAAACGGGAAAAAACGGGGTTTTTCATTTTAATATTTCTGCGCATACGAAGTTGTGGGGAAAAGCTAGTCTAAATATATAAAACTCAAAGGTGACTGACTGACTGACATAGTGATCTATCAACGCACAGCCCAAACCACTGGACGGATCTGGCTGAAATTTGGCATGCAGGTAGATGTTATGACGTAGGCATCCGCTAAGAAAGGATTTCCCGAAATTCCCACGGGAACGGGAAAAAACGGGATCTTTCATTTTAATATATCGAAACCTATAAATATTACTCAACTAGTAGTTGGCTGTTTACAAGGCATAGGGCCGAATTAAATTTAGGCGCACTCACCCCACATCAGTATTTACTACTTCCATGATCGTGGATGATTTGGCCATGGAAGTTGTACTTATTACCTCCATGGATTTGCCAGTTTCGGGGTAAGTGCGCCTAACATAAATATATCGAAATCTATAAATATTACTCAACTAGTAGTTGGCTGTTTACAAGGCATAGGGGCGAAATAAATTTAGGCCCACTTACCCCACATCAGTATTTACTACTTCCATGATCGTGGATGATTTGGCCATGGAAGTTGTACTCATTACCTCCATGGATTTGTCAGTTTCTCTACAGAGGTGTCTCAAATAGCAAGCGAATTAAAAAAAAACACACACGACAATAATGTTTTTGCTGGCCAAGGCCGGCAATGGACAGCCTCGCGTCTTCTTTTTTTGAAAGTAACACGAACGCTACCGAGCATGTTTGAGAAAAAGCTAGTTACTATAAAAACATCAATTCAGATTCCTTTTCCAAGTTGGTGGACGCGAATTGGTCCATAGATGGACGCAATCTGGATTAAGTGGACGCAAACTGGGTAAATCGCCTAATTTGCCTATTTGTGTCGTTTTTTTGAAAACTACCAGATGTTTCGACCAAAACTATAAGTTATATTGAAAAGGACTATATAATCAATACATTACATCCCTTTTATAATCAAAATTTCAATTAGAACATTTTTATTTTCACCTTCAAACTTGCCAACTCCAGTAAGTGGACGCAAACAGGCGAAGCGACCCTACTTTTCAGCGACTTTCTTGAGGTAATAAGCGGTTCGCCCTTGTCGCTTTCGTATCAACTTTATAGAGCAGTGTGATCTTCTCCCCTTTTTATTACCCATTTTAACACTAGGTAACAATAACAATATTATAACAAGAACACTATTACGGAGTAACAAAACAAACTTAACAAATAAGTATCTATAACAACAATAAAATGCAAATCCTCGAGACAAATCACTCCACTCGACTTACTCTCTCGCTAGTTACTCACTCGCTATTCACTCATTTCCGAGTGCCGGCCGGCAGGCCGACCATGCTGTGCGTCCTCTGATCGAGTTCGGGATACCTACCTAGCTGGCAACAGCGCGCGCGACCGCGAGGTAAACAACACGAGTGCCGAAACTCGCAACGTCGCCTTGTTCTCAACCACAACTTTCTGTTTAATGCAATGAAGTTATAGAAAAATAACACTACTTCAAATCCAATAAAAAAGTCAAATTTATGAAACGAACTTTTATCCTTCTTTCTTTAGTAAACATGATAGTTTAGATATTTTTTAATCAATAAATAAAAATATTTAAAAATATAAAAAACGCCGCATAATTCAACAAAACGCCTACCATAACAAGCGCAGCAAATGTGTGTTGTGATACTTGTGATTATACACTAAGGAACACATAGGTTTTTCGTCTAAAAGCTATTTATCATATAAGTTAGAAGGTAAAGCCCTAGATAAAATTCTGAAAAGTACTTGCAAAAAATTTGGCAACGTAGATTTTTTCCTAAGCGGAAATAAATGGTTACATATAGGAGGATTAAGGATTTCTTAAATGACATCCATAGTACAAATCATTACATATAAGACGATATAAAATACCAGAAACACTCATTGACTATATTTGTGTTCCATATTCGTAAACTTTGCAGATGACAACTTGTTACAATTATAGAAAAATGGTTACAAAAACACCTCGAATTTGCATTTTTGCCTCACTACTCACCTTAAGTTGACGTCTATTGACAAAGTCCTTCTTTGTTATTAGACGCACATTACAGCTACATTAAGTGCACGGTGGGCGGGTCAACGAGGGGAATAGCTTAAGTACAGGCTGCTACTTTGTAAACTGAATACCTAGATTATTACTCCGTCTCGCGTTCCCTATCTATGCCATTTTGTTCATAAATAATAACGCTAATGTGCATTTCAATACTAAACAAGGTTTATATTTCTAGTCCTCGTGATTACAACATGATTATGCTAAACGAGGGCATACTAATTTGTGATGTTATTTAGAAGGGTTAACATTGTAAAATGAAATCCACGGACATAACCACTAGTCTGTCTTGTCTGAAATTCCACTTGAGCTATCAAATGGACAACGAATTTGCAAGCTATTGAATTTCAATCGCTTCTTTATCGGCACCCAATAAAGATTGTCAAGTGTTTATGATAACTCTAAAGCGCACCGCCTCCAACGCCGTCACAGAATAAGTAATAGTACTAACGTACAGAAGGCCGACTGCTAACAAAAAACCGGTTTTGGAGCGCCGCAAGCCGCCAAAGTGGCCATCTCTTTCTATCACATGCAGCGCGCTCTTTCGGAGGCCACGCCCTAGCGCTAGGGCTGGCCGCACTCGCTAACATATTAAATCATGCGTCTAGTATTAGTCCATAGATAAGCTATAATAGTGTTAACATTTACATTTAAGTTAGTTATTTTTTTATTATTATTAAAAACACTCGTCTACACAGATGCTACAACGTAATTTAGTATTAAATTATCACATACTTAATCTGTCAATTTATGAATCAGCTAAATTCAAAATTAAAGACACACAGTCACACAACTGCATTATCATATACCTATACTAGCCGTTGTCCGTGACTTCGTCCCGCGTACATAGAATTTGCGTACCCGATGATTCTATTATACTGGACATACAATAGTTATTGTTATTATTCCTATAGAAAAAATTAAAATTTGGGTTGTTTTGAGCTACCTCCATACCAAATTTCATCATTTTACTCTTTACCAAATCATTTTACTTTTCTTGTTACTACAACCCTCTGCTATACAATATTTTTTTGCGTCGCGACGTACATGAAGAGTTTACGCGCGCGCGTGCATTCGCTAGCAGTGCGCGGCAACCACTAATCATCACGCCACGGTGCGAAGCCGGCGGGTACTTGTATCGAGCGCGGAGAAATCAAAGAGTGCGCCGCGCCTGACGCCGTGCAAGGCAACACCGTAAGGCATACCTACCAGCGCCGACTCCTACGCCTAAGTGAATCGCGCAATTAACGAAGAGGTGCTTCGCCGCATAAATCGTGCTCGGGCTCTAAATATCCGGCCTGATTGAGCGAGAGGCGTGCCTTATTAATTAATGGCCGGCCACCACGCCAAATCCCACACGTTCCCACACAACGGCGATCCATCACACTTATTGTCTGACGATTTCGGACGTCAGCGAAGGAAGTCATTTAGACTAGGCCAGTTGTTTTAAACATTTATATTTGTCATTATAATTTGACTGGCTGAGATTTATTGCTGGGCATTTAGTAGGAGTTTCACCTCACAATTACATTTGGCTGTGAATGTACCAACCATTCACTGACTTACTATAGATAGTTACGTATAACTTATGCTCTGAATTAAACATAAATAGCGGATGTCATGACTACTCATGTTATTATGGGGATATATATCTATTTTAGCGAGTATAATATATATAAATATAAACCCGTAAATCAAAACGTCACCGTCGTAAACTCAGAACTACAAAAACTAGCACTTGAAAACTTTCTAAAAAAGAAAGAATGTGTAGGTATTAAAAGTAATCATTGCGGAGCTTAATAGAATCAGTGTACGGTAGCAGGCGTCAGGCTCATCAGATACGCGGCTCTAATTACTCGGCTTTCAATCCGCTGCCACCGTGCGTGGGATCCCGGGTTTGTAACGGAAATGATTCTTGAGCCATACGCATGGCTACAAGCTGGAAGAAAACTGATTTTCATACTTGACACTTCCACTGTCGTGAGCCCGCTAGACGGATAGGCATTGGCACTAAGTGTTAAACAGAATGTAATATGTGTACCGAAAGAACCTAATAAAAAACACAATGAATGTGACAGACATTTTGAGAAATTTCAAGCTCGTTCGCCGCCTATGTATATTTTAGACTGTCGGTTGACGCTTGGTTGATGAACTGTCGCGGCAAAATAGTAGATTGTATGACTAGGGAGCAAAATGGTATACCTACTTATGTTACCGCGGGTGACAAATTTAATCCAGAGCGAAGCGACATATTCCAGAATGGAATCCCAATCGGAGCAAGGGATTAGCGGGGAACAGAATACTCCTTATCGAGTAGGAGTGAAAAGGTTAAAGACACCACCAATCCTATTGAAGTAGGTAACTGGTCTGGTCCGCTGTTACTAACACTACTTAATTGCTGTTGTGACTTGTACCTACGTTTGAAAAAAGTTTCCAAAGAAAGACTTTTTTAAAGGAAGCATTATAATGTATAATACACACTACAGACAGTCCAATTTTCATGTAAGAGGTCTCCAAGAAGCTATTGCAACAAAAGCGGCTAAATTTCGCCTTGTATCTTTACAAAGCAACAGCTGATAGGCATCACATCTTGTGCCTTAAATCGAAGCGCATCTTACGAGTCATTATTGCGTATTATCGGTGTGAAAGCTCGCCGCGGTAGCCGGGCGGTAATTGTGATAACATCTCCGCCCGTCAATCACCGCGAACTCTCATCACGCTGCCGCTCTATCAATTAATACAAATCGGTAGTCACGTACTGTCGTTTCGTAGATTAGACTCATAATAGCGGGTAATTCCACCGGTCATGCTGACACTATGCCCGAGCCCCGAGCGAATATTATATTACTTCCTTTTCTGAGAATAATTAACCGTATTCATTTCACACCTACAAAAGCTAAAGTTTTAAATAGTCATGTTCAACATAAAGTTAAGTTTCTATAAATTATTCGCTATTATAGAAACAAGATACTTCGCGAAAACATAACCGTTAAAATTTTATCTCTTCCACGATCCAAGAAAATTATAGGTTATTGTGTTTAGTTAAGTGACCTTCAATGTACTTTAAATGAGGAAAGATAATTATTTTTTGCATAATTCAGAAGGTTGTTGGTTCGCGGAGATAAACACGGTGTCTGGACCGGTCGGAGCGGGCTTCACACCGATGGCCAGATAATAGAAATGCGCTTTAATTTGTCGTTTAGGGCATAATGAGCGCGCGCTCTGTGATCATGCGCCCGCGCCGCCGCCGCGGGCCGCCGTTGACGTGAGTCCATCCCGCAGGCTCCTACCACTTGTTCGTACGCATTGATAGTACCCATTATTATAATATTTATAATCACTGTTACATAATCTATGTTCTAAATAGTGTGATAACGCTATATTTTTGCAAATTTGTTAAGAAGAAATGAAATTATGTCTCTTCCTTTTTTATTATTAAAATTTAACATGTTTTCATGTTTTGTTGATGTGAAGAGTGTAATTTCATTATTAATTTCAAATGTATCGAGTTTCTGTATTAACAGCTGCAACAGACTTTGTGTTCTTTTATTTCCATTAATACCTCTTTGCTTCCCTACTTTAATAAGTTTTAATAAAAAAAAAAAATTAAGACGGACTATATTCGTGCACGAAATGGTCAAATGGTAGTGGTCACCTCACGGGAACGCCCGCTCGCCTGCCTCCCGGCTATCTCTCGCCCTTCGCCTGGCGAGTAATGTAATGACTGGAAAATGTTCGAGATGTAAATATTCATGCAACGACAAGAATAATGCTGATATTTTTTTACAAATGCCACCATAGATTAAAGTTCTTGTGAGCAAGCTTCTTGTACATCACTCTCTAATCAGATCGGAGTACAATGGCGCGTGATTGCGCTCCCACGGTGCTGCCGCTGCTTTCCGTTAGTGTAACACTGGGTTGTGTTGTATTGTAGCTACTTCATCTGTAGTAGGTAAGTTATCTATTACCCGATTACGCCAGAAAGAGCGTTATTATACTTATTGAATCTTCCGTCATAATAGAAATATGAATGTGCATTTGATGGATATCGTGACTTGGAATTGGAACCTCTACATACATTATAGAAGAATAGAAAATTTATTACTTGCCTATGCAATTTTTGTTTTTTGAAATTGCCTACGCTATTGTTGTATTTATGTCTTTGTTTTTCAGAAAATCCATACTAATATTATAAATGCGAAAGTAACTCCGTCTGCGTATATGTTACCTCTTCACGCTTATTGCTTAACCTATTTAAATGAAATTTGGTATGGAGATACCTAGCTGAATTCTCGGGAAAGGGAATAGGCTAGTTTTTATCTCGAAAAACGCATAGTTTCGGTGGGAACGCGGTAACCAAATTCGATCTCAGAACCGGTCGAAGTCGCGGGGAGAAGCTAGTACTAATGAAATTAGTACCTACTACCATGGTTAAATAATCTAGATTAAGTAGAAACGTTCAGATTTCAAAGATTTTTTTACGCTTTTCAGATGAACGGCATCCGGTATAAAAGTAACGAACCTAAAAAGTATAAACTGTTCTCAACCTTCCTTTTGTGAAGTGTAAAGCGTAAAAACAAAACCATAATACCTGCGTGTAGCCTATAAGTAAGTATAAGCGATGTCGATAATTTTGAAAGTCGATTAAGCAGATTCGGCGGATAACAACGCGAACATCCCTAAATCGGTGCCGCGATCAGCATTCAGCGGCGTATCGGCCGCAATCAGGCGAGGAGGCGCGTTTTAATCTTTTATTCATGCTAAAGCCGCTAGCCGCCGCAAATTGCAGGGCGGCCGACCTAATGCCTTTCAACTGTTGCTAATAACCTGCCAATTTATCAAACTTGCCCGAAGCACCGCAGCATCGATTTGGTCCAGCCCGGAACACGTGTGCCGGACGGCTGTCACTTTGCTGTGTTTTGGTTTGAAGAAAAATTAGAAAACCACGAGTAGGTTCCTACTTCGAAGATACTTATGGAGTCTTATGGAGTCTCATTCCCAAATCATAAAGGACTCGGTGTGATAGAAGTGGTAAGTAAGTACGGCAAAGCCGTTATAATCCAGTCTATTCGTAGCCGTCCAACCCGCCATATAGGTAGGTACTCGTATGTATATTCCTATTATTTGTCTAAATACTTTGTCTAGATACTAACTACAGAGCATGACCACTTATGGTAGAGCTATCATATATACCTATATGGGCAATGCAAAATTGTTAAATTAGTTACCTCCTTGTAGGTATCTCACTGGGAAGATTCAGAGAGATTTAAAACTAACGGGTAGGTTAAGTGAGGTGATTTTATAATTTAAAGCGTTTGTTTAAAATTTTACGGTAGCATACCTATAGGTAAATACAGATACATATGTTATATTCAACTTTTCGATAATTTATGAATATGATAAAGTACTTTTTGGTTTGTTTTTAGACCTTTTTCAATAAACCACATTCGTGATGAAGATTTAATAATGCAACAAAGAACTCACCTATCGAAATCCGTGAGCCTCGACGAGTCTCGGAAGCCCTTCGCGAAAGGATTCGAGTCTATCTTCAGCTTCGTGATGAGCTGATTCTGGTACGCCGTGACGGCCGTGAAGACCGTCTCAGGAAAGACGAAGGTCCGGTGCTGTTCCCGCGCTAGGTCCGTGATGGAGCCACCGCCTTCCCGCACCTTCACCAGGTGGATGCGAGGTTGGTACCGGTGCATCGAGTTCAACACGATCTGGGAACACCGAGACGACATTAATTTGCTTCTTGTCCTGCTGGTAGGTTAAGAAGCCCGACACAATTGAACGTCGTTCACAGGAGTCTATTACTTATACATATTGCTTAATTCGTGCCCCATATTAACTGCGTCTATTTGTGCTATCAGCTCAGTCAGTTGATGTGAGAAGGGTAGGCCCGTGACCCGCAGTGGGACGTAAATGTTGTTGTGGTTGTGGTAGTGGCCTAGTGGTTTACCTCACGCATATAAAAAGTAATAGAAAATAGGTATGTATTTAAAACACTAATTAAAAATGGACTCGTTTGGAAACCGATCCAGATCCTTTCGTGATGAATGCCTGAGTCCCGCAGTGACGCATAGCAGGCTATTGTGGTGGTGAAATACAAAATACGATGCAATAGGTATTAGCGTAAATAAACTGGAATGCAGAACTATCAATTTATTGACATACGCCTGTTAACTTGCACAGTAAAGTCTTGACTCTTGGCAGATTTCTTTCCACAATACGTTTTATGGTTTTCAATTTAGAAGTGTTAAGCTGAAATGTTTTCTAATCATTTCTAATGGTTAAGTTCAATAGACGTATATTCTCTAATGCTATATATGCTATATGCTGTATGACATACAGTGTTGTAAATCATAACCCCAATTATAAACAGTTGGGATAGCTTTCATGAAACATGATCTTTTGGCATCTTTACGGATATTTGAGTAGGCTAGGTAAAGTTCAAGCGATGTCTATATGCAAAGTGGCTGAGTATTGGTTTGAAACTATTATTTCAGTCAGAATATAGGTAGGTACACTTAAAAATACGCTATACCTACTTCTCTCGAGTAGTGTAAAACTTAGACAAAATTATGGAAATGAACAAATTCGCGTGGCGAGGCAGATGTTCGAAACGGCTCACTTGGCACGGAATGCAAATGCCGACTGACACACGTGATGCATTGATGCCTCCAAATTGCCCACGTCAATATTCTGAAGTGTTACCAACTTACTTAATTGAACTTATGAATATGGATATTGAATTAGCTTGTTACGTTTAGGTATAAATTTACAGTAGGTATACATTGTTTCGTTATACAATATATTTCGTTTAGGAACCCAATACTACCTACAAATAAAAAATTGTACATTGAAATTTGTTTTAACATGGAATGATCAGATTCTTTTGATATTTTATTCAAAAAAAAAATAACAATGTAGGTAGGAAATGGTTGTTTTACTTTTGGTACTATAATTACTTAATTAAATACATACAAAGTTTCCCTAGAAAAGTTTTCTGAATCGTGAATCGTACTCCTACGTCCTTATTAAGTAGTTCATCTTATGTATTTATCAAATACGAATCATGACTAATTCTGTATTACTTGGGTAGTAACATTTACCTTTTAACGCATTGACTTCACACAATAATAAAATGGTTGACTACAACTGTACAATAAACTGTAGTACTCGTAAAGTTGCATTTAGGTATTTGTGTTATTTCTTGACTTCATTTCACAACAAACTTAGTAGATAAATATTACCAGCCATTTACGTATAGGTATGGACATATAACTATAAACCGGTGCACTTATTCGACTGACATAAAAAGACAGTACAGTCAAAGTTAAACTAAGCTCAAGTGAGCTCCTACTTCGATGAATTACCGTTCATACAGTCCTGAGTATCGAGTACCTACTTTCATAGTTAGAGCGGACATACTGTAGATACATACTATATTTTGTACTGAATCGCCTGCGGTCACTAAGTTTTCCGTGGGAGGGCCGTCGCAATCATGTCTTCAGTCCCGTTAGAGATATCACACTAAAGCATAATGTCTAGGCACAACCGTTGTTAATTGCTCAAGTGACAAGTAAAAGTTTACTAGTATATTTCAAGATGATTTGATTGAATTGCTGCTTTGAACTCAATTAGTTGGATTTTTTCAATTTGACATTGAAAAGAAAACTTAGATAGATGTAACTGGGTATTCAACAAGGTCAAGATCAAAATTGAATGGGGAAATAATTAGACATTAGGCTGGAGTTCAACCCTAACTAGGTATATGACAAAGTGAACTAAGAAAGGTTGTAATTATTTAATATCTAAGTAACTTGGCTGTGTGTGATTTCATGATTTCATTTGATAGTGTGGCTAGTATTGTACCATATGTGTTTTTATTATAATAGTCAATAGAGATTACATGTATTTAAATATTAGCATCACATCTTGTCTTGCAATTGATTACGTTTGTATAATGGAAAACTGCTGTTGTTTTGAAAAATTACCAAGAAACCCTATCGAACAATGTGCTGTGCTGTGAGCAAAAGCTTGCTCACAGCACGACATTCGTCTAAAAATAACTTTTGCACGGTCCAACAAGACTCCAGTCATGTTATCGTCATACTCAATCGTCGATATCCATAGTAGCTTACGATCCTAATGTCACTCCATATCTATTACTATGTATCTTGATCAGAGAAACTTCAAATAAAGAAACGTTCAAACCGCGATATCAAAAGGAATCAGTGTTTTAGGCGGCTAATGCGCTCGCCTCACGCGCCGGGGGCGGGTCGCTGTTCATTAATTACTATCTACACTATCAATTATAATAATGGTGTCGGTGATTTCTCGTTACATTGTAGGTAATTAATTGGGCCGATGTGACGCGCCGATAAGCCAGCGAACTGCCGGTCTGATGAGATAATTAACGTCCATAGCATAATTAACAATAATGCAACTGTCTCGTTATGAAATTGTTTCGAGCGTCGATTCATTCTGGAAACCTTCGATTTGCGATTTTTTTCAGTGAAGTCGCCTTGCCTAATTAAGAATCGCAATTTACAGCCAAAATTATGAATAATTACCTATTTACGTACATGTGTTCACGTGTTAAAATGGTGTATAATTCATGCTTTATTCTATCTTACCACATGAGGTTAAGGATCTTACTTAATTTTGCATTATGAAAACCTAATAATACCTATGTATTTATTAAGTAAGTATTATAAATCGTTAACAGATATAAATATTTAGTACCTATTAATTGAAGCCAAAACTAAAAGATCGGATATTGCCGGATAAGTGTAATGGGCCCATTCAAGATCTTTGTTTTCACATTGGCCAAAGATCTTTGATAAATGGAATACCACTCATACCTATAATAAACGAAAGCAATGCCAGACTTATTTAAGCGGCAAAGTGTAATCCAGCGAAACACTCATTCATCTTTAATAATTCAGTTTAAATTTAATTTAATTATTTTCTCTTCCACCACCACCACCACAACAGACTATCTACGGCCCACTGCTGGGCACAAGCCTCCTCTCATCACAAGATGGGTTTGGGCTAGGTATAGTCCCCACGAGGGACCAATGCGGATTGGGGACTTCACAGGGACATCCTTGAATTACTTCGCATATGCGTGCAGGTTTCCTCACGAAGTTTTATTGTACCGTTTGTGCTTGAATAAATAAATAAAAGCTCAGTGGTAAATTCAAATTTAATTTCGCACTTGTAAAATTTCAGAGGTGCGAGCCGGATACGAACGCCGACCCTCTGCATGAAAGGCGGTAGGTCAAATCACTAGGCTACCACGGCTTTACTCTTCAGGTTCATTTATTAAATAAAATCCTCCGATCATAGGCTACGGACTGCGGCCCCAGGCCCGGGGCGTGACTCGAATCATTACCGCTCTCTAATTTCGACACCTGCGCCGAATTATCATCGCCTAACCGATATTAGTTATTACCGAACTAGATTTCATATTTATCTAAATTAGACGCAGAGTCATCAATCAACACTGTCTCGATGAAAGGCTTTGACGGATGGTGCCACTTAATGTTAGATAGGTAATTATTATTTGAGTAAATAATTATCTACTAGAAAAGTGTTTATATTAGTTTATGTAGTCTGTAGTTTTACTAAAATTACAACAATAAAAAAAATTAAGAAGTTCTCGAACTAAATAGGTAAGGAGTTTTTGTAGGTCAATGGCGCAGGAGTGACTTAACAAATAATGGATTCGTTTATCAACCATAGTAAAACTATGCTGCATGTGAAATACCTACCTGCCTAGGAGCTAAACGTAATAGTCTGTTTATTTTTATTTATTTCATAACCGTGGATACAAGTCCTTCAGTCGGAATGATAGAGATTACATAATAGGTAATTATGATGTTGCCAGGGTAGCGAAGTGCGTCAAACTGTATAGGTTGAAATTCTTATTTACATTTTGTTTTCCTATTAGAATAACAAACACAAATAATATTTATTGTTGTATATAATAATAATATTATAATAATAATAAGTTTAAATCAGACATAGTCCATACAAAGATGTTAGTAACAATGATGACTTACGACTAATTGTTAGTACTAAACTAGATGCATATATAATAATAACATATATATTGGGTATATAAATAAAGCCGACTGAGATGAAAAGCTCGGTAATCTCATTCAGCACGTATATCTACGTGTAATAATTACGAGGTGGTAGCACATATTTCTATCTTACCTCAGTGGCATCACGTACTACGTAGGCGACGACACGAATCGGTCTGAGGGGATGTGGTCACAGCCCACCCGAGACTAAGCTGAGCGATATTAATCTTTAATGCGTGAGTGGTAAGGAAATGTATGTTGGTGAAAGGGCCAGATAGGTGTAATTGCGGTGGGGGCGGTGGGAGGTCTGGGGGAGGGGCAGAACATGGCGGCCGGGGGGGCGCGCCAGATGGCAGGGCGCCGCCGGCCGCTGCGCACGTCTCGGGGATTCATGCGTTCATGACTGAAGGGTTCACATAACTGGGTGTTCAATATTAATCACTAGCTTCTGCCCGCGTGGAATTCGGTTATCGATTTTCCGCGGGAACTACTTATGCGTTTTTCCGTTATAAAAAGTGACTCCAACTATCTTCATACCAAATTTCATTTAATTACTTAGGTAGGTAGGAATTAAATCGGTCCTGCGGTTGAAGCGTGAAGAGATAACAACAGCCGTTACTTTCGCATTTATAATAATAGTATGGATTAAATGTAGGTAGGTTCTCCTGCTTAATTTTAAGAAGAGTCTTTTTAAATAGATTTAGAGAGGTGCCGTAGAAAAGCTTAGCGTTGTTTTTTTTTTTTTTGTTTCTCTTGACGAGTAGAAATGAAGAATAAGTACCTAGGTACTTACAATATAAGAATAAAGTACTTACAGTCAGTCAACCATTTAATCTCGTAAAAATTGTTGCCGCGGGAAAATTAAGTGACGAGACGGGAGGAGAGCGCTCCCGAAGTGCATACTCCATCGTACTTATTAGCTCGATTGCTCTGTCAAGACGGCTTTGTCGACGGACTGTATGGTTTGTTAGACTATAATGGAAGCTAGTATAATATTACCGATACATATGCGTAGTAAAGAGCGTCAGGTAGGCTGGCCGTCAATGAGCAGCTTCGATTAGCGCCGAGCCGGCGGATTACGCGGCTTGTCGCGCGACAAATCGGCCCATTTGTACCTTCGCCGCACAGCCGCCCTAATCGACGCGTCAGTCGCAGGACCCAGCGATTTTTTTTTGATTCGTGAAAAAAGACCGTGGCTGCGAGGTTTAACGCTGCATTACGCCATACAGGATTTTGGCATGGAAGGGATTGGGCATTTGGAATTGGAAGGGTATTGTCCTAAGGCCTAGAGCGGCTAATTGAGACAACAAATACAGGTGATAACGAGTCGACAGGTCGACCTACTGTCTAAAATCTGGAAATGGGAACGAGTATATATTCCTTAGACCGTATCTCCCACTAAGACTGTTCTTAATCTCTGGGACATTTCACAATTAAATATTAGTTTCATGTTATAGGTAGGGACTTACTTGAACTTGTGCAAGTCATTTCAATAATTCCTAAATTATAAAATATTAATTCCTCGAGCAGTTAGGTAGGAATAGTACCAGTAACTCAAGCAACAGTTTATTACAACGACAAGGTTATGATCCGAGGAATAATATATTCCAACGACTTGATAAATAAAAATCTGAATGAAGCTTCCACGGCTCTGCTTAAAAATCTGCAGAAAATTCAACATAATACCTACCGTATTATGGCTTTATTTATGCTAATAGCACGTGAACATTCAATACTGTAGTATGTCAACAGATCGAGCGGCTAAGTGTGGGCGAGTACGCTCGCGCTCAAAACGCATTTTACCTAGTATTGATTAAATATACCAACGTATTACGAGTTACTGATATTATTCGTCATAATTAAGACGTTTAGCATTACCCAAAATCCCTTACTAAATATGAAAAGTAAACAGAGAATGAAGTACCTACGTAAATACACTTTACCAAACGCCTTTAAATAAGTTAATAACATAAAACGTATGATATAGTTAAATAAAACCCTCATTGCGAAAAGTGATATTCAAAATGTGTTCCACTTTTGCATGTGAATGTCTTTACAAGTCAAAGAGGTTACGTTAAGTCAACAGTGAAGGTAAGCTGTGAGAAATGATCTCCTAAAAAACGGATTTCGCTGCATTTGCATTTGTCTACAGACAATCCGAATATATACATATTTTTGTAAAAAAAAAACGAAAGAATCGTTTGCGGATAAGTATAGATAGCGTATTTAGCAAATGAAAATTAATAGCGCATACAATTTATTCTCTAATAATATAATGACAAATTAAATAATGTGTACTAGTCTATTGTTCATGAGCAACTATAAATAGGTAACTTCTGTGAATGCCCATGTAACTGTATTGAGGTAGGTACGTTAAAATCTTTATTATTATGGTGAACGCGTCTCGAGTTCACAATTGTAATAATAAAACGTTCGTCATAATAACGGTGGCTGTAAAATACATCCAAATAAAACACGATCGTAAAGATATCGCAGTGACATAGGGACGAAGTACTGGTAAATCGTCGTTTAAGCACCGAGCGAGCGTCACCGCGCGGGGAGTCACATAAACGTCACCTCGGAATGAAAAAAAGAGACGTGGATTATTAATAAAACGACCACAAAATGAAGTGAGGTGGTACGAGAAAAACAAATACGGCTACAAATTGAAGTGAGAAATGCTATGTCGCGGCGCGCCCCCCGGCGCGCGCGCGCAGCCTCCGACGCTTCCTAGCGGCTCTTCGCGTCACCAGAGGCAGTGGCGAGCTGGAGAGCCTTGTCGTAATACATTGGTCGATCTTTACGCTCGTCACACATCAGTCAGTTGGTATCTACGCAATGTAATGAAAACACTCGGACTGCCGCTGGTCGCGTGAAGGCGCGGCCGAGTGTAAGACTATAATTGGTATATTGGTGTCGTCCGTCGGTTGATGCATCGTTGCGGCAATCATCGCGACTATCATCCACACTAGGCTAAATGAACTCAACTCTCCATGAGCCAGGTAGCCTGTTTTGCATACAATGCATCTAATATGATCATTGTTGCCTGTTTTCAATTATGAAGGAATAGTTCAAATATTTGAAAGTTACTACGATGGATTTAAATTACGATTTTTTTTATCTTCTACATTCTCACACCAATTTGATAGTAACGCTTGATCGTCGAAGCTATTTTATCGATTAAGTATAGATGATTTATACTAAAAATATCACAATAGCAATAAAATATTCGCAACATGTTCAAAATTAAAGCTTTCAAGCTTTAATTTTGAAGATGGTTGCGCATATGATAAGAGCTTCAATATGGCCTTAACAGATAATTAATATTATGTATTACATATATACCGCGATTTGACCCGCATGCAATTCGGTTATAACGTTCGGAAAATATGAGTTTTTCCAGGAAAAAAGTAGTCTTTTCGCGGAACGCTTCATTATTCTTCATACCAAATTTCATCTAAATTGATCCATCGGTTGAAACGTGAGGCTGTTTCAACCGATGGACAGACAGTATTTGTAATGTCGGTAAGGATTCCTATGTATATATTACTGTTCCTATGTACTCATATAACTTAGCTTTTGAATCTAACTGGAGTGGAAAAAGAGTTAAAAGTAAGTCAGATAAAAATAGACTTATAGTACATTTAATAACTGGTGACAAGACCACGTAGTATCGTCGAAGCACTAGATAGATTTGAGTCAAAATTTAATGCCAATTTAACAGGCAAACAATAGCTCGTAACAACTGAAAAGTATTGTATTTCAGAAAGTTTTATTACTCATAATACACGGTGACTTCTCGCTAAATATGATTTAAATGGAGGTTAGGAATTAAACAAAGGTTTCTACCACCAGTATCATAAACCCATATGTTTACAGCTCTTAGAGACAGCATGAGTGGCAACAGACACGCTCGTAAAACCGCAGTCAAACTTTGCGAAGGTAACATTAAATCGTTAGTAGGTATATATTCTGAAAATTTCCTTAGAGCCCGAGGCAGTGAGTAAATAATATTGAGGTACACACGAGTAAATATTTTACAAGCATTCAAAACGCTTACGCATTTCTCAATGAGATAGTTCTAGGCCGAACCGTTGTATTTCATTTACCTATTTAAAATGTAAGTATGCTAAAAAATAATTGGGAACTAGGTACGAGTTAATTTACTGAAACATAGCTGCTATGAGATACCTACATTTTGTACGAACTAATGTTAATTTATGGATTTTACTGCTGCATAACATACTTCCAACGTACCTATAACATGGTTTAGATCTTGAGGTTGTACAGAAAGAGAGTTGTTTTAGCGTGTGATGTGATGATGATCTCGACTACATAGAAAATCGATATACTTAGATAAAGGCGGAGTGTCTGTCGGGCACAAGTAATCGCTCAATTATAAGCAATAAAAGCCATGAACGAGCAAAAGCGAGCCCGCTTCCGCTCGCTCACGCCTGCTCTTTATTTCGATTAGCCTTATTATGATAATAAAAATACTCAATTCATGAGATTCTCTGTTAACATAGCAACAAGAATATTAAGGGAATTTAATATGAGTAAGGCCGTGGTGGCCTAGTGGTTCGACCTACCGCCTATCATGCCGAGGGTCGGGGTTTGATTCCGGCCCGCACCCCTAAGTTTACTTACGCGCGAAATTTGAATTTACCATGCGCTTTTCGGTGAAGGAAAACATCGTGAGGAAATCTGCACCTGCGAAATAATTCAAAGATGTGAAGTCCCCAATCCACACTGGGCCCGCATTGGGACTATAGCCCAAACCCTCTCATGATGAGGGGAGGCCTGTGCCCAGCAGTGGGACGCAAATAGGCTGTAGAAGTATATGAGTAAGGAGAGGATGTTATCTCGATATGGGAAGTAATTAGCCATTAGACTATTAGGCTCATGAGATTAGGTCTCAATCAATCACAATCTCCTATCGACGGCAAATCAAATTTGAACAGGATGAGTCGTCCGTTTCAGTTCCAAAGTAAATATTGGTATTTACAATTACATTGACATCAAATATACTCGAGTAATGTTGGTATCATCGACATCGGGGGGCCGATACGATCGGATAGTCATCAAGCGATGGACTCTGATATAACCCCGCGATAAGGTAGAGTCGCGATGGATTTGTCATTTTGAATCATAACACCCAATTTATTAGTATGATTTGGTGAGCCTTTTTCAATAAATCGTCGTTGTAATTGCGTTTGGGAGCGTGCAGCAGTGGACAGTGAGCCAGGCTCCCGCCCGCGCAGTGGGGCGCCGCCGATAACTTATTAATTTATATTACACTCAACCATAACAACCACCTACTCAAATCACCTGTCTAAAATATTTGTTTTAATAATCACCTTATCTCTGACAGAAAACGTTAATTATTTAAAAATATCAACGGTAATCAAACGACGGATATTAATGCACGCCGTTGTTCATTAAGATGAGTAGAACGGTGAGCGTTTTATTAAATTTTATTGGCTCGTAAATCCTTGCTGTTGTAAATTGTATGCGAATTATGAATGAAAGTTGGTGCTTCGTGGATGACAGAGTGGCACGGGCCGGTCCGGCGGACGGTCGCCTGACAACCTCGTTAATGACACCGGCTTTTGGCTAATGGCCGGCATAAAATTACACCTTCCGTTTCGAAGGTTAAACGTAACTACGACCTGGAGCGGACAACGTAACCCACCTATTTTTATCGCCAATCCTACTATTTATACCTACTATGATTTCGATATGATGTGATACGAAACTAATCATGCCAAATTATATAAGGCCCGAGAGTCACTGATCTCAGAGCAGTTCTCTACAATTCCGAGTTGTCCTTTACACATACAGTCAACAGTAGAAGCAGATAGCCGGTATTATCAAAATAATGGCGTAGGTATTCCTCGTGGGTAGGTAATAGAATTGTGTGTATTTAGTTCACCTCGACAACCTCGACTCGCCAGCCGCAACACAGTATAATGTTGAAATGTTGAATATTATTAAATTTTGAGGGTCCTATAAATGTTGTTTGTGCTACTAGAATACTAGAATAATGTGCAACGCTAAACTAAAGGTAATTCAGCGTGAAAACTGAAATAGATATGTACACATAAACTCGCAGCGATAAAACAAATATACGGGACGTGCGGCCGCCGGCTTCCACTCCACGCTTATCGCGCTCCTTACAATAATTATTTTTTAATCTATGAGGTATGGAACCTATTTTGGTAACGACTGGTGGCTAACAAGGTAACGAACAATTTAACCTGATTTTTATAAAAATGCCTTTATGTTTCAAGTAAAATTAAGCGATATGAATTACCTGTGTTGGGAAAGTTAGGTTGTAGCCACAAAATAAAATTATTATTGTTTTTATTGGAGCGTCAAAGAAAAACAAAAAAAAACAACGTTTTATCGTATCTATTTTAGACAAGTTCTTGACTAGTCTAATAAATTGAAATTTCCGTGTTTATCGCTCTTAGCCATATTTTTTTTATCAAGAATTAAAAGGATCAGCGGTAAAAATCCCAAGATTTTTACATAACCATTGTGTCTTTCTTTTGCCTATTAAACGTTTCCCCGCTTTCGTGCCGCGCATCCTCATGGCAAAGGCACTCCAAATTATAAACCCTTTAACCAACCAAACCTTCACCACTCTTGGCGTTTCCTTTAGACCTGCTCTTTTACGGCTGGCATTTACCTAGTTAAACTAGAATTAGGTTACTTGAAAATCTCGTAGTCTAAAACTGTTGTTCTAAAAAATCGTCGAAGTATGTGTCGAAATAAAAGTAGAAAAAATACAGTTTTTCGGCTCTACTGTTTAAATTATACTTTTTAAGGATAAATAAATCTCCTAATGCAGGTGATATTTTTATTTAAATTTAATAAATGAAATTTAATAAGACATAGAATTGTAAGGTAGTGTGCTAGTTAGTTGTTAAGGTAGGTAGAGTAGCTTTATCCGAACTGCTTTAATATCTCTGAAAGGGCAGCAGCGGGGTAAAGAAATTACAAGGCTTATGAATGCGGCAGTTATTTCAGTATTATTCGAATACAAGTAGTTAAGTCGCAGGCCGATGATTAATTCGTCGGTTTCATGGAGTTTTTGTTCCACAATTAGCGGGCAGCGTGCGTGCGGGTGACGACTTGCGTGGCCGATACTACATTGTTACCAATATTAACGAGTGACCCACAAAAAAATCGTGTTTGATAATATATTGCTAATTAGGTTTTTACGGTTTGGGCCGAAATTGTATAAATTGGCTTGAAATACGAAAACACTAGAATGATTTAATATTGATAAGGATCGGGTTAGAACGTTCCTGTTTGCGGTAGTGGTCGCCTGGACAAAGGGGTAACGAAACGAAACAAAGCGTCAGGGGCGTGGCGCGGTGATGGATGGACGCTACTCCTCGAAAAACTACGCCTAATTGGCTCCAACGACGACAGCGACCGAGTTCGAAAAAGAACAAACTATAACCAAACATCTCTTTTGACTACGACATAGTCACTCTAACTATAATAATAATGAAATAACTTTTAAATGCCATCTTTGCAAACGTAAGCGTATTCCGTTATTGTGCAATCGTCATAATCCTGTTCTGCATACGCTAAGCAAATAGATCAGCCGGTTTAATTTGGTCTCTGGATTGCAGTGTAGAAGGTTGGATGGGAGAGACCAGCGGAGGGCGGCGAGGTGTGTGACATTTGCATCGGCCGCGGCACCTGCCCGCCGCACGCCATGTGCGCCTCATTTGCAGCGCACTCATTACGCTCGCGCAGACGCCGGAGGTGTCCCTGACACAGCCACTTTTAACAGTAATTCTAGAAATTACTACCGGTTAAGAACCCATGCGACTTTCGAAAGATCCTGCCACAAACGCATTCGACGCAATGTTGTATGTACATTGTACACTCAACAGCAATGAAAACGGGTCACTTTGTACGGAAAATCCTATACAAAGTGACCGGTTTTCATTGCTCTTGAGTGTATATGGTTTTCTAGAACATTTTTATCGTACTTATCAATTTTAATGTTTAGCAAATGCAGTAGCGTGCTCATTCAATTTTTAATTAGTGCAGATCTCATTAACAATTACTTAGTATTTATAAAAACACAATTTGAAATTTATGAACATCAATCATTTCTCTTAGTTCGTTAATTAAATCTGACCAACCCGTTGGTACGTAGATTTAATTTGTGGGAATCTTATCGCAAACGAGATCGTTTCATTGAATTGAAGGTGGTCAGTGTATAATTAAACGTTGACGGATAATTTATAAAACTCGCAATATGTACGTCACTGTGAACATTACGAACAATCGATAGCTAGCGCAAGGCAAACCAGACTGTTGACTAATTATGTGCAGTAAACTGTACGCCGCTAGTAGAAACGAATGTGAATTTTCTATGTGCAGAGAATGCATTGTGGAAAGCTTCGCGTAATTCAGCGTGCATTTCATAAGTTGTCAATTTAATTATACGCACCACGCTTTTATCGCTCGCTACACCACCGAGCTTCTACACTGACATATATGTATTTGTTTCTTAAATATACTTCAGTTATTTTTTTTACGAGTACTACATTATAATATTGCAACGTATGTACGTAGTGTACCAAAACATTCAAGACTCATGAAAGTGTATGAAAAAGTCAATCGTTCAATAGATTTAAGTAAATGGTGTTTGTTTTGGTACCAGTCGCCATCAAATATATGGAAGCGAATAAGGCCAGTTGATCATAAATATCTGATCACGATCTTTCACAGATTTAAGATCAACTCGCCCGCTACGTTGTATTTGATGGCAAATGTAACTTAGAGCCCTCGCCCACGGTGAGTTTTTGTAGCGATGCTGCCGCGCTACTCATATCGCTATCCCTTTTACTCCTTGATGTAAAAAAAGAATAGCGATATGAGTTGCGCGGCATCTCTACAAAAAGTCGCCGTGGGCGAGGGCCCTAAGTGGCCATTGGTACCTACCATAGAAGTATGTATGGCGCCAGTCGCCACTTTGTTTTGCGGCGGATATACCTAGGTGTGTAGTTTGTTAGGATACCATACCTGTCCACTCTTATCCATTTCATTGTTGGTGAGCTTGACCTTCTCGAAGGAGACGACCTGCTTGCGCAGCTGGTCGCCGGAGTAGGGCGAGTCGGGGTGCGGGTAGAGGCGCGCGGGCGCGGGCGGGTCGGCCTTGCCGGCCACGAGCCACGAGGAGCGGTGGTACGCGTAGCGGTACCGCTTGCCGTCCACCGGCACCACGTCCAGCAGCACCGCGTAGCGCGCCTCCGCGCGGCACCCCGAGAACGACACGCGCACCGTCGGGAACATGCGCCTGCCAATTATCAAAATGAGTTTTTTTAATACCATTGCGTAAGCAAATGAGCTCTCAGGTTTCCTGGTGGTTAGTGGTTCATTAGGGATGTTGAATAAAGGTATAACTTTGACACGAATCGCTAGTTTCCGACATAAAAATGGAAAGAAACACGCTTTTTTCCCTTGTTCTCAAGGAATTTCATTTCTATCTAACTACTTCTGAAAATATGCAACATGCCTAATCCCTGAGGAGTGAGGATTAAGGTGGAATGCCTCAATGCTAGTGATTTCACCGGATGTCTCGCCCCCAAACCGGAACACAACAATGTAGCAGTTATGTACAACCTTAACAACGTAAACGTATAATAACGTATATCATACTAATAGTAGTACTGTGATAAAGTGACGTCTGTTAAGAGCGACAATGAAGCCAAAATATTAAAATGGCTAAAATTCCCAGGAGCTGGTGACGGAGACTCATGCTCGCCAGGACGGCTATTATCCACCACCACAACAGTCATTAGTTCACAATAGATTCCGGGTGACATAAATAGATGGATAAAATTCAAAGGGCTCTAAATGTAATTAAAACTCATTATTTTAATATCAAGGGAAAACTACGAGCATCATCGTTATTGCGACAAATTATAACGGCATAAAAATTTCAACTATAAATTCTCGAACACCCGACAAAACGGAGACCCCGCTAATGACCTCACAAGGACCGACCGAAATCCAAATTAGACATTAAGAATACAAAAAGCCCAAAAGTGCTTTACGAGACCAAAACACATGCTCGCAATAAAAAAAGATAATTAATGCATCTTCACAAAAACCGCCCAAGATCCGGCCACGGACGGTGACTTGTATAATTACAGGGTATAACGCGAACTAGGAAATCAAACAAATATGATGTATTCGATTTTAATGCACCCTTAAATGGGCTGAAGCGCTTCCTGCCGGCCGGGGGTCGATAACATCTCGCCACTGCTTATTTACGAGTTTTACGACGCGCCCGCGCGTTTCTTTATTATTTCTTTAATATTAAACGGCACTTTTGTAAGTTCCGAGCCCAAACAAGCGGAGCTTGTCAGATAAGATAACCGTCGAGCAATTTGTCCGCTCGATCGTCACCGCGCACCGTACACCCGGCCGCGCTACAGTTATGACATATTTTTAGAGATCCATCAAATACGTCTAACAACTAAGGCGATCGGAATGTATTTATTGAATTCCTTAAGTGCGAGTAATAAAATCCAGGAGTGAAAGAAAGAATTATTAGCGCCCATAAAACATGAGCGCGATGTCATCCCCGCTATAAGAAAGTATGATAATAATAAATAGAAGAGAGGTATAAAACTCTCGGAGGCTCGCGGGCTCCGCCGCGATAAAGGCGTATTGAGGGTCCCCGAGTTAAGCACTAGTCATAAATAAATCGTATTAAGGTGTGTTTTGAACGGTTCCATATCGACGGTGCGGGATCTCTCGCTCGACAATAAGTCTGTAAATGTCAGCCTCGTTTATGAGTGTGTCGTTACGGCGACGTCGCGCCACCCAGCGCGCGCGCAGCGTAATGAGCCGCATCCATCACGGATCTCGCTGCTCCCATACAACCCGTACACTCTTCACTAATACATGCGAAACGTTAAAACGAATCAACATCAAAAGTATATCACTTTTGTACCTTCTTTAACGTCAGGTTCCAGCTGCTTTACGATAATGCCGCCACATCGGCAAAGTATACAGAAGTGAAGATCTACTTTTGATTTTGATTGTACTTATGACGTAACTAGCTTCTGCCCGCGACTTCGGCATGCGGCTATGTTCTTTCCCGGGACCCCAACTATCTCCATGTCAAATTTCATCCAAATCGGTCCAGCGGTTGAAGCGTGAAGAGGTCAGACCGACAGACAGAGTTACTTTCGCATTTATAATATTAAAATATGGATATGGATGATTCGATCTACTTACGATTTACCTTTACAAATATGTTAAAGACCATTTGAAAGTTACTAAATATTTTAGTGGAGTATAACACCAAAATCGCGTTTAACCGATAAATAATTAAAAATGGCATTTAATTAACCATTATCAATGCAAATTACCAATAACCGATGACGTAACGTTGGAAATAATTTCGTTGTTTAATTTCAATGAGGAATTAAACTCGTTGGCGAACAAAGGTAACAATTGCGATATTAAAGTGGCATTTCACGAGTAATAAAGCTGGCTGGACGTCGGGCCGTATTTACATAATTCATTAATACACGTCGGTTCGCGATGCCCTCGGATAAGCTTAACAAATACCGAATATCTACACTCGGTACGGGACCGAGCGAACTTTGAAATATTACAGCGACACCGTTAGTTTACCACGTACTGGTGGACGACTTGAAACATTAGCGAGCGAGCTTGATGAAATTCTACAGTCGAGACAACGTCAAAATGTTGCTTATTAAAATTGATTTACAACCAAGTGATGGTACCAGACTTTCTGAGTAATAAACACGAGAAAACTTAACCCGTTGAAGTCTTTTACATGCACGATATTCTTCATTCCAAGGAGAAATTACATAAAGCGGAAACAACGTTAAATAAAATGGTTATTTTTAAAAACAAAATAATAACATCGTCGGTACCAATTAAAGTACCTCCTTAATTGCGATTTTGAGGTCAAATTCGAGCACTGCGTATTTGTATAGGACCCAATTATTCACTTACTCATTTGCTTGTGGTTGACCGCAATTTCGCGACAGTAGCTACGCTTGGGGCTATTGAGGAAGGTAATGTATGGGGGATTCGATTGCCCACCGCTGCTTCCGGAGAGGCGCGGGACATGCCTTTCTTACACCGCAAAACATACATTGGGGGCTGCGGCTCATTCCTTCAATTCCTTTTTTATTTATTCACAAGCTATAAAATGATGTATCCATATTTAATATTGTTAATGCGAAAGTACCCCTGTCTGTTTGTCTTTCCGTCTGTTTGTCTGTTTGGTACCTCTTCACGCTTGAACCACCGGACTAATTTGGATGAAATTTGGTATGAAGATAGTTGGAGTCCCGGGAAAAGACATAGGCTACTTTTTATCCCGGAAAACGCATAGTTCCCGCGGGAACGCGATAAACGAATTCCACATGGGCAGTCGCGGGTAGAAGCTAGTATGAAAATAAGTTAGCAAAATGTTGCATGTGACCTTTAAAAAGAACATAAATCCGCATCTATACTTCTATTGAATCGACACCGACTTAACACATGCGCGTTTAATTGTTCTGCAGGCAGTAAACATTTTAATGTTTATTTATTATTGACCTTTCGATAATGATGGTTAGTTTAATCATGAGAGTAAGTATGTAGTAGGAATTGACTCGCAGATCCAGTTTGTCTATTTATGGAATAATTGATGATGTGTGTTAATAAAATTGTAATGAGTTTTTGTGAGTCGCTGATGCGCCGCGTCCCTGCGCCAGTTGCGTGCGCGCTGCGAGCGCCATTATGTATCGTCAAGTGTTAAAATATGCCGAGTTTTTGTTACAATTACTACGCGGGAATAACGGCCCTATTGAACAGCAGTATTAATTGCTTTCCTATAGTAATAAAAAAACTCATCGCCTGGTACAAATTCAGGGAATCCATCAATTTGCTTAATATGGCCATAGTTCAACCTATATAGTTTTTGCAACTATATAGGTACCTACACCTATATAGTTGCAAAAACTTTTATGACATTATCATTAATCGTTTTAATATGTACCTGCCTATTCGTCTTAAATGACCCAGGCGTGGCCTTTGGTTTATTATCGGGCCTTACGGTGTCATGTATTTTACAACGTCATTGCGCATCAATGGTTCAAGTTTCAAATTAATATTCTACATTGTGAGTGAAACAGTTACATAGTAAGCACAGTAACATCATACTTACTTACATACAGGTGGTTTGTGTTGTTATTTACTTGATCGTTACAATAAAATCATTTGGGCACGATTGCTATTTAGATAAAATACTACGATTACCTACAATACTACGATTTCTTCTACAATACCTATCTGCCCCTGACTCGATTGTAGAGTGTGAGTATTCAGATATAAATGCTTAGTATCATTTAGGGACTTTGCTTGTTGAGTACCACTAAAAATAAATCGAAACCGCGATATTAATTTTTGTAAATCAAGTTAAACCGCAATTAAAATACGAGGGAAATAGCGTGAATACCATAAAGCTGTTACTCGACACCTCCAAGAACACCCACAAGCCGGACACGAAAACCGCAAACATAAAAAAGATCCCTGGCCGTCTCTGCGCGAATATTTAACACCTTAGAAACGACAAAAACGCCGATCTGACACGAGGGACCGACAGATGGCCACATCGATCGGCCACCTATACCAAATGCCGATACACAAAATGAAAGTGAACAGTCTGATAGTCGTGGCGGTCCTAAAAAATACACAAATGAATCACTCAGATTATTCGTTGCTAACAAACATTCCCAATACCACTTACGTATATAAAAAGAATTAAGCACATTAATAAAAAATGGTAATTATGAAAAGTACGTACAGTTATTACATCGATTATACTTGACCTTCTAATGAACCTTTTATGGTTAATTTTACAACGTTCTCATACCGGCTCTGTCATTACTTTATCGACGCGTACCTACGCGTTGATTAGCATACGTGTAATGGGTGCGTCTAAAGGTGTTAAGTTGTGAATTTGAAAAAGCGACACCGAGAACTGGAATATACGAACGATGCGATTAACTATTAGCAGGATTCGCGAGGCCGAATTAGTGTCGCGTGCGGCGTGTCAGCTGTCAGTCACGCGTCTCGTTACGTCGGCACGCGCGCCGACGCGCTCCGCTCCCGTCGAATATCCAGTTACGCCGTCCTGGTGTGAAACTGATCAAACAATCCATCCACCACAACAAAACATAAACAAGCCACCTTACTCCGCGCCGCGCAAAAAGTTGAAGGCTCTTGCGAAACTTCGCCTCCCAGACCCGCCACACGAACTGTCATCTGTCAGACCGCCATTTTAATTCCTCTGTAAATTATACAAATTGACACTTGATGTGTTTTGTCGTCTCCCGGGTAATCGTGCGAAATGGAACTCCTCATTTTATTACTTTTGTCAAGTGGAGGAGGGTCTTCACGGCGCTATCTCGACGTTCAATCTCATTTTGTATTTTCATTTTGTTAGCTACCGAGAGGTAGTCGGATTTTTGAAGGTGTCGAGCGTTTTTGATTTATTTTTAAGGTTTGTAAGTACGTACTAATTTAAATAATATATGCTGAGACTACATCAGCGAAATTTCGATTTTACGACGTCGTTATACATGAAAAATAATGGAGACATAAATATTATGAAAAGTGACGTTTAGTTAACGACCTCGACGCGCCGCGTGTAAAGTAGCCGCGCCGCGGGGCGCCACATGCTGGAAAACGCTTTGCTAATTAAGAATCCTTCTTTGTTTTCGCTATGGAATTAGAGCTATGCGAGCTATGTTTTGGGGGCATGCTGATTTACTAACACGTTACACGTCGACGGCTCGTCGTTACCTCATTCAGACGAAATACTCAAGTAAGGCAAGCTTTAGGTCACGTTTCTTAAAAGGCAAAAGTCTTAAGCACCTTATATGTATTTAAAATCAAAACGACCACAAGTGGGAAATACCTTAAGGGAATTATCAGTATCTCTTTGCATTGAGTAAATTTGCGTATTCTGGCTAAACCTAAGTTCAGCAAGTGGTTGAGGGAGGGTAGTAGGAAATGATTTAAGAGTGCACATTAAAGTTTTATGGCGTAGCGAAGCCGGCCGCTGGTCGGTGTTATTTTATTTTATCAACGGCCACGAAATAAAAACCCCTCACGCATCCAAAATGCCCACATAACATAACTTTCGGAGATTAAAGATAAATCAACCGAACACACCGAAAAGCGATTGCATTGCCCCTTTCAACAAATTTGCAATTAAATGAGCAATGCTATTTAGGTCATTATAAACACTTTAACAATTTCCTGATAATAAAACTTGTCAAATTCTCGTGTATTTTTAAATTTACATGCAATACAATATTTTGTACTTGTGGGATTCATATTTTCACTCCAGTTCAGTCAGGCAACCCACAGCTAACCTAACAATTATCAATGAAGACAAATTATTTGATAAAGGAATAATATGTTTCAGCTCTAGTAAATTGCCGGCTTATCAGGTGAACATCGTTTTTTTAATATCTCGCTTTCCTGTACAATTACAGTGATCGCGTGATCCTTCCGATGTCGATGAAGGCCTGTAATTTCGCTAAGCACAAAAATTGCACGACTGAAGCATGATTAGTAGTTTTTCTGGAGCTGGTTGAGCCGACTGTAACGGCTCATATAATGTTAATTAATATCAAGAAGCAATTATAAACGAGTTAACAATAACAAGGTGCTCTTAAGCATTATCGCTGGAATCTGACGATGACGGGTTTACGACACTTCCGGCGGCTCCAAACTCGCCATAAACTTAACCGCCCGCTATTGTCCGAGGCCACTTGCCGTCGTAAATTCAAGGCCTCATTCGAATTTTTGATAGTTTCGGCTCTAACCAAATGTCGAATTACAAAACGTCTCATATTAAAACCGCGGTATAAAAAAATAACATTACATAGACATAGACATAGACATTTATTTCTCAATATCAAATTACAGCATATTTTACATGTCAAAATAAGAGAATTTCACATTGAGATCGTCAAAAAGAAAGCAAAATAAAAATAAAATGAAAATCAAGAATAAAATGTTTCACCGTTTTCAGCATTTAGATATTGTATCTAAATGTTTAATTTAAAACTTTGTATTGAATTGAGTGAGTAATTCTATGCCTAAGTAGGTTAGGTACCTATTACCTACGCTAAAATAATTAAGGCTCAATATTCAGAAAAGAATCAGTTAAAAATTTAATGTTTCATTGTTATAACTTTAATTATTTTTTTCATTAAGAGGAAGAGGATTATTAACAAAGAAATAATTTAGCAAATTATTGTATTAAGTAGTATCAAAGTTTGTTGGTTTCTTGAAAAGACTGCTATAATCATGTCGTAATGAAAAAGCTTGGTAAATAAATAAGTTAACATGCAATATCTACACTTAACTTAAACATAAGTCTTTAATGAGTTATTGAAACAATCTAAGCGCATCGCAGCCACGCTCGCTTGCACCATCGACAAGCATCAAACGGACATAAAAAATTAGAAATCAAACAATGTGGGAAGTTGTAAAATAGTCTCCATTTTTAACACGCAATATAAACGGTAATGTCTGTCGATAAAGCAACGGCTGATATACAATTAGATGGGTTCTCATTCTCATGATGGATTCGCGTGTCAGGGTGTGTATGTAAATATCCGTGGTTCGTGATGGATTTCTACAGCAATTATAAAATGAATTAATTGTTGAGCTGGTTGCGGCGGATTGGCGCTTGAGCAGACGCGGCGACGCCCGCGCCTGCTGCGCGATGCTCGCTCAGCAAACTGCTACTACGTGATAGGTCTCTCTATGCCTCCATAACTCTTGTAAGGTTAGTTAAAGGATTTTATCTACACTCATGTCATAAACCCTCTATGATGCGTTCAAAAACCGCAAATTATGATCAGCATTAGGATGAACTGTTTAGTTAGAACAGATTTCTTATCGGTGAAAATGTTCTAATAGCTGTATTAGACCATCGAATTCGATTGTCTAATACTTAGCATTCAAATTAATCTTCGAACAGCAATTCCCACCTAAATTCTTCAGTCAGACAGAGCGCAAGTTTGTTCCAAATTTAAATGTCGGTTCTATTTAGTCTATGCTTTTTGAAAATCGAATGTCAGAAACTGACGTATTCGAATTGCCGCCATAGTGGACAGATATTGAAGCATCTTAGAAGATTTATAAAATGAGTGTAAATCGTGTTTTAAGAACCTTTATTGTGTAGCAGTTACATAAATTATACTAATAATGTGCAAATAAAATATCATTATTCGGTATCGTAGCATACACTCTACTGCACAGACCGTAATACCTACTTAATTCCTCGCGTGTTCGTATGATAAAAGCTACTACGTCGTTCTTGCGGAACGTAAGTACTCGAAATGATCGCATTTTATGATGTTTCCGATCATAAAATGTGTATCAATCTAACTGTGTCAAATTAACAGCGGCTTTAGAAATGGGAATTAAATTCTGTCATTATCCAGTGTTTCGTTATAATCGGCGTAAACATCTCGGCTCGGGCGGCGAGATTACTCCGCAGTAATTAACTGTTTTACACGCTCCTAATGGCTTCATTTCGCTAATGACCGTCTCATCTCGTCCTTTTGCGCCTCTCTACAGACTGAACCCTACCTTCTACTCGGAATGTCACAAGTTAATTTATATTTTAATTCCAAGTTTTAAAATAAAGCCCTTAAAAAGATTAGAACTGTGCGATTGTATTTTCACTCGAGACACAGATTAGAAAAGAACTCGAGTTGAAGTTCTTCACGATTTAATTTTTGCGAAATATAGATTGGCATCCAGTAAACATCACATTATGTCGAATGTGCACTAAAAACGTATGCCGTAGCTGTCGGCGGGTCTGCAATTATCGCATCAACGTAACATAATGGCGTCGGAGATATCGTGCACAATTATTACTGCATTAGCCACGAACCGGCAACGAGGCCGGTGCGGGTTGGGGGTCCTGGGTTTGAGCGGTCCTGCGCCTTATTGCCATGTCGAATAAGACCACCGGTGAGTAGGTCCTGGAGGCTCCGTCAACCTTGTCGGTGCGTTAGTCCGCGTTCGGCGAAGCGGGCACAGTGCAAGAGCCATCGACAAATTGCTACTTGCGGACGACGATCGCAGCACGTTAATCAACCTGTGACAAGCCGAGCACCGTGCTATTTGACGGCGGGCTCACTTGCAATTACCGCCTCGTTTTATGCCAATGTCCGTTTCACTTACCGTTCTGACGTGGATATAAAATTTCTCTAGAAACTAGCTTCATAGACGTAATTTGTACATGATGGTTGGATGTGTGTTTTCATGTTTTATTAGAGTGATATCCAGTTTCGTAACAAGTTCGCGCTTGGTGAGTTTTACTGTCTCGGCTAAACTTAAAAAAAGCTCCTTCCAGTGTCGAAGCATCACGATCACGGAATAAGTATCTACTTTCTACTTAATTATGTGTAAATCGGTTAGATCTATCTCTGTAGGTATTGGTTTAGTTGGTAGTGACTCTGCCCGCTGTTTCGATGTTAGCGAGCGGGTTCGACTCCCGCTAGGGACAAACTTTGTGTGATAAACACGAATGTTTGTACTCGAGTCTTAGAAATTTAGTATTATGTATATCTATATAAGTAACTATAAGACAACCAAACATATACCTGATATCGTAGAAGCACCCATAGCACAGAATATTTAATAGTACTACATACAGAATGGCCACGGAATCAACCGCCTGAATCTAGCCGGCGTGCAACTCGCGCCCAATTCGCCCTTACCGTCATTTATTTCATCTGGAGATGGAGAGTGGATCACTGGCCCACGTAGTTGGTACACACACATTTACAGGTGTACAGACTGTCCTCGCACGCACACAGATGTCCTCACATGCAAACATTGACACTTCATTCGAATTGTGTTCGAAATCGTGCTTTTATAGGCCGTGTCCGCCCTGTGCCCATAGCACAAATTTGATTAGTTGGGGACTAGGTCAATTTCAATTAATTTTAATTATGTGAAGCCGTGGTGGCCTAGTGGTTCGACCGATTTCGGCTCGCACCTCTAAGTTTACTTAAGTGCGAAATTCAATTCAAATTTACCACTGAGCTTTTCGGTGAAGGAAACATCGTGAGGAAACCTGCACGCATCTGCGAAGTAATTCAAAAGATGTGTGTGAAGTCCCCAATCCGCACTGGGCCCGCGTGGGGACTATAGCCCAAACTCTCTCGTGATGAGAGGAGGCCTGTGCCCAGCAGTGGGACGCAAATAGGCTGTAGTAGTAGGTTAATTTGTGTAAAAATCTCGCAATATATTTACTCGTTTTTATTTATTAGATATCTAAATCCCTACAGTCAGAATTATATACACACATTTACATAAATAATATGTATGATAACATGTTCATTATCTAAAGCGCTATAAATCTTTTTCTCTATTCATTCTCACCACTTTCACGGAAGCACTGATTCACTTAATCACACAAAGTAACTCATAATACAATCATGATTACGACATTACAGGCGTATACCGAGAGACAAAGTAATGACATTACTCTTTTTGCTTCGCGGCATTAATTAGTATTCCAGATAAAGTGCTCAATGGCGAGGCATTTATTCAGGTCGCATTAAACCATGTTACCACTTACGAAGCATATGCTCATATAAGAATCAAGATTGATATCGGCACTTAGTTGAGCGCAGACTTCAACTTACGTAATTAGCGATGCAGGCGAAGAGTTGTGCATCAATGTAATTGAAACTGGTGAAAAATGGCGACCACTCACTGTGCTATTTAATGCCAATGCCCAGGGCGAGTATCGTGTTATTCGTGTTTGCCTTTAATCGGACTGCAATGCAACATCATGCACGCTAGAACCTTAAGAAAAATCATTTGTCACATATAAACAGAAAATGAGGTCTTGACAGATTGTCCTTATCATGATGCCATTTGCGATGAATACAAAAATAAACCAGCATACAGGGTACTTTAGAGTCGATTAGCGATTAGGTACTCTACTCTATTACCTACTTAAGGAAGAAACTATACCTACTTATTATTGGCACAAACGCTTTAATAATAAATATTTTGTGACGGGTCTTATAAATCGATGAACGCCGGCTGCGCGCACGAAAAATCATGACGCATTAGCAACGTTTCGCCTGACCCGAACGCGCAAGCGAGAGTGCGGAACAAGCGATAGAGACGCACGATCGGCCTAAGCGTGACGTTATCACGAAAATATAATCGTCCGTAAACCGAATTGTTCATATTTCTAAAGAAAGACACAAACTTTATCCTTAGGTTGCCTTTTATCTGTTACCTTATCTAATATTTTGAATATAAACTCATAGAATCAAACTTCATCATGGCAGTGTATTGCATAACGTTTGAAAATTAACTACATACTACTTACTTATATTTTGTTCATTATCTTTAAGTTGTGTTAGGCAAAGAAGTGATTAGGTATTCCGTTAGGTATTTACGAACCTACAGGGCCACTTGCAAAAACCGCTAACGTCGGATCAACCTCTTAACTGGGGTTTAGTTGTCTCAACTTGATACTACGGCCCAAATCAATCTACGATTCTTCTTAAAAAATATGTGAAACGGAAGAAGATGATACACTGAAAGTAGTAACGAGTTCTGTGGGAAATCAATGTATAAATTTTCATAAAAGAAAAAAAAACAAGACAATATTTTTATTCTGAATTTCTGACAATATTGCAAGTGTTGTTCGTAATAATAAGTTTTAAATGTGAGATAAGTAGTATAAACATAATTTAAATATCATAGAACAATCTATATCAATCAATAATCGATAAGCAGATCAACAAACATCGAAACAACTCTAGTGTAGTGTTTGAGACGGTCGTTAGCCGCCATTACGGATGATGGATGGCCACGATACCCGACAAATTTCATTTGGACCTTAACCAATAAAGTGATTTATATCGACTCATAACTAAGTAATACTGTAATGTGACCGCTTCATTCTACGATGATATCATTGTATGAAGCATTAAACGATGTCATTTTGAAGGCAATTGAGATTTAGTGTGATGGAAATTGCATTTAAAATGTGATTTAACACAATTGAAGATACAAATTACTATTTACAGGGAGCTAGGGAAGCGCTTGAGGGAGGCAACGGGAGACCCTCGCGCCGGCAGCTTTCTCGCGCAAAGACTGGCTATTGGCATACAGCGAAGGAATGCTGCCTGCGTGATGGGAACCCTTCCGAAAGGCCCTAATTTAGGTTTTTATGTTATTTTTTAGCTTTAATTTTTCTTATTTCTGTAAATTTAAATGATATTTGTAGTTTATTTTTAATATTTTAACTTGAATAAATGTTTTTTAGACATTAGTTGAAAAAAAAAAACTATTTGACCATGACTTTTTAGAAACGTTGAAGGCCAAGAAAGGGAAAACGTTTATACCCGTGTCTAACTTATACATACATGGATACGTTGTTTATACAACATAAGGAGATTTTGAAGAAAACTCTTTGTCAAATTCAGATCAGGTCGTGAATAAATTCGTATATTTTTAAAACTAATAAGGGCTGATTATATTTCAATCTTCATAAAATTTCATCGAATTGTCCATAGAAAATTTGAATTTTATCCGGAATAAATTCGAATTTTGTATGGACTAACTGATTAATACATTTTATAATAAATTTTGTCTGACTATTGAAAAATCAGCCCAAAGTAAACTCATGCGGATGCGGGTACGCGACTCCGTGTTGTATGCAGCACGTAACTTATTTTTTACGAGTTCCGCCGCGAAGACCCAACGAAAGTTAGCTGAATTTATACATTTTTATTTTTTTTATATCATTGGTATAGGCAAACGAGCGCACAGCCCACCTGATGGCTTACCATCAGGTGGGCCCAAGATGAAATGCCTCTGTGCCAGAAATTATTTTGTTATCATTTCTTGACGACTTTTCATTCCAATGAGTTTAAATATTTTGGAAGTTGCGTAAGTACTTACATAAAATTAACGACATAATTAAATATTAACGGACACAAATGACGTTTTACAGGTCGGTTTAAAGATATAAACTGCTTGGGCATTTCTTGTTGACACCGCGAATCATCACCTCCGAACCTAATTGGTGTAGGTTACACATCAGTGCAGAAAAACATACATATATACAAACATGCATCATTGTATACAAACCAAATAAGAGTTCTGTTTTTCGGAAAAGCAGCATTTGCCAAGATAGATATAAGGGAATATCCAGAAGTTTAACGTCAGAGTAGGTTGCGAGACTTGTGAGGGTAGTTATGTATGACGGGGGGTGGTAAATGCAGTCGGTCGGGGCGCTAACGTGCGCGGGGGCCGGGGGAGGGGAGCAGACGTCGTCGAGGAGTCGGAGGCTGCGCGCGATCGATGGAGCGCCGACACGCCTCGCACAACACAACGCAACTTCATTGTTCGCCCAACCGCTTCTTCCGCATAATACTGTACCAATCCTACAACATAATCCCTTTAAATGACATCCTTTTGGATAACGTTTCAGAAACTAAGTATACCTGACATCCGAGCTATTGAAACGCGAGGTGTTCGTGAAAAGTAGAATGAAAAATATATGTAGTACCAGGCTATTTCAGACAAACCTTATATTTTTACCTGTAGTCTCAAATATCACAATAAAAACCCTTGACTATCAATGAAAATTCTTAAGCGAGCTATTTTAGTCAACTTTGTGTTTTCTATCACACAAGCACCACATTGACTCTTGACTCTAAAATCTTACATACCAGCAGCATATTTCGTAAGTCTTTGAAGCCGTATCTAATCCTTAATACTGGATCTCAGAAAACGAGTGTAATTCTTACGTCAGAGAATCAATCAACGCTCGGTCCGTATTAAGCAGAGGAGCTGTCAGGAGCGGTCCGAATGCGACGAGCGTGTTAAATGACTGCATTGTGGCCTGTCGCGGTGGTCGGTGCCTTTGGATGATCGTATCTCGGACTAGCGCGCCTGTCACGAGACTCGTCAATGTAGTACAATTTCGTAAAGGAGGACCAACCGAAATATCTGATAAATAATAGGTAAAGTACTTATCTGGGCGACCGAGCTTTAGCTCGAGTGAAAATAGCTAAAATGTTGCTTCCGAAATATGAGACCTAGCTGCAGGTAGGTAGATCGATTTTTCGCCCCCGTGGACCCCTACATTCCAAATATATACAAATATTTAATATAAATATATGTACCTATACACATCCTACTATTTAATCCTACTATTAAAAGACCAAAGGTAAAATAACAAGTCTTTGTCTGACTATGTGTTAACTTTGGAAGCAAATTCTGTTTAAGATTATATATAATACCTACTGGTCGATTAGATTCTCCAACATACCTGCATGATGTTGCAGAACCCTAAACATTTAAAATATCTTGCCGCTAGATCAAGTCTTGTCAAAACGGTTAGCTAAGCGCGAGATTAGGCGACGACTACAAAACGAGCGACCCGTCAATCTACGGGGCGACTTCCAAAAAAACGAACAACTCTCTCCTCAACGCAATAAGGTATACAACCAACTAGTTTTATTCAGATTAAGATTTGTGAGCGTCGAACCAACCAATTGAATTTCAGAGGACACAGATCCGTCGCCGATAACGAATTTTAGCAGCCTTCGTCGGTGAGACCGCACTTATCCGCTTGTAATCCGATGGATTGAAAATATCTCTATTAGTTGTCACAGTAGGAACTCGACCACGGTAGGAACAGATACGGAATATGAATATTAAATCTATAAATCCCTTATCATCGGACAGCTGACCCGTAATTTACAATAATAAAATAATAATACGAACAGTTAAGCAGCTATAATGAAACATCATACCAAATTACCACGGTTAGTAGATCGCTACATAAGCGTAAACAATTGCTCTGGGCCAAATATGAACGTCTAATGTATATTTATGTGAGTCCTGCCTATGTGAGGTTCCAGTTCGGTTGGCAACTAGGGCTGCGGCGAGGGAGTGAGTTTGTGTATGTCAATTAAATGTGTAAATTACGAATCGAGAGCTTATTCCGGTGTCGTAGCGCTGTAGATAAGCGACGGCCCGAGGGTTCGTTCCGTTCAGACACGGCTCAGCCCAGAGCTTGGAGGGTCGCAAATGACCTCGAGACACGCAATATTGAGACATTAAAACTTATCAAGTCCCAAATAGACTTAATTAGACCTACTCAAATTGTTTAGAACAGGATTACAAGTCACAGAGTCTCGTTAATTTCTATTGAACATGGAGATTGGAGTGGCTCACTTTGATTGCCGACCCTTATCCATCTTATGATTACTCATTCTATAGTATTCGTAAACAATGTAATATTACAAGTGAAATGTCCATCCATGGATTAATAGAAATGTAGTAGGTAACAGATCTATCATTAACTAGTCCCAGATCGGTCGTGCCTCAAGCTGATTAGTAGTTTAAAGAGTTAACAAAAAAATATGTTAGTAAACTGAATCGTTTTCGTTTATTGGAGTGCTATTAGCTACTAAACAGCAGGATTACGGCGCTGATAACGTCATGACATGTTCTAAATTCGATCGCTTGACGAGACGGGCTGCACCTGTAGATACGGCGGTCTAATTCGCCGCTCCGGATGCTAATGGCCGGCCGGTAACCCGACGCTCCACCTGTCCCGATATTAAATAATTTTTATTTACGGAGCCCTCCGGAGATTATGAATATATCGCCCTATCGCGCGCAACATCGGACCGCATATTATGTTACGGCGTGTAACCTATGACAAACCATAATTTACGCACGCAGTGCAATCGGAAAATATAAAATATTCCGTCTTGACACCTTCTCCAGTAGCTTTGACAGATACGTAGGTTTTACATTACACAATACTATAAGAATCCGGCGTATCGCATTGTAACAGTCCATTTTAAGTTTGATTAGTTTTTGCTATTACAATGTCGTTATCACGTTTTTTATAATTAATAGAGAAACGTTTTCATGCTCACGTTAACATGGAATGCTTGGCATAGCAGTTGCCGAACATGAAATAAGGGGTAAGCTTATAGGCTCGATGTGTAACCTATGTGCCTTAGAAAATACTTACATTAACTAATGACAAGCTGTAAATAAAAACTTGAGTTGTTATTTAAAATAAAATTACTTCTTTGTTAGATTTCGTCTGTCACTGAGACACTAGACAGATTATTTCGTGAGGACAGCTCCGTGAGCCAAGCTAAGTTGTAACTTGAGCACAATCGCCTAAGGAGTTATTCTGTGGCGATCCTGGTTACGCAGGTAACACGTTGAATTTCTGTCGTAGTAATATCTCTGGAATGAGCGTCCTGGTCTCTCCGGGTGGAGGACCATCAATCATGCCGCGGGCGAGCGGCGCCCCGTGACGAATGCCAACGCAAACACCTTTGTTGCCATACTATAACAGACAAACTTGGCGCAAAATGCTGTTTGTTTAAACGGAAATAAAACTTGTTAAACATTGTAGCTCGGAGGCATATAATACGTACCTATTAATAAAAGCCCCAGACATACCGTAATAAAAGTGACGATTATCTTCCAAACGTCGTTCTTCAAACATAGCTAAAGAATGCTCTAGATTAACTCAACTATCAAAAAAAAATAGTTCATCTTCTGCACTGATAGGTAGGTACTTACGATACCATAGGCAGACACACAGATATATTTACCTACAGACATGTACGAGTAGAAGTTATAAAATCCCTCTTGTTTTGTGGGGGGGGGGGGGTTAATAAATGGGTATTCGTAAGAGACGGGTCACGGGCTCCCTTTTATGTTTGGAAAGTATTTGATTTCACAACAAGACCTATTAAGTACGTAGGCATAATCGCTACCAGTATAAACTTGCAAACTGCCAATATCTGTGTACGCTATAATAATGTGTTATCTCTCACACTCATTGAGCGCCCTTTGTGGAGGCGGTTGACATGCCTATTGTCCCATAATTAATAGCTGCGCACCTCGAGCGAGGCTTCCCAGAAGCCACCCGCCGCGATCTTACTATCAAACGAAAACTAAACGCTGTAAATGGTTGGACATCTTTTATTCTGTGTTAGCCACACACAGTGTTGACTGGAGCAAAAAAGCTGGCACTTTACGTACTGAGAAACTCTCGTGATCGTGCGAAATATATCGAATTTGCTATTGTAAGTAATTTTATTTAGTACGTTACACCTATATTCCTGCTCTTTATTCTATCGGTCCAAAACAGTCCGTACCTACAGCTAGTGCGACTAGGTACATTGATAACCGGGCGAGACCGATTCAATCGGCCACGCACGGTCCACCTCTGGGAATGGAATCGCGCATGTGCAATTAATTGGCTTATCGCAAGCTTATTGATTCGGTAAGGCGATCCATTTTAATTACCGACATCGCTCATTTGTCGCTGATTGGTTCCCATTATAACTCGATATAGCTTAGGTTCACGCATTAACTACGATTTACGGAGGAAAATGGAGCCGAGTTAACTTTAACGAACCTTTTGTCTCCGCGTAATTAAAACGTATGGCTATTGAGTAAAAGTAAAAAATATTTTATCTCTTCATGCAAAGTAGCTTTTTATTTGTTTACCGTACTAAACCACCTATGAAGAGGTAACTCACGCTTACGTTACGAGCGGACGGATTATGTTTTGTGGCAGTCAATACCTAGTTTAAAGTCATCAAACAAAAGAACAAAGGCAGCAGTAAAACATGTACACGACAACTAAGATTTTCCCAATTCGGAATGATTTGCGTGAATAAAGTAACATTGTAAGTGAGTAGGAATATAATCGCGGGTAGAGTAGTGTAATTTTGTGTCGTAAAAAAGGTAACAAATATAAAAGTCGGTCGCATATGTCGCTGGTGCTATTACGGCTAATTGACAGGCGACAGAGGAGCCGTGTTTACCGCTGCATTTGTCACTTCCCTGCGTTAATGACATATTACGCGCCGATACTCCGCAGACCTTTTCAAACAAACAATGACGACACATGACATCGAGACGCCATGTTGCTTTCGAACCACTCTACTTTGCCGAACGTACTTACACCGTACCTATAAACCATCTGAGTATTTAATTTACTTCAACCAGTTTTACCTTCAGCAAATTACTGTCCATTGAAAATACCTGAATACGATATTAAATAAGCGTACAAAACGCCACGCATTTGATAATCATTACCTATTTCATTAAATACAAACATGACTAGTTAGTAAAAAAAACGGATTATTTTAATACGGACTAAAGTATCTACGATAAAAAGGTAAAATATCTGTAAGTTCCCATTATAAGATAAAATGGCTAAAGAAAAGATAAAAAGATAAATAAAACATCAGCTCGTAATTTTACACTGAATACTATCTATACTTCCAACCTACGGTGAAAGTTTTCATCTGTTTTAGTTGTGACCAAGTGCAAACTTAACTCGCCCATATTTCGTAATGGAGAAAGAAACAAATACGAACCGAACTACTTGAAAGTCCAGGTGGAAATTGGTAATAAGTACTCGTAGCATGCCTGAATATACGTCTTACTTCAAATTACATACAAAATTTCTACGATTTAGATACCAAAGTGAGCGAATGAGTTTACGTTCCTAAATAACAATAGCTTCATTCGACTGTAGTGGAGCGGCGCCCCGGGAGTGTCGAGTCGTAAACTAAGTTATCAATAATCACGATTTCGTTAATCGCCCGGGGCAGTCGTTTCCGACAAACTCATAATAAAGATATAATATGCTCTCCCGAGGGTGACGAATCGCTCGTCCGATTAACTCTTAAACGACAAATAGAGGGACTCCCCTCCACCCTCCCGCTTGGGGGAAAACTAAGCCACGACTTCCGCTAATTATTCGGGGGAGCTGTTCCACGAGTACCGTCGTCCCCCTCGCACACCGCGAGCCGATGCATCTCCGCAAAAACTGTCTGAAAACCAAAAATTTCCCTTCTCCCGACGGGCGGTCATATTTCTTCCCTCTCACTCCCATTAAACACACCGTAAACGCTTTCCTTTTTTCACGCCCTCGCTCTAATAGAAAGGCAAATTACGAACTTACGGGCGCGGACGGGTGGCGATGTACGAAACCGCCGCAGCCGTGGGTTTTCGCCTCACTCGCACTCATAGCCCACCGTATTGCTGCGCCGCTCGGGACAACAGGGGTCGACTACGTGAACTTTCACGTCATATGCTCGGCTCGTGCCTAACTACCGCGGAAGCCACTTCGTTGCATCTGAAAATGTTTCGTCGTCTGCAGATACCATTGAGAAATTTTGTTTGGGACTAATTTAACTAACATATTGTATAAATACATTCTGATTTAATCTTACTGTTATGTCAGGCATGCAAAACCGAGAATTAATATACCTACTTAGATCAAACGTATTTTTACTGGTAACCGGAATAGAGATTTTACTATTCCGCCGTGATTGTAGTATTACTGCTCTAGCATGACTCGACCGACAGTGATGTCAGTAGTACTAACCACAGCACAATTTGTCTACAAGCTATCCTACGAGTCTACAAGCGTGTATTTTCGTCATAACTCCACCCGAGTGAGTTGTAAGTTGTAAAGCAATAAAACAATATCAATAAACCTGACGAGCGGCTCGCGTGACGTCACCAATAACATTGTCGCACAACCCTATCGAACGACAGTTTGTGTTATAGATGTAGACTAATGACTTCTTTAACAGACGCGCTTTACAGGCGCAATTTTCATAAGCAACTAATGTAATATCAATACGATTGCGTGGTCCAAAGTGGCTAAGTTGACGCCAAGTCCGAGTGCCGTCAACTTTCATGATTCGATAATGAGCACGTGCGGACAGATTGCTGGCTCGTTGATACGAATTGCCGTCATTTTCGAGTTATCGACTTAACACCGCCGCGGAAACGGAAAATAATGTCTTCATCACTGGGCGGCGCCCGACGACGAATATAATTTGGTCGCATTAGACGTCATTTGTACGAAAACTTTGCTGCCTACTTTTGTGGTAATCATTATTCATAGTTCCCTGTTCTGGGCACGCACGTTATTACATCGAATCACCCTGAGGTGACTAATGGCCGAGCACGATGACGATACTACCTAGAGAGCGCAATAAAATGAGAATCAAGAGCGGAAGCATTCTCGCACTGCATCTGCCTCCACTAAGCGGCTAACCCTTACTTCCGCGACAAACAGTAACGATTACGTTTTTGTTACAAACCTCACTCGGCCACCCGGAATCGACATAAAAATAATTTATTCCAGCCGAGGGGTGGCTGTGAAAATTCTCTACCTACGTGAAAAAACTGACACCACATGACAAAGTTTAATGTTGTTTTTATCCTTCGATTTGGAGTACGGTGCGTGTAAGACTGGCGGTGGATTGGTTTTTTACGATAATGGTTTGCCTGAAGCGATGACTACGAATGTTAGAGTTCACGGTGCAACTGGCGTGTATAGCTTCCGCGTGCGCGCCTGCGCGGTGTGTGGCGCGCCTAACGAACCGGCCTAATTAGTACCCGGCAGATGACAGCCGCGCCTCGCACGACCACGCTTGCCACGATCTAGATTCTTAAAGAACGCTCGAACAATGTTACATTAATTTTCTTACCTAACACTTTTTACTCAAAGCAATTAAGTGGAATTAAAAACTGACAATATCACGTTAAAGTAGGTACGGTACGCACCGAGCGCATCGATTAGAAAGATAGCAGTCGCGCTGCAGCATTCGGCGGCATTCGATCGCATTCCGCCGAATGCGATTAAGTATTAGTATACACTGTACCTACCATACCTAGATGTAAATCGTCCCTTGTATACAACGGCCTACTTAATTCATCCGCTACTACTATCTACTACTACAACATTACAGCCTATTTACGTCCCACTGCTGGGCACAGGCCTCCTCTCGTATCGAGAAAGTTTGGGATATAGTCCCCAAGCGGTCCCAGTGCAGATTGAGGACTTCACAGACATCCTTGAATTACTTCGCAGATACGAATAGGATTCCTCGTGATGTTTTCCTTCACCGAAAAGCTCAGCTTAATCATAGACATAGGTAAGTAAACTTAGATATGCGTGCGAGCCGGATTCGAACTCCCGGCCCTCTGCTTGTGAGGCCGAGGTGGGACCACTAGGCCACCACGGCTTCTTGATAGATCATCCATCCATTGAGAATTAGGTAAGGTTGAGTTTTACATAAATTCGTTGCTTTAACTACTTATTTAAAAAAGAACATTCATTAGATTATGACATTGGCATGGTCATGTTCTTTACAATAAATTGAAGGTAAATCGGTATTGGCCCAAATTTCGGTACCTAAAGAAGCCTTATGGAGGAGATGATTACTAAATATTTGTATTGACAAGTTATTAAAAACGTCTACGTAGTATCGAACACATATCGATGGAAGCGAGCGATGGGGGCCAGAAAGTTGCCTTGTTAAGATATGTGAAGGTTGACACGCTTGAACTCTGTCGCGTCCACTACGTGTGTAGTCTGCTAACAAGAGTTTCGGGGTTGGTGCGCAGGTCGCGGGCAGCCGTAACGAGCGGGTCGCCGCGGTCACGCCGCACAATGCCTCGTTTGCGGCACAATACCGCCCCCTCGCGGCCCACTTCATTACGCGCGCATTGTGCCACACACCGTGTATACCCAGATGTAGTTGGTTGGTCCAGGTGATCCACCGCTGGCGGCCTTTGATCAAAGATCACGGTACATACATACGTACTCAACTATTAATTAGGCCTGTGTCTTTATCGATAAAATAATAAACCTTTTGTAATTTTATAACAACATATTGTTTTATATGTCTCGCCTCGACAAACAATAAATAGGTAAGTAAGTACTTACTCGTCATTCATTGAATCTGCTAAATATTCATCAAGGTAACATTTGATTAAATTACAAACACAAAGTGTAGAATTAGACGTATATTTATGAACGTACCAAACGTCTAATCATTGATCATTCTTGAGGCTCATGACGCTCCCGGCATACGTCCATTATTGGGCGAATTAAAGCAATCAATCACAATGAATCGACTTCTAATAAACAGCTAAGGGAATATTAAATCACTGGCTATTTAAACATCGAATAGCTAATAATGGTTGAGGAGATAATATCATGAGGTGAGTGGAATGGCATTGCGCGATCGAGCCTATACAATGGGCGTAGGAGCAACCGAGCAACCGAACCGGCGTCCGCGCACAATGGAGAGCTAATTGTGCGTTGACAGCCCGCCAGATACCTTCTTTGTTACTTACAAGTATTTAACTTCAATGGTAAGCACCTACCTACATGTAAACACTTTTGATGCATTGTCTTATAACAATGAGAATGACTTTATAATTATAAGTACATTCTATGATTTAACTATACTAGAATAACTCAATCACACTATAGTTCTCAATAGTTCAATCACAGGCCTCAATTTTCAAATTATATAGTTAGTAATCAGTTAAAAACAAGATATAAAAGACACTATCACCGGGACTTAATCGCGTAAAAACTATTTATATTTTACCTCGACGTAATAGGGAGGATGGTTTCAAGTTATCGACGTCGTGGAATCCAGTGATCAGCAAGTGTAAGCGACGAGATACCCCTTCGGATAAATCTGCGGACATTGTTAGTGTTGTGTGCCGGCCTGTTGACATTCCGAGTGACATTAATAAAAATCAAGTGCAGGTAGTTCGAACCACCCGCGCGACAAGAAAAATATGCTGATAGCGTCACTTCAGTGTTCTCGTGACCACGGCCGTTGCATTGCGGCCGAAACGTCGAGGTAAAATATAAATAGTTTTTACGCGATTAAGTCCCGGTGATAGTGTGTTTAATATGAGTGTGTATCGCGAAAGTTTGAGACAATGTAAGATATAAAAGAACAGGACCCAATAAAGGGTGTACTGTACCTACCTCTAGTCTGGCCAAAGTAGTGCGGAACCCAAAACTCAAGAGCGTCATGAATCTCCGAGCATCAACGAGCCGTGAGATTGATGGTGATTACTCTCTATGAGATTCCCGAAATCACCCGTTGTCCGTGATTACGTAATCAATCTCCGTCCAGCGCGCGGCCTTTCATCGGGCGGCGCGGGCGCATCTCGTATTCAATAGCCTTTTACACCTTTTTGCGTAATTATTTAAGCTCGCTTATTATATTTAGGCGTTAATGGCTCTAAAATGAACACGATTCTTGATGGCTCTCCTTCATCCCACCGCATTTTGAATAATCGACGTTCGAGTAGGTATGGGGTTAATTTTGGAATTAAATGCATTTTTAAATGAATGGCGAATCTTTTGTTTTAAGCTATGGAGTTTAATTATACTTCTGGGAAATGTTTCGAGGGTTCATTAAATACGAGGTATGCATCAACGTTACGTCAACTGTTAAAGATAACTGTTGGATAAGTAGCCAGTCGCAGTGGTCAGAGTATGCGCGGGCGCACGGTAGCTGACAGCGCGCTCGCTCGAATCGCGACGTGCGTGGGTGCACTCATTGTGCACACTTCATTTTCTCTCATTCAAGTCACAAACAGGAGCTGCTCAACATTTTAACATTAATCATTTTCAATCGCAAATCCATTCCATCCGGAGAACTACTAAAAATCACCCAATTGAAATAAATGGCATTTTAAAGTGCGATACACCATGGGCCAATTATTAAGAGATAGGTTACGTAATTGCGTTTTATGACGTGCGCAGGCAGCTGACGTGCTATCGCGCCCGTTACAGCGCGAGCCGCCCGAAATGCCCATCAACACCTCCCCGCATCTCAAAAGTTCACAAAAAAAACCGACAAATCATTTGATTGCTCTTGTTGATTTTAATTGATCAACATATGCATGGTACCTAGGTAAGTTAAAAAAAAAACTGAGAAAGATGTTTCAATATTAATTCCACCGAGTTTTACAACTGAATTATTTTTCTCGAGCAATTTAAATTAATCTACTAATAAATAAACGTACATGTATTATGGTAAGTGTTAATATATTTATTCAACACGCACATGGCGCGACGCGCGCGCCGCTGCCGCTCGCGATTTACTCACAAATTAAATGACCGACTAAGCCGGCTTCGTAAATATTCTTCGTCTTTAATTTCGTTTGTATTTATCATCAGCCGAGAAGCCGTGGTGGCCTAGTGGTTTGACCTACCGCCTCTCATGCCGAGGGTAGGGGGTTCGATTCCGGCTCGCACCTCTAAGTTTACTTATGTGCGAAATTCAATTTGAATTTACCACTGAGCTTTTCGGTAAAGGAAAAACATCGTGAAGAAACCTGCACGCATCTGCGAAGTAATTTAAACATGTGTGTGTGAAGTCCCCAATACGCAGTGGGCCCGCGTTTGGACTATAGTCCAAACCCTCTCGTGATGAGAGGAAGCCTGTGCCCAGCAGTGGGCCGCAAATAGGCTGTAGTAGTAGTAGTATTTATCTTCGTTTCATTCCCTAAATATGACGACTACGATAATTATCGACCCTCCGTTCTTTGAATAAATTTAAACTTCTGACCATTTTATTGTTTGTTTCCATCGAGTTTTGTTTATTGCACCCAAATTATAAATTGCTTACTTATCTACTCAGTTATATTAATCGGTGAATAACAAAAATAATCCTGTAATAAAAATACAGCAGCGGTTTATTGTTGGGCACGGAGGCACCTGTTGGAAGACGCCCTAGCGGCAAAAACTGGCATTATAACCGCCTGTAATCGACAGTAATCATTGACTGCAATAACTGTCAAAACGGCACTAAATATTGTTTGTTAAATGCCATATTCTTTTGCGTTTTTTAACGGTCGACACCTTTTGAGAGCCTCAAAGGCGTGTAGGAGCTAATCAAAAGGTGGGACAGGTCAGGTGGCGCAGCGTGCGCGTGCGACTCACGAGGAAACACAGGAATGGAACATCTTTGAACATAACGTTTTGTAATTATAAGATAAGACATGAATTCGAAGAGTTCCTGATTAAACTAAAGCAATGAAAATGAAAAATGAAAATGAAAAAATCTTTATTGTTATAAGTAGGGTTACACAAAGATATTGAATGGAGCATCCGTTTAAGTATAAAAATACCTATGTTAGGCTGCCCCGCTCTTCCTTAATTACTAGTTGTATTGTACTACTTCTCGTAATAGGTAGGTTAATTTTATGTAATATATATTTTATATTTATTAATTTATGTATATATATATATAAAATAAGCAATATGTGTATAACATGCGGAATATCAATTGTTTTATCCCAAAAAATATAGATAGGTACCTACCTACTTATTCTAATTGTGATTATTCTTTATGTGATTATTGAAAGTGTTATTCTAAGATATACTTTCAGCATTGAGAAAATCATTTTTTAAAGTCATACGAAAAGAAACATTGTTGAAAATAAAATCCGCATGGCCATAATTATTATAAAATTTCATAACCACAACAAGAAATATAGCAATAAGGTTGTTAACATTTATAAACGTTGTGGGATATAAAATGAGCACGTTATGGCTCAACATTCAAATATTTTGGAACTCATTGTCCCAAAAGGTTGGGCATAAATCGTCGACCAGTTAGTTTCCTGTAACAAAGTCCACTCGGCAGTAAAGTGGCCGCTTGTAAATCAAAACGACAAATCGAAAAAATCAAAAATAAAGAAATCGAGACGGGCCGACATTTCTCGCGCCGCGCCTGACGTGCCGCTCGACGATATTATCGAAGACTTGTCCTGCTAGTCGGTTGAGTCTTCATCTGACCGGGATGGCGGAAATAGCATGCCACAGACAGGAAAACGCCGTTCAAATCATACTTTGATTGAAAATATGTATTGCAAGTAAGCACTTTCACCTAATAATAAGTCTGTAGAACTGGCGTCGTAACTTGAAAATTTAATTCGGATTTAACCCGATAACTACCTACTGGTCGTAGTGCAACAAAACTTTGTATGGAGGTAGCTATTATAACACTGGTCAACATAAAGGCTATTTTTTATCCCGGAAAAACGCATAGTTCCCGCGGTAATGCTATTACCGAATTCCACGCGGACGAAGTCGCGGGCAGAAGATGGTATTTGAAATATATCTTTCATGATTCATGATATTTCTAGCAAATAAAATAAAAATTGCCTTTCTATACACGTACTACTGCACGTATCTATCACTATATGCAATACATATTGCAGTTAATAGGATTTATTTACTAAAAAAGTAATTTTGATTGCGTGTCGTTAAGGAAATAAATATTGCGATACATTTTACATCCTGCTTCAACACTTTGGAACTGAAATCCTGAACGAAAAGGTTTATCTTTTAAAAAATATCTTTAATAAAGAGATAATAACTTACAAGAAAGATGAATGTTAGCACTTCAAGATTGACCAAAGAACAACTCAATATCACAGAAGGAGGGGTCATATACAGAACGTCAAAACAGGGTATTTCCTGTAGGCAGTGCAATAGTTAACGGCATGGCATAATACTTAACTTGTGTTTTCATCATACAGGTTGCAAGTGAGAATTTGTATGTAAAGGTCCTGAAAGAAATTAGGCCTAAAACCTTTTAAATTTGGACTGTCTACAGGAAAGATATGAAACCTTTACTCATACAAAAAATGTGTATGACCCAGAAACATTATGGATTCCTAACAAATATTGTCAAAAAAACAAATGTTATCGTCTACAAAAACAAAATAAACAGAGTGGAAGATAAAATAATTCGCAAGGAAAATTAATAGACAATACATTGTAGAGCAATTTAAAAACACGCTCCGTCACCCTCCCCTTGTAAAATTTGTCCCTGATATCCCATTTTGATTAGGAGGGCTGATTTATCTCTTGTTCAGGCCGGCTGTGAAGATTACACGTTGTTGATACTTTATATTTTAAATAAAAATACTTACGTGTCTCTACCAATATTTACGAATAAATGAATGGCTTAATTATGTAAAGTAGGAATTCCAATGCGATCAATTATGAAAACAGCACTTTCCGAATTCGATAAACGTGTTTTACGGTAGTCCTGAGACTTTAGCTGTTTCTCTAATTTATTGGTTTAAATGTTAAAAGAACGTATTTTTTAAATAAACCTCAGGTCAACGTACCAAGATCGATCAGTCACATTATAACTTGAGGGCCGAGGGTAGCAATAGCGCCCCTATTCCCCGGAGATTGAATCCTCCGGCTAGTGATTTAGACTAACTGCACTTGTTGCGATTCCGGGCCATCCCCAAATCTGTGCAAACATATGACACGGGACTAATAAGAGGATTATACTGTACACTTGCAGCACTAATCGCTTTTGTTCTACTGCTGTGCACTTTATTGGGTAATTTTGTCGATGTGGTACTTAACTAGATAGTGATTAAGAACAAAATCAATTTCTGCTTGATCCTTTAGTATCTAATAAATGAACAAAACTCTATGGTTCTCAATAATTCTGTACCAGCGCGTACATACAAGGGACAATGTAAAATGGCAAGTTAATTCGTCATATACTTACCTAATAGATTTTACTGGTTCCCTACTTTTATGGATATACTCGTGAAAAGGTAAACTCGGAATGCAGAAGTAAGTGATGTAGATCAAATCTACATCCTTATTGTTAGTAACCTATTTACTACTCCACTTATGAAAATGACGTCTTTTATCGCGAACTTCGCCTCACGGGTAGGTAATAAATATTGCCATCATTGAATAAAATATGTCCATAAACAGAACTGTTATTGTAGGCCATAAAGTGTTGGGAATAAATGCTTGATAATAAAATAAAAAACATTAACGTGAAGGTGAGTTATTATTTTACAGTAGGTATAATGTCTGTAGTGAGCAGCGAGGAAATTAGATATGTTTAAAGTCGGTTAAAAAGTCCATGTTTTACTCGTACAGGTCTCGCGAGAGGCGATCTGCCTGTTGGGCCCGGCCGTACACAATGTCAATTTTCCGCTCACCGCCACCGACTAGGCAATTATTTAGATAAACCTCTCGGCGTGACTATAAAAACATCTTCCCCTCCCCCTCGGTCCTGTTTGTTGTCTTTGGGGCTTTGTGAATTTATAGCCGGGCATTACGCTGCTGGTTAGGAAAAAATGTACTTTTAATTTATCTCGTTAAAGGGTTGAGGGACGCGCGGGTTCGCGAAGTAATTATTCCGGAATTGGCCACTTTGGCTGATGAATTCGTTCCGATGAACCCTTTGTTCGTGTGATTTTAGAGTGGATTAATTAATTTTAGGTTTGATCTTCGGGAAGTGAAAGATTGCATTAGGTTGATGATCCGGGGAAATCTCACTTTTCTGGAGTATTGTGATGACTTTCTTAAATGAGTACTGAGACGTAGTGGATAGAGGGTAAGTAAGTTGAACGCAGCATGTCAAAAAATAGCATTAGAAACTATTTTTTTAGTAAAACATAACTATAATGTTTTAATCGTTTTACACTGGTAACTGTGTGGATTTGACATTGTTTTGTATTTTAGCCAGATTAAAGTGGTAAATTTCAAGCTTGCCTCTTTTTCCCTATGCCAACTTACGCTAGCCAGACTCTAGCGATGGGCCTAATAAGTAAGCTCAGGTTCACCCAAAGGGACGTGAGTGCTGTGCTCACTCAGAACTAGGCTCATCTATGTATCTCGGAAAATTGACAAAATGAAATGACAGTTAACGTGGCAGATTGCTCGCATAACTGGTGATCAATGCGGCCAGAAAGTTCCCAATTTCCAAAGCAATATTCTGGTGAAGGTCGTGGGAATCCGACAGAGGCGTGAGAGCTGCGTCTTTCCATCCAACATCGACTTTTCTGGGTGGCGACCTTGTGGGAGGTCAACACGTAACAGCAATGGCAAGCAAATCTTTCAACTAAAATAACATTTACCTGCCGGTTTTGGTGATGATCATCTCGGTTCCCAGGTCGTGGAACTTGTCCCAGAGCTCCTTGGTCTCGAGCTGGCAGTCGACGGACAGCAGCTCCTCGCAGTTGCAGGAGGCCGGCGGAGGCGCGCGCGCAGGGGACGGCGTGTCGCGCTCCCCTAGCTCTGCCAACCAACGATACTTATTTAGTAAACTAATTACCCTACTCTAACATTATTGTCTAAGAGCTTATAAAACATGAATTGAGATAAGTATATAAAATAACTTAAAAAAAATACTACTGGAAGAAATTTCTACGCGATATATATATTCTCAACTCTATATAGCGATGAGCGACAAGCAAGTTAAGGTAATTAATAATTATTGTCAAACTCGACTGCGTAAAACATCGTAAACTCTGGTATAACCGGAGTTACTTTCATAATTACAATGAATCTATAAAGACATCGGTAACCTCAATGTTAAATCCCTCATGCAATGTATATTTCTGTTCTATTTCTGGAGCAGCCACAAAAAACAGTGTGAATTTTGTAAAAAATAGGAATATATATACAATATAGTTAATTATAGGTATTTCTTAGACAAGGCAGCACGCAGCTTGCTTGTCTATTTAGAAATTGTATAACCTTTAGGACCTCAATACAACGGAATAGGGTGCAAAAGTGTAAACTATATCTTCGACGTCGACGGTATCCATATTAATATTATAAATGCGAAAGTAACTCTGTCTGTCTGTCTGTCTGTTTGTTACCTCTTCACGCTTCAACCGCTGGACCGATTGAGATGAAATTTGGCATGAAGATAGTTAGGGGTCCCGGGAAAGGACATAGGCTACTTTTCATCCCGGAAAAATGCATAGTTCCCGCGGGAACGCGATAACCGAGTTCCACGCGGGCGTAGTCGCGGGCAGAAGCTATAATCAATAACTCAATTAACCAAGCAATCCCCTAAAAATTAAGATTCTGCTATTTTTTCCTCAATTAGCATTCGATGAAATGTATTCGTACGTCTCATCTATCTTTTGTTCTCGCTATCCCATCGTACATGTAGTACTTATAATAGTCGCGAAATAACAATGGAAATGATCTAGTGAACTGGGTTCATTTTACGATGATATGCACTATAACCGGCGTCTGTAACGATTATCATCGTCTACACATACTCAATCGCATTATGATGTGAACCAAATTGTATGAGAAAACTTGTTTATTATGCTAACAATCCCAGTAATCACAAGTTCAATTTATTTTTTTGCATCACGATGAATGACTATAAAGGCGAGGCGACGCATTTCAAAAGAACTACCGACTTATCTTTACATGTTTAGAAATCATGAAAACGATGGAAGCAGCGATATGATCATATTAACATAGAGATGAAATTCATAATTACAACAAGGCTTTATGAAGTGTATCTTTATGGCAGTCTACTCTACGTTAAATAACAACTTGCCTCGAAATTGCAAAAATAAGCCATTTTCAAGGAGTTCAATTTCCGTAATAGCCACTAACTTTTGTATAAGTGAACCACTTACGTATGTATTAACCGTGACTTTAAAAACCTAACTCATTAAACTACAAAAAAATATTCTTAAATTGAACATTATGTTACAAAAGTTATAACTGTACATTTAATTTTCCACAGTCTTATTAATTTAATTGGGATTTCGAAATATGATGTTGCGTCAATTCTTGTCTAGTCCATGTAGATTAAGTTTACTACAATATAAAAATATTTAGCCACACATTCGTATTACCTTCAGATATAAACGTCAATACCTACAATGAAAAATGTACTAGGTGGTTAAAGATTATTAAGAAATAATATTTCGAATATTACCTACAACTAATTAGGGGTAGGTAAGGTTACTTTTTAGGGTTCCGAAGTCCACAAGGAACCCTTATAGTTTCGCCATGTCCGTCCGTCTGTCCGCACTATTGCTCGGAGATGCTTAGGTCTAGAGAGCTGTAATTTGGCATGAATATGCATATTAGTTATGCTGACAAAGTGGTACAATAAAATTTTGAAATATTTTTTTTTATAGGGTACCTCCCCTACTCATAAAGTGGGGATGTAATTTTTTTTTCTTGCATACCCCATGGTGCGGCATATCGTTGAATAGGTCTCGAAAAAATATTGTGGGTTTGTTAAAACCATTTTTTGATTAAGTGATGCGTTTGTGAAATATTAAGCTTTAAAGTGCTATTTTTTGTTAGAGTCACGTGTCCCCCCCCCCCCTGCCAGCTAAATGGTGGTATTTGGATGGCTGAAAAAAATCACGGTTGTGGCATATATAACGTAGTTGAAAGGAAAACTATCAGAGCTAAGTAGGCTGTACAAACTTACGAGTAATAGTCGACCAACTTATAATGATGATTTTTCTCGAGCAGCAGGGGAGTCGGGCGGGCACGTCACACCACAGGCTAGCTAGATGCTAATAAGTCTTAGAAAGGTACTGTGGGCATCGTCAACTTCGGAACCCTATAATTTGCGCGTGGCCCGACACGCACTTGGCCGGTTTTTTATATTAATAAAAAATACGATAAGCAAACTGATTTCGCTTGTCATCAATTCATGATGACAGTTAGGTAACTAAACACTTGTAAAAAAAATTATACAATTAGGTACTCGGACCTATTAGCTAAATATTTAATCAGTAATTTTTTTTTTGTGTTTAATACAAACACAAAAAAATGGTAATTTTAAATAATTTCCTGATTTTTAAAACGCCTTATCCACGAGTGACAGGTGCCAACTGTCAAAGTAGTCACTGTTGATTACCTTCCATTACACTGCGTTGAATAACAACCAGTTGCTTATTCGAATGTTTTTAAACGACCTCACCAGAAACTTATTCAATTTCACTTTTTTCATTTCAGTTAGTAGCACTATGTTGCTTGGTAGCTTAGATGATTACGCAATCATCTAAGCTACCAAGCAACATAGTGCTACTCTGCAGATTAATACGCATTAATCTGGTCTTCACAACAAGAACAAAGTTCCACAACTTCCAGGTCCAGGGCTTCTTGGAAATAGACAGATCAGCTAACAGAGGGGTAACCTTGCAGCTGTAGTAGTCTGCTGATCTCCCTAAACAACAAAAACAGCGACTCGAAAGACCTTTCGTTCGAGTCACCCCCGCTGTTGAACATTCACATCTATTTCTTAAATCAATTGAGAACTGGAGACAGGGAGACTTAAAGAGACTATTACAGATGCTGATAAGTTACTTAAGAAGGGTGCAGGACATGGTGCGGTCCGGTCTGACCCATCACCCTCGCTGTCAGAACACTGCTCCATCCCCACTTCTTTAGTCTACTTTTAGAACTTCAGTTGTCGAGAGAGATCGTCAGATGGATCTACTACTGTCGTTGCTAGGTTTTTATGCCACTGAGTAAACAAACGAGCTCAGACTACCTGATGGTAACCAGTATGTAAATGCCATAAACAATTAGAATCCTATCACGAGGACTCTGGTGGAATGCCTCTATGCTAAGGATTTCACCGGTTGTCTGTTAACAATGTTGCTTAACGGTAGACGCAAGACTGTGGTAAGTAATGATCCTGACGGATGACATTCTGTGGTTCTACTTCTACCAGGATTAGAAGAAGAGGAGCTACCTGAGGAGGGTGCAGGAGAGGGGGCGATCCGGTCAGACCCGTCACCCTCGCCGTCAGAACACTGCTCCACGTCCACATCCACGTCCTCTTCAGGTGGGGGCGACCGGCAGCTGGACGCGGGTGAGCTGAGGGATGCTGGGGAGCTCTGTCTTGACACCGAACCTGTTGACAAGGAGATCATCATTAGGATCATCACAAGGTTGTATTGGTTACCATGCTCTCGTCTTCCGCAACTCTATCTGTATCTAACCATCAGATTACCTTTTTCTACAATTCTTCAGGAGTTTCTTCCATAAAAAAAATATCTATGAAATGGGTCTTTTGTGTAGCTTAACTAATGCCGATCATTATATTATAGGCTGGTTAGGTCAATATCTCGACGAAGCAGATGAGATTAGAAAGAAGATACTTTTCAACTTTGATACAAAAGTTATGCTACAATTTAGGTGCATAATGTCATAAACCAGTCCAACGAGCCCATTTTCACGCCGATGAGCACACATGATGCAACGTGTCAGTTACTTTATGTAAAAACGTGTTTCACGCGAATCTTTCTGCATACAAGTAAAAAATTATTATGACACATAACAAAATGAGCATAAGTGTTTTATTTGGCGTTTCTCCGGTATGAGGTTAGTGCAACGGTAAGCGACTGGAGCATGTCGACACGGTAGCAAAAAATACCCATAAAAAATATGGAGTTACAGTTTCGTTTGCAATATTGCAGCTTGGTAAATCCAGCCGCTATAAATTACCAATTGAATTTCCTGAGGTATTCACGTTTTATCATTGGTATGGAAATCATTAAGTAACTATTGAAAAGGTTGTCTTTTTAAGAGAAAAACATAACATATTCCAGGATTCTAGGTCAATGCTAGAATTAGTTAGTCGTTATAGATCCTAAATTAATATACCAACTATTTTAATTAATGTAAACTGTGACATTATTATCCAAACCCATATCAGATCCCTATTGGATTGTGAGATTCATATGTTGCTTGCAGTTGACATAACAATAATTTGAAAGGGTGCAGTATCTAATTGGAAAAATTAAAGTGGATGATTTAAAGTATGCATTCCCTTTTCAAAGACATTTAGACTTTTTTTTAAGTTCTGACAAAGTTAGGTAATTACCTAATGCAAACAATAAATTCAGAATAAAGACGAACAATACAACAATGCAACAAAAACCAGCTCCAAACTATTTGCATGAATCAATCAATCAAATTAAGTTATTTATTTGGCTTTTAACACATTTTTCACCGACACCAGCAGTAACATTTAACAAGTTATATTATAGGTATTATAATAGCTCTATACCTACTATGGAGATGTTTAAACTGCCGATGAATGATAATGACTTAAAAATAATTGTGTATAAAAGTGAAAAAGACTCCACTGTACCTATGTCTTCATATTTAAAAGAAAGAGGGTATTTATTATTTTATTACTGGAAGTTATCATGTATTATCTTTGATTTTCATAAATGTAATAATGTAATTTATAAAATAGTAAACTGGTAATAGGTAACTTGAGTAACTACGCGTAAGGCGTTTTGCAGTAGGTGACCCTTATAACTGGACCTAAATAAAAAAAAACGTAGTCTTAAATACCTCAATTGATCATAACCTGAAGCCGTGGTGGCCTAGTGGTTCGACCTACCGCCTCTCATGCATAGGGTCAGGGGGAAGGGCTCGCTCCTCTAAGTTTACTTATGTGCGAAATTCAATTTGAATTTACCACTGAGCTTTTCGGTGAAGGAAAACATCGTAAGGAAATTTGTACGCATCTGAGAAGTAATTCAAAGATGTGTGTGAAGTCCCCAATCCGTACTGGGCCCGCGTGGGGACTATAGCCCAAGCCCTCTCGTGATGTGCCCAGCAATGGGACGCAAATAGGCTGTAATAGCAGTAGTAGTAGTAGTTAAATATATACACACTTTAAGTATGTACAAGGCATTTTATTTTTATTTGCGTGTCGCAGCAACCCGTCGATGCAAGGAGTATCCGTTCCACACAATTAATCCGAAATAACGTCCTCGCTGCAACACGACGCCTGCGCCGGGGCATAGCTGCTCCAATTAGCATTCGGGCCCTTGTAGTTCTGCTGGATTTTTATACGTATCACAACTATTCCTCCAGGATACATAATTGCCACAATATTTCAATGGACGTGCTCCATTTCTTCGTGTCAAGAAAATATTTTCAGAATGACTAACACCTTAAAATGAAAAAAAGAAGATTGTGTTAATTCGAAATGTATTTAAAATGATGACTGCTATTGCTACATAATTTGGAATAATTTATTCCGTAATGTTTATATTAACAATATTTATTCTAACATTAAATGTCGGTAATTGCTGCACTGATGGAGTAATCCAATACTAAGTATCTAATATACACGGTGGGTCAGAAAATATGGCAAATAATTAACCCACAGTATCGGCTATCGATTCTAAGTATATTGTATAGGTCTTTAATTTTTTTTGAGTTGGTAATAAAATACTTGTATATGGGATTGGTTGTGTGAGCGACGCCTGAATCCTATACAAAATAATTTTTTTTACCAACTCAAAAAAAAATAAAGACCTATACAATATACTTAGAATCGATGGCCGATACTGTGGGTTAATTATTTGCCATATTTTCTGACCCACCATGTATATACCTATTTGTAATCACGTTGGTTCTCGAAAACGGCTCGTACAATTTCGATGAAATTTGGTATATAGAGATTTTTGGAGATGAGAAATCGATCTAGCTAAGACGCATACCTAGTAAAAATCATTTCAGCTATTTTCATTCGAGAAAAGCAAGTTGTCTAGACTAAATAAATAAATACATACCTACATTCACATTTTAACCATGAAACAGATTTTCTCAAACATGCAATGAAATTTTGATATTATGTTCTTCTTATTAGCCTGGTAAGTATCACGTTTCAGGCGCGGCTAGACAATTGGTCTATAATCAAATTTCATACAAACGTGGCAGGCCTAGGCCGGCAACTCACTTTTTTTAAATTTCCATTTGATATATTTGTGACACAGCATCTTGGCATTCCGCCATTTAAAAAAAGCTATAAACAATATAGCTATTAAAAAATCATGAACCATATTTGCTACATACGTATCGCAATTTTATTTTATTTATGTATAAAAGACAAAATATATTATATATATTATATATTATACTCGGCCTGCAACATCCTCCTTCCCGGCCTCTGTAGTAATGTACTATTATTTTCTTTGCACTAATAAAAGAAGGTATCTCATTCGTGCCTTTAAGTTGAACAGTTGATTTTGCAAATATGACAACTGACATAATCATATCTCATGTATTAGACATAAACGGGCGAACCAAAAAAGCTTTATATCTACCTGTATCTAATTATATCGTAGGTGTCATAGAAACCAAACGGAGTTTTCTATTTCCTCCATTGTCTTTTTACGGTAACAATTAAGGAATATTTGTATGTTTGTAAATGTTTTGTATAACTATAGTAAGTAACTGTTTATTTAAATACAAAAATATACATAGTAAAATGGAGCCAGAAATATAATTGCTGATCCATTTCGTCGTGATATTTTTATAATGCGGTAACATAAATTAGAAGTAGGTAATATAAAGAAGGTACCTATCTACATTTGTTTTCTTTTTTTATATTATTCTTTAATAAAGGTTCATAAATTATCCTTAACCTGCATTAAAATCAACATTCAATATGTATATTCATATTTCCAAGTTAATAAATATTTAATTGTCAAAATTGGTCGGTTCAAATATTCATTTCATAGATTATTTAGGTACTTCTAGGTATCTAATACCTTGTCGCCTTTATATAATATTCAGTACCCAGTACCTAAGGCGTATAGGTAATACCTACGTGAGTACCTAAATGTGATAGTTAAACAATAATAACAGGTGTAAATAGTAATCAATTGTCCAATAAGTAATGTTATAAGTATTTTTATACTGTTAGTGTTTAATGATGGTAAATTTACGTACGAATACAAAAAACCTAGGTATGAATATAAATATCTAATACATATCTTGGGACATTTCACACAAATTAACCTAGCCCCAAACTAAGCAAAGCTTGTACTATGGGTGTAGACAGCCATATAAATACTTACATAGAGAAATACATACATATGTATATAAAATTATAAATACTTAACATACATGACTCGGGTACAAACATTTGTGCTCATCACACAAAGTTTGCCCAACCCGCGACCGTCGGAACAGTGAGCAGGATCTCTACCAACTGAGCCAAACTTGTTGTCAAATGGAAAAATAACATTTGTTTCAATAAATGAAATGAACCTTCCATACAACTGTTTACGTCCGAATAATAATAACCTTTTTAATTTACGTACGAATAATAACAACCTTAGGTGTAAATGGAAACAAAAACATTTGTTTCGATAAATGAAATGAAACTTCCGTACTGTTTCGTATTTCGGTTATGCTGCTGCTACTTTCATCATTACCTAAAGAATTACTGCGTACCAAGTACTTGGTTGAATGGAATAATGAACGGTTATCATGGTTTTCACTTCACAGCGCTATTTTCCGACGCATCATGAAAAATCGAGTTGACGCTGAAAGAAACCTTTCGGCGTGTTTTTTTTTTCTTTCATATTTGTATTTGTAATTTATAAATGTGTTTACCAGTGAGTGGCGGCGAGCGAGCGACGGGGCTCCGCTCGCCGCGGGCCATGATGGCGGCGATGGAGAAGTCCGTGGCGCGGGCCTTCGCCTCCGCGACCATCCTGGCCTGCGACCAGCCCTCGCCATCCATCAAACGAAACTACTCTGTCCACACAACTGTCTCCTCATCGCAGGAAAGTTCCACTTTTGTATCACGGTCTGTTACAGTACACTTTCGGAACACATCGCATGTGCCGCGGGGGCCGCACGGTCGGGCCGAGCGAGGAGCGCGACTGAGCGCGGCGGCGCCGGCGGCGGGCGGGGCTCCGCCTCCCAGCGCTGGCTCCCCCCTAACCCCCCACTACGACCTCTCCTTCACACTTTTCATACGCTCACGAATATTATTTTAAATTTTAACAGAACAGGTGATGGCTAGAAATGTTTGCAATTTGATTTTGCAGTCGTGGCTTAGTTTGACATTTAAAATTTTTATTGAAATTTTACTCCAAATTAAAGTTATAATACTCATTAATATTTGTTAAAAGAAATGAACGCTAGCAAATATATTCAAAAAATATCCCGCTGAATTAAATTGTGTTTAGAAACGGAAAGAAAATTGATAACAATCAACTCCAAATAAAAACGCTCGCGCATTGGAAGTGCGCCGCCCATAAAACAGATGAGAGTAAAGCGAGACAGAGATGGTACAGTTTATTTAAGTTTACGTGGACTAGAATGGGACGCAAGATTTGTCCGCGCACCGTCCGGCAATGTTTAAGCAGCGCGAGGGTTGAAGTGTAATGGCGGGAAATTCCGAACGCAAAAACCGTTGAATTACAACATGTATCAACAAAAAAACTGCGGAAAATCATTCACGAACCAGTAAATATTTAATTATTGTGTCACAGACTGTTAAAATAAATATACTTATATCGCAATCGCGTTATTTATGGGAGAACCAAGAATGACATTAAAATTTTAAGCACATCGTTTTACTTTTATAACAATCTTGTATTCTTGAAAATGTTTGATGAGTTAGCCAGCTTAAATAAAACGGTTTTTTTTAATGCGGTATCTACGATCTCTACCACATGTTCTGTGACGTGAGCTAGAGAGCTACAAATCTTCTTAATCTCAAATTACTTACTTCTAAAAATACCCCCCTAATGAATAGTCTGAAATAATTACAGACTACCCACAAATAAAATCATGGATATCCATTATTATTGATATAAGGATATATTTGAAAATTTTGGTTTCTATATATTACGAACGTTGCTAATTAAAAACAAAAGTACTGGTGTTCAAGGTGTGTAGGTATTCGTATTGGAAAACAATTGTTGAACAATACGAAGGCTATCAGTTTATAATTATCTATTGACAGAGATAAAACGAACCTTTATAATTGCTTAACTTATTAGATAGGTCACGCCAAGGAAGTGGAAATGACTATCGATGGTAAAATACCTATTGGAAAGTCTAATTATTAACGATTAGTTTTAAAACTCTCATGATGTGCCCAGCAGTGGGACGCAAATAGGCTGTGGTAGTAGTAGTAGTAGTAGTAACAGTTCATGTAGCAGTGCGTGCCTGAACTAACGGTTCCTCCGAGCAACGACTGTGAAAGTCGCCAGAACAGAATCCGTGGCCGGGGGTGACGTAGAACCTTTCTGAGTAATGAAACTTGAATTAGGTGTATATGTCCAGTAGAGGGCGTTTTTCGGCTAACAAGATGATGACGATGATAAAAGAAAGATTGATAAGAAATAAATAGATAAAATACTTACATTATGAGGTCAAGCTCTGTTTTTGCCCGTTTATTTCTTTAACTTGGTCAAAGTAAGTAGAATCTAAGAGGTGTACCTACCTACATCGGTACTTATACAAAAACGACTGTAGATTTTTTTTTCTGTGTTTTTTTAATCAAATAAAAGTAACTTTAATAATAGACGCTTTTATTTTACTAATCATACGTATTACGCGTGACACATTTTAGCATATCTTACCAGAATATTTAATCTGGTTCAATAGTTTGACGTGACAAACAAACAATCACTTTGGCATTTATATAGATTACTAATAAAAACAACAATAAGCATGCATGTAAAGTAACAGTATAGTTCAATAATAATACCGACTATAAGTGAGAATAAAACGGTTTTTCGCCCGAGGCGCTCATCTGGTTTTACATATAGAAACCATAGGGAAGTTACATGATACAAAGTGTTCCAAGATATTCAAACAATATCAATAAGTACTATAGTACCTACATAATGAAAGAAAGAAAATGTTTCTTCTTATTCCCAGACCAGCGTTAATTTTCAATATTTCAAGCGAGCAGCGTATACCTAGTAGGTACCTACCTAAATGTAAAATATTTCTTCGCAAAGGTGAGGTTATTCAAAAATTAAACTAAATTACGAAAGACATTAGCCTTAGTTGGGTTGAGTCGGATTATCTCTGTCGTAATACGTCTATTGTTTCTGAGATCTGAGAATATATAATTTTACAATATAACGTAGGTACAACGCCATTCAGGGTTTCAGGAATTCATGGCGTTCAGTGAAAGAACAAAGACGAAGCCTGGAGCGATCTGAGAATTCATTAACCATGTAAGCTGTAAAATACACTGGCTTTGATTGAACTAAGAGACTGGTGCTTTCTTTAGTTCATATTTTCATAGGTAAAATTTGTCTTCAAGCTCTTTCATAAATTAATCCAAAATGTGGGGCAAATATTTCAATATTTGATAAAAACCTGGATTTTTGTCGCTTGTAGACTTGTCTCTAAATGTTTCTGAGTAAGCATGTATCACCGCATCGTCAATTACCATCAGGTGAGATCGTGGTCAAATGCTTGCTTATAATAATAATAATAATAAAAAGTTTCTGCCTACATGAAATACCGAAATAACCTACTTTTACATTTTTAAAAGTGTCAGTCTAAAGATATTGTATTTAGTGTTAAGGTTTTCTGGGGCCTACGTGCCTATATATTCACGAATTGATTAATATCATTATTAGAACAATGACTCGATTTTTTTTTTAAATTTAAAATTTAGCTATGATCAGCATACTTCCTATGTAAATTTAATATTCGTATATAGTATTTCCCAGACGAGTAACGCCTCGGTCGACCCTCCCGCCATATAATACCTCTCAACCTCACCGAGCACGCATTATTTGAGAAAATATGAAAAATACTGCGTGCTTAAGGGGCAATAACTCTCCCGGTAAGACATTAAGAGGCATTATGAGGCACTCGGATGTTTTTCAATTTGGCGGAATGGTGTCTGCAGTTCGCCTTTATAGCCGCGCTAGCACTTTGAAGCGGTATAGGGTACACCTACAATTGGTAATTTGAGAATGTCCGTTTTATGTTCAGACAACTTGAATAGTTCTTGTAACAACCTCAACTTTCAACCAGAGGTAGAGCTATTTATTTATTCGAAGATAAAACAGAAACATGCATTATGTGAGTTGTGAATTATTTGTTAAATTCAATAAAGTGTAAAAATGTATTATGTAATCTGTTTTAATCTGTAATACGATGCGAACATTATAAGAAATATCTCATTGTTAAAACCCATAAAGACAAAAAAAGTAAAATAAAGAATACGCCACAACATGACGTCGGAAGTCGTAATTCATTCTCAAAATCAACACCGACAACGAGCTCGTAAAACGTAGTGCGACTAGCGCAAGAATGGATGGAAATGGATTGTGCGACCACGCACAAAGAGAGCCAGCTTTGTGCGACCTTTTGCGGAGCTGTGGGCGCCCATTTTTTCAATCTGAAAATTGTACGTCAAAACATCAATGAGGCTCAGGAATACCAACCAAATATTTGTCCCACCACACATGGCGCGCGGGCCACACAGGACGCATATTGTGCAATGTTAGAAAGCCGCAGAAAGTTATGACTTTTCGCCTAAAAAGTTAATGAAATCAAATCAGCGGCACATCGAGCGTGAAATGAAGTGCTCAGCCCACGAGGGTGCTTGGATAATCAATTGCTGATTGTGTGTTTCACATATGGGATATTATAAGCTTGCGTAGCCGAACATTATATGTGTAAAAAGTAGCCTAAATAAAATTGCATACAAATATTAATACTTGAAACCTACCTACAAAAATAATCTGCATCAAACATACGCTGTGGTTTTTTATTCGTTACAATGTAAGTACTCAACATTTACCCCGCTCTCTTTTCTACTCCTGCTTGCACGAGATATTATTTTTCATTTGTTTACATCTCAGCTCGACTGGCATACAACAACGCCATAAACTGTCATAAAAAATATTGCTAACATCTCGCGGTTTAAATATTTGAATAAAGAATAACATAAAAAGGCTGCGAGGTGAGGAGCAACAAATTGCGCGCATTATAAATGACAAATGTAAGCGCGCGGTGTCGGGTGTCGGCCACCCGCGCGCCGGATTAGTTTCAACTTACTTTCCGTTCTGCTCCCTGCTGCACCGAAATAGCGCCCTCTGCCCTTCGCCTCGACAGCTTGCCCTGTGCCTATAATACTGTTAAAACAATGCCAGAATAACTTTATGTTTCAATTCCTTTTTTGTGGAACGCTTTTTTGACTTTCACGACTCATTCTCACACGAACTGATCGTACATATGTGGATGATTTACTCGTACTATGAGTAGGAGATGATGATGATGATGATTTATTTCAAATACATACCTAGATGTCTCTGATTGAAGACATCTTTAGGGTTTATTTTTGCAATATCTTCTTTAATTCGTTTTATCGACGCTGCATCTTATAACGGCGATGTACAACGACTGTTTTATACCTCTTTTTCTGTACCTACCTAACCCCTTTGTGTGCGGCGGTGCTACCCGCGTATATCTCAATCACATGGATGAAACACGGGGATAAAAACATGCATTTCTACCTATGTATTGTTTCTAAGTAAGTATATGTAGTCTCTGTCATTCCTATGGTCAATGAGTAAACCTAGAATGACAACCTTCATACAAATCAGCGTACGCCCGAAATACTTCAGTGTTAAATGCAATAATAGATGTCGCTGCCTAGGTAGCCTGTATGAAAATTTGAACTCCATGAGCAATATTTAGACGGCGCATCAAATCATCTTACAGGATACGCATGGAAAGCGCCCCTGCGTATATTGCTCACATAATACAGAGCTTTTCCGATGTACGCCGAGAAATTGACAGTCTTTATAATTACATACTTACCTTGTTTCTGGTACTAATGAGGAAAGAGACCCATTTTTAGGGTTCCGAAGTCCACAAGGAACCCTTATAGTTTCGCCATGTCCGTCCGTCCGTCCGTCTGTCCGCACTATTGCTCGGAGATGCTTAGGTCTAGAGAGCTGTAATTTGGAATGAATATGCATATTAGTTACGCTGACAAAGTGGTAGAATAAAATTTTGAAATATATTTTTTTATAGGGTACCTCCCCTACTCGTAAAGTGGGGATGTAATTTTTTTTTCTTGCGTACCCCATGGTGCGGCATATCGTTGAATAGGTCTTAAAAAAATATAGTGGGTTTGTTAAAACCATTTTTGATTAAGTGATGCGTTTGTGAAATATTAAGCTTTAAAGTGCTATTTTTTGTTAGAGTCACGTGTCCCCCCCCCCCTGCCAGCTAAATGGTGGTATTTGGATAGCTGAAAAAAATCACGGTTGTGGCATATATAACGTAGTTGAAAGGAAAACTATCAGAGCTAAGTAGGCTGTACAAACTTACGAGTAATAGTCGACCAACTTATAATGATGATTTTTCTCGAGCGGCAGGCGCGTCGGGCGGGCACGTCATATCACAGGCTAGCTAGATGCTAATAAGTCTTAGAAAGGTACTGTGGGCATCCTCAACTTCGGAACCCTATAATTTGCGCGTGGCCCGACACGCACTTGGCCGGTTTTTTCATACAAAACTTGGCATTCATGAAAAATGGACTAGGAAAAACAGCCGTTCAGAAGTGATGCACACAGAAACATACGAAGTAACATAACAGACCCTCTTTTGTTTCTCAACTAGGTTAACAGTATACAAACACTTCCTAGCCATGTATAAAATGTCACTGGAAGGAATCTAGCCTCTAAGACTCAGGCTCGGCCTAGTTTAGATGCTAGAGTACATTAATCTTAAATGCATGTCTATGTCTACTCTAACTACATTAAGATCTAGTTTTAAGCACGCCATGTACTTTCTCTTCTCTTCTCTTCTTTTGTAGTTACCTGAGTCAACGGTAACTTTAATAACTACTGTAATATTACAAAAAAAAAAACCTAGTAGGTATAGTACTTAACTTAACTCAGCTGGTTTTCCTTCCTCTTGCACCAAGAATATCCCGAAGTATCTCAAACATATCTCATATCTCATTTATTTGCTGTTGTCTTTCTTACTTGGATACTACTTATACACGGATAATAGCATTGTCCTCTCTATTTCACTTAGTTGCTGCGCTAACAGTAGATACACCCAATTGTGAGCGTGCGCCATCAGGACCGGTCGGGTCATTTGTAAACAGAAACGTGGAAAATGGGCGATAATCCCTCATTAAGCTGCCTCGTGTTGCTGAGCCTCTCGCACTGCCGACATGAGCACTTTCTAATGGACCGTACCCACTCTCAAATAATGCCAAATGATTTTCGAGCTTCGAGTCACAGAAAGTAGCGAAATCGAGCAATCTATTCAAAAGCGACATTTGGAAGGCAGTTTTTCCGGATTACCTACGTCTCTAGGAAAATTCAAGTCGAATGAAAGTGTAAATAATTCACTCTTTTTTCATTTAAAATTCCTTTTGAATTGTTATGCCAAATTATAACCAATGTTCAGCTTTTGTGAAATTTAGACATGCAATTTTCCGCTCGTTTATTGTTACGTCAGGTAGAGAAGTCTCGTCACATTTACTAATTGATAACCACATACCGTGTAATGAATTACGTTAAACATGCGTACTGTGGTAGACCCACCAGTTCGCGAGGCCAATCTTAGTGTAAGTACTGTGGTATAGAGGGCTGCGACCGGCGATGCGTGTCCGTGGAGGGCCATTGAGACTCCCGCGCCGCGACAACAATGCTCCGCGCCACAATCGCCAACTCCATTCAATAATGCCCACTTGAGAGTATTTAAGCTTTTATCGAGGTACGACCATAAATCGGTGCGCAGACGCATAATCCCCGCCCCCGACCCGCGCGACAGCTATAAACAGAAGTCAACGTGTTGGCCTTATAAATCGTGCGCTTAACTATTGTATCTCACGCCACAATAATGAAGTTAGCTCGTTCGGGAAGAATTACGGGCACCACGTGGGTGGGCGACGCGGTCGGAATAAATCTCAACAGATTATTGCGTACGAATCCGTTTAGCTGATTTTTTGTGTGTAAGGCGGTAGTTGGGCCGTCGTCACCCGAGTGCCGCAGCCGGTGAAAGGTCGGTCGAAAAAACAAATGGCGGTCGAGGAGACGCAGGCGCAGCTAACGAGGACCGCCGACGAGGTGTCGGGTTGCGGCCGCTCGCAGTTTTACGCCAACCTTATGCTTTACAGCCGTTTTACTCGTACTTATTATGTTTGAATGCCAACAAAACCTTCATAAAAGCTGTCACTCGTAAATTTCGAAGCATATTGATAGTTAGTTATATTTCAGAGAAAACTTAGCATAGGTACTTGAGAACGAATAAAAGTTGAAGTTGGCGCGTTGTGACATCCGCACTATTCAGCACGGCTCGTACCTAATCTGTGCCGCAGGACGTGAGAACGGTCGTGACGAATGTCGCCATTGAGCCCGGCGTGAAGAGGCGTGCGTAATCGGCCCTGTAAACAAACACTCGCGCTCAACACTAAAACTGATATATTTCACCAAACTTTTATATCCGTTCGCTCCAACTTAAAATATATTACTTTTTCTTTAGCACCTTTTGTATCTTTTAATGCGTTGTGTCCCCGCTTTTATGGGGCAGGCGGTTCGTAAATCATTGTAGTATAGTGGAAGTGGAGCTCCAGCAGGACAATGCGCGCCCCGCGGCGCCGGCCGGGCCCGCGCGCGCGCGAAGGACATGCCAACACACTAACCACTACTTTTTTAATTATTGCTTATCATAATACCTAATCAGTCACATAATAATATTCAAAATCAATGTTAAGCCTAAGTCCCGTTGGATCGTTCATGTAAATGTAGCTAGTAATAATAATTATGTAACTAGTTGGCCCGGTGAACTTCGCATCACCCGAAGGCAATTCCCATACAAAGTTATTCGTTTTTTTAGCTGTTCCTGTACACTTTTTTTCTTTCTAAGCCTTCCCAGAATCCCAGGAAATAAAATAAAAAAAGAATCAGCCAAATCGGTCCAGCAGTTCTCGAGCCTTAGCCAGACTAAAAACAACAACGACACACGACACACGACAATTCATTTTTATTATATAGACGATTGGAAAAACAGGAATTTGCTGACTGATCTGATATTCATGTTCAGTGTATTTGAGATGTTCAAAATATTTAAAGCTATCGAAAAAAGCTATAAATCTCCTCAAGAACCCTCCAACGGCATAGTGTGTTGAGTGAGCAACGGCTCAAACTAGTTAACTCCAATCACAAATATTTGCGATTTAACTGAAATCTATAGGTAAATTACGGTGACATTTTCAATTTCAGATGACAGCGCATTTATGAGGCTGGCGATAATTAAAAGCTCGGAATGGCCATCACGCTATCGAGGACTGATCCGGCCATACAACACTGTAAATTAACCTTTATATCATTTTTAACGGCCATCTCAACGGTGTTTTGATTGCGGCGGCTGGAGGCGTCGACAACTCGACACGCCGATAAGACGACAGTTAACGCGCTGTGACACAAAAAACGCGCGTTTTACGGCCAAAACCGACTCTCACGCAGCGCAGGCCTCAATCCCTCCAACCCATAACCTAATACTTTTATGTGGATTCCTACATCGCTCACTTCACTTTATGATTTTATTTTATGGTTCATCGTTAATACGTTTTAAGTACCTGGCTAATAGCCAGATTTTGTAAAACTTTGTCGTCGAAATTTTTTGTGCCTGAGGCACCACCGACAAAAACTTGTATTATTTTAACTTAATTGATAAAGTACCGTGAAACGAGGCCAACAAAATGCGTAAAGACCGTAGAATGATAACAAAAACCGAGCCATTAATCAGTAATTGTGCGGCCGAGCCCTCGCTGTTTGCGAACCGAACACAAACATAGCTGCGCACTCCGCTAGCCTTTGTCGCTGTCAACTGATCGCACAAAAGATACTACAAATGGGGCGAAAATAACTGTCTATACATCATCACAGTGTACACAAATCGTAAATTAAAATAATTAATAGAAACGAAAGCGAGAAAATAAATACAAGTTTAAAAATGGTATGGTACCAATAATTCCGATGAAACTTCTGTTGCAGTGCAATCGAACTCAAACTTACTGCCCATATTAATATTGAAATGTTTAAGTTTCGTATTCAACAAAACTTATGAGTGGTAAGTTTTATGCGTGGCCAGTAATAAGTTCGATTCCCAAGATAGGTATTTATTTCAATGGGCATTATTGAGAAGAATCATTATTTTTAACCGCCTTCAAAAAGAATTAGGAGGTTCTCAATTCGTCGGAATCTTTTTTTTATGTATGTTCACCAAAAATAAATAGTAAACGTGAACCGATTTCGATGATTCTTTTTTGTTCGAAAGGTGATACTTCCAAGTTGGTCCCATATTAATTTGGTTCAGTTCTGATGATGGGAAAATGAGAGAACTCCTCGAAATTTGCTAGCACGTAGATGATTTTGGTGTCAATTTCGAAGACTTCTAAGTTACTTCTATAGTAATGTTTGGAAACTGTAGACGAAAAAATTTTTTACATCACCCTTGGCCGTAAAGTGCGATTTTCTGCCCGCTATGCGGAGAGAAAATCTCACTTTTTGGCCAAGGCAAGACGTAAAACTTTTGACAAACCACGGGCGGTAATTCGTAAAGCCCCAGATCGCATATATATGGCCCTCACCTTTGGTTCGGGCCACAGAAACCTGCGATCTGGCACATTTACGAATTCACCACCCTAGGTCTGTAATGTACTATTAAATAAAATTGACATTGCAGTCTGTCGGAGTTTGAAGGTGGTTTTTTTTTAACAGTCATATACTCGTAGTCTCCCCTCCCGTACGCTTCTGTCTTCTATCGATAATTCGATTTTCATGAAACTGTGACTGTTAAAAGGTCATCCCTTTATAATTTCATTTTAATTCATATTTATGAGCCAGTATTAGTACTTATTAGTTTAATCAGGACATTCAGTCATCTCATCATTAGTGCAAACGTTCTAAAAGTACCTAGTTGGGCATTGGGGGAGGAGACCGTCGATGTCGATGACTGTTCTAAAGAAGATGTAACTTTACGAAGCCGTCCGAGGATAAACGAGGATATCGTATTGTAGCGCACCAAACTGTGATGACGATGACTAGTAAACCGTTAGCATAAAATTAAACGTCGAGGGAGCAATCGTTCACGAGGAGGAATTTGTATATTTGGAATTCTTTTGACCGGTCCCGTTGATCCCACGAGGTCCCCCGGGCCCGCTTCCTTCTCATGCCCGATTGACAGTGACGTGTGACGGCCATTGTCACTCTGACATGTTGACACTGCCACGACTTGACTTCTGTCGGGATTCCGCATGTAAATACGGAAACATTACCCGGGAGCAGCGGACAATGTAACGACAAATTAAATAATGGAATAAACTTCACAAGTTTCGCGCAGCTGCCGCTTGTTTGCATTTTTTTTGGCATGTCGGCAAGTGATTGTCGCGCTAGAATTTTGGTCGTTTTCATTATTAGCTGGAACGCTAGTCAATTTATGATTAAACCTAAAATAAAAGCTTCTATAGTCGACGAATCGGAGAAACGGAACGGAATGAAAACTGATTCCGTAACTTTTAAAAGCATTATCGGTAAAGTACCTTATAGTAGTCGCTGTGTCTAAATGCACAGATTGTTTAACAAACTTCTAATAATTAGAGCGTTCACACACTGCCGAATACTCTGAATTACATTATTTGACTGCCTATATGTATCTACAATTAGTAATCTACTTGATACTTTGAGCCAATATTGTCGAATTCAGATCTTACGCATTGATTAAACGCTTTTTAGCAGCAGTTGAAATCTAACCACTAGTTCGATAATAAACAAAAATACGAGAACTTTGATATTTGAGGTATAGTAGCCAAAAAACGAGGACCTAATACCCCACAGGCCCCCCGTGGCGAGTTCTGTATGCCCTCCGGCTGACCGAGCCCGTGAAGCCTTCTTCTCGGCCATGGTGACAAAGTGTCAATTTACTCATTCAGCCCTAATGTTGTTTAGGAATTTTCAATGGTCAAACAATTCGATTTATTTACGATCCTTTTGTGGGCACACAACAAAAAGAAGAGTCGTTTTTGTTTTTTAGTGCTATTTCATTTCCGGGTATGGAATTGTGTGTTTATTGCATGCATGTAAATGTTCGACTGTAAATTGATGATACACTTTGCAGTGCTAAAAATAGAAAATAAGTATAAAAAATTACTGCTTAAACGTATATTTGTATTTGTATATTTTTTCATTTCAATTTCCTTCTTAGTCTAAGGGAGCTTACCAATAGGCCACTAAGTTTATATTACGACTTCGCCATTCGAGCGAGTTCCCTTAATCCGTGTAAGTCACACAATAATTGTGGATAGATGCCCGCCCCTCCTATTAGCCTCGCTTACTTTATCTGTTCGAACCCCTCGTCTTTGTGCCACTAATCTGGCGGGGAAGTGGCTAAATATCTTGTGCAAATAAACATTCGGCGTTCCATTGTCAGGGGAGCGTCCTAAATCGGATTACGTGGTCGAGGCGTGACGCATCGCTATCATAACTACTGTTCCTAATTAGTTTGCGTTTGATTTATTGTTATCTTATAGTGTACCTAATGTGTTCGATCCATTCAATCTTATTTCAGGAGTGTAACTCGCATTTTTCTTGGATTTTTTTGAGAAAAGTGTACTTAATGAGACGGGAGCAAAGCTACTTAGTCACATACAAATAAGGTGTTTGTTTAAAACACTGCCCATTAGTGAACAATGCTGAGGAATGATCATTGTTCGAAGAAGTGGCTGCGAGAGACAGGTCTCCGCCCATAAGACTTCTTGCCACTCCGGCCTCGTGACAATGAACCGTTTAATATTTTATGTTAATATAAATACAACATGTAAACTTATTGGCTCGATTTGCATAGCGTTGTTAACGCGTAAAAAAGTGCCCAGCGAGAAACAGCTTGTCAGCCTCCTCTCGAGTCGGAATATTTTAGAGCTGTGTGAAAGCTGTTTTATTATATTATGTATTAGGTATTATTTTGAGCCTGATTTGTTCTACTCCTGAGCAAAGGCCTCTCCCACTGTTTCCATTTCTCTCGATTGGGAATACTCGTCCGCCAATGTTGTAAAAAGGAGTCCAGTTCATTTCCGCCATCGCCGTCGAGGTCTGCAGCGTCTCCGCTTAAAGTTACTGGGCTCCCACTCTGTGGTAATCTTGACCCATAACTCGCTCGGCATCCAGTGGACCTTATCCATCGACTTACGGTTATTTATACACGTGTAAACTTGAAAGTTCTTGACATATTTCGTGCTTACTGTTTATTAAACGGAATGCATACCTACAAATATTACGAACTAGCTTCTGCCCGCGACTTCGTCCGCGTGGAATTCGGTTATAGCGTTCCCGCGGGAATTGAGCGTTAAACTATAACAAATTATATACGAAATCCTTCCTCTTGAAACACTCTATGTATTAAAAAAACCGCATCAAAATCCGTTACGTAGTTTTAAAGATTTAAGCATACATAGGGATATAGGGACAGAGAAAGCGACTTTGTTTTATACTATGTAGTGATACGAAAGTAACTCTGTTTATCTATATGATTTTTTTAATGGAAATAGTTGGAGTCCCCGGAAAGGACATAGTCCAGTCCTGTATCCCGGAAAAACGTAGGTATACCTAGTTCAACGTGATAGCTGAATCCCACGCGGGAAACTTACAGCTATGTTATATTATGTATTTATAATATATGTACCACAACTACCTATTTTAACTCAACATTCTTAGGGGATCGGGATTTTCGCACTCGAGTAGGTAATTTACAAGTAAACGTAAGTACTTACCTAATTTAATAGGTACTATAAAATATAAAACAGCAAAAAAATATTAAAGGCATAGTGGTTATTTATCATAGTTGCATAAAAACGACTAGTATTTTTTACGATGAGACATCCAGAAATTTGCATAAAGCTCAGTGGAGCGTGGCACATCCGTAGCCGAATTTGTGAGAGCGAAGGCTCGTGACGGTGCGCATAGCGGAGAAGGCCGAGCATCGCATGCCTATTCATGAGCTGCGACGGCTGCGCGCAGCCCGGCTCCTGCCTCGCCACATTTGAATAAATACAATTAACTTGTTTGTTTTACTCGCCCTGCCCCAGCGAGCGCCCCGCGGCCCGCCATGCATTCCTCCAGGCCCACTGACACTGCGCAGCCCCACGAAACCTGATCCTCCTTCTTAACCGGAAACTCTACACGAGAAATGGCCCAAATCAGCACTTACGTCGGTCAGTGATGATCTAAATTTTTGCATTTACATGATATTCAAATTGCGACTAATGCAATGGTCATATTCGGCGGCGACTCAAAGGCAACGCCGGCCGCCGCACTGTTATTATCCCACCACCATCGCTCTCACCTATCCTATTCCTTTTTTGCCAGACACCTTCGTCTCCCTTCTTTCCTCCCGGCACGAGCGAGACCTATCCCTTTACTTACACCGCATTCCACGCATGGGCGTTCCGCTGACGATTTATCATTTAGCGTTGCCTACAGACATTATTTGAAACGCATCAAAATCGAGCTTGTGGAAAATTTGTCGGCAACGAAATTAGTACTCCTCCCAGAGCGCATAATTTATCGTTTATACCACATCCGGCGTGCTGTTGCGATGTTCCTAATTACGAATTCATTGACGTTGATGATCCTTCGTACAGGCTGACATCAATAACATTATTAATTTTAGATTGATTGTGATTACCCTTGTAGACATGAGATTTGTGCTGTCTATCCAACAGTTAATCTTTTTGATGTCTTGAGTCAAGTAATAATACACACAGAGCATTTTGAGAGGCTTTTGCATATATTTTTTTTATTATGTGCTTTTTTGTTATGGAGCACTATGGAGCTAGCTATACTGTAAAGATAGCACAGCGCACCCGAGCGAGTCGCCCGAGCCCTGAGGAAGCTGTCACGCGCGGCGCGAACACGTGATGAATATGTATCGGCAGGCTGCAGCGGCGCCTTGTAATTTGAAACCGCCGGTAATTATTTACGTGAGAATGGACCACTGCCCTCCCCCCTCACCCTCCGCCCTCCCTCCACCGGAACGAATCGTTGATTGCGAGAGATGCCGACATCAGATTGCCGCTCACGCTCTGCTGCCCAGTATCGGTCAGTTTTTGATCGACTAGCTCCGCTAATATCACAACAACTTCCACCGCATGTCATCGACAATATAAAAACATTTTAAAATTGCGTTAGTAATTTTACACATATTTTTAGTTGAAATGTCTTAATTCGGTAATAAAAAGAAATAAACAAAACCTGAATACTCATAAACCTGATAAAATTTAAAAAACAAAACGAACATTTAAATAATTATTACCACATTTAAAATGAAAGAAACTAAAAATAACAGTGCAGCATAAAACTGTCGCACGGAGCCACAGTGCTGATTTTCAGCTGTATCTACGGTAAACAGACATTATATCTGTAAACAATGTAGGTTAATTTATCTCACGTTTTCTTTTCACATAGATCTCTTGAAGATAACATACTAGGTACCTACATTATGCGTCTCCAAAGACAGCACCATCATACCTTAAATGATGCATCATTTTTAAACCAAAGGACAATAAGACAAAGAACTAAATTAAGATGAATAAAAAAAAAAAACACATCTCAAAAAAAGAATAAAGAAATAAACGAACAGGATGAAGCTCAAAAAACTTTACGCACTAGTTCCTAAATAGGAACTTTCGCCACGCTCACTAGCTGACAAAAAACAAAAAGTACTGGTTCGGAAATGACAAACTTTTCGCACGTTAAACAGGTATCGAAATGTTTACTTTTTGAGCAATAAGGTGATATTTCTGGCACAGAAGCATTCCATCTTGGGCCTCAGGGTAGGCAACGCATTCGAGAGCTTATGGTTTCTTAATGGGGGCTCATAGGATTTCGGTGTCCATGGGCCGCAGTGACCACTTACCATCAGGTGGGCTGTGCGCTCGTTTACCTATACCATCGGTATAAAAACCTGTATTTAAAAAATATTTAAATTATGTTGTAATGATTTATAAAGTTTTTATCTGACTGACTGTAAATAAATACCTAAATTGAAACGATTACCTCGTTTAGAGTATAAAAAAATAAATCAAAATAAATGATAAAAAAAATAGCGTGCTACGGAAGCTGTTGTCAGATGAAGGTTGTTGCGATTGGGTCTGGCCCAATCGCAACAAGATTCGCAGCCTTCGAGTTAACAAAAAAAAGTTAGCTTTGAATTATCCTACCTCCAATATAATAAACTTTGTCACGTTGGCAGTTGTTAGATTAAAGTACTTACTTAACATCAAAGATCAGAGTTCGAAATTCGAATTCTTGAAAAATAGTTTTAAAGTTTTCTTTCTTTTTTTACCTTTTACAAACATTGATGTTATTAAAGGCCAGTTCTAGTTGTTTTTTAGAGTTCCGTACCCAAAGGATAAAACGGGGACCCTATTACTAGGACTCCGCTGTCCGTCTGTCACCAGGCTTATCTCGTGAGATACGCCTGGTAATAGTTAGACCGTTGAAATTTTCACAGATGATGTATTTCTGTTGCCGTTATAATGACAAATAATAAAAAACAGAACAAAATAAATCTTTACGGGGGCTCCCATACAACAGACATGATTTTTTACCGTTACGGAACTCTTCGTGCGCGAGCCCAACTCGCACTTGGCCGTTTTTTTTTATTTATTTGCCTCGGTTTGGAGATCAAAGTGATTCTATTGAGATTCTATAAGACGCGTCAAATCGTTACGGCGCACAAATTGAACTTTAAATCTAACCGCTTAAAGTCTATCTATCTAGACTATCTAGCTGCTTAAAGTTCATCTTCAAAGCCGTTTTGACGTTCCCTATAGAATCCCTATGAAATCCGTTAAAATCTAATTTAAAGTTAAATCTTATTGGAAAGAAAATAAATTATATTTCTAGAAAGAAGAGAAGTATTAAAAATGAACACCCAAAATTCCTTTGTACAATCCGGGAACATCTCATCATCGAAACATTCAGATTTTCGTTTTTATTATTAAATAACAACGCTGTTAAGTGACTACTTATTCATCGAAGTAACAATAATAAATATTTCCTAACTTTACTTCCACCTCAGTGTATTCTAGTAGTTCAGTGATAAATGTACTAATATAATTCACCTTTCTAATTTCAATTAGCCTAGTATTTGAATAGTGTTTGTTTAAATAACAAATTTAAATAGGCTGCTTTCAATAAGTGGGCAGGCCGGCGGCGGCGCCCCGCCGCGCGCCCTAAACACACAGACCGCGGGGCGCCGCGCCCTGTCCCTACACAACACCATCTTTCCCTCTGTCAAGCCTTATTTCATCCAAACATCTCTTGTTTTTAAAATCCCCTTTTTTTGATCCTACAAACCGAAAAACATCAACAGTATAACGAGCCCTGATGATACTAATCCTTCATTCTCATTGTCTTTTGGCAGTTTCGAGGAATAAAATATGTTGAGCCCTGCGACGTGATATCTGAACGTCATAGTTATAAATGGTGTCGCTTAAAATATTTTAATACCCTCTACATCACGGCAATATTAATTTAGTACGCTTGAGTTGAGCGGTCCGTGCCACCGCTTTGGAATTTTAAATGACGGATTACCGCCGCCGCGATCGAGAGATAACTCGAGATCTTGTAGATTCTATCACTGCCTGCCCTTTGCTCCGCTCCCCAGCTATGCCTTAACGTACTTAATTAATTATCTTTGATGTTTGACAGGAAAATTACTAACTGCACTAATAACGCAATTTAAAATAGGTCACCCTTAATTATCTATTTACTATAGCAAAGGGTTTCTTAAGGGCAGAGATGGTCATTATAAATTATGAAATATGACATGGCGCATGGTCACGCGACGTTGATCATAGATTGAGTCGATAGTTAATTTACCCTCTTATATGGAAAAATACATATTAGGTAAATGTAAGTAGTTATAGTGTAGTTGGATAGCGAACCCGTAAAACACTATTTAAAATTCCATTCATTCATTAAAGATGGTAGAAAATTGTACTTAATAGAAACAGCATAAGTACGTACCTAAACTTGATAAGGCGGTGAATAAAAGTAATTTGAATACCAAACTCCAAACTCTTTTAACAAAGTCTTTACCAAAGAGGTATTCGCTTGGTATATGCACGGTCTATGCATTCCCATGGTTACGGTTGCGATGACATCGAATCAATGCGATGTGTCACTCGTGTCAATCTCATATGAGAAACACTTTTATACGTTGATAAAAAGTTTGCAATAATGGTTCGGATAACGGTAGAAATAGTGCGGAACAAAGCTGAACACCACGACCGGCAGCTCGCGCCACTCGAGGAGATCGCGCTCCACCAGGAGAACATCGAGAAGATCGAGTACATCCAGGACTGGTGCCCCAAACTGAAAATACTACTGATGCAAAGCAACCTCATCGGGAAAATAGAAAACCTCAACAAGTTAAAGCACCTGCAATACCTCAATTTAGCTCTAAACAACATAGAAATCATCGAAAACCTAGACAGGTGTGAATCATTGCAAAAACTAGATTTAACTCTCAATTTCATTGGAGAAATCGTAAGTGTTGAAAGCTTATCCGGCAATTATAACCTCCAAAATTTATATTTGACTGGAAATCCTTGCACTGATTACGACAATTATCGGGATTTTGTGATTGCAACTTTGCCTCAGTTGGAGAGTCTCGACGGAGAGGACATAGAACGATCCCAACGCATAAAAGCCTTACAGAACTTGCCAGTGATCAGACAGGATATATTATTTGAGCAAAACGAATACAGACATAAGCGTCGAAAACAAAAAGCTCGCTTGGAACGCGACATTCAATACAAATGGGATAACGAGTACAAGGACATGGATCCAGATGAAAGAAATAAGAAATTTTACGCTGAAAAATGTGAACACTCCCCCGAAGTTCGCTGTGAGATAGAACGCATGCGACAGCTCAAACTGAAAAGTTATGAAAATGAGAAAAAGCCCGAGGAAAAGCGACAATACAAGTTCTTTACCCCGGATGGCAGACCTTTTAACATCAATCAAGCCAAACTTAGATTCAATTTCAATGATACTGAACCGAACAAATATATTTTGGATTTAGCTGTTTATAAATATTTAGATACGAGTTTAATCGAAGTGGATGTTCAACCGAATTATGTTAGAGCTTTAGTCAAGGGTAAGATTTTTCAGCTCCATCTACCGGAGGAGGTCGACACTACGAACTCGACAGCACAGCGCTCTCAAATAACGGGGCACCTCGTTGTAACCATGCCGAAAGCTAACGCGGTGATTGTAACAAAGGTGGCGCCAGTAAAAGAAAAGAAAGTTGTCCAACTATACACCGAGCACACCGCAGAAGACTGCCATGAGAGCTCAGGTCAGTCCAGAAGAGAGTTTTTAGAAATAGGACCATCCGAGAACGTACTAGATTTGTCTAAAATGACGTTACAAAAGAAAAAGCCCGATTACATTGACCCTAGACTAAACATGGGAGTTAAACAGCCACCGCCTAATTTTGTAGACAATCCTGAAGTACCTGATCTTATTTAAGTAGATATAAGTAGCCAATTAGCCATTGAATTAAATTTTCCCTTCTTACGTAAAATAATCACGCAGATATACGTGTAAAAACCTGCAGCAATCTGCGAACACACTAATTAATTATTTAACTTTTAAAAATGCTGCTTTTTTTGAAGATTATAATATGATTTGAATGCACCAGTAGATAGTAGAAGGTATAGAGGAAGAAAAAATAATATCGGTTTAGATGTTGCTTTAATAACTTATTTTCTTTTTTTTTTTATCTGGCGTATATCTAATTTACTTACCTAAATAAACATGACTGAAATACTTATAATGATAGTTTTTTTTAAGTATAGGAGTCCTATAGAACTTAACAAGTCACATTACATTTGTAGCACCAAAAGAAACATAAGGTAGGTACCTAATATTAGTTATTATTAGGTAGGTACACTATCAGAAGCAATTTTGAAACTTGTAGTTGTGGTTTTTTTTTATTGAAAAACTTTTATTGCGCCACAAGAACTATAAATAAACATGGTAGATATTTTTCTTGCACTTAAATCTATATTTTTGGCCATGTTTTAACATACTAATAACTAATTCGTGGACATAGTCAAATATCCTATTGTAGGAAGGTAAATATATCTGACACTCGCCATGTATAAAAATAAAGTTGTTGTTTAAATATACCTAAGTAATATTTCGATTAATATTTCCTACTTTTGAAGGTTATAAAAGGGAAGTAATGGATATTTTTTTATATAAAAACTTTTTTTTAAGTTCACGATTTAGTCATTACCTACTAATGCCCGGTTCCTAAATCCACTTGGCTACAAACTGTTAAAACTTGACTTCAGGTGCTATATTCGAAATCTTAAATAGGGATCTCCCTGTTCCCTATAGGATAGCTCATGCGTCAAGTTGACCTTTAAATATAGCTGGTTAAAGTTCACGCGACGCGTGAGCGGTCCTATAGGGAACAGGGAGGGAGATCCCTTTTCCCCTGATCTATGGAGCAAATGACAAATTTTAATCATCCGTAGCCAAAATGAGGCGTTTTGTCGTTATAGGAACCGGGCCTACCGGAACAAGGTACACATAATACTTAGATATTGGTAAATAAGGTATATTTCTGCGTATTTATTTATTTTCCTAGAACTAAACTGATAAGTAACTAGGTATACATTCTTTCTACATTGATTAGTTGATCACATAGTACATTAATACTCCTATTTATGTATTTATCGCGTATTTATTAACGCTTCGTTCGCCAAACTACCAGAAATACTGCATTTGTGTAACAGTAATTGATAAGTCCATTTAGTAAAGTTATACTTAAACATAATACCTTTAATACTATTTATTCTATGGCACTTCAATTTAAAATAAATGAAAAAATATGGTTACTTATGGATTACTCATACATTTTATCATATTCATATTTCATGTTGCAAATAAAATATATAACTATGACTACACACAACCGTAAGGTGTGAATACTGTAAAAATACTAAGGTGTACAGAAGTAGGCTTTTTTAGCGTTGTAACGAGAATGAAAAATGGATTGCATTAACCATGTATTAACATCCCATAAAAGTCAATTTATCTCGGAATAGTGTTGGTAACACTATCATGAGGAAACCGTAGACATTAATTAGCATTAGAGATCTTCTACTATCTAAAGTCCCGCACCTTCACATTTCAAAACGCTTCAATTTTTTATTATAAGCGTTTTAAAATGTGAAGGCGCGGGGGACTTTAGATAGTAGAAGATCTCTACCGCAAGATCTCTACGTAAACTGCGGATGCTACTTCTGAATGCCACTCAAAGTATATTTTTTCTTCTTTACGAAATTGAACCATAAAATTGAATTATAATGTTAAATTTCGCGAGGAACAATAATGACAGATTGAGTCGACATTAGTAGTTTTGCTAGTGGTAGGGCCTGGTGCTACCGGGGAGGTACCACCGTCTTTTTCCGCTAACCTGCCGCCAAATAGCAGTACTCGCACTGTTGTGTTCCGGTAGGGCTTAAGCAGGGTCAAGGCAGCCGGTGCTGGCACAGAAGCATTCCATCTTGGGCCTCAGGGTAGGCAACGCAATCGAGATCTTATGGTTTCCTAATGGGGGATCATATGATTTCGGTGTCCATGACCCGCAGTGACCACTTACCATCAGGTGGGCTGTGCGCTCGTTTGCCTATATCAATGACATGAAAAAAAAGTGGTATTCATAAATTTACCTGCCGTTTCTTGGCAAAAGCTTGTAGACGTTAACCTCTTTGTCACAATCGGCCACAGCTCAAAGAGCTACAGTGTTAAAAAAGACGTAATGTTCTTAATAATAGCATACATGCTTTAAATTGGCGCTACATTTGCAATTTGTCGTGACGGCCAAAGTTTGTAGATAACATCGTACCTACGCTGCTTCACATTGGAGGGCACTGAAGTTTATTGCTCTAGTCAAAGTCCATTGGTCTCGGAGTAGCCGTTGCTCTCCGGCGGCGCCACCATGATGACGAGGAAGCCGTCGACGTCGTGTAACTCCTTGGATGAGAACTTGGCCGAGATCTGGTGGCGGCCCGCCCACGGCGGCGTCAGCTTGAACTGAGCCGTGGCTAGCTGTCCTGGAGCCACGTTCTGAGACAGAACAATTAGGATCAGTTGAAATGATGATGATGATGTTGCATGAAAGGAAAGCACCTACTTAGATGGTAAGTATAAATGCACTACCGTCGATGAGGTGAATGCTACAGCTAAATGTACGGAAAGAGGACAGTGTGGAAATGGAAGGGTGCGAATGCCAATTTTAGCTACAACTAAAATGTTGGCATCATCATGTGATGATAATGGTTTCGTAGACAGAGGAGGAGGGAGAGAAATAGATAATGGTAAAAATTGGTAGGAACTGGTGCAGAATCCGTTCACATGTACTTAGCACCACCTCACCCGCTAACCTGTTGCCAAACAGCAGCGTGAGCTGCATTACCTCACACTATTTTGTTCGGGTAAAAGTAAAAGAGAGCCGGTGACATTACCAGCATAGAGGCGTTAAATCTTGGTTCTAATATTGGTTCAAGGGTTGGCATCGCGATTGCAATCTTCTAATTCTTTATGTTCTATGGACCACGGAGACTATTTACCATCAGAAGAAGAATACAATGTACCGTTGATTTCAACATACCTCATCCAGGGAAATTTTCAGTTGCTCATCGAGTCCCGGGCCTTGGATGTAGAATTTTCCCTTCTTCAGTGGAATTGGCAGAGGGTTCTCTAGCTTGACTGTGACGGTGAACTCCTTCCGCGACACCGGTTTTCCATCCACCGATATCTTGATGTCTGGATTGCGCACGCGGAAGTCATCTTGGGCGAAGTAGTCGAAGCTCTTCTCTACTATCGTGGCTATACAGGCGATGTTGAACGATGCCTGTGAAAAGAATTCGGCCTTCGTTATACGTTACACTTATTACTTAGTTGAAAATACCGAAAATCACGTTCACCTTACAACAGATTATCGTGTCAAACGAGATACCTAATTCTGTACCTTCTAGATCGTTCATAATAAGCGACGGGCGACGGGGCGATCGGGCCAGAATGATTATGAACAACCTGGCATGTGGTCTTATCGACAGCTTCAAGCAATCGTTAATTTACTCGCCCAGAAGCTGAATTGCAATGATGCTATCTACGCACCCGTCAAGGAAATGGGGCCTAATCATATTAAGTACTATACCAAAAACATCTCGTCTCATCGGACTTTCCTGCCCTTCATCCTTTCTTCAATGCTCATCTCGTCATGACCATCGACCTCAATTTGGTCTCGTGCAACTTTTTATCCAGTCGTAAAGTACCCTGACTGTTTCTCCAGAAATTAGAGTGGAGTTCAAACCAATATCTTGATCTTTACAAGGGTATTTCTGAAGGGCAGTAATCTACCCTTATCATCATGCTCCTTATCTCATCTCACCTGGTCCACGAGCCTCTTGTAATACTCGTCGAAGGTGACCATCATGGCGACCTGCTGCTTCTCTCCAGGCGCCAGGGTGGCGTCGAACTCGTGCCGCTTCACGTCTTCGCCCGTCTTGCCGGTGTAGGTTACCGTGTCGACACGTAACACGCCGCGGACTTGGTGCTTTTCTTCTGCGGAACGGTTTTTCATGTGGAGGATCTGAAAAGTTAATGTTTGCTGTGTCGTAAAAAGATTCATGGTGTGCGCACAGGACAGAGAGTAGCGTGAACAAAATTCCACTACTCTAGCGGGACATATGGGGATACATTATTGAAATCATGTATGTGAGGCGTAAAAGGCTTGTAAAAGACTACCTGCGGGCTCGCATCTTCGAGTTATTTTTTTATTGTTTCGTCATTGACACTACTCGCTCCAGATTGGTACTTATCACCTCCATGGTCCTGCGGAAGATATTATCTAACTCACCACATTAAAGTCTTGACCGATCTTGATATCGTCTCGCAGCTCGAAGTCGAACTGCACGTCGTTGAAGGCGTCGTTGAGGTAGTACCGCGCGAAGATGTTGGACGAGCGACGTAGCGCCTTCTCCATGGTCGCGCGCTCCTGCCACGTGCGTTCGGGGTACTTGTACGTGTCTGTTATGTCCTGTAAATTTTTAAATGGAAATGAATGGATTCAACAATGATTTGAAATTTTCTCACCTGCCTGTATTGTTTTAAATAAGTAATCCATATATTCGAGCTCAACGCGCGCTTGCGGAAACGAATAAAAGACTTTACCTTCTTTGACAAAATAAACACTACATGTTGGTATACACCATAATAGTTTAAATACTTTTTTATATACCTTGTCTTTACTTAACTAAAATAGTCATATAGATAACCTGCTTTTCACACAAAACACAAGTTCGTGCTTATTATAGCAATCATGACGTTTTACAACTTTGCTCAGCTAAATTATGAAGACATAAAATATAGCTTACCTCACGTTCCATTCGTCCAATAGCTTTAGTAGAAATGTTCTGTCCAACTGAAGTAGTGTCTCGTGCAAGTAACTTAAGCGGCTGGATTTCTCCAGAGTATTTCCACAATACCTAAAAATAAGGTGAAAATTACAAAGAGTTCCCCAGCCAGATAGGCGTGGGAGATAAACAGCGGAGCATGACCTTTCCCTAAGATGGTTGATTAAGTATCTAGAATCTTGTACTCCCTAGGGAGTGATACTACATAAAGACTTTTAGATTCTAGATTCTTGGTAGTCTCTATCTTAGAAAGAGATCATAGATATATACTCGTAGGTACTAGTTAATATGCGTAGCTGTGTTAAATGAAAGGACACACTATGACTGAACGAATAATTATGTTTAGTACCTAATGTACACGTCAAGATTATATTTATAATACATGTTTCAGTACTTCATTTTTATGTGATGGATAAGTATGTACTTAATATTTTTGAACACTATAGAGTAATGGTTCAATAATATTAAAATATCCCTTTATTGATTAGTCAAGAGATATATTAAATGTAAATATTCTGGCGTTGAAGTATATTGTTCAACCAGATGCTATTATAGTTCCTTCTTCTCTCCTTAATATTAAAATGAAGCTTTTTACTAAACAATTCATTTTCATCAATTCGGATGACAATTGACCGGGAAGTTGTGAGGCCCAGCTAGCCTCACAACTTCCCAGTCAATTGTCATCCGATTTCCAGGCAGAGTGAAGTCGCTTTGGGAATGAAGAAACCTATACTTGAAAACCTATAATGAATTCATGTTCGTTCTTATCTCACCTTATCAGCATTGACCTGCGCGAAGACATACGCGGCGTCATACGGCCGCTGGATATCGGCGTCGCGCACGGCGCGCAACGAGGCGGGGCCGCACCGGAACATGTCCTCAGACATCTCCTGAGGAGTGCCGTCCACCGCCTGCCAGCCGCCGTACTCCGTGCCCAGGTCCGGCCGCTCCATCCACACCTGGTATTTACGACTCTAGTTAGTGGCATAGGATTAAACCACGCTGTTCCTATGACACAATGGCACTAAAATGACCTTTTTGGCAAATGAAGACCGTTAACTATCCCACTTGCAGATAATCTGGAAAAGCTAACCCCTGTGGTGCGTGAAAATGCGCTGATGATGAAGAAAAGGTTTAAATTACAATTAGTCAAGTAACTCAAGAATTTCTGTAAAGCTCTCAATCAGCATTGATTGATCTCGTGTGGGTGAGATTTTGTCGATACCAAACTAGCGAACTATCTTAGTTTGTATTAATTATGTGCACAAACCGTACCCTTTCGTGATGAGAAGTACCTAACCTTAGGCATATCAATGGAACGTTATTGGCTCTCGTTGACGTTTTATCTCACTTTTTCATTTGACACTGAGTGGTGGTGTATGTAGGTAAATAATTAGATTCACTTCAGTGTAATCTTCTCAATAGCAAAACTCAATAACTTTAGCAGACTCTGATGTATTGAATCATATTCTAACGTGAATCATTTAAACTATTTACGTCACTAATTCACGTACGATCTATATTTAAACTTTACGATGATTCAAGGGAAATTATTGGATACATTGAACTCGTCGACCTATCCCACTCATAAAGCTGATTAATAGTAGGACAATTGTCTGGAAATGTCTATAATATAAACCATCTTATATGTTAATAGGTATATAAAATAAGACAGTCACCAGTCAATAAGCAGAATTGTAAAAAAATGGTTACCTCGTTCCAGACGTGATAGTTCCAGATGGAGTCTTGCGTGAAGTGGTCGAGAGTAGTGCCATCGTCGTCCTTGATGATGTCCACCGTGAGACTGCCCTGACTGTCGTGGGCGGCGTCATATCCCGACACCGGCCGGCACGGAATGCCTAGTGCCCTGCAAACTGGGACAAATGTCTATTAGTGGTAACTAGGTGCTTTTCATTAGACATTAGATCAGACTAAAAGTGACAGGCGCATAAGACTAGCGTGGGCAGCCTACTCCAAACTTGAATTCGCGATCAACATGAAACTCAATGCCGAACAAAAAGTTCGCATTCACGACTAGTGTATTCTGCCGGTACTCACATATGGGGCTTCAGGGCAAACTTCAGGTGGCTCAGAGAGCCATAGAGAGGAAACTGGTAGGAGTTACACTGAGAGACCATTAAAGGAAGGAGTGGGTAAGAGAACAAAGTAAAGTGAGCGATGTAACTAAACGGGTAGCGAAATTGAAGTGGGAGTCGGCTGGTCTCATGTCGCGCGCAACCAAGGCTCGTGGTGCAAGGCGGTGGTAGTGTGGCGACCGTGGGGCGAGAAACGTCCAAGAGGAAGACCACAAATGCATTGGTATGACGATATCAAAATACTGGCGGGAACGAAGTGGATGAAAATTGCTCAAGACCGGGAAAGTTGGCATAAACTGAAGGAGGCCACATCTCGATGTAACTTTTAGTTTGTAAACAGAACTGACCATACAGGTATCTACAGGTCGTCAGTAAGATCACACGGTTAGTTCTAAGTACCTACTGAATAGTTTTTGCAAAATAACACTTACTTGTGGTTAACACTCCAGCATAAACCCAGCACTGCGCGTACTTAACGGGCTTCTTCTTGGCATAATACTTCTGCAATATTGCCAAAGAGCCAATCCATTTTAAGGGCTGTGTTCCTCCGTCGTAGTCACTTAGCTCTGTCCCCCAGTTGCCGATTAGAACACCGTTATCATCCTGTGCGTTTACTGCAGCCGAAAGTGCCCGCACTACCCTTATGGGATCACTTCGGGCACGACCTTTCACCTGAAATCCGACAAATACATTTATTAAACAGAATTATAAGACGAATCTTATAATGGATTGTTATGTCGAGCAGATTTGATTACACCATTGTGACAAATTTGTCGTCGTATCGTCACGCGTTGTTGTCTACGTAATGCAGGTCAAATAACTTCACCTTTTAAATTAATCTGGTCAAGTTTGACCCCGACAGCTACGAGTAACTCAATCACTCAATTCATTTAAACACGCCCTCGTGCTTTCTTAATTGTTCGTACCTTGCCGACATCTCTGACTACATAAAGTGCACATTCGAGTATATCTTTTTCGTACTGCGCGTAGTTCCATGGCACTGGCTTGATTCGATTGTAAACACCTCGGTACATTAAACCTCCATCTTCTTGTACGTATTCTTCGCGATGACTGTGACCTGTTATAGAAAATAATTAAGTATAAAGGATTAAAAGTGTCATAAACCGGAATTATAACAGAACTATGGTGTAAGATGAGTCGTAAATAAATAATTGTCGTGATTCTAACCTGGCATATAAACCGCATCATTCAGGCACCAAGGGTTGAAGAGTACATAGATAGGCTGGGGGTGGGTGTAACTCAATGATCCTCCAGTCCCCAGCTTTGTGTCAACGTCGATTCTCCAGGCCGCCACTATGCAGTCCGCCGCGGCGGTGACTGCCACCATCAGGTGCGAGTCCATTTGACCCTCGTAGACAGCTGTCCACGACCCAGCGGCTTCGGAGCCTTTCTCCAGCAGCGGAACTGCTGCTGATGTGTCGTCCGACGGACCGCGTTGCTCCACATCTGTAGTAGTATGTCACATTAGCCGTCAGTAAATAAAGGACAACTGCAATGACTAAGGTAACTATTTACCGCGTGCCTCGAAATATCCACATTCTTCAAAAACATATCAAGCAACTATATGACGGAAGACTTTGACCACATAATGGTCGAAAGAGTTTAATATTTTAATAATAACAACCCCGGATCCAATTGGCGAAGAATATATATATATCCATACTAATATTATAAATCCGAAAGTAACTCTGTCTGTCTGTCTGTCTGTTTGTCTGTTACCTCTTCACGCTTCAACCGCTGGACCGATCGAGATGAAATTTGGCATCGAGATAGCTGGCGTCCCGGGAAAGGACATAGGCTACTTTTTATCTCGGAAAAACGCATAACCGCGATAACCAAATTCCACGCGGGCGAAGTTGCGGGCAGAAGCTAGTATTCGATACTTCTGCTTTAAGAGGGAGATAACCGAAGCACTTTGATTCATGGCACTTTAAAAAAGAAGCTAACCTTCTAACGTCCATTTCATTTGGGGGCTATCAATCATCGTTCGACACTAAATATACACATAAATAAACTCTTTGAGTGCGTCACGGGTGGAAAACCCTAAAATACTCTGAAGAACGTCAAAGAACGGTACAGTCACGTACAGTTTACAAAATAAGTACTTATGTCTGCGTTAGTTTCATTGAAATGCGAATAATAATGCAACTTGCATTGAGGTGATATCACCAACAACCCCACGCACCGCACAACAAATGATCACGTACGTAGGTACAGCACGACACAAATTAGAAGGCGCGCGGATTAAGCAATAATAGGCTCTACATCAACGGCCGTCGTGCTATACCTAGTCGTAGGCGCCTATGGGAATTAGAATCAGTTAGAGAGCAGGGGCCTTGTTCGAGTTGGTAAATAAGGATATAGGATAAATAATAAGCGTATCTAGCTCAGATTCTATTTAAATAATAATATCCCAATAGAGATAAATAGGAGATCCATCTTCCTGAACAGGTTTTTAATTTATACGTGGTCAAGCAAAACGTTGTGACGACATTATACCCTATCAATTCTATGCATGTTTTTTACGTATTCATTTTTTTCGAGGTGGTAAAAAATGGTATGGGATTCAGGCATCGCTCACACCATCAATCCCATACTGGGCCATACAATTTTTTATTTTTTTCTAACTTCGCCTTCTAACTTCTGTCGTACTATAGTTGATTGTGCTTACCATCCACGTAGAATATGAAGGATAGCGCGTCCCTAGTGGGGTCGTACGGCCGGTTGAGCAGCAGGTCCAGCTTGAAGGCCTGTCCTCGGCGCACCACGAGACTGCGCCCCTCCACCCGGCTCATCATGTTGAACTTGCTCGTGTGGTGGTTCTCCCCATTGGCGTCATAACAGAAGTCGATCCCCTGCACCGCCAACACGCCCAATCGCGTTCCGTCTATTACATCTGGAAAACGAAAGTTTGTTCACACATATTGAAAGAAAATTAATATGCCTATCGGTCCCTGGACGATAGCCAAGTTATTTAAACTATTACATAATACTATTGTTGTATGAGCATAATTCTATTTAGCTATGGACAGAAATTGAGGCGTTTTGCCAATCATTTAAAGGAGCTGAAATCAAAACAACGATCATAAAAATAAGTCCTAAGTAAGTAGGTACTAAGTATTTATTTGTTATATTATTGAGAAACATTCATTTGCTTTAATTATGTATTTACAGTCCGGTTAATTGCAGTTTTAAGTTTGGCCACGGGATGGGCTGGGCTTACTATGAAAAGTCTAAAAATAGTTTACTAATAAAAAGCTTTATAGAGGCTAAAATAAGCCTCTATTTTCTCTATTTACTTATTAGTTATTTTAAATACTTAGGTAATCATTTCATAATTTTGTATCAGGGTAAAAGAGTTACGTTTGATTTCTTTGAAAACAATAGTGCAACTTAATTTCCTTTTTTCGCGCTTTAGAGCTGGCCAGTAATGTACCTAATGACTTTCAACAAAAAGTTATAAGCTGAGTTTTCTTTCGCGAATGAAGGAGTTCGGACAATTGTTTTGGGGTAAATGTAAATTAAATGATTAATTTAGTAAGATTGTTTTGGCCCTCTTCTTTATAATGAGATCTTGAAACTTAAAGTTCCTCTTCCCACATCGGTATCCTGTTTACTCTTTCTAAATGACCCCCATATATATATATATAATTTATTAGCATCTTTTATTATTAATAATGATATTAAAATATGAGTATATATTTATTATAATATGATTGTAGATAATAGTGTTTTCCTTTCCTTTCTAACTTTCCTGATCCTTCCAAATTCCAAATCCCGGTATTTTTATTTTTAACTTGCTCGTTTCCCAAATTTTTACATTGGCAGAAATGCGCCACCCGGGCAATTGCCACAAAGGAAAAAAATAAGAAAAAAAAGATTGTTTTTGTGTTTCTTTGACACAACGTCCGGTGACCGTGGTTAATGCACCTAAATTGTTTTTTGACCTTATACCCTATGAAGAGCCATTTTGTGTACCTATTGCAGTCGCACTGTGTTTTATATAGCCGTGGTAGCCTAGTGGTTTGAGCTACCGCCTCTCATGCAGAGGGTCGGGGGTTCGAATCCGGCTCGCACCTCTGAAATTATTTATGTGCGAAATGCAATTTGAGTTTACCACTGAGCTTTTCGGTGAAGGAAAACATCGTGAGAAAAGCTGCACGCATGAGCCGTAAAAAGGCTGTTGTGGTGGTGTGATTTATTTATCTGTTGCATGGATGTAAAATAGATATTGTTATCGAATAATATATATCGATATATATGTATTTAGATTAGGCGTACTCACATCTTATTTCACATTATTTGAAGATAAAATGTTTACTTAAATACCTGGCTGAAACGGCACTATAATGTATTTTTGCCGCCTTTCAATGTGACGTCTCCACCAATTTTTAAAGTACTCCATTTTACGAAAGAGCTTAAAAACTGTTAAAATTACAAAGTAGACATCGCGGTTCCAAAACTTGACTCGGTTGAAACTGTTAAATGATGTCCATTGAACAGTGTGATTCTCGATCTCGGCACTTGCTAATTATTACAACAAACGTGCGGTTCTTTGGCCATGCCGCTTTGGACTGCGTTTTACGTAGGATTATATCTCACCATCGTCTCGACGTGGGTGATGTCATAGTCAACAAAACGCGAAAAGCTTCTTGATACTGAGAAACAAATTCATTCATTGACAGCCAAGGTCCGCTAGTCAATCACGTCAGACTTTGACGACAGAAAATATGCTCAAAGATATAGTGGTGATCTCACGACATGAGTTACCAGTAAATCAGGGATAATTAGTTCTAAATTACTTTTTCCATATAAAGAACTGACATTCGCCATATGAAGAATGATAGCAATATCATAATTTACTTTATATTTTATATCCTACTTTGATGCGGGAGTTATCATTATTGGCATCTATTCCAAGTACCTATAAATGCATCTGATTGAGAGTGGGAGTACTTAGTGTAGGAAGAACGCAAGTAAGATTATAAATAATGTATTGCATTATTATTATTATATATGTTATTATTTATTAGTGGCTAACATAACATGTATTATCTAAAAGCAACGTTTCTGACCGCTATTATATAGCAATAGGTACCTACATTGTTGTTTTTTTTATTTTTTTATCGAGAATCTTTTTTTATTATACCTACATAATACTTAAAAGTATTCGTATGTATGAGACATACGAATAACCAGTTTTAGGAAATTAAAAAGGGCATAATATAGGAATCACTGAATCACATATATATTGCAACTGCATAATTATGTGAACAAAAATCGTATCGGTAATTACAGTTTATTATTACTACTCGTATTGAGTAGTACTATTTTATTATATGATTATTACCTATTTTACAACAGAGTGTAAGCAAGCTATGAAACAAACCAAACGATACCAAAGATAGGAAGTTAAGCAAGAGAGTTTCATATATATGTTTTTATTGCGCTGGATGTACCCATTTGGTCTTAATTAGCTTCGTGGGTGAATCGCCAGGTGTTTTTGCCTTGAAACATATCCGAGCATTTAATAGTTTTTCCCACACAGCCCGGAGACGGTATCGGCGTGGGCGCTATGTCTAGCTTAGGCGCCACACATTCTTAACATCAATGCAAAAAATATATAAACGTTTTTTTTATGTCATTGGTAGGCAAACGAGCACACAGACCATCTGAATTAAGCGGTCACTGCGGGCCATGGACACCGAAATCGTATGATTTCTTAGTAAGAAAAATGCGAAGCAAGACCTAACTGAAATATAAGTACATGCCCGACAATGAAAATTATGTGATGCTACGAGAAAAGTAGGTTGTTTAGGTATATTTATTTCTCTAAAATATCTTCGCAAATTGGCACACGAGTGAAGCCGCGAGAAAACCCTACCAACTTTCATGTTAATGTTAGCGTAATACGAGACAGCGAATGATTTTCCTGGGGCTATATTCGAAGTCTTAAATAGGGATCTCCCTGTTCCCTATAGGATCGCTCACGCGGCGTAAATAACATAGGTATAGCAAATAAAGCAACACAGCAACGTAAAAGCTTTTACAATTGATGAAATGATGACTGTTGAATGTGAGCATAAAATTGTGCCAAAAAAATCTTACACAACTTTACGATCAATTGAGCCAGTTCTGTAGATACATAATTTAATTTCCTAATGGATGTACCTATTCGTCATAATAGTTTATTATCGCCGTGAATGTAAATTAAGACGTTTAATAGTGACTATCACATAAAAAGAAAACAATAACGTTCTTTGTAGTTAAAACGAATCATATATCATCTTATATTTTTGATTGCCTTCATTTTATTACCAATGACCTATTTTTTAAAACAACTCAGAAGTTTAAGAAGTGTCCTCGAACATTTTACGATGCAAGATGTTTCAAAATAGTTTAAAAATTAAATATTAACTGCGTTCCGTTTTTGGCGCTGACTCTAAATATTGGTTTAACGAGAAAAACCAGCGGATGCTGCATGATAACATAACATTCGCTTTGTCCAATTAGGTACCCTTTTATTTAACTTAATGTAACTTGTGATTTAATTCATTGGTTCGGAATCGGTCCAAGCTTTAAATTCTTCTTCTGTTAGAATCTTTTCCTATCTTTAGTCTAGTTAACATGCAAAACCTTAAAACAGTCGTTAGCTAAATCAATGTCGTCAGATTTGAACTAACTACACTTGACTTTTATTATACCGATTCTGGTTGTTTTTTTTTTTTAAGTTTTGATTTATTATCTTAGATGGTTGCTGAGTATCCCAAAATTAAAGTTTAAAAAAAAATCTAGTCTATTACAGTACAAACCTAATTTTAATCGTTTCAGTAATCAGCGCCAAAAAGACCTTCTGCTTCTTCTCAAGGTATAGGAAGCGCTGGTAAATTCTTTTTCTGACGTGCAAAAGTGCCCCTATGTGGCCAATTTTCTGAATAAATGATTGAATTTGAATTTGTTTAACTATTTGACGTAAAATCTTTAAAAATGTAGCTGTATAGCAGGACAAAACTTAGTTACAGAGTCTATTATTGCTTCCGCGCCTTCTAAAAATTTGTCGTGCTATAATCGAGGTTATCATTCACTGATCTCGGCACTCTAGGCGATGCATGTAAACAATGAGGAATGATAATTGATAAAACACATTAGCATCCTTAAGGAAGTTTCAGCGTCTACCTCAGGCGAACATGACGTGACTTAGAGCAAAGACCTGTTACAATTTAATACAATTTAAATAGGTACATTTAGTTCTTGAAAACATTTTAATAGATGAAATTTTTAATAATTAATGTGAGAGATAATTAATCAAACGGTAACTTGGCTTCTCGGACTGATAAAGCTACTGCCTTTTTTTTAACGACAGTGTTTTGTCACGAAGTTAACGTTTAAATGGATGTATGTACGTGTATTTATACTTTAAACGCGCTAATCTTGTATATTTCTTTATTTATCCAAGCGATCTCAGAAACGGATCTACCGATTCGAACGAAATTTGGAATATTGGGGTTTACGGGGGCGACATCGATCTAGATAGGTTTCATATCTGAGAAAACTCGGTTTTAGCTATTTTCACCCGAGCAAAGCTCGGTCGCCAAGGTCCTCTTATTTTAGACGCGCTATAATCTTGTCCATGTCTCTGTTAATTCGTTTATACAAGTGAATTCAGAAACGGCTCTAACGATTTGGACGAAATTTGGAATACAGGGGTTTACGGGGGCGATAAATTGATATAGCTAGGTTTCATATCTGAAAAAACTCGGCTTTACCTATTTTCACCTGGGCAAAGCTGGGTCGCCCAGGTACAGTCGAGTTCACCAATATATACACACTTTTGCACCTTACCACGTTGTAATAAGGTCCAAAAGTGTACACATATTAATGAACTCGACTGTACTGTATAATATACCCACACTCATAACAAAAACACGAAGGTCTATTTCTCCGTCTTTCACATTTTAACAATTTTGTTGACATCTCGCAGTGCCTGATGCATATATATGAATGGAAATCGCATCAACACCGTCTTACGTCCGTAGGACGGGCTGGATCACCTTGGCGCACGCGCAGCCATACAAGTCATCGAACATTCCTCGAATCCACACTGGTCACCAAGGCCCTGAGTTAAAATTTGTTCACATAGCGACACTTGATTTTATTTTTGTGACATTTGACTAACTGGAACCTCACACGCGATCAAAGTTACTAGAACATCTTAATATACTTTAAACGCGCTTATCTTGTATATTTCTCTATTTATTCATACAAGCGATCTCGGAAACGGCCTTAACGATTTGGACAAAATTTGAAATATAAGTATTTTCGGGGGCAACAAATCGATCTAGATCTATCTGAGAAAATTCGGTTTTAGCTATTTTTACCTGAGCAGAGCTCGGTCGCCCAGGTAAGGTAAGTCAATTATCACGAAATGTGTCGACCTTAAATCTCACATTTGTACAGTCATACACTTGAGTATCTTTTAGCCTGGTAGGATTATCCACCCTTTCTGTATTATATTGTTACATCATGAAGTGACATACTGTTACCCTGATAGGTTATAGCTACCTATTTGTACTTACTTAGATCGCTAACAAATAGTTGTAAATAATAGTTACGATCTTTAGAGCGTTTGTTACTACCTATGACGGGCGTAGATTACGCATTGTTAATGTATTCTCAATAGGTAAAAACCATAATTTTTAGCGTCCAAGTAATATTGCAAATTAGAAACTAACATGTGGTTAAGCGTAGGTATTCCTAAGTAAAAGTAGGTCCATTTTCTGGCTATTTAGTTATAGGGATATGGTGTATCACTGATAGGATAGAAGACTGATATATCTCGCTGAATAGGGAGAAAATGGGGACTAATTATATAGCCCAAACCCTCTCGTGATGAGAGGAGGCCTTTGCCCAGCAGTGGGACGCAAATAGGCTGTAGTAGTAGTAGGGAGAAAGTGTGTTTTTAAGGGATACCTATAGACACTCCGTACCTATCCTTTCCTTAATTACAGGTTTTAAACTTCTAAACCGTTGTTTAGGTGAAAATTTTCATAAGGACTATGCTTAATCAATAACTTGCTTGGTTCATTTTTCGAAACACTGTCTGTAGATATAATCGCTCTACATCATGAAGATTTATTCAGTGCACATTTAAATATCGATACTATTTTAGGATCATTCTTTGGGAAAGTATTTCGAGCGGTATCCGGTCGAATGAGATCGCCGCCTTTTCCTGAATAGAGAGCTACCTAATTTCGCGCTGTTTGCACTGATTGAAAATACCACCTACACTACCTATACCTACTGGTACCGATCATTCACTACCAAGTTTGATTTCAATTCTACCTATTGAGACAATTAGGTCAAGATTTAATTACTCACATAAGCCAATGCTTTTTAACATACATACCTATATGTACTTGCTATTCAGAGTCTACACTTTAATCGTTTTAGTCATCTAAAAAATATTTCATTTATGTTGTAATAGATAAGCTAAAATTTTAATGATTTAGTAGCATATGTCCTACTTGCATTTGTTATTTCAGTAAAACAAATATTGTACCTATGTTAAACTGTTTAAAAATACGCAACATCTGTGCATGAAAACTTGTGTTAACACTTAATACAATAAACGTATCTACCTAGGCGGATATGTGCCAAACAATCATCAAATACCGTTTGGTTTTTTTGAAGGAACTTGACAAACTTGTGTTAATTAATTTACTGAATCAATTCTGGAGTTAGTCATTGGACCTTGACTTTCCGACTTATCTGGGATTTTTTTTATAAGGTTAGCAAAAGTGAGTCGCGAAGTTTTAGTTTGTCTGTAGGTGTAGCGATAAGGTCTAGCCTTGACCCACCGTTGGAGGTGTCGAGTCGCGGCGGACGCGGCAGGTCCCGCAGGTCGTAGGAGTCCGAGCGGGCCCCGCAGCAGCGCGGAGGGCACAGCCTGGCCACCTTGCTCTTCACGCCACCCATAACGTCCACTCAACTACACCGTCTCATAGAACTCGCGTAGCTTATCAGATCACTAATTATCACACAAAAATCCTCCACAATAAACGATTAGATCATAGCTGATTCTGTACCACTTGCGCTGCCAGCGTCTGTAGTCTGCCACAATGTAAACAGACCGGTTCGGTTATTACTGCGGTTCTTTTTTAAAGTGGATAAGAATCGAAGTTTTTTATTTTTGCCGCGTCGATCGCTGCGTGCGCACCTCGGCGCGGAGCGTGACCATCTACGCGTCTGCGCGCTACCTTCGCGAGCCCACTGTGACCTCTTATCAAAAAGTTGAGAAATATAACTCAGAAAGGTCTCTTTTTAAAGAAACACTCATTGCTCACTTAATAATTGAATCATTATACTTAAAAGCGCGTCATCGCTTTTAACGCAAGTTTATGGGAAGCTCCCGGTGACGTGTGGTTAGAAAAATGTAGGTCAAACACAAGATTCATTTATATACTTAGGATCAAGCAAAACGTTGTGACGATATTTTACCCACAGAATCAGCTATCGATTCTAAGCTTGTTTTTAGGTTTTTTTCTTTCGAAAAAGTAAAAAAAACTTTGTATGGCCCTATATCGGATTGATGGTGTGAGCGATACCTGAATCCCATACTAAATTATTATTTATAAATAACTAGCTGACCCCGCGGACTTCGTACCGCCTTAAACCTCACGGAGCCCGAGACCTTTCCAACGAATGCAAAACCGTGGAAATCGGTTCGTGCGTTCTGGAGTTATAGCGTCAGGGAGGAAAACCCGACCTGTTTTTATATAGTAGATTTTCTTTGCAAATAAAATGCAGTAGGTAGTTGAGTAATATATATGGTAATTAATAGTTAAGAAAAAAGAAGCGGAGAGTTACACTATACTAAAAGTGGCAAAATCTACGGCCTGACCCTTATACCAACTCAAAAAAAAACCTAAAAAACATGCTTGGAATCGATAGCTGATTCTGTGGGTACCTAAGATGTCGTCACAACGTTATGCTTGACCCCGATAAGTATCCATACTTAATATTACCTACCTATAAATGCTTCAGTAACGCAGTTTGTGTCTGTCTGTTACCTCTTCACGATTCCACCGTTGGACTGATTTATGTAGATGAAATTTGGTAGGTATGAAGATAGTTGGAGTCCTGAGGAAGGACATATGTATATGCGACAACATAACAATTATGCCTGTTGCAGAAGTAGATGCTATCATTAAGCACATGAAGTTGCATTGGTCAATATTTCCTCTTTGGATGATACAGTAGTATATTGGTTGTGATTACGTTGATTTACGATGGGTGACATCACCCACGCTAGCCGCTAACAGAATACTACGTAATATTTGTCAGCGGCCCGACACCGCACGTATATACAAGGTTTTACTGATCTTTTCCTCCTGCCACCAATGATTGAATTGGGATTTACGTTGGGTAATCCACGAGTAAGTAATCCACTTTATTTTACAACAATTTACTCGTACTGTTGCCAAATTATACTGACAAAATGTTAGTTTGCCCTACGGAATAAAGATACATTTAAAGAGGAATTTAGGTTAACTGGTAGAGAATACCTTATAGCATTAAGTTCGCCTTTTGTATTAGTTTTTTTACTAATGTGCAATAAAGTTTAAATAAATAAATACATTTCAGTCCTTATTATATTTTTTATCGTAAGTAGGTAGAGATCTTCCACTATCTAAAGTCCCGCGCCTTCACATTTCAAAACGCTACATTTTTTTTATTATTATTTAAAAAGCACCACCAACACTCTCAACGCATAGTTGATGGCTGTCTCAGCTCGTACACATGTGTTGAGAGTGTTGGTGGTTCTTTCTAAATACATTGAAGCGTTTTGAAATGTGAAGGCGCGGGACTTTAGATAGTAGAAGATCTCTAGGCTAGTTTGGGCGCCAGGAAAAGTGATTTTACGGTACTCAGTTATATTTTAGCACCAAACTGGACAAACTCGGCGTTAACTTGTTACTAAAATGCTATGGTTATTGTTTACACATTAAAATTTAGTCTTGGCCGCAGTGAGCCTAGACTGCGGCCAAGGCACGTTCGAAAGCTATAAGAGAACTCAGTACCAGTTAATTTCGAATACCTAGTAACCTACATACCATGATGACACTCTTACATTGTGCCATACATTATGGTGTATTTCGTATAAACACCTAAGTACACTTTTTGTAAGTTCTATTGAACTTCTCTTGGTTTAAGTATTTTTAGACTACTGCAAGGCGCATATTCCCAAATTTTATAGCAAATTATACAAACTTAAGTATTGTAATATTTTACACAAAATAAAATGAATCTCACTCTATTATGTTAGGTATGACACATTATTAAAGATTGTTATGACTAAATCCTGTTAGCATATTTAAATAAAAACGACTAGTAGATAGGAGATAGAAAGAAATAAAAGAAGATAATGCAGTGCATGCATTTTTTATTTTTGAGATCCCAAAAACACACAGACACAAACTTTTTTTGGTATTTTTAAGTATAATGTTGGTAAATAACGTAAAAATATGAAGGTATTCTTATAGATCCACTTAGCTTACAACTTAACATTTAGTAATTATTAATTTTTCATAAAGAAATATTTATCATAGCAAGATTATGGCACTTGAAGCATCGGTTTCCATCTTAATTATTACATTACATTTAATTAAAAGCGTATGATTACATAATCACTCGGTGAAAATAGTGAAGAAACATTCTTTTTTTACGTTTTTCATTTCATATGTGCGTGCGAAAAAAATCATCATAAAATGAAATCCTTTAGCGAGTCCGAGTCGTCGTTGAAGTCATCCAAGAGGCAGTCGATGGGATATGTCAACGCTTAAAATACTCGTATATTCCCTTAAAAGTAAATTCGTAGAAAACCCTAAAAAACTTTCACAGAGTCTTTAAAATTACGACTTCTTCCTCTTGAACAATGAGTTGTTCGGGCGCCACGTTGATGTAGGCGCGGTCCAGAGAGAGCGCGGGCGCGAGAGGTGAGGACGGCCCCGGGGACAGGCGCGGCGAGAGCGCGCGGGGGCCGGGACCGTGCTAGCCGCGCACGTTCACGGCCGTGCAGCCGAAGATCTCGTCCATCTGCCGCGACGAGAACGTCACCACGATGCGCCGCTCGCCGTGCCTCTGCGGCACGAACTTGTCCTGGTAGTTCACGAACTCACCCGGCTTCACGTCGCGGAATCGAATCTGCAACCACATCTCACATTAAGAAACGAGCTTTATTGACCAACACACACTCGTGGAGGTAAGGTAAACACCCCAGTCCTGACCACACTTAAGTTCAGTCTACATTGGACAGGCCATCTGTGATTAAATGTCAACGTTATTGCTTTTGTCATAAGAGTTTGAGTGTCCATCACCTGGAGCCATGACCATGATTGGTGCGGATACCTCACTATGTCAATTTACCTGTCGCGGCCTCTGCACTCCGGCTCCTTCGAAAGTGAAGTAGCAGTCCGTCAAATGCACATTAAGAGGGTTTTGGAAGCTGAATGTAATCGGGCATTCTTGACCTTTGCACGGCTGGTTCCTCACCTAGACAAATCATCCAAATAATATACTGTCACGATAATTTTGAAAGTATTTTCGATCTAAATTATGGATAAGAAGATTTACCTGAACTTGCATTCTAGGCTTGTGAAGTGGGAAATCGTCTTCGTCAGACCAGGCTTGACGGGTCTGCTTTACATAAGCCATGGCATGAACCTTGACCATGGAGTGATCCACCAGCTTATCCATGTACTCCTGAGGAGTGACGTGAAGTTTGAGCACTTCACGCTGTCCAGCGCGGACGATAAATTCGCCCTGAGCTCTTCGGAGGCGGGACGCGATTGCGCCTGTATAGTAGCATGAAGAAGCCGTCAACACGCACCAGATGGCACGGTCCTCGTGTGATTTGTTCTGGAAATATTAAATTGGATTTTGCGACATGATTCTAAGCAAATATGCAAAGCATGAATACCCGAAAAACTTACCTGGATATTCATTGTGCAGTCAAATGGTTGACCATATGGTACAATATCGATATCCATGAGGTCAAAGTATACGTCCTCGAAGTTACGGTCTGGGTATTCGTAGTACTGCTGCAGGCGTTGGTAGCCGCGGCACGAGGCGATCACCGCCAAGCGTTCCGGCGAGGAACTGTCCACGGTCTTGTACTCGTGGGTGATTTCGAGCATGTCGCTCTCACCTTCATCGTCGTCTCGGTTTGGATTCTTAGTCAGGATCTTACGGCCAACTCTACAAATAACAGAAGCAGTGTGATCTTTTAAACTGAAAAACCTTTTCTTAAGATGACTTATCTTCGTTCTATACTCACTGATATTGATTCGAAGCCATCCTTATGAATCCCCACTCGGAGTTCTCTTCTTCCTGGAAGTGGCACAGTTCGGCATTGAGCTGGCAATACATGAAGGGCGTATCGTACTGGAAGCCCACTTCGCCGCGTCGAACGGCTTCAACACTGGCGGGGCCACAGTGGTACACAGATTCCGCTTCCTCCTGCGGTGTTGAATCGATAATCTGCCAGCCACTGTATCCTACGAAATATGTAATAATCAATTACTTAAACGCATTTATCGCTCGTAATAAATGAACAGGCAATAATTTGCAACTTACCCTGTGGCAAGTCAGGACGTTGCATCCAAACGTCGTTCCAGACGTGGAAGTTCCAGCAAGAGTCGTAGCAATCCTCATCGGGGCCATTGGGCACCTCGTTGCCATCACGGTCGAAGTATTTGTCCACGGTGAAGGTGCGGTTGGTGTCGTGGGCGGACACGTAGTTAGTAACGGACCGGCACGGAATACCTATTAGGCGTTTCAATAAAATAAATAAAATATGATGCAGGCTTATTAATAGGTTAAATAAGTAAATAGGTTACCCAGAGCACGGCAAATAGTGACAACAAGTCCCGAGAACACCCAGCATTGGCCGTACTCCACGGGCCGACCGCCGTCAGTGAGGTAACGCTCCAGAATAGCCACAGAACCGGTCCACGCGTGCGGAGCCACGCCATCCTTGTATTCGCCGTCATACCGCCCAACCATGAGTCCATCGTCGTCATGGTTTGCATTTATCTAAAAATAATATAGAATCATAAACAACTGATGGTATTGAATAGGTAGGTTACCTTTACCTTTATGTTCTAAAAAATCTTACCATAGCAGAAATAGCTCTGCATACACGAATTGGATTACCACGTTCTGAATGCTCAAGACCGCTGCGTTCAAGCAAATACATACAAGCTGGCAAAACGCAGTCATCAAACTGCCCGTAAATCCACTTGCGACCTTTCGGCTGGCGCCATGTGCCACACCAGATTTTTCCATGTTCGTTAAGTACGTATTCCTTCCTGGATGCCTCATTGTCCATGTAGACGGAATCTTCCCTACACCACGGATTGAAGAGCATGTAAATATCTTCGTCACATTTATAATCGTGGCGGTTATCACGCTGGCCGAGGCGATTGGTTTGTATCCAGCAATTCCATGCACCAACAGGAGCAGTGGCCGGAACATGCACTTGAAATGTGATGGTGTTACCATCTTGCCGTAGAATGCTGATGTCCCATCTGTCCATCTCATGAGCCAGAGCCGCCAGGTTCTGCATGGATCCGTGACGTGATCCATGACGCGATCCATGGCGAGAACCATAGCCACGCGTGAAACTAGAGTGCTGCTGTGTGGTTGCTCCATAACGATCGAGCATGGGTCGGTCCATAGATCCATGGGGGCTCAGTGGGCTATGTTGCAGAGGCAACGGTTCATTGCTGAACGAGCTGCGTCGGACGGCATATGTTGTTGTCTCGCGCATTCCACTCATGGGTCCCATGGAGCCCATTGGGCCCATCTGGCCCATGGTGCCTATTGAGCCGACTGTGGCCATGTTGCTGTTACAGCTGTTGTCCTGCATGCGGGACATGCCCATGCCCATCCCCATGCCCATTCCCATGCCCATAGTATCACGCGAGTGCTGGAACACTCCCTGCTGGTTGCTCCAGTTTACAGGAAGGACCACTCGAGTTCCTTTAGTCACACTAGGTTTAGGACCTGGAAACAATCAATCCATGAAGTACCTACGGAAACTCTATTTAAAAACCTAAGTAAAGTAAATTACGATTTGGGTGAAAAGAAAAGTGAACGGTGGCTAGGATCAGTAAAAGACCAATTATGTTGATATATAAGTTGCAAAATCACTTTATTTTAACTTATTTCAACGAGGGAGATTTAAGTATAACCAATTGATACAGCTCACTAAATCAGAATGAATGAACTTACCAAAACAAAATACAACACGAATCATATCCTGTTGCTTGTCATAAGTCCTATCGAAGCGCACTGCAAAGAAGAAATTTTGACCTCTTCGCAACACGGGATTAGGCAAAATGTTATCATTGACCAGGTCATACTGTTCAGTATGATGATCTTTCGAGTTGTCCCGCGAGTAAAATTCAGTCAGCTCCACCTTCAAAGGTTGCTGCGAGTAATAACTCTGTGGCAGCATCTCCAAAGTGTCTTGACGGCGACGACGTTCGTTCTGGTCGGCCATCTTGCAGATAAGGTTATGGGTGTACTGGTTATTGGGACTGTTCCTCATGGAGTGCTTCATGCGATGCAGGGAGCCCGTGCTGTGAGAGCGCCCTGGGCGGTGCTGCGCCGTCGGTCCGGCCCGCTGCATAGGCCATCGACGGGTCTGCCCAGGACGCTGACAGAAGCTCGAGATATTGTAGTAAGCTGACAATCCAGGAACATAGTTGGAGGGCATCCCGCCAATAGTCATTTGCTGATCTCTCATACAGCTCAACGTACTCATGCCAGCAGTGAGTCCCGTAATTCCTCCAAGCCCCATGCCAGTCATGCTGGATGTCATACTGGACGACATTCGGTCCATACTGGATCGTCGGACCATCGACATCTTGCCAAAGCTATTTCTCTTTATCCAAGGGTAGACGAGTCCAGGTTCTGGACTGCACTTTGCTCTTGGCTGCCACCAGAGCGAATGGTGCGGTTAGCCACTCGTTGGCCCTTTTATATACGAAACTTTTGCGGAAAGATCATTCACAGCTTAGGTGTCAGTTGTCAACAGCGGCGCCGGGGTCGCCGGTTTCTAAAAGCCTTTTTGTTTGTGGCCACTGACTGTAAACAAACGAGAACTTCTCCCGCTCCTATACACCAAACATGAAATGCGTCAGTAACTCTCGGAAGAACTCTCTTTACTTCCCCATTGTATATGGAGCCTTACTTTACTTGAATACTAAAGCTAAATAGGATAATATTAGAATAATTTGATATACCTAGACAACCATGTAACTCAGTAGTATTCAAGTAAAGTAAGGCTCCATATACAATGGGGAAGTAAAGTGTCTACTAGGTAGGTTCTCTCATGATCCCTGATGCGTTCGATTCATAGAAATCTTAATCAAGGAACAGTAATTAATAAATAAATATGCGCACATTTACCTACGTTCTTATATTTGCGCGAAATTATGAAAAAAGCGTTGTTTCATATGGATATCACGCAAAAACACAACAACGCTTGATATTTGGTAGATGTCCCTACTTAACAGGATAAGGTATCTCCATAGGTTTTTTAATCTGACACGATACGCTCATTAACAACGTATTAGAATTTTCATGTACTTACCTATCTAACTACTTGAAACGAAAAGGTCATGAACCAATTGTAAATAACCATGTACTTACTCTTCTATGTAAGTTTTTAAGTTTAAGTCGACTGTTTGTATTATTCCTAGCTTTATTGTCCTTAAAACAAAGGTAGTAATTGGATATCATGTTGGTGAGCGAAGCGAATGTTTTCTAGAATGATATGGTTAGCCGCCGTTGTTTAAAATGTTTTAACCATAGAACCACAGGTAGAGTAGTGACCAAATAAGTAGTTCTTTAATAATCGTAATCGAGGTGATATTTCCGCAATAGACAGCATCTGACATTTACTTTACTTATGTAAAGTTGGTTTTAAAAATCTCTCCGTCCATACAATATGTCAATTATATATTTAATAACACAAATTATTCTGCCTGGTAAATGGGTATTCCCCGGGATTCGAACCCACAGATTACTAATAGTTCGAGCTACTCAGCTCTCAGGCGACCTTCAGGCGACACACATGAACGCCACTCATTGCCAACCTAATTTTATTGTAGCTTGCAACCCTAGTTGCGTAGCAACCATTGTTGACATAATGACTGTTGACATTATGTAATCTGCACTGTCAATTTTCCAAACAAACACCGTTTATTTCAATAAATCTGCGAATGCAACTAATATATTAACGAAAGTTACGTACTTATTAAAAGTTATACATGCATTGATTTTTAGATCTCACTTCACTGTAACAAAATGAGTTTGTACAAACTTTTTAGTCATAATGTTGAAATTCAATACAAAAGCTATTTTTTGTCAAAAGCTATGTTTTTCACTATATTAATTACTGGATTGAATATTTTCCTGCCATTCGTGTTGGCTTATGGAAGTCGAGGTAACCTATTTTATTTGTAATCATTTCTAAAGACCAATCTCCGTGTTTTAATTTATTAGCCTTTTCATATCCTACTTATTTCAGGATTTTGGCTGAAGTCACACTATTATTTTGAACAACCTATAGTGCATTTCACTTATGAATACTTGTTAGTTTCTGAGACTGATGATCCTAGTCAACCGATAGTGTGTGGCAATGAAGATTATGGTCATGGAGAGTACTGTGCTGAAATGCAGGTATTAAACAGTCACATATCTAATGTTTTTTTTCTCATGTACATCAATCAATGGTTCAATTTAATATAAATGCATGAAGCACAATGCTCCAGATGCTATAGTATTGTTTTCTAGGTAGGTAACAAACAAACTACTACTACTACTACAGCCTATTTGTGTCCCACTGCTGGACACAGGCGACAGGTAACAAAGTGCTTTTATAAATTTAATTGGTATTTTTTCAGGTGCAGGAGCATGATAGAAATAGTGATGCAAACAATGACATCCTAGATTTTAAGGTACTAATGAACCTGCCCCCCACACGGACAATAGCTTCAGTTGTTTTGATTTTCGGGTTGGATTTCCAACTAAAGGTAAATAGAAAGAAATTTAAGTAACAATGGCGGCAAGTTAGACCACAGACTGGAGAAGTTGATTGGAAACAATATGTAAATTTAGCCATCCACAGCCTCCACAGGCTACAATTTGATATAGCAATATCAAATCAGTTTTATGAAAATCAAATAAGCAAACTGATTTTTTTTTCTGTTTTTTAGGTGGTCTGTCCATATCACATGCAAGGATTGGCAATAATATCCAGGGAGTTTGCATTACCACCTTCTGGGTTTCTTTACTATGGTGACCTACAATTTTATCAGGTCACACATCTGCCATGCCTGGAGAATCAAATAGACACAAAATACAATGTATCTCTCTTTAGCCATCTAAAGAAGAAAGAGAACATTGTGGATTCTATCTTGGAGGATTATTTAATAAGAGACGGTAAATAACATACATTGCTATGATAATAATTTGTATTTTTAAATAGGTAATTGGTTATTTTTAATTTATTTGCTGTGCTGTTTTAATAACGTAATTACTACAGTTTTTATGTAAAAACTTGATATTTTTCTATGTATTGCATTTTTGTTACTTATCCTTACTATCATTTTATTTTTCAGCTGTTGTGAAAACACATACCTTATATTCTAGGGGTCAAAATGGCCACACTGGCTCAATGCACATGAAAATACGGCTCAGAGTGCCTGAAACACAAATTCGTTATGTACCAAGCCTTTTACAAGAATTAAAGTGGGCATGGCCACAATATTTGTCCATTGTGGTTGTGTTTTATTGGATTTTCTATAAAATCAAGAAATTTGTGTTCAACAACCGTTTACTGGCAGCATGGAAAGTGGTTAATTGGAAAAGGAGTTAGATTATCTAATTATTTTTAAGACACTTATTAACAAAGACTGGCAGGGCCAGATGTATCAATAGTAGAAGTAACAAATTAATTTTAAGTAATTTTATCTTGATTGAAATAAAAATGCATATTTTTGACTAACAATTCATATCAATAACATTTATTTGGTATATACAATACTACTACTTAGGTGACTAATCGATTTAAATGTACAACATGTCAGCTCTAGGTCACTGAGTTAGGGTAAGTGTGGGCAGTTGTCCTCCAAAGTCAACCTTCTTATCAAGAGTTTCTCGGTTGTCTTCAATAATGAAAGTTTTGCCACTATAATCGTCCAACTGCACCAGTAAATAACGGCATTCATAGTTTCCATAATCATTCTGAAAGCAATAGTAAAAATATGAATATTAGACTTAAAACCAATAGATCATGTCATGTCTCAAATAGTCATTCTGCATAGAAAACTGTATTTTTTCAAACTAAGAGTAAATAAATATATGAACCTGTTTCATATCCAATTCAACTACAGCTTTATTTCTTATCCCTTTGATGTAGAATCTCATTCTCATATGTTTAACGCCATCCTTCAAATACACAGCATGACTGACATGTGTTCGGCGTCGTCTTGATGTCTCCTCTCCATAACCTTTGATTGGTGCTCCCAAAGCATCTTCAACTCTAGGATCCTGAAAATGTAGGTAGACTTCAGTTGAAACTATTACTTTAATGCATACCTAGTCTAAAAACGCATTATCAAGTACTTACATCTTTGCACTTTTCAAGAGCAACTGAATATATACTGTTAGGGCTATTGCTTGAGAATAGTTCTCTGAAAACATAGAAAAAGATGATCCCCGTTACACCTACACCAAGCAGAATAACCCCAGTATAAGATACTGTTTTAGTAGTTTCTTTTATCTTCTCTCCGAGAGGACGGACGTCGGTTGATACTTCAGCTCGTTCTTGGCTTTTTGTTAAACTACTCTGGTGTTTTTCCGTAGAATAACACCGATTCGTTGTTTTTGTTTGTATAACTACGGGTCCTAAAGAGACGAGTTCCGGACTCTTGGCCATACGTAGCCTAGGAAGTAATTTGGAAACAATAGACATATTTACTAACAAAGTTTCCTAGAAAAACAGATTTTTATTTTGGTGGTGGTCGGAGAATCAAGATTTTTAAGGTTATAATTGGTTATAATATATATAATATTAATATTGACAGCAAGCAATCACCGTAGAGTAGAGCACATTATACTAAGAGAGAGTTGCACTCACTTAGGACGCACAGCGCCCTCTTTTGAGCGGTGTGATAACCTATTTGTTGTGTGCATAGTTACTGGTGGGGGATACGAAAACGATCGCAGCGTGCAACGTAGCCAAATAGGAAATTTCTGACGGACATTTAGTGAAATAAACTGTCAATGTTGCGTATTTATTTGCATTACATTAAGTACATCTGGATCAAGTAGTGTCTTCCGAAGCTTCTTTTGCCTTTTTCTCTCATTATGAAGTTAAATCAAGAGAGTTACAAGCCTTTTACGCGGCTGACACAATTTTTTGTCACAGTGGTAGTTCTAGTTATTAGTTTCTACCTCTTTTATTTAAGAGCTGTGCTCTTGTCGGTGGAGTAATCGCCATGCCTCTCTAGCCTGTGCCCGTCTTTTCAGGTCGTAATAAGACGGGGGTTTTTCCTTCAGTTGGTTAAAGTAGGTTAAGGCCGTTCCCTGACCCAGCATCGTCAAATTGATCATGTAAGATCAAACGTTTCTTAAAAATGCTGGAAGTTAAAAATATTAAAAAAAACATATGTTATATTTGATTATATCATCCTTAAATTGACAGCTTTCGTTACACATTTCACGAAACTTCGCTCGATACAATTTAATTCCAAAATAACCTCTAACTCGGACCTTCTGTGCGTAGCGCTTTCTCTTTCACTCGTTGCACGAGTGACAGTGACGACTGAGCTGGGCATAGGAGCGGCCTTATGCAGGGTCTACCTCTTCCTCTTCTTCCTCCCATTTTACGTACCATAATAACGCTCAGGAAATTGTCATTCCTACTTCTATGGTATTTAAATTTCGAAACCTAGTTTTTTCCATGTCAATGGTATAGGCAAACAAACGAGCGCACAGCCCACCTGATGGTGTGTGATGAGTGGTCACTGCCGCCCATGGACACCTAAATTCCAATAAGAAACCATAAGGTTACCTACCCTGAGGCCTAAGATGGAAGATGGAACGCTTCAGTGCCAGAAATTTCAACGGCTGCCAGCCATTGTTAAAGCAGTTCATAACATAAGTACATCTGGAGCGAATCCAAGGCTTCTTTTCTCTTATCTCTCGTTATGAGGTTAGTTAAGAGAACGCTGGGCAGGGAAGACCATCACAAGGAGTTAGTGCTGGAGTCACGATCCTCAGCGGTGTGCAATTAATGATTGAGGAGGAGATGAGGTTAGATAAAAACAGATATAACCTGACACAAATTTTGGTCTCAGTGGCAATTTCCTTTATATTGATTATGACTTCTATGATTCATACGCTGCCCGTTAGTTGGCGCTGTCGTCGTGCACACTGTCAAATAGTTAACATATACCCCCAGATTTTGGTTGCAACCGTTTAAGGGTGCCACAGACGACCCTACATGGCCCTGCATGCAGGGCCACTGCCAAATCGTGCCGTGTGTAGGCTTAGGGTAGGCTTGCAGGGCCGACATTTTAATTGGCTATGGGTGAAAAATGACAATGTGCTCGATTATTTTTTTATGGATAGGAATAACCTTCCGTATCAAGAGTAAAAAATCTCAGAATTTTCCGTGCCGTAGATTCTGCGTAAAAAATAAAATTGGTTTTGCGTTACGACGATTGAAATAAAGGTGTTTCCTTGGTCCAAGTATGCAGCACTACTACTTGAAAAAATCAACAATGTCAATAGTGTCAACACTTTTTTTTAAGCAGTACTGATGCATACTTGGACCAAGGAAACACCTTTATTTCAATCGTCGTAACGCAAAACTAATTTTATTTTTTACGCAGAATCTACGACACGGAAAATTCTGAGATTTTTTACTCTTGATACGGAAGGTTATTCCTATCCATAAAAAAAGAATCGAGCACATTCTCATTTTTCACCCATAGCCAATTGCACAGGAGTGTTAGAAAAAGGTTTATTTATTTATTTATTTATTTATTCACATTTTCTCATGCACAACGGTCACGGCACTGGCCGTTGAGATAATAGAACGATATGTCATGTGAAAATCGATTTGTTTCTATCATTTTTTTTTCACAGCTATCTGCTGCATATATTTTTACTTACGTACAATAAACTGTTTAACTCTGCAAAGATTGGTATTCATCATTATCATCAGGGCCCAAGGCATAAATACCATCAGGCCCCATAACCTGATGTATTAATACCATCTGCACATGCTACCTCAACCTTGCTTCTCTCCTTATAATTATTCAACCAGTCTTTCTTACAGGTCATGTGTGTCGAAGCCCCTGAATCAAACATCCAATCTCTCTTAGATTCACATTCAACATTTGCGAAAACACGTGCTTGAAGACCTTGTTCTTGACTGTGAGATCTTGGATTCTTCGGACAAGCATTGGCTTTGTGAGGACCGTCACAAATAAAACATTTCATCTTAACCTGATGATATTTTATGCATGAACCTTTTTCTAACAAACTCCCTATTTTTCTCTTTAAATAATGGCTTCTGTCTATATGCAAGACAATTTCTCCAATGTCACTCAAGTAATTGGCCTACATGCTGAACAGTGTACGATAATAACGATAAATATACGGTATAACAGATACATCAAGTAAAAAACCGGCCAAGTGCGTGTCGGGCCACGTGCAAAGTATAGGGTTCTGAAGTTGATGATGCCCACAGTACCTTTGTAAGACTTATTAGCTTCTAGCTAGCCTGTGGTAGGTATGACGTGCCCGCCCGACGCCCCTGCCGCTCGAGAAAAATCATCATCATAAGTTGGTCGACTATTATTCGTAAGTTTGTACAGCCTACTTAGCTGTGATAGTTATTACCACTTTGTCAGCTTAACTAATAGGAATGTTTTGCATTCCAACAAAACATGTATTATGTACTAAACAAACACATAACGTCTCTATATTGAAGATTACGTTTGCATTAAGCCTTATACATGTGTAAACCATACCTGTTTGTCTATGGTTACCGTGTTTCTCTATGGTCCAGCAAGTGTGTGCGCGTCGAAATTCTGTGGACGTGCGGCCGTCAAATTTGACGTCTGACATAGTGTCTTCAACAGCAAGGTCCTTGCCGGTTTCTCAATGGCCGTCACCCAAGATGGACGTTGACGTTTGTTGAGTTTCTCCAATTTTATTTTATTAATAATTTACACCGTACATTTACCTTTATTACCGAACAACTTGCAGGCCTGTGGCCCTTACTTTGATATTGGCGAAGTGTCCAAGACAGAAGCCATTAATTTATATAGAATAGAAGGTCCTTGCCGAGACGTTATGTGTTTGTTTAGTACATAATACATGTTTTGTTGGAATGCAAAACATTCCTATTATGTACCCTTCCAAACACATAACGTCTCTATATTGAAGACGTGTCTGATATCTGCTGGTTGAAAGAAACACACAAACGCTATGTGACAAAAATAATTCAATGTGATAGAATAATTTGTACATAATACTTACAACCTTCAAGAAATAAGGGATAAGTACCTCAACCATTATTGATTCTGATCAATAATGTACACTGAGTAGACTGAACAAAAGAAATAACAAAAGTATCATCCTTAGAACAGGCGATTAGGATATTTATATCCAAACAATAGGACATTTCTATGCAGAACAAACAAGATGTTTTCCAAATAAGACATTTCAAATTATAAGCAATTCAAACATTCATAATCTTACTATGTGATAAGTCTGTATCTTTAATAACTTTCAGACTTACAAAGCACAGTATATTGTACTGCAGATCTCACACTTCCTGGAGAAGCATATCTTAGTATCTCTTTAAATGTTTTTTTATCTAAGTTCAAAGTTCCTTATTGTTTTACATGCTGGGCAGAGATCTTATAACATAGCCGGCTATATATCTATCCAGGTATATATTACAACTGGAAGCAGGTCTGATTACACCTGTCGCTGTATAATAAAAAAGTCGCTTAAGTTACCTGCTTGTACTGTACTGTACCCTTCTTGAAATCAATACATCAATTTCTCAGTATGTTGGACCGACCAGATCTCATTCTCTGGATGAGTTGCGAAGCACCAGCTTGATTGTCTCTGCAATACTAAATCAGGCATTGAGCTGAAACTAAGCCAAAACATTAGAGCGGACTCTAATTCAACTAGACTCTCGTCATGAATTTGAGCGGATTGAAATTTGCTCAATAATTTGTTATTTGTAGATCTGTTCAACAAAATCTAAATATATGTATAAAAGGTAAATAAAGGTGACTGATTGATCTAGCAGAGTCACGGATCAAACAATTGGACTGAAATTTGGCACAACTATAGTTAATGTGGCATAGACATCCACTAAGGCTTTATAGGAAATTCTACCCCTAAGGGGGTTGAAAATTTGTATGATCAAATCAGACAGACCAAGTCGCGGGAAAAAGCTAGTGGTGTTATCTGCTAAGTATGTTATCTGCATTTCAGGTAGAAATGTGATGTGCTAATAATTCAGCTATATCCTGCCCTTTGGAAATTCGTTTCTTTATGTAATTGGTAGTAAAAAGGCACACAAACCATCCGATGGTAAGCTTCACTGCAGTCCATACACACCTAAATCCTATGGATTTCTTATTAAGACATCATGGGCTCTCAAATGTGTTGCCTACCCTGAGGCTTAAGATGGAATGACTATGTGCCACCAATTTCACAGTTTGTCTTTTTTCTGGCATTATCTTTAGGTACCCATGAAGTCTATGTTTAAATAGCCGGTGTATAAGTGTGGACTTATGGCTATAGCCCCAACCAAACCTTCTCGTAATGAGAGGAGGCCTGTGCCCAGCACTGGGACGTCACTAGGCTGTTGTGGATGCTGTAAGTGTTCAAGATAAGTTGATCTCCAACTGTTATTTAAGCAGGCAGCTTTGCCTATAATGAAAGATGTGTAGCGCACACGGGCGCAGGGTCTCAGGGGCGCCGAGCCCGACCGTACCGATTTGACTGCCCTACTACTAGTGGATGGTAAGTGTGTATTAGGTTCTGGTTGCAAACGGGTACTACAAGTACTAGTGCCACTTGTTTAAGAGTGATTTTTCTCTAATATTCCAACTTGTTATTTGGTGGTTCCATTTTCCAATGACATTGGTGCCATGCCACACCGGGGCAATCAGCATGTATGTGTCTCTGGCTCTGTTCAAATGACTCAGAACCTGTGATATGGTATGGAGGTGGAAAGTTCCAGCCCAGTTCAAAATCTGAATGTGTTTCAGATAACGTCTGAACTGAACAATCTCTAGTATCTAGAGTTACATTCCCTGGTTCTATCTTTGTTTCTGCTGATGGAAGCAATTAGTATTACCGGCACTGCTGACTTGGTGAACACGGCCTGCGCGGCCTCTGGGAGCAGGTGCCATTCTGGTAGTGGTCTTCGTCACAACAACCAATCTGCTATCCTGTTGAACCTCCCCGGGAGGTAACAAGCTGACATTGATACATTCACTGTACTGTCAGAGATAGCTGTCAGGTCCACCAACTGTATGAATCATTTGCCTAATTATAATAATATATGCAACTAGTGACACTGCTCACTTGTTGAAAATAGTGTCATTGCTCACTTGGTTCTTTATTGCAGAATAAACTGCATACATACTTTTCAGGCTTAAGTGCCATTTATTTTGACATGTCGTTGTCCATGTTTCTGACAGATGGAGCCCATTTAACCGGGCTCCCCACCCTGCATCTGCTGCGACGGTGATTAGAAAATGTGTCATGTTGTTCTTCAGGCATTGCAGTATGGTGTAGACCTTTCTTCCACCAGGTGATCTCTTTAGGGCTTGAGGGGGAATCAACTTCTATTGCCATAGTCAGCCCAGGCGTTGTCTTGGGTGTTCCAAATACAGGCTACTCCAGCTCCTGAGCTGGATCCAAGAAGGATTTGGTATAGTTTACATGCCAACTTGTCTGTTCCAAGGGACGCACGGCATCCACAGCCAAGTCTTAAATATGAAATTCTGATTTAGGTACTATGACATAGTCCTCCAAGTAAATCCCGGATCCGGCATAATTTACATGCCACCCCCTCTGTTCCATAAGACCCACGGTTCCCGCTACCTGTGTCTTAAGTATGGAACGGTCCTGATATACTGTGACAAAGAGTCATCCAAGTCAACCAGGACCCGGCATAGTTTACATGCCACCCTTCTGTTCCATAACTCATGGCTTCCGCACCCTGAGTCTTAATATGGAACGGTCCTGATTTACTGTGACATAATCGACCTAGTCGTCCACGTAAATCAGGACCTGGCATACTTAAAATGCCACCCGTCAGTTTCATAAAACCCATGGCTTCCGCAACCTGAGTCTTACATATGAAACGGTCCTGATTTACTATGACATAGTCATTCAAGTAAACCAGAACCCGGGAGCCCCTGGCCTGACGGACTCCCGGAGTCCAATCAGAATGAGTCCCATGGTCATGGGTTAAGAGGCCAAAGGGGAGAGCAGACAGCTTGAGCAGTTTTGCTTGTATACAAGTTGATAATTAAAATTGGTGCATGAAGGTAGGCTTGTGAAAGGTAAATCTTTACCACCCAGTTTTGTGTCAGGATGAAATCTAACACTTGTGATTTAGTCCCCTTGTCATAATTCCGGATCTGACTCTCTGCTTGCCTTGATGTACTAGGTATGTTTTTCTAATATACGCTGGGGTATTCAACCATAATGTGCCCCCCCCCCCCCTTCTCTACTACTGAAATAGTATACCCATTACATGGGAGGGAGATTTTTAAGGTAGTCTTTTAAGTTAGGGTTTGTCACTAAGTAAGGAGCCTGTTGTGTCAATACATTCAGTTCCTTTGCAGCTACAGCTACAGCTACTTGTAATGTTAATTCTGTGTATTTGTGTGATGCCGTATCTAAATAGTACATGAACAATTTCATATAGTGAATTGGCATAAACTTCAATATTATCTACTCCATTCTATGAGTGTAACCTTCTGACAAATGTCTTTTTGCATCAGCATTGCATTAGTAAGGCCTGCCATGAGTCTCTCAGTGAAGGCTAAATAGCATTTCTCCAACCCTTCAATTTCTCCTTTAATGAATAATTTCCTCATTACATTAAATATATATAATGTACCTATGTTCTGTAAACCTGGAGTTGCCAAAGCCGATCTTGCTTTTATAATTTTATTGTTTATACCTACCAAACCGGAGAATCAAACATGTAACTTTTTAAGGTTATAATCTCTCAGGTTCGGCCTTGGTTGAGAGCAGCATCTAGGATTTGCGTTGAAACCTTAACAAGGTCAATCGTTATCTGGTAAGCCCTTGGTGGGGCAATGATAATAATAATAATTGGATAGCCATTATTGACATCAGAAGTATTCTCCTTGTTTTCCGTTCATTAATATTTGCGTACAGTAACTCACCAGATTATGAATCTAGGGTATCCAGGCGTGGATCATAAGCAGCCTCCTGCGAAGGAAGCTCGCCGTGAGCCCTCCGAGGTCGCTTGTTCGGCGGTGGAGTAAACTCTTCCTCTGAGGAAGAAGATGACGAAATGTCGTGCGCCAACATTCGTCTATCACCACCAACTACCTGGTTTACGTCGTCACTCGCGTGTGACATACCAGAGGTGTCCTCCAGAGACTCCCTGGTAGACAATTTTCACGTTAACTGGATAAATTTAGTTTTTGCAAAGGCTTCGCGATGTTTACGCGGCAAAAAACACAAACGCTATGTCAGACGTCAAATTTGACGGCCGCACGTCCACAGAATTTCGACGCGCACACACTTGCTGGACCATAGAGAAACACGGTAACCATAGACAAACAGGTATGGTTTACACATGTATAAGGCTTAATGCAAACGTAATCTTCAATATAGAGACGTTATGTGTTTGGAAGGGTACATAATATGCATATTCATGCCAAATTACAGCTTTCTAGAACTAAGCATCTCCGAGCAATAGTGCGGACAGACGGACGGACGGACATGGCGAAACTATAAGGGTTCCTTGTGGACTTCGGAACCCTAAAAATGATCAACTCCCTAAGTGCTCTTATCTGTAGACCATCCTGTCATGTTTCTGTCAGAGTCATGTCAATTTCATACATACTACCGAAACGAACGCTGATGACAAAACGAGTTATCATTTTTTTCATTCCACTTTTTCATATTCATCGGAGCATATTTATATAACTGTATTCATGAATTTTACTTGAAAATAATCAGTTACAGCAAAATGATGAAATTTAACGTTCATTATGAACTTTTGTGATAGTGGTTCTACTGTTCGCCAAAGTGCGAAACATCGCAATTAATTTGGAAAGGCTTAGAATACTATTGTGAATAATGGATTGGATTATATCTGATGAGTTGGGGTTGACAGTGGGCCACCTCGTGGGATGGGGTGCCGCTGGGGCCATGATTATTGGTGGAGTAGCGCCTTACATTCCACAGTATAGACAAATTAAAAGAACTCAAGATGCGGAAGGTTTCTCACTTTACGTTTGTCTGACTCTCTTAATAGCTAATACATTACGTATATTATTCTGGTGAGTACATTATATTCATTAAATTTGATGTTAATAATTTTCTTATTTGAATAATTCATTGTTATTTTTCCATTCTAGGTTTGGAAAACGATATGAGTTGCCCCTCTTAATTCAAAGTATTGTTATGAATATCACTATGTTTGTCATGATCCACTTATGTGTCACTGTTCGCAAGAAGAACCAGATAATTAGATCTAGGGAGCGAATATTTACAGGTTAGTAAGCTATTTTCAATACTAATTAAATTGATTTGGAGTGCCCTTATTCACTGGTGTTTCCTTTACATCTTTAAACAGTCTCCTATTATATTTAATTATAAATTGAGGTGTGCTGGGCCTTTATTAATCTTGGCAAAACTAAGCATCATTGTGATATACACCTACAACAACTCTTTGTGCATCTATGGAGCTGTCCATTAATCATGTGATGTTTTTTTAGCATATTTAACCCCCCCGCCCTCCCCTTGGTGTTAAGTGGTGAGGTTTAAGACAAATGAAGAATCTTGAAATTTCTTGAATATTATCTTTAAATACAAGGTATAAAGTTGTTTGACGAATAAATAAATACATGTGATATCTTACCTTTCAAGCCTCGCATGATTAATGGACGTCCCATGTTCAGGAAATCTCTTTTCGGTGGGGCCTTTCAATGTAATATATCATTTGATTTGTTTTTCAGTATATATTTGGTGCTATTTTCCCATTCTTATATTTCTATTTATGTTATTTTAATTGGTAAATTTTCTTTATTAGTACTTTAGTCTAGTATTTTATTTTTAACAATATTATATGTTTTGTTTGGTGGTTGGTGTAATTGATGGTGAATTAGGTGCAATATTCATGTTATATATCCTATTATGTTGTGCCAATGGCTCAGCCCAGCCAGACGAGACGGCACGCTGGCTGGAGCAGCACAGTGGTGCGCCAAATGGAGAAAAACCACATCGATTCTATGGTGAGTGCTTCACCAATTTCTACTGATTTCAGAAATGGTGTTGAATTCATGTAATTTGGTGTTGATTTTTCATCATTGTTTCATTTTGTTTCAGAGTCTGCTTACTGATTTACTTTGCATTCATCCCAGTTTCATCTGGCTTTCAGAGCATTTAATTATTTGGCATTGTGAATGTGTTGGTCATAATTCGGTTATCAGATCTGTAAGAATGTTGTTTTTTTTTTTTAATTTGACATGTTTTATTCCTCTAACAATCCATTTGATTGCTTGGTAAATATAAATTTTCAACAAATTTTACCATCATTACTAATTTATATGGATAAATTTTCCATGCATCCGCAGTTCCTTATTCCTGTGTGCTTGGTAAGATCTGCTTTAATATTTTAGAATAAAGTTCATTGTACTGAGTTATCAGTTTCAATTTAATATGTGAAATACAATTACACTATAAGATCATTGACCAGGTCAAATCGATCTGCTTGTAGTTTTATCTTATCAGTTATTGGCATATGCCTACAGCATGATTGTGTGCATTTGTAAACAATGAGTTACTACAAAATATTTATTTACATCACAATGTTTTATTTATAAATTTGCTTCATGCTATATGATTTTGCAAAGTTTTGTTGGGTTTACTTATATCATCTCATATGTTTGGTTTGAATGTATAAATATTCAACAGTTGTTACAGTGCTTCATGGTGTGTGTCAGCTCTATTATTTAATAAAATCGAAAGAACAAAGTGGCAATAAATATTACTTTTCCTGTATCATCCGTTTCTGATGATTTTAATTAAATAACACAGAACAAAGAACGTTTATTGTAACACAAAAATAGCAAAACATCAAAAATTCACAGACAACGGAAAAAAAAAACTCGCATGTGACAAAGGAACGGGCTCAGCGTATGATGCAAGTGCGAGCGAGTACTCGCGTCTGCGCTGCGCTGGATTCCAGCCCGCCCCATTCCTCACTATAATATATTTATAATAATTCATGTCTTTTATACCTACGTCATCCGTTTCAGATATGGACAGGAAGTATTTCTGGGCCTGGACGGATTTCCAGAGCTATGTGGACTGTATGCTGGTGTTCTCTGTGATTGGTGCGGCGGTGACGTACCTGCTGATAGAGTTCGGGCCGTTCGTCGAGCTGATTGGGTTCCTAGCCGTGTTCACGGAGGCCATGCTCGGCGCGCCCCAGATCGCTCAGAACCATCAGAACAAGAGCACCGAAGGCATGAGGTAGGCTCTCAAGTGCTTATTTCTTCGTGACGGAGATTCGCATCAAATAAGCCACTGCTGATCACATTTTACTTAATCAATATCCATAGTAATATTATAAATGCGAAAGTAACTTTGTCTGTCTGTTACCTCTTCACGCTCAAATCGCTGGACCAATTTGGCATGGAGATAGTTTGAGTCCTTAGGAAGCTCATAGGCCGGAAAACCGCATAGTTCCCGCGGGAACTATATACTTAACCAAATTCCACACAGGCGAAGTCGCCGGCAGAAACTAGTAAACTCTTCAGTTACTCACTGAGTGACTGACAAACGACTACTGGTCGTAGAAAGCTGAATTTTGGCATTTAGGTTCCAGGGTAACATTAAATTTTTATCGTCCATCTATATAGGGTGAGATTCTTCATTTTATCATACCCACAGAAATATTACATCATACCTCTATACTCTAGATGAGCTTTTACATAAGTGTGTTTTTTGTACAGCTAAGGTTTTCAGATACCATTTTAGACTTATATTTCCTTGTATTAATTTCAGTGTCAGTATGGTGATAATGTGGACTTGCGGCGACTTGTTCAAGACAGCTTACTTTGTAATGAGAGAAGCTCCCACACAGTTCTGGGTGTGCGGCTCTCTGCAAGTTACGCTGGATATAGTCATACTGTTCCAAGTAAGTCCCAGTTTTCATAACATCTCCATAGATTGAATATGCTGTTGATTAAGAGATTGCTGTTGATCTATACAGTTAAGTGCGCCGCCGTACTCATAATGGCGCCGGTGACGTCAATTTATTGACGAGCTCCACTTTGATTCGCTTATTATTATAATATTGTATAATACTACAAGATAATATGTATATCAAAGTTCAGTTGAGTGATGGGTTGATAGAGATGTCTACATGTAGGTCTGTACATACTTAGTTTAGTGAGACATTGTTTGTTTAGTTTTTAAACCATTCCGCGAACCATGGCTTAAGTACAATCACGGACAGGCTGTTTGTATAAATAATTGATAGGTTTCAATTGTCCATCACTTGGAGCCTTTCCATGACAGGTGCCGTAACCGTTATTATATTGTGAACAATTTGTATTTGGGTTGTAGCCTGGCGCCATCTATACCGCCATATAGAAAATAATTGCTATAAATACTAAATATCACAATAAAAAGTAGCCTATGTGTTATTGCAGGTTACAAACTATCTGTTTGCCAAATTTCATGCAAATTGGTCTGGCTGTTTTAGCGTGATTGAGTAACAAAACTAACATCCAAACAAACTTTCAGCTTTATTATATTAGTAAGATATAAAAATCGTTGATTACTAGGGGATACGATGTCGAAGTCAATAACGCTTGCAGGTGTGGCTGTACCGGCGCAACACGGCGGCGGCGAGGCGCGCGCGGCGCGGCGATTAGCAGTGGACCGAGAGCGACTTATAGCGCGCGGCTTTCACCTGTCTAGCCCTAGCCCAGTGTCTCCTCTCCCCGGTGGCTTTCTGACTCAAGTACCTACGTTATCCGTTACCAATAAAAAAATATTAAATAACCTATAAAGGTTTCAAAAGCCAACACTTGACAAGGTCTTGCAATCGTCTAGAAGCCGCATCGAACGGTGTCATGCCAATTTTAGAAATTGACATGGAAAAATATTTGTGTTGTATGTAACACCGGCGAATAGACTGCGTTAGTTGTAATTGAAATTCCGAAAAACCTCATTTCTCATTACGTGTGCCAATGTTTTTCTTTATTTCACCCTACTCTTTTTGAGATTTTCGTACCTGTCGAAGGTGCTATAGGTTTGTGCCTCTCATCGACGTGATCAACGATGTTATTGTAACTAAATTTTGAGGTGTTTTATACATAACTTGAAGGGTTGGTAGGCATATAGGTCGGCATTTGTGTGATGGTGACCAAATGAAAAAAATGTTGCTTCCTTTATTGTTTTAAGGGCATCCTGCTAGTCGTACGTACCTTGGCTTCCAAGGACGCTATTATATTCGCTGTAGATACTAAGAATATGCTTGTTTATTTTGTAGGTATCTTAATTAATATTATGATAATGAGAAAATATTGATTTGTAATGCCTTGCAAAGTACAAAGTCCACAAGGCTATTCAGTCATCGTGTACATAGGTATTAAACAATTTTATTCCATGTTCGCACCTTATTTAGCATAAAAATCCTGTTTTTTTTAGTATCAAGTTACCATTGAATATTTAGCAAAATGCATGCCTATACTCGTAATCTTATTACTCTGATATCGTTACATTTGTAATTAAGTTATTGTTTTGGTGATTAACTTTGCAATTTTTTTCCTCCATACCCCAGATATCATAGTTTACAGGAACGATAAGAAACTGTTTTGTGGATTTCACTCAACGAAGATTGGAATTGTATGTACTATGGTAACGGTAACTGCGATGTGATTAAAGGGATTTCTTTTAATAATGGCTTATCATGATGTAGTATAATTTGTATTTTAATTATAATTAGCATCATAAGCTACCTGTAATTATCCAAGAAAGACAAATATGTAGAGACTAAGAATTATGTGACGTGAAAAAATGGTGGTGTGTATTATTGTATCGGCATTTTATTAGCATTTAGTTTTAGCTAAATAAGGAATAGTAATATCACTTATTAATTATCTGTGTGGCAGTTACATACATAATATGTAGTTCGTTTTCTTAAGTATTATTTGTGATATCTAGTTCGAACTTTAGCAATTAATTAAATACCTGTTCGTACAAATTAGGAATTCCGACCTTCAGAATATTCAGATAAATGTATGTATGTATGTATATAATAAGATCTCTACCCGAATCCATTTATGTTGAATGAAGTAGGTACCTAATTGCATTACTTGAATAATTGTAAAATTAAAGAATTATTAAATTAAAGTTACATTTGACATAAAAAGCTATAAGTCTGTTTTACAGATTACAGTAGATTCGGGTAGATAAATCGTACCGTACCTACCTATCTAGTAAGGAATAATCATTCGCGTATAGAGATTTAAAACCCCTTTATTCCACCTATGCACAACTGCAGAACCTTACCCGTTGAGATTAAATGAAATTAATACTTACTTAGTTACTTAAGTGCGTACATGTACAATCAATGTATGTCCTTCTACTGAAAGCATTGACATTCTAATTGGTTGGCAAACATAGGCCACCTGACTTGACGGTAAACGCATCGATCATGAGATTTCTTGTTTCCAATGCGGAGACTAATCGTTAGAAATATTGTGTGTAACTATAACTAGTCCCAGAGTTTACTAAGACAATTATGTTGCAATGCAAGATCAGGTACGAGTCAAACACTGAATTAGGTTTAAATTACTTTCCGCGATAGGTAAGGAATTTTATGACTTGATGTTTAATATAAACTTCCTCGTATACAGGCTGATCAATCCAAATGAGTCAGTATGAAGAAGTAGGAAACTATGAGAGATAGCGAAATCTGTACTTAGGAACTATGGCCTCGATTTTAGATTTTATAAAAAATGTATTAAATATTATTATTATTTTTACTCGTATTTGTATTAGGACTTGGGCGACCGAGCTTTGCTCGGTTGAAAATAGCTAGATAAAACCGAGTTCTTTCAAATATGAGACCTATCTAGATCGATTTGTCGCCCCCGTAAACCACTATATTCCAAATTTCGTCCCAATCGTTAGAGCCGTTTCTGAGATCGCTTGGATAAATAAACAGAGAAATATACAAGTTTAGCGCATTTAAAGTATAAGATACTTGTAATATTATTATTGGCCATGTGAAATTAATAAGACCAATATGCAATCTTTTGTAAACATTAGACAGAACTTAACTAGCAAAAAAAAGTTGATTGGCATTTTTATTCAATCTAAAATCGATGCCATGGTCCGTAAGATAGATTTCGCTATTTCTCAAAGTTTGACTTCTCCATTCGGATTGATCATTCTGTATAATGTATGACTTGGTAATTTTTTTGGTAGTTTATTTGCTATAACTACCATTTAGTTATTGAACTTACTTCTTTTTGAACGCTACCTAACAGGTACCCACTTGTAAGGTATCATATATCAGGAAACGGGAAAAAATATCGGTATTACTCATATGGTTTATAATATAATATTACCTTTCATGTACATAAATAATTTAAGAATTATTCTTCCTTTTGAATAACAACAACAATCTGTATTGAACACCATAAACAAGAAAAAACTAGAATGAATACATAGTTTACAGGTAAACAACAGGCGGACTTATCTCTATATAGCGATCTCTTCCAGTCAATCTTTGGAAAGTGGAGAAATCGGTAATAATACGAATGATCAATTTGAAGGATTCTATTCGGAATTCGAATATTGACCAGACCAAAGTGTATAGGCACTTATAAACATTACTTCCTTGTGTAAAGGAAACGGGCCTTTTCGAAACGGTACATAGGGATACGGAGCTTCATTGTCCCTAAATACACTTTCTCCCTATTTAGCGAGAAGGTAGTATTACTGAATAGGCAGAAAATTGAGAAATGTGCTTAGTGATATGGATCTCCATATCCCTTTGTACCTTTTCATATAGAGCCCCAGTCAGAGAAAAAACGCTGTTGTAAATCAATTTTCCAAATAATTTTCATTTACTATAAAATATATTCTATTGTTTTTTTTTTCAAATGTATAATTTCTAAGGTTTATCTTATCGTATGTAGATGATTTAATTAGCCTACCACTATTTTAAGTAAATTTCCTGTTAGGCTTCCAGAAACGTTCAGGACTATGGATACAGATTATTATTTTTACATCACCCTTGGCCGTAAAGTGGGATTTTCTGCCCGCTACGCGGAAAGAAAATCTCACTTCTTGGCCAAGGCAAGATGTAAAACTTTTGACAAACCACGGGCGGTAATTCGTAAAGCCCCAGATCGCATATTTATGGCCCTCACCTTCGGTTCGGGCCACAGAAACCTGCGATCTGGGACATTTACGAATTCACCACCTAGGTCTGTAATGTACTATTACATTAATCGCTATATTATTATAATACTTATTATTCGTTAGGCTTTTTTCTAAGTCTTCCTTAAGAACCTCATTGTTTTATTTGCTGTATAAAATTTGGTTGAAACGTGTGTTACTTACTTAACTCTAGGCGATTTGATAATTGACAAAATAAACAACACGAGAGATAAAATGAATATATGTATAGGTATCATATAATGAAACATATCATATTTATATAATAGTATAATTTAAGGAGTATGAGATCCTAATAGACGTTTTGTCAATTAAGGAATATTGTATAGTGACGAACGTAACCATCGTATGTTGTGATTTTTATGAGTTATAATTTGTATTATGTAATAAAATTATATTATTTGTTACTTGTCAAATTTTATTAAAAATCCTCAATACTGAATTCTTTATTGCAATCCACGATGGTGTTTTAGGTGCTAAACTTAAAATAACGTTGAGATCATCGTGGACATCGTCATATATCATATACCCCTAGATATGCTCTGTGGATCCAATAATCCAATCCAACTTTTCGTGACGTATTCGCTGTATGCAAAGGCAGTGGTGGGAGATACGAAAATGATAGCATCGTGGCCAAATATGAAATTCCTGACGGACACCAGTGAAGGTTAGTGAACTGTCACTACTGCGTATTTATTTGCATTAAATCTAGTCAGGACTAGTCAACCGCTCTAAATGGAGAGAGATTGGAGAGGCGTATGCCCAACGGTGGGCGAATACACGCTGATGAAGGCGAAGTACCTTTTGTTGGTATAGCAGCAATATATACATAATCTGTAAAAATTTCAACTATCTTAACTATCACGGTTCATGAGATACAGCCTGGTGACAGACAAACACGGCGGAAAAATCACGTTTATTGTATGGGAGCCCCCTAAAATATTTATTTTATTGTTTTAGTATTTTTTGTTATACCTAACAGCAACAGAAATACATCATCCGTGAAAATTTCAACTGTCTAACTATCACGGTTCATGAGACAACCTGGTGACAGACGGACAGACAGACAGACAGACGGACAGCTGAGTCTTAGTTCCGTTTTACCCTTTGGGTACGGAACCCTAAAAGTTACCGAAGTTAGTCCCTGGTATAACGATACGTAACATTACACTTATCATGAATAAGCAAGCACTATTATGCGCTTTAGGCTGCGGACATAAAGCCCGTTAATCGTCCTTAGCTCAACGGGCTACGTATTAGAAATTATCTTGTCGTAAAATGTGAGTCGTGTTACAGATGTAATAAGATCCAATGAGGAGGTGTTGAGGGTGGATCGATGGCGGAGTCGCGGCGCCCCCTGGCGGCGTAGCGGCCACGGCGGCCAGTGTGCGAGCGAGCGGCCGGCGCGCGCCCGTGTGCGGCGACGACGACGGCACACGAGGTAAGTGCACCACTCCACCTGCACGTGCACCGAAACAGCACCAAGTCATTAAGTAGGTACGTAAGTACTTACATCCCGCCACCACCCGGACCTCCCGCTTCATTGTTTACATTGTCTCCGCTACACCGAACGCCTGTTTAATGTTGTCCCTTTATCAACGTCGGCCGACGATCGAATTTACATTGACATCCGAATTGATCACTTAATACTTTGTAATTTAGTTTAGGTACGTAATTTTGTGAATTGCCATAACTACAACCTAATACCTACCTATGCGTGACCTATGCCTATCATTACCGAAAACTGTGCAGATGTAAGTAGGTAAATAGGTATATTTATAACGCCAACTACCTGTGAATCTAATGCCAATTTTAAATAGCCACTCAAAGTTGCAAAATTTTCATAGATTCTAAACGTTAAGTAGGCTTCCTAGGCTTCATATAAAATAAGGATCCAAAAACTTAACTCCTACTCTACGGCCTTTGTCACTTTGTCATGATTTTTTTTGCCAGCCGACTGTTTTGCCCACATGTGTCCTGACTCGCTCGATTATTTCTTATTTCCAAAGACATGATGACGTGATAATATATTTAATTACCTATATCCAATCCACGTACATAGGCACCTACCTAACCCGATTATAAAATATCTTACATTAGAGCTCTACTTTGTTCCTTACTGGTAAATTACACACGCTCCTGATTATTATTTTATATTTCGTTGATTAGTGACATTCCTCGTCGTAAACATATAACACTGCTTTTCCGGATACCTTCGCAGTGTCATATTGAGTCATGGTTGTGATGGTTAGCATAACGCGCTGAGTGCAGCGCATCAGATTAACACTTGAAAAATACCTAATAGATAGGGAAACACTTGAAAAACATACCTATGCAACGACGCCTTGTCTAATGTTACTTGTCCTAAGAATCAGTCTCAAATGAATTCAAGCGAAATATTATCGTAATAATTGGATAAGTACCTACCTATAAGTACAATAAGATAGTAACTATAATATCGGAGGTAGGTGACCGCCGCTGTCGCCTCAACCTCATCCTCGCTTCGCTACCTTTTCACCTTGAATCCCGGCCGGCGGCCTTGTCTCACCACCTTCCAACTGTACAGCATATAGGGGTATATGAAATAAAATAAGCCGCGGACCTCAATTTGGCAAACAGATGATGCATTCCAACTTTGTCTCTGAAATCGAAAGTTCGAGTACTATCCATGTAGTAGTTAAGTAAATATTTAGGATTTAAAATAATGAATCATGAGTGTTTCTGAAATGGACAGCTGTTTTGGAGATCCTTTTACTGCCAATCTCTAAAGTATTTGTACTTATAACGATTTTATTGAAGTAGCCGACCTAAAACAGTGAAATCCTTCCCAGGCAAGGCTTGTTCACTTCTTACATAAATACTTATTTCAACTAATCATTAAATAAACTTTGGGGCATCCGTATTAATATTAATATTTATTATTTATTTATTTATTCATAAAAGATTAACATGACCTTACAGTTAACACCAATGCGTCATGAAACCAAATAAAACTATTTTGGCGACGAAACGGCGTGGCTCCGCTGCATCGTCATCTCCGGTGTAGGATTCGGTAGGTTGCCCCGGAACCGTCGAAACACGACACCCTTCGGCCAGAAGTCAGCACTCTCGATGTTCTCCAGCAGCGGCCGCGGCACGCGCACCACAAAAGAGCTGAAGTGCACGTAGTGGCGCGAACGCAGCGGGAACACCCTCAGGGAGAAGCCGGTCTTCAGGCGAACATACTCCGCCAAATCATCAGCCGTGGCGGAGTAATGCAGGCGCGAAACATATAGCGCCTTGCTCGGTGTGGCAACGTGCAGACCAGAACCAACCGGTTCTGCAGTACCACCCTGGCTCTTGCGCGGCTTGCGCTTCCTCGACACCGTAGTGAAACCCTCCTTGTCCACATTGGTGCTAGGGGGCTCCTTTGGAGGAACCCGAACTTCACGCGCTATTGAGGGCGCGACACTCCGGTTGGCTGCGACAGACCGACCAGCTACGGCATCTGCATAGCGATGACGTGATTTAGAGGATGCAGGGGGCGGCGGCCCGGCGCGGAGGGGGCACACGGGCCGCGCAACGGCATGCGCAGTGTCAGCAACATGCGAACTGACCGCGTCGACACTTGGCGCCCGGTCATTAGTCTTGAAATTTGACGCCGCTGCAGGTGACCGAGTTAGCGGGGCACTATTACGCAAACTGATGACTTCGTTGCGTAACTCGGCAATAGTGGCCTGCGAATCGTCAAACTTCTTCAAAATTTCTGCCATGCCTGCCTTAAGGGCCACGATTTCCTTCAGCAGGCCGCTCACGTCGACATGTTCTGGAGTGCAGGACGGCAATCTGGAGACCTCCGTCGGCACGAACTCCGGCAAGTCGCCCTCACGCTCCCTCAGAACATCAATGATGTCCTTAAGGGACTTTATCCCGGTTTCGTCTCCTCTCCGGTGAAGTACCACTGTGCCGGCAATCCCAAGGGACTGGAACAGCACTTTCTTCGCTTCGCAGATGTCGGCGGCACTGAAGCTCGCCAAGCAGACCTGCTCCGCGTCCAGCTCATCTTCCCGCAGTAAGCGCAGCAGAAGGGTGAGGAGCTTATTAATATATTATTACGCATACATTATTCAAGATTAAAAAAATTGTATTTGGTTTTTCTTCATTTTTACTTTACGTCAAAACGGCTGGACCGATATTGATGTAATTTGGTATGGAGATAGTTCAAGATGCTGGAAATAATATAGACTAGTCTTTATCCCGATTTTTTTAATGGAATCGGGTTTTCCGAGGGTAAAACCATTTTTTTATTACTTGTGTTTTATATAACTGGTTTGTTTTCTTTTCTCATATTCGAAATGAAAAGTAGAGTGTTTAACTCGGGTCGAAAGGACCCATTTCTGCCTCAAACTATAGGCGAAAACATCTCGGCAGAAATGAGTGTATTTCAGCCCTCGGTTAAAAATCTACTATTGATTTGATTTGATTGTTTTGCCTAACAGGTAATATTTTTATTATACCTGGGTACCTTAAATAAGTATTTAACTATGTTTATTTGCCAGTATAATGTAGGTAATAGACACATATTTAATTAAAAACTTGAACATTTACGCGTCATTCAAACTAAATTTTGAACGTTGTTACGAGTATAGGTAGCAATTTAAAATTTGGTTCGGTTTGTGCTTATAAAGTTGTTTGCCTCCGCCATCCATACAAATAAAAGCACCACGTACCTATAAACCATGTTTAAACTGACGCAGATGATCAAAGATGGCATTGGCATCTCTTTGTGAGCCTGATCAAACACTGGCTTTGTGCAAGGAAGGGCTCAGATCGCGTCTCACAATGTTGGAAGTACCTATCCTACGCAATATCTGTTTAATGTTACTCATGCGTAATTATAATTAAGTACCCAGTAGACATCAGGAAGAAACTTCTTGAACGCAATTTATTTCTGCGTACCTGCGTAGATTGCCTACCTATGTCGTTTGAATATCAATGTACCGGCTCAAGATCTCCATCACATTTAGACTTGTGCATAGCTTTAGTTAGGCCTTATAAAGATTTATTTTTAGTTAGAAAACATTTCATCCTTTACGTCAATACGTACATAAGTCTCGTCGGATTATTATCCGAATACCTATGCGAACCTTCAACAACATCAAACTAAATCGGTTCTTATATTTTTACTAGCTTCTGCTCGCGACTTCGCCCGCGTGGATTTCGTTTATGGCGTTCCCGCAGGAACTTTGCGTTTTTTCGGGATAAAAAGTAGCCTATGTCCTTTCCCGGGACTCCAACTATCTACATGCCAAATTTCATCTCTATCAGTCCAAGCGTGAAGAGGTAACAGACAGACAGACAGACAGAGTTACTTTCGCATTTATAATATTAATATGGAAATATGGATTAGTATGGATTTACGAGACGACTAGGTTCTTGAAATTCAAATTGTTAACTTACTGAGGTCAGCATCCGTTCCAACAAACATTTATTTAGAAGGCCTGGTTCTAAATTAAAGCATTCTCGCAACAATATGCAATAACGTAAGCGCAGTAATCATTAACAAGCTCCATTTAGCAGTCACAATAAATATCATCAAGCCGTCTGCTCGAGATCGTTGCTTTTCTCATTTGCGCGGTTGAGTGAGGCTGCGATATGCCTAATGAAGCTTTGGGGAAGGATATAGGTATAAATAGGTACTATATTGTCCTAGAATGGCGTCGCTATACACGAAGGGCGGGCTTATGGTCTAACATATGTCTTAGTTCGTCAGGTTCCATATGTTATACTTTAAACGCGAAAATCTTGTATATTTATTCCATCTATTTCAGAAACGGCTAACTATTTGAACAAAATTTGCAAAATATCTAGGGTTTTACGGGCGCGAAAAATCGATCTAGCTACGAGTAAGTATAGATCGCATATCTGGGAAAACTCATTTTTAGGGCAAAGCTCGGCCGCCCAGGTTGTTATAGTAGTTTATGAAACTGCTACATAATAAAGGTCCTTACGGCGATTAGTGACTAGTCAGGCAAAAATGCAAATTCGAGGCGTTTTTCTAACAATTTTTCTATAATTATAACAAGTTGTCATCTGCAAAGTTTACGAATATGGAACACAAATATAGTCAATTAGTGTTTTCGGTATCTTATATCGTCTTATATGTAATAATTTGTACTATGGACGTCATTTAAGAATTACTTAATGTAACTATTTATTTCCGCTTAGGAGAAATTCTACGTTGCCAAATTTTTTACAGTTACTTTTCAGAATTTTATCTAGTGCTTTACCTACTAACTTATATAATAAATAGCTTTTAGACGAAAAACCTTGTGTTTGTAGCCTTGTAGATGTGCTCCTAGTGTATAATCACAACAGTTCACAACACACATTTGCTACCCTTGTTATGATAGGCGCTTTGTTGAATTATGCGGCGTTTTTTATATTTTTAAATATTTTTTTATTGATTAAAAATATCGAAACTATCATGATTACTAAAGAAAGAGTCCCGCGCCTTCACATTTCAAAACGCTTCAATGTATTTAAAAAGCACCACCAACACTCTTAACACATGTGTGCGTGCTGAGACAGCCATCAACTATGCGTTGAGAGTGTTAGTGGTGCTTTTTAAATAATAATGAAAAAAATGAAGCGTTTTGAAATGTGAAGGCGCGGGACTTTAGATACTTAGTAGATCTTCTACGCTATGATGAATTTGAACTGTTGGGCCACGGTAGACTTTACGAAGTGGGCGAAATTAACCATTGTTATCGTTGTAATTTACTGACTGAAGAATATAGACGGGCATTGCTGTTCGAAGATGTTCGAAATTTGAATGCTATTAGACAATCGAATTCGATGGTCTAATACAGATAAGAACATTGTCACAGATAAGAAATCTGTTCTAACTAAAGAGTTTATCTTAATGCTGGTCATAATTTGCGGTTTTTGAACGCATCATAGAGGGTTTATGAGTGTAGATAAAATAATTAATAAAATGTTCCTCTGTGCTTGCTACTCACAATAATAATTACCGCACACCACTGCTTGCTTGAAATTAACTATATAGTTTCTGTACTTCCGCGGCTAGCAGTAAAACAAAGACGGCAGTGGGAAATATCAAAACGTTACACTCATAGTTTAAAGAATTGTAAAAAAAATATCCGTCTTTGTTATAATTTGCATACAGAAAGAGAAAAGCAATTATGTTTTTCTTTCATTTATTTTCGGGATGCTCTAGCAATTACCAGCGTAATTAGGTACGTGAGCAAAGGTCGACGCCACTTTTATTAAAACAATTTACGTTTGTGGATATATACCAAATTGTAAAATATTGCTGGGGGGGCGCAGGGTGGCGTGGGGTGGTCAATTTGACGGCCAGGGAGGTCACATCGGCCATTGAGCGGAGTGGCCGGCCCTTGCCGAGCCATTTACTCCTGCCCACGCTTCGATACGATTTCCCGGCCATAACGGCACTCGAGCAAGCTTCAGAGATTCCGAATTTCAACTCTTGGAAAAATTTTACTATCTGTGAATGTGTTAGGCTAATGTTCCCATGCGGGTCCAATGGGGACTGGAAACTTCTAAATAAATTGCTTCTTTCACTGAAAAGCTGGGTGGTTTATTTAATAATTTGCTGAAACGTTACAGAACGACACAAATTAGAAGGCGCGCGGTGAAGCACTTAAGTCGTTGCCGCAGAGTCTATTATCGCTTAATCCACGCGCCTTCTAAGTTGTGTAAACCTGTACATTGTGCCATTTTCATGAGTAAATATCTGTGATATACGATCTCGCTAAATAGGAAGACGGTGTATTGTATCACTAAATAAGTAGAAAGTGTATTTTTATTTTGGGATAAGGACGCTCCCTATCTCTATATGTGCCGTTTCGAGTAGGTATAGAGCCCCTGAAAAAATAACCTGGGGCTCTATTCGAAGTGTTACGGCTCTTAAATCTAGCTGCTTAAAGTTCGGTTGCAACGCCGCGACGCGTGAGCGCAGGGATTGGGAATCTCCCTTTCCCTATGTAAAACTTCGAATAGAGCCCCTGCTTGCCATCATATTGTTATAAGTTCATACAAAAACGTGAGCCATGCAATTTCTTAGAGAGTAAAGAAGTGTCGGGATGCTGAAGCATTGCGGTTGCGGCTTCTTTATAAACACGACAAAGAGCTTTGAGCAAAGCCTAACTAAGCTCGCAATCGTCCCTGCCTGTGCCTTTAGACCGGAGGATTTTTATTTGCAATTCACTTACGTTTGTTTAGGTATACATACTTACTTAAATATTTCGTTACTTATGTAGGTACTATCGGAAAGGAAGATGCTCTCTCGTTTTAATGTTGGTATCAGCTGAGAGAGCTGTTTATTTAATTTAAATATCTCATAGAAACGAATGGTCCAAGCCAAAATTAGATTTAGTAAGAAAATTAAAGTTATTGTTAGTTAGAGTTACGTGTGTGCCAAAATAAAGAGCATTTTTTGCGTAATCCAACTAAATCAACAGGTACTACTTATATGCAATACTCTTCTGCTACTGACTCACTCCTACTGATTGACTGGCTGATGATAACGCACATCCGAAACTACAACATCCTTGGTGAGTTTGGGGGAGAACCTTCCCGAAATTCCTGCGGGAACGGGAAAATGGAATTGTGTATGTTAATGTTTGCGCACACGAAGTCGCGCGCACTCATAAAAAAAATCTCCCGCGTTATAATCCGCGAGGGACCACTTTTTCCCGTTCTTTAAGAATTTCAGAAAATCCTCTCATTGTTCCTCTACTCACCAAATAACCTACATAATGCCATTTCAGCTTTCTACGACCGTTTGTCGCTATGTGTGCATTTAGTAATTTACCTGGGGCCACATTCGAAGTCTTCAAATAGGGATCTCCCTGTTCCCTATAGGATCGCTCACGTATCGCGTGGACCTTAAGCAGCTAGATTTAAACTTCAACTTGACGCGTGAGCGATCCTATAAGGAACAGCGAGATCCCTATTTAAGACTTCGAATATAGCCCCTGGCTGCTTACTTCAAGTATTTTAAATCGAACATAAATAGGTTCTGGGGCTATATTCGAAATCTTAAAATAGGGAACAGGGAGATCCCTATTTACGACTTCGAATATAGCCCCTGTACACTGTACTGTGCCTGCACAACTGCTATGGGCAGAGGTCAAGTGTATAAGATATACTTGTTAATGTGGTGGTAGGTACCTACATACTAGATCGTTTGTGGGAGCAACGAAGCCTGCACAAGACATAAAGCTTAATTACGCGATTCCATTTTCGCTATTATTTGTATACTTACTAGCTTCTGCCCGTGACTTCGTCCGCGTGGAATTCGTTAATAGCGTTCCCACGGGAACTGCATTTTTCCGGGATTAAAAGAAGCCTATATGTCACCAGTATTATAAACTACCCCCATAGTCCCCATACCACATTTTGTTGCAATCCGTCCAGTAGATTTCGAGTTAAATCCGGACATACATACAGACAATTTTTCTAACAATCGTTATTTTGTGTTCAGCATCATTCATATAGTCCACTCGACTTGATAGTTTCTTTTAATATTCAAGTTTCAGACGCGCGCGACTTTTTTCTACTACTACTAGTACAGCCTATTTGCGTCCCATTGCTGGGCACAGGCCTCCCCTCATCATGAGAGGGTTTTGGTCCATAGTCCCAACGCGGGCCCAGTGCGGATTGGGGACTTCACACACATCTTTGTATTACTTCGCAGATGCGTGCAGGTTTACCCACGATGTTTTCCTTCGCCGAAAAGCTCATGGTAGATTCAAATTGAATTGCGCACGTAAGTAAACTTAGAGGTGCGAGCCGGAATCGAACCCCCGACTCTCGGCATGAGAGGCGGTAGGACGAACCACTAGGCAACCACGGCTTTTTACGGCGACTTCTTCTACAGACTTTTTATTAGTATATATATATAGACTAGCTTCTGCCCGCGACTTCGCCCGCGTGGAATTCGGTTATTGCGTTCCCGCGGGAACTATACGTTTTTCCGGGATAAAAAGTAGCCTATGTCCTTTCCCGTGACCCCAACTATCTCCATGCCAAATTTCATCCAAATCGGTTAAGCGGTTGAAGCGTGATGAGGTAACAGACAGACAGATAGACAGACAGACAGACAGAGTTACTTTCTTATTTATAATATTAATATGGATAAAATAAAATATGGATTAATATGGATGTTCATTAATATTTCTTGTCCATGAGCCACGATACAGAGTTATATTTTTTATATTTATCCTTAGTATGAGAAATTATTATTAGATTGAAATATTAATATAAGATTGGTTCGCAGAAGAGCTTTGCTGTTACATTTACTCTAAAATAGAACACCGAAGAGCCAAAAATATCTTACCAGACAGTAGAAAAGATAGGTAGGTACAGTACATTATCTCGCTAAAAAGAATATATTTTTTCGGGAAAATATAAATTGGGCCGAAATTGTGTGCGCGTTGGTGTAGACCGATGACGTCATACGGCGGGGGGCCCGGGAGGATGCTGGGAGGATCCACCTCCCCTCCGTCTCTTAATCTATACTATATCACTGTTGTACCACAGGGGGACGTTCTACTGATTAATTCGCTGTAAAGCGTGGATATGTGACTACCCAAGTAACATTGTAAGCATTATAACAAATCAATAGTAAACTCATGTAGAACTTAAGGTCCGTATAAAATCTTATATAAGTTCACCGAGCATCTTCACGCTTTATATTGGCATTTCAATACCACTACGATGCTTTACACTGTATAACGGTTGGAGACTGGCATATCGAAATGCTTTTGTAAAGCCTTTAGTTTCAGTACAGCAAGCCACGTAGCAGGTGTACAGCTAACAGCTATTTTTAGTGTATTTTTAGTATATTTTACCCAAATCAGCATTATTATAGCCGTATAATCGTTTGTAATGCTCCTATAGAACTTGCTCATAATGCTTAAACGATACATAAATGCTGTAAGTCGGCCGATATACAGCTTTGCAGTGTTACTTGGGTACCAATGTAAGAGAAATAAAATCACACTGCCATGGCGTCAGGGTATTGAAATTAAGTTTGATTTGTAATTGAACTTAATGTTATCGATTATTTATTAATAAAATATTTTTATCGCGTATCTAGGTACTATGCATAGGTATTTGGAATGAACTCCCGGCTGAAATTTTCCCTCAGCGCCACAATATGGGAAAAAACATTAAAAAGGGTGTCATTAAATATCTTCAAAACCGGCGACGCATATGCGTCCAATATTGGACTAGAGGCGCTAGTGTTACAAAAGTCTATAGGAGGCGGTAAACACTTTCCATCAGGTCGGCCGTCTGCCTGTTTGTCTATCTATAACAATAATAATAAAACAATTTCCACTCTAACTAAATTTTGCACTAACTTCCACAAATCCTTAATTTACGCTGTAAGTAACTATAGTTAAGAAGCACTAGTTCGTCCACAAACCTTATCAAACGAGGTAAATTAACCTTAGAAAATCCACTATCCGGATGACCTCCCGTTTACCTTCGATATATCGACATATTTTATGCTACTAATACACTAATTGCATACTAATGTGATTTCCGTTTCATTTATATATCGTTTACTGTACTTAACGCTTATAGTACAAAATATAGAAAAAAATTGTGAATTGACTAGCATACAAATGTAAAAAAAATAATGTGAGAAGCTATAAAAGAAAACTCGAATTATTTAAAAACTGAATAACATTGATTGCCCGTGCCTTTTATCTATGTTGCACTTTCATGTGCTCAGACAAATCTGTCGTCTTTGTAATTATGTACCTTTATCTATCAAGTTTACCCGTAGGAAATACGTGAAGTATTCACCTTCACCTGTCTCTGTAATGTGTAGGTCATATAATAATATTTTCAAGAAAATATTGACATTAACGCAGTCACTTTAGGTAAATACAAATCAATTATATTACTCACCGATTAGCTTTATAGTTTTCCATGTTGCTAAAATAATATTTTAAATGCTGTGCCGACCTTTAATTTAAGTGTGTATTGTCAACATCATGGTTTTACTTTATAACGCATAAATGCATTGTACACATTTAGTTGGTTAGCCTATTAAATAAATAAATAAAATAAAAAAAATGTAAAAAAAATATAGACTTCAAACTCTGACAGCCTGCAAAGTCGGTGTCAAGCAAGTTCACTGTAAGATTGTCATCAGCTTTGGGTCGGTTCACTTGACACCGAGTTTGAAGGCTGTCGGAGTTTGCAGTCGGTTTTAATTATTATTTTTCTGCTACAGTTTCCAAACATGGGCTAGGTACAGTATACAACGCGTAAGTCTCACTGTAGTCTTTAAAATTGATGCCAAAATCAAATATATGCTAACAAATTTTGAGGAGTTCCCTCATTTTCTCATGGATCCCATCATCAGAACTGAACCCAATCAAAAGGTATATGTCAGGGCCAAGATTACTAAGTGTATATCCTGCAACGTTATTGTTATTTGACGATATGATTTGAATAGTCCCACAGAGTTCCCAAAGCAAATGCTTCTAACTGGATAGCAATTTATAGTTTCCTTGCTTATATGCCACAAGTCTCTTAGGGCTTAGAAAATCGTGCAACCTGTTCCGCACAAGTCGTTGAAAGGAGTATTTAACTTCGTGTCCCATATATGTATATATACATATGTCCCATATGTATGTGAATATCACGCATTCCCAATAATATCACATTACACGTCCTTCTCTCTTTACAGTCGGTTTAAAATAGTCCCAAACAAAAGGAGGACAATGTAGAACAGGTAAATTCGAAACTTTGAAACTTTGGGTTATAGTTATTCGAATTAAATTAAACATTTGGCACTAAAACGTTTGATTTAAAATAAAAAAGTTCGAGACAATCGTATGAATATAATAATGTTCTCGGCATTCGGAAGGGAATATTAGAGTCAACTGGCAAATTGCCAAATGAATGGCATATGTAAGTTCTGGAGATTTCCTTTTCACGGCCAAGGACGAATCAAGAACATGAACCGGTACCTATCTATAGCGAATTGCAAATAGAAAATAAGCTCTTGCTAGGGTTCCGAACCTCAAATGGTAAAAACGGAAGCCTTATAGGATTTAAATAAGGAGGATAGATCTTAAACCTATAAGAAGTCCATTTTATTCTCAAAGAACGGAACCCTCTTGCTTGGCCGTTTTTGTTTGTCCTTTTTCAAAATGGAAGTTCATCCATTCATGGAACATTATGAACACTTATGGGGGACTTAGATAATTTCTATAAGTATGACTTGATTGGGTGATATCAATTTATAACGCGAAAGTTTAAAACGTGCATCCATGGAATATCCATTAATTTAGGTTAATTTAATTTTAGACATTTTTATGTATGTTCGAAGTTTATATCTTAGCGTCAATTTTCAATTGTATCTCAAAGAATGGACAGATCATGTTATTACCTACTAATCTTTTATACTTTAGACTTCAACGGGACACTTGAGATAGATGATTGACGTCCATTTACAATACAATGCAATGGAATCGATGAGTTATTTTCTCTTATTCCACGGAGTAAAAACCACATAAAATCAAATCACGAGTTCTAAAAACTATTTTATATTTTAAGGAAATTGAATTCGTAAGAACCGCGTATTGCAACATACATACGTGCAAATAAAATACCTATAGCCACAAATTGACCGCATTCTTAGTCCAAGTGTGTCCAGGTTTACACGGAGCCAGTGCTGGCACACCAGTAGACGTACATTCCTAGAGAGAACTCTTAACGTTCGTATCGTATCCTCAGTGAATAAGCAATGTGCCTATATGTACTGGCTTGCCAGCGCACTGGCTCCGTGTACACCTGGCCTTAATTGTCTCAGAATTCTTATTAGAATTCCAACGTAAACTGACGAATGCTTTATCAACAACATAAAAACCGGCCAAGTGCGTGTCGGGCCACGCGCAAATTATAGGGTTCCGAAGTTGAGGATGCCCAGAGTACCTTTCTAAGACTTATTAGCATCTAGCTAGCCTGTGGTATGACGTGCCCGCCCGACGCCCCTGCCGCTCGAGAAAAATCATCATTATAAGTTGGTCGACTATTACTCGTAAGTTTGTACAGCCTACTTAGCTCTGATAGTTTTCCTTTCAACTACGTTATATATGCCACAACCGTGATTTTTTTCAGCCATCCAAATACCACCATTTAGCTGGCAGGGGGGGGGGGGACACGTGACTCTAACAAAAAATAGCACTTTAAAGCTTAATATTTCACAAACGCATCACTTAATCAAAAAATGGTTTTAACAAACCCACAATATTTTTTTAAGACCTATTCAACGATATGCCGCACCATGGGGTACGCAAGAAAAAAAAATTACATCCCCACTTTACGAGTAGGGGAGGTACCCTAAAAAATATATATTTGTAAATTGTATTGTACCACGTTGTCAGCGTAACTAATATGCATATTCATGCCAAATTACAGCTCTCTAGACCTAATCATCTCCGAGCAATAGTGCGGACAGACGGACGGACGGACGGACGGACGGACATGGCGAAACTATAAGGGTTCCTTGTGGACTTCGGAACCCTAAAAAAACGAGTGTTATCATTATAGCGGTGCTGCAGACAAATTATTGTCATGTCATCAACGTTCGCTCAAAGTCAACCTTTACCGGACGATTAAGTCCTACCTATAGTACCTATTCACTCACCTGTTATTTAGAGGTGCATTGTGAAAGCATTATTACGATGACTAACCAAATATATTACTGAGGTACATGTTGGCTTGGAATACGTTGAATGAGTCGGTAGTCCGCTTCTGGCTTTCTGGAAATTATCTTGAAAGCTTTAAATCTTCGGGAACGAAGATTTAAAGCTTTCAAGATCGTATCTGTTATTTCCATAACAATGTACTCAGTCAATAACTCCGAAATAAATTAGGTTCTTTACAAATCAATATGTACTTAGTGGTTAATGAACGGTGATTATTATTATTACAAACTAGTTAACCCGGTGAACTTCCGTCTCACCCGAAGGCGATTCCCAAACAAAGTTACATTTCTTTTTAGGGTTCCGAAGTCCACTAGGAACCCTTATAGTTTCGCCATGTCCGTCCGTCTGTCCGCACTATTGCTCGGAGATGCTTAGTTCTAGAAAGCTGTAATTTGGCATGAATATACATATTAGTTACGGTGACAAAGTGGTACAATAAAATTTTGAAATATATTTTTTTATAGGGTACCTCCCCTACTGGTAAAGCGGGGATGTAATTTTTTTTCTTGCGTACCCCATGTTGTGGCATATCGTTGAATAGGTCTTGAAAAAATATTGTGGGTTTGTTAAAACCATTTTTAGATTAAGTGATGCGTTTGTCAAATATTAAGCTTTAAACTGCTATTTTTTGTTAGAGTCACGTGTCCCCCCCCCCCCCCTGCCAGCTAAATGGTGGTATTTGGATGGCTGAAAAAAATCACGGTTGTGGCGTATATAACGTAGTTGAAAGGAAAACTATCACAGCTAAGTAGGCTGTACAAATTTACGAGTCATTAGTCGACTTATGAAATGATTAAAAAACCAATGATTTTTCTCGAGCGGCAGGGGCGTCGGGCGGGCACGTTATACCACAGGCTAGCTAGATGCTAATAAGTCTTAGAAAGGTACTGTGGGCATCGTCAACTTCGGAACCCTATAATTTGCGCGTGGCCCGACACGCACTTGGCCGGTTTTTTAGTTGTTCCTTTAGACTTTTCCCGGTTTCTTTTTTCTCTCTAAACCTTTCCTGAATCACAGAGAATAAAAAAATAATCAACCAAATCAGTCCAGCAGCTCTCGAGCCTTAGCCAGACTAACACACGGCGAATCATTTTTATATATAAGAAGAAGATATGGAGTAGCTATTCGAAAATAAAGCATTGATCTTTAATGTCTGGTCTCCTTTGTTTCAGTAATCTGGGTTTCGCAATTTACTAGCGAGACAGCTGGTGCGTAATCGCTGGGACTTCGTTCCGTCGAGACGCACAATCTTACAAAGAGTGGCCACAACAATCTGCACAAAGCGGCCTGCAGGGGTATTATGCGCCGCACTCCGCCGCAGCGCGCACGCCGGCCTAGCGATAACCGAAGCAGGCGCCTGCAATCAATGTGCCAAGTTTCGATTTCAACGCTCTCCCTTCACTAGTCAACGCACGTAACCGAAGATATCGAGTCGCGTCGTCGCGTCGTCGAGTCTCCGATGCAACACTCGAGTTTAGACCGAACACTGGCTGCACGCATAGCGTACTAGAAAAACATAACTGACGTTTGTGTGACATAATATGGCGCACCAAGACGAGGTGATGTAAATAAAGAATAAAATTTGTTCGGTAATTAACTCATAAGTTGGACTCAGTTAAGTGATAATTTAGAAGTGCAGTTTGATTAGTGCAAAATGACGTCTCGGTCGAAGGAAAAAGTGGCCGCTGCGTTCAAGAAGCTGTTCCGGACTCCTGAGAAGCTCGACAAGGATGGAGCCGGGCCCAGCGGCTCGCCGGCGCGGCGCGGGCTGCTGCGGCGGCACAGGTCAGCCCCACATGCACTATGTATTTAATTAAAATGAAAATAATGAAATACCTAATGAAACACAGCGGCTTCACAAGTATTGTGCATATTTTTTTTTTAATAAAATAATAAAAACCGCCTTCAAACTCCGACAGACTGCGAACTGCGATGTCAATGTCAAGTTCACTATATGATTATTATTTCTTTGGGTCGGTTCACTTGACACCGATTTCGCAGTGTGTCGGAGTTTGAAAGCGATATTTTTGTTTAAAATTTATTTTTCGGCTACAGTTTCCAAACATTACTATAGAAATTCATAAGTAGCTCTGAAGTCTTCGAAATTGACACCAACATTATCTACGTGCTAGCAAATTTTGAGGAGTTCCCTCATTTTCTCATGGATCCCATCATCAGAACTGAACCAAATTAATATGGGACCAACTTGGAAGTACCACTTTTCGAACAAAAAAGAATCATCGAAATCGGTTCACGTTTACTATTTATTTTTGGTGAACATACATTAAAAAAAACCTTTTTTTTTAAGTCGGTTTAAAATAGTTATCTTTGTGATGCAACCCAGGCTCACTGTAAACCGAAAGTATAAATGTAGTTACAACAGTCAAATTATTAATCACTAGACACACACACACACACACACACACATATTTGTTTAAACATAAAGGAACGTAAAGTTCTCGAACAGGAGACGATCGAGCTGTCGGTAGGCTTCCAACGAGATTGAGTGACTACCTGATCCTGGTAAAGACCGCGGGAATACGGTTGATGCGAATGGCACAGGACCGGTCTGAGTGGCAAGCATCGGGGGAACTTCGGGGGAGGCCAATGTCCAGCAGTGGACGTCTTTCAGCTGACATGATGATTATGACATTAGTTTTATGTATTGTACTTATGTCATGTCGAGTGTTGCACGACAATATTACTTATGGCTAATTTCAGTGAAGCGAACTCCGTTAGCTCTAATTGTTTACAAAACTGTGGCGCTTTGTACAAGAGCCATTCAAGTAAACATCGGAATTTCAACAACTGCAGTGTTCTAATTACACCTATGGATAGTTCCATATTTTTCATTGATGCCATTGCCAATTGCCATGAGATTCAAGATAGGTAAGCGTTGTATGTAAACGCGTAATAAATGAGGATGACCGCTTACATAATTCTTCTTCTTCAGCATATATTTGTCCACTGCTGAGCATATGCCTCTCCATATTTGTACCATCTTTCCCTGCTGGTGGTAGCATCCTTCCACCTAGGGCCCAGATGTGCCCTGATATCATCGGTCCATCTTGCTGGTGGCCTGACTACGCTTCTTTTTCCTGTGCGCGGTCACCACTTTAGAACACTTTTGCTCCATCGTCCACCTTTTCGGCGGCACAGACTCAAGCCCACTTGAGACGTACAATTCTGTCTGTAGCCCACATCTACGACCTTGGTTTGCTTGGGCGTCATTTCTCACTCTGTCGCGTATGGATATTCCTAGCGTTCCATCGCTCTTTGGGCCACTTTCAGATGACTACGTGACCGCATTCATGTAGGTAAAAAATATAATCGATCATGTGCAAAAAGTAATTAGGTACTAGGTTCTTATATATACGCGCGGCTAGTCCGTCTCATTCATTAAGCTATTAAGTCGTTAAATATACAAAGTCAAATTATTAAGGACTTTAAAACCCATTTGCTTAATTGAATTTTGTTAAAATTATTAATACTGATGAAACTTAATGACGCGTGTGGTATTCCTTTCTATTAATATTGATATTGATTTTAAAAAATCTCATCAGTAATGGTACTTAAGAACACGTTTTTTTTTATATTGTATTCTTCATATCTTTGAACTCAATTTTTGTAATTGGACAAATTTCATACCTGCGAAAAAAATGTCGAAAAGACCTCTTCTAAAACAGAGGTTTTAATTTTACAGTCGAACGGGATGGACCTAAAGCGACCATTTTTTTACTTCGATTCGTAAAATCCTGAGTTACAAAATGGTAGTACAGTTTTGCGATATGTTTTATTTTCGATGGAATACGCGGAGGGATTTGTATGAGCCGAATTGAAATAATAGTTCACCGATCCGTCGCCTTAAGGTATCTTTACTTATAGGTAAGGTATATTTACTTATAGGTATCTAAATGTAATGTAACAATATCCTAGTTTATAAAAGGTTGCGCTGAAGAAATCTATATATCTATCTTCTTCTATATAAAGGAGTAATTATCGTTTGTTTCTTTGTTAGAGTTAATCTCGGGAACCACTGAACCAACTTGAGTGCGGGTTTCAATGGTACATAGAGCATCATTCGGAGCTATATACACGGTGGGTCAGAAAATATGGCAAAGATTTAACCCACCGTATCGGCTATCGATTCTAAGTATATTGTATAGGTCTTTAATTTTTTTTGAGTTGGTAAAAAAAAAATGTACATGGAATTGGTTGTGTGAGCGATGCCTGAATCCTATACAAAATATTTTTCACCTCAGCAGCTTGAACAAGTAGACTTTGCTGTCAGAAATCAGTGAGCAAAATCGTGTTTGTTTCACTGAGTGAAACAAAGTATTTTTTTAATTTTGTTTTTTTTTAATCCATTTATCCCATCAGGCAATCCCATCTGGCAAAGGCAAAGGCATAAGCCATGCAGCCACAGTGTCATGTATTAGTTTAATGTCATCAATTTACTAGTCTAGATCAAAATTATACAGTAAAATACGAAGAATAAACAAATAAAAGTACCTACTTAAAAACAAAACGAATTAAAAACTTCTTATAAATGTAGTTGAATCGTTCCCGCGCTTTTTTCTTTTTTTATGTTTGATAACTGCGAATGGTCGTTTCATACTGCGGCATCTAGGTAGTACTAGTACCTACTTCTTATACTAAAATTCGAACTACCTCGATTTTATTAGCTCTCTTCTTTTCATTTCTTTAAGAAAAGAGGGAGAATTATATTAGGCAAGTCTTAGGGCGAATCTATTCTCGTAGAAAAAAAACTGAACAAGAAACGTTCGAATACGCGCAACGCATCAGTACCGCCGTGTATTTTTAGGCATTAAAATTATACGTTGATTTTACCTTCTGAAAATCTTCCAATTTTTTAAATGACTTATAATTCATATAGGTAATTAAGTTATTTGTAATAATTTTAAACTAAAGTTTTAATTTAAATTAAACTAAAAGTTTTCAAATATTACCGAATAAATTCGAAATTTATCATTGTACTAGTTTCCGAACATACGTTTAGAAAATTGCCGCCATTCTTTCATGTCAAATCATATCTTTCTTCTTAATTTTCGACAGCTAACTTTAAAGTAATTCTTTTAAAACATGAAATTCAAGTAATAATTTCAGTGAAAGGAGTGAAGAAGAAATGTTATTTCATATTTTTCGTGATGTAAGTATTCTTTGCAAGTACCTTTTATGTGTTCTCGCTACTGAGGTGAAAAATTGTATGTGCTACTCGAGAGCAATTTCTTTTACTTCTTGTGCCTTTGAGTCCTTCGCTAGCTCAAGATTCTAAATTAGAATCACTCGCTAGACGCTCGTGATTCAACTATAGAATCTTTCGCTAGCTCAGGACTCAAACATGGCACTCGAAGCAAAAAACAATTTTGCTCTCTTGTTGCACAAATAACTATTTTCACCTCAGCAGCTCGAACAAGTAGACTTTGCTGTCAGAAATTAGTGAGCAAAATCGTGTTTGTTTCACTCAGTGAGACAAAGTATTTTTTTAATTTGTTTTTTTTTTAATCCTTTTATCCCATCAGAGAATCCCATCAGGCAAAGGCAAAGGCTTAAGCCTTGCAGCCACAGTTAAATCGTTCCCGCGCTTTTTCTTTTTTTTTTAATTTGATTACTGCGAATGGTCATTTCATATTGCGGCATCTAACTAGTAACTACTTCTTATACCAATAATTCAAACTATCTCGATTCTATCCGCTCTCTTATTTTCATTTCTTTTAGAAAAGAGGTAGAATTATACTAGGCAAGTCTTACTGCGAATCTATTTTCGCAGAAAAAAAACTGAATTAGAAACGTTCGGATACGCGCAACGCATCAGTACGCCGTATTTTAAGACATTAAAATTATACGTTGATTTAACTTCTGAAAATCTTACAATTTTCAAATAACTTATATTTCATATAATTATGTTATTTGTAATCATTTTAAACTAAAGTTTTAATTTAAAGTAAACTAAAAGTTGTCAAATATTAGGTCCTTACATATGAAATTGGCGTTTCATATGGCAGAAATGAAAACGATTTTTTTTTATGAAACTATTTTTTTATTTAGTCAAAGTATGTACCATGGCTATCTATGCACTTTTGCCATCTCGAAGGTAGTTCATTGATTCCTTTACTAAAAAAAGTGTGTGAGCGAGAATCAATAAAATCTTTGAAGGCCGTTTGGACAGCCTCGTGAGAATTGAATTTTTTTCCTTGCATGAAGTTGTCCAAATTCCGAAAAAAATGGTAATCAGTTGGAGCAAGGTCCGGGGAGTATGGTGGGTGTCGAAGACATTCCAGTCGCAGCTCCCGTAGTTTTGCGGCCGTCAAACGTGCCGTATGTGGTCGAGCGTTGTCCTGAAGCAGCAGTGGGCTAGATCGATTGACCAGTCTGGGTTGTTTAATGGCTAGCTTTTCCATCATCGTTTGCAATTGTTGACAATACACATCAGCCGTGATTGTTTGCCCAGATCTTAAGAAACTGTAATGGATGACACCGGCACTAGTCCACCAGACACTTACCAGTACCTTTTTCTGAGTCAACTTTCGTTTCGGGCAGAATTTGGCTGGTTCACCTGGGTTCAACCATTGTGAAGAACGTTTCCGGTTGTCGTACAAGATCCATTTTTCATCACAAGTAACGATACGATTCAAAATGCCTTCATTATTGTGCCGGTTGAGAAGTGAAACGCAACACTCGACGCGTGTTTCTTTGTTTGCGTCGCTCAATTCATGCGGTACCCATTTTTCAAGTTTTTTCACTTTTCCAATTTGTTTCAAGTGAATCAAAATGGTTTTATCACTCACACCGAAGCCTGCCGCTAACTCTGACGTGGTTTGCGATGGATCTGCTTCCACAATTGCTTTTAATTCTTCGTTATCAACTTGTGTCTCCGGCCGTCCACGAGGCTTGTTCTGTAGGTCAAAATTTCCAGAACGGAAACGTTGGAACCAATAACGTACCGTATTTTCTTTTGCAGTAGCTTCCCCATACGCATTGTTAATCCTACGAGCCGTTTCTGCAGCACTAGTGCCGAGGTGAAACTCATATTCGTAAATATAGCGATATTTTAAGTTCTCCATATTGTGAACAGAACGATGTGAAAGAAAAACAAATGACGCGATAACAAATAAATTTCGTAATTCGAACACAGAAATACATGGTCTTAAATTTGAAATAAATTTGAATTTGGAATTCCTAGGCGAACGCCACATATTTTGAATCAAAGTTGCCAGTTCGCCAAACGCCAATTTCATATGTAAGGACCTAATATTACCGAATAAATTCGAAATTTATCATTGTACTAGTTTCCGAACATACGTTTGGAAAATTGCCGCCATTGTCTCATGTCAAATCATGTCTTTCTTCTTAATTTTCGATAACTAACTTTAAAGTAATTCTTTTAAAACATGAAATTCAAGTAATAATTTGAGTGAAAGGAGTGAAGAAGAAATGTTATTTCATATTTTTCGTGTTGTAAGTATTCTTTGCAAGTACCTTTTATGTGTTCTCGCTACTGAGGTGAAAAATTGTATGTGCTACTCGAGAGCAATTTATTTTACTTCTCGTGCCTTTGAGTCCTTCGCTAAGCTCAAGATTCTAAACTAGAATCACTCGCTGAACGCTCGTGATTCAACTATAGAATCTTTCGCTAGCTCAGGACTCAAACATGGCACTCGAAGCAAAAAACAATTTTGCTCTCTTGTTGCACAAATAACTATTTTTTACAAACTCAAAAAAAATTAAAGACCTATACAATATACTTAGAATCGATAGCTATCGGCGTGGGTTAATTATTTGCCATATTTTCTGACCCACCATGTATACTTATAAGCTATGCCCATATTTAATATTATAAATGCAGAAGTAACTCTGGCTGTCTGTTACCTCTTCACGCTTCAACCGCTGGGCCGATTTGGATGAAATTTGGTATGAAGATAGTTGGAGTACCGGGAAAGGACATAGGGCTTCTTATTATCCCGGAAAAACGCATAGTTCCCGCGGGAACGCGATAACCGAATTCCACGCGGGCGAAGTCGCGGGCAGAAGCTATACACGGTGGGTCAGAAAATATGGCAAATAATTAACCCACAGTATCGGCTATCGATTCTAAGTATATTGTATAGGTCTTTAATAAGAATGTAACATTGCACGCTCGGTAGCCTAAATGGCTTGATGAATTTTACCATACGAGGTTTCGTTAGATTTGTCTAAATTGTGAGAGTGACATTGGGTATATCAAAATTGAAAAAACAAAATGGTTGACTTTGGAGGCATTTTACGTTACTAAAATTTTTTTTTGTCAAAGCCTACCGGGTATCAAAATAAAGAGTTTAATGAACGGATTACAAAAATTACAAGTAAATTGTGATATCAAAAATTTGTTTGCTAACGGGTATATTATTTTTTCAAAAATCGAGTTATATAATTACCTGTTTCACATGGATTTCCTAACGATTGGAAATGTAAGACCCATTACTTAGGTACACATGTCTGTAATTTTCCATTTTCTGAATGCGGTATTGTAAACAATCAATCTACCTATTCGTTCTACTTAAATTAGTCGATATTAGGATTTTAAGATCAAGGCGATAATTGCACGCACTTGTTAGAAGGTAAGGTTAGTTAACGATGCACTGTAACTCTTAGGTAGATATGTACCTACTGCTTCCTAGTCAGTGAGTAAGTGAGTGGTACATGTATACTGTAATGAAATTGTTTTTTTTTATTATTGATTGGTTGCATACCTGTGTACTCGTAACACAAGACTGTCAAAAGAAATCACAACACAAATTACAAATGTTTCCTACCTATGTAAATTACCTACCTACTACTACTACTGCAGCCTATTTGCGTCCCACTGCTGGGCACAGGCCTCCTCTCATCACGAGAGGGTTTGGGCTATAGTCCCCACGCGGGCCCAGTGCGGATTGGGGACTTCACACACATCTTTGAATTACTTCGCAGATGCGTGCAGGTTTCCTCACGACGTTTTCCTTCACCGAAAAGCTCTGTGGTAAATTCAAATTGAATTTCGCACATTAAGTAAACTTAGAGGTGCGAGCCGGAATCGAACCCCCGACCCTCTGCATGAGAGGCGGTAGGTCGAACCACTAGCCATGCACCACGGCAAATTACCTACCTATCCTCTACGAGTAATATTTGTATATATATGTATATGTACCTTAAAAATATATTTGTACTAACGTTCTCGAAAACGGCTCTAATTATTTCGATGAAATTTTGGATATTGATATAGGGGTTTTCGGGGGTGATAAATCGATCTAGCGGTCTCATATCTGGGAAGCCGTGGTGGTCTAGTGGTTCGACCTACCGCCTCGCATGCAGAGGGTCGGGGGTTCGATTCCGGCTCGCACCTCTAAGTTTACTTATGTGCGAAATTCGATTTGAATTTACCACTGAGCTTTTCGGTGAAGGAAAACATCGTGAGGAAACCTGCACGTATCTGCGAAGTTATTCAAAGATATGTGTGAAAATGAAAATGAAAATGAAAATATTTATTCAGCAAATAGGCTACATCTGGGCACTTTTACTCGTCACTTTTAAATGAATTTAACAGAAATTAATTTACCCTTATTTTTGTGAAGTCCCCAATCCGCACTGGGCCCGTGTGGGGACTATAGCCCAATCCCTCTCGTGATGAGAGGAGGCCTGTGCCCAGCAGTGGGACGCAAATAGGCTGTTTTAGTAGTTTCCTACTTAGCCGTGAATTCTGCTTTGTGTGGGTTGTGTCATCAATTTCTGATTCCCGTGGTAATATAAGTATAGCCCCAACACAAAGACATTGTTTGGTTGTAGGTACCTACAGTTGTAGATAGCTATTGGCTACCGAGGCTTCATTGTCCCAGCCGCCGTTTAACTCAATGTTGTTGTACGTATATAAAGCGCCATTTCAATGCCAACACTGCAAATACACACGTACCGACAATTCAACTGCATGCTACCGAGATATCATTATCACCGGCGCAAATGTAACGGCGCGTCTATTCCTAGACTCTTTTTGTCCCTCTATTGTTCAGTTACGTCAACTAGGTACCTATTTAATAATTAGTAAGGATGAGACCACAAAGGATGCTGGCCATTAACAGTCGCCATAGAAACGAGACGACCGGACCTCTGTTCTATTTACACTTAGATTAGGCCTAATTAGGTCACCCTTGTTTTTACCAAGTAGATATGATGTATTATATTTATTTATTCACAAAAAACGTACCTATAGTGTACTTTTGTTGCATGTCTATCTGTTTGTTTGGCTGGATGGCAATGTTAGCCACTTAGGTACATGATTATTTAATTTCTTTGAACTCCATCATACAGTTAACTAGAAACATATAATAATAATAATAATAATAATAAAATTTTATTTCGGACATCAGGGGTATCCATATGTTGTTAGTAACTTATACAAAAACTTAAAAATAATATTAGTAAATACTTAAAACTAGGAAATTACAAAAAAAAAAAAAAAAACCCTATTGGTGCAGTTTAATCCACCTGCACAGTAGGGGCGAGTCCCACCGGTCGACTAACGCCTCCAGGATGCTGTTGGAGCTGGCGCGCCAGCGGCTTAGCAAGGAGGCGCAGCGCTTGCGCATGATCGCCGCGAAGCCGTCCACCCGCGCCTCCGCGAACATTCCCGACGCGCTGCAGTACCGCGGCAGTCCCATCAGCACCCTGAAGGCGTTGTTGTACTGGACTCGCAGGTCACTGTATGCCCTCTGCGTAAAGTTCACCCACAGGCTACACGTGTAAAACGATTGGCAGTACGCTCTGAAAAGAGTCACCTTTACTGCGTTAGTACATCGTGCAAACCTGCGGGCCAACATATTGCAGCGGACAGCCAGCGACCTACGCTCCCTCTCGATGTCACAATTGTCTTTTAGGTCATCCGTCACCCAGTGACCCAGATATTTAAACTTTGAAACCCTACGCAACGGGGTGCCATATAGTGTGACGTCGGGCACATTGCTGTAGATCTTAGACTTAGGTTTAAATATCATCACCTCACTCTTGGCAACGTTATATTTAAGACCGTGTGACTCCGCATATGCCTGACAAATAGACGTGAGGCGTTTCAAGGCTCTAATCGAGGGGCTCAGAAGCACCATGTCGTCTGCGTAGCTTATATTATTAACGCACACCCCACCTACGTGGCATCCAACACCCGTGCTCCTGAGCTCCTCGATCAACTTGTTTATATAAAGGTTGAACAACCTCGGTGAGCTAAGACCGCCCTGCCTCACACCGCACTCCAAAACATACTCCTCTGAGAGTACGCCACCCCATTTCACACGGTTTTTCTGATGGTTATACCAGTAAGCTAGTAAGGAGGTAATCTCAGGTGGAAGGGTGGTGTCACTCTTTAGCTTGCCCCACAACAGACCGTATGACACAAGATCAAAGGCCTTGGAAAGGTCCAAAAATGCAGCAAACACAGGAGTCTTTCTGGTTGTATAGTACTGGACGGTCTGCTTGAGGCAAAGTATAGCACTCTCCGTGGACAAACCCGATGTAAAGCCAAATTGCGCATCGTCAATGGACAAGTGCTTCTCCAACTCGCAATCAAGCAAACCATCCAGAACCTTAGCAATCACAGAAGCCAGTGATATCGGTCTGTAGTTGGACAAACTGGAGGGGTCTCCCGTCTTATCTTTAACTATTGGAACTACAATGGTGCGCATAAGGTCCTCTGGTAGATATGAGTGACTGAGGCAGAGCGAGAAAAACATGGCAAGAACCCTCGGCAGGTGGACGCCGGCATGCTTCAGGTGCTCGACGCTAAGGTCGTCATGCCCTGGAGATTTACCTTTGACCATTGCTTTAATTACCCTTGCAACTTGCTTAGCAGTGAACAGCGTATTACATTTCAAGGACACAGGCTCGGACGACCCTGCGTCATGCATCTGAGGCGAAGAACCTAACAGCGACTCCGGTCTGAAGTGTCGCGAGAACAGATTAGCGATCGCAACTGGTTCGTGCTCCCCTGCAACGCTCACGGGAAGACTCTGTTTATAATTCAGATTATTGGTATTTTTCCAAAATTTACCGAATTGTTTATTATGATGGTGCTGTGCAATTATATCCAGCTTTATTTGTTGTTCATTATTCTGGCACCATTTAAGTTTAGATTTAAACACCCTTCTGGAGTCACACATGTGATCATAGATAACACCCGATCGAGGCTTGCCTTGTAACACCCAGGTCTGAAAACATAAACGAGCCTCCCCATGAGCCACTCGAACATGTTTATTCCATCCGGTTACGTGTTTAGCCTTATTACATTTTTTATTGACGTAGGATAACTCGGCACCAGACGAAAGCACACAAATAATCTCTTTATACATGTCATTAAGTATAGCCTTGTGCTTTACGTCTGAACACATACCATTAGCACAATTAATAAAGTTTAAATCGAAATCAATTCGTCTTAACCCTATATTACAATAATCACGATACATATTGATCTGATCATCATTACGCTCTCCCCACCTTACCTTACTTGGACTCGTTAAACTATGTGATGCTAACTTAGGTGTCAAAAGTTCAATGTCACACTCTAGTAGGACAGGTTGGTGATCAGACCAATAAGCATCGTATAACACTGATATACACGTAACAGACAACTTAGCCGCGTTAGTTAGTACACAGTGGTCTAGCCAGCGCCGGCACCCGTGCGCGTCGCTGACAAACGTAAAAGTATCCGACGGCAGTACGTCTAAGTCCGCACACGACCAAGACTGCTCCGCACAAAAATTAAGTAGTTCATTCGCAAAAGACTCACCCGGATGAGCGTTGTAGTCCCCTAACATATACACGCACTCGATATTTTGACTTTCTATAATGGCACTTAGTTCGCTAAGACAGTCCGTAAACTCGATTAAATTTTCACTGGAATCTGTAGGCATGTAAACAGAAAATATAAGTATAGACCTATTCTGTTGTACAATTTTAACTGCCGACAAACGCACACTATTGCACGGCACTACCGACACCATGGGAAACACCTCCTTTCTCCATAGCAGCGCCACTCCGCCGTGTGGTCTCCCGCGAAGTACTCCTGCCGACGTATCTATCGCCGATTTACCGGTAAACGCGAATTTGTCGTCAATAGTACCCAGAAATGGTATGTCCTGTGGGAGGAGCCATGTCTCCTGCAGAGCAACTAAATCCACTGAATTACATATTTTCCGAATACAGTCCACGGATCGTTTCACGTTTTTACAATTAAAACTAGCCATTCGTACCTTATAATTCATTTTGAAATTTTAGTAAACTTATCCGAGTCTGGTCTGTTGATAAAGTTTACAAAGCGGCGATAAAAAACACCTTCCGGCCAAAAATTACTCTGCATAAATAAATTCAACTTCAAAAAAGGCACAAAAACTTTGAAAGAATTATAAGGTTTCTGTGTCTTCATTTCTATTTTTTCCAACTTAACCCGCAAGTTAGTCTTCTTTAGTATGTAATTCTCGATATCACACACGGTCACATCCTTCATCACATTATAAATGAAAATCGGAACGTTATTTTCCGCCCCTTTGAATTTGTTATCGGGGTCAGATACTGCTACTCCGACTTTGCCAACAAATCGAGTGTTTATTTTGTTTGACGTTCCTGGTATAATTTTCTTTTTATACGTAACAGTTTTCCACTCGCCCGCCTTAGCAATCTTGGCAAACGTAGCGTTATGCGCCGGGCCCGGAGTTGTATTTTGCGCGGCCGTGTGTATCGCTGCCTTCTCGATCAGCTGTGAGTGTTGCGTCATCCCGGTGCCGGTGACCCTTTTACCGCCTTGATTTTTTTGTGTCGGTGGACTTATGTTCTCAGCTAGTGTTAATGATACAGACGTTTCGTTTACTTTTGGTATACATGATTCCTTTCTTCTTTGATCACTGGGGCATGTGGGACTACCCTCGAAATTTTTATTAGATATTTCAATCTCACGATAATTGGCTCCTGCGGGTGATGTATTTGGCGATAGTGACTGTGAAGAATTTAGATGTTGTAATCCCATCGGACCACTATCACATAGGTTAAAGCTGGACATGAGGCAGGCACCCCGTTTATTATTTACATTTATACTACCCTCATAGTTATTTATCAACGATGCTTTTTTCAACGCATTCAAATCAGCACTAATAAGATCAGATTGTTCTATTGTTGTGTAATTGTCTTTTATGTGTTGTACATCCCGTTGTAGTTTGCTCAGGTCCTTCAAAATTTTTGTAACATCGACATGATCAAATAGCACAGGGGGCAACTTTCCCAAGTTTTTAGCCACAAAAATGGGAATGTCCTCCTCGTTGGCTAATCTTAGTACTGATATAATGTCATCAATATCTCGCACTTGTTTCCTATCACCCTTCCTGGGTATCAGCTTCGCTCCTGGCAATGAGTCGAACAGTAACTTCTTCGCCGCCTTTATATCTGCTTCAGAAAAAGCAGAGGTGCAAATCCGACTAAGACTCTCATCATTAATAATATCAATCTTGTTGTCAATAAACGTGAGCACTTCACTTATCACAATGTTGCACGAGGCACACTTCAACACTTTTGAGGACATTGTCCGTCACTCGCTTCTATTACGCGTGACCGTATCGATCGGCTGCGCGTGCGCGACTGCTATATCAGTGGTTATTATTATTATACCTTCCTGCGTTTTTGAATTGTTTTTCTGCTAATATCATACCTAGATTAGGAAACGAGTAAAAATACAGTTTCGAATGGAGCAGTGGCTCTTATTTATGTTGGAAATATTCAGTGATTTCTTTTTGAGATGTTGGTAAATCATTATGTCTATACAATTCTTAAAGTGATCAGATCATAAATATTTGAAGACTGTAAATGAAAAACTACTTATGTTAGGCAAGGATTCAGTAAGTATATGGATAATCGTGAAGTAGAAATACTAAATCGTAATAGCATAATCGTAAATAGCATCTGCATTCTGCACATTTTTTCAATGACTAGAAATACTTACTTCCCTTTTCACTGCCATGGACATGATATTATCGTGTGAACCGCTTCCATGTCACTTTGTCAAAGTAAACTGCACGATGCGCACGAGTCAATATCCCGCAGTGATTAGATTAGCTACGGGCCGATGACATCGCAATACCAACTCTACACGCACCGACGTAAGTTCAATTAGATATAGCTACGTTATTGGTTTATACCTTACATATTGAATAATCAGCATTGTACTGTTTGTGGACTATAAAAAATGATGCAAAAAGCTGTTGCGTTCATAACAAGCATTAGGGCCCTCGCCCACGGCGACTTTTTGTATCCATGCAGTAGCGATGCTGTCGCGCGTTAGCATCGATACAGTCGCGATGTTCGTCTGTATGTTTTTTATTATTTTATTTTTTATTTTTTTGTATGTATGTTCCGCGATTACTCCGTCAATTGTGAACCGATTTCGATGATTCTTTTTGTAATCGAAAGGTGGTATCTTCGAATTGGTCCCATTTACATTTGGTTCAGTTCTGACGATGGAATCCATGAGAAAATGAGGGAACTCCTCAATATTTGCTACCACGTGTATGATTTTGGCATCAATTTCAAAGACTACAGTGAGACTTACGTCCCATCGTGCCCATGTTTGGAAACTGTAGCCGAATTTTTTTTTAATAATAAATATAAACCGACTTCAGACTCCGACAGCCTACAAAGTCGGTGTCAAGTGAACCGACGCAAAGCTGATGACAATCTTATACTGAAATTGACACCGACTTTGTAGGCTGTCGGAGTTTGAATTGAAGTCGGTTTTTTTTTGCAATCTCGGATGCATTTGCGTATTCTCGCTCGATCAATTTGTATGTGTCATTTCTGATCGATGTAAACGTCCACCGCGTCATCACACATCACATCAGGTTTGCTTAATTCCAAGCTTACCTCCGATGCACTCCGGTCTAGCTAGTCTCGATGATTGAGAGTGGATACTACGAGTCAACGACGGCGTTCCTACATTTACGTTCTCGCTCCAAACCACTTTCACTAGAGCGTAAACCGCATGCTAGGTAGTTTATCGATATGATGAACATGCATAATAATAACCAACTGATTTTTACTTTCGGCCATTATATGGAATCAACAATAAAATACTCAGAAGGCCCTGAAATTGGGAACTTTAACCTCATAAACTCTGTTCAACCTCAGTTGTAGGTATTATTTGGTAAACAAAATTTCAACCTCAAAGTTCAACCTACTGCGACACTTGTGGGGATTACACGCCCCTAGTTAATTAGTTTACATACTAACACATTACTTTTTAAGATATACCTACTAACAAATATGAGTTGTAATCACTTGAAATAAATATATTATTATTATATAAAGTCAAATTTTCGGAATAATAGGTACTTTGATGCAAATATGAAATGTTTTGACACTACCACGAGTCCCGCCGCGAGCGAAAGCGAGCGTTTACATTAGGGACGAGTGAAAATTTCGCGCGTACCTATATCAAACCACATTTTTTAATACATTTGCGAAAAAATAGAATAATGTCAAAAACGAACAGGATGAAGTTACAAAAACTTTAAACACTAGGCACAAAAAAAATTACGCACGCCCACTACTAGGTGTCAAAAAACAAAAAGTGCTCGTTCGGAAATGACTAACTTTTCGCACGCTAAACATACAGTATCGAAATGTTTACTTTGTGAGCAAATTTATTGAAAACTGGTTTTTAGGGTTCCGAAGTCCCACAAGGAACCCTTATAGTTTCGCCATGTCTGTCCGTCCGTCTGTCAGGACGAAAGAAAATTTTTTTTTTCAGGGTACTTACTATACCTACCCTACTCGTAAAGTAGGGATGTAAGTAGGTATTTTTTTTCGTGGCGTACCTAACCCATAGAGTGGGATGTCGTTGAATAGGTCTTGAAAATTTGTGAGTTTGTTTAAACGATTTTTTGATTAAGGGATGCGTTTGTGAAATATTTAGCTTTAAAGTGCTATTTTTTTGTTAGAGTGGCGAGTGCCCCCCCCCCCTGCCAGCTAAATGGTGGTTTTTAGATGGCTGAAAAAATCACAGTGGTGATTAAATAACGTAGTTGCGGCATAGGTATATTATCACAAATTATCACAACTAAGTACCCGTTGACGTTTTGACGTTCCCTGTTGAATCCCTATGTGAAATCCGTTTCCTTTCAGCCCAAAAAATCATTCAATCCTACAACTGCAACTGGTTCCAGAAATATCTCTAGGTAGTGGTTCAAATAGAGTCAAATGATATGCAAGTATTTAAATAGCCAATGAATAACATGTTCTTACATGGTTCTTACACTCAGCTTGGCGATACTGCTGTTTATTTATAAATAGCTTTACCGTAATAAGAAACTAGACACTAGAAAGTGATCCAACCCAACCTCATCAGACTGGCACATTTACCTGTTTGAATTTACCTGAGTGCATTTAGTTGCCTCTTCTCATACTGGGTCTTTGAACTAAACATTTTTACTGATATTGACTTTGGGTTGGGTAGCGTCCAATTTTAACGTGTGATTAATTTACGTCGAGGTCAATAGTCCGAACTCTTCTCGGCATTGGCTTGGTGCGTCCTATCTTGTCAAGATTAAATTACTTGATCAAATTCTAGCACTTACCTATAAGCATCCACTATCAAAAACGATGACTGCGGGCAGTGGCACCTAAAAGAAGACTAAAGGTTGTTGATCCTAGCTCCGCATCCGCAACAAGCATGCAAGGAAAAAGTGACAAGAATGACGTGTCATTTGGATAAATGGTCCCAAATCGTCAGATAGTTAGATGCCAAGTGAAATCTAGGTATAGGTAACTTTGAGCCCCTACGACGGTCACGTAAAATCTACTGGTAAAATCTGAAGGCAAGGCAGCCGTGGGAATCGGTTGCGTATATAGGTACCTAAGTACATTTTGAAATTTAATTCAGGCATTTGCGACCTTAACCATATTTGAGTGGCGGGGCGACTGCATTCCGTAACTGCGAGTCATGGAAGGTATTTCTGTCTGTTAACTTGCATGTACGAGGGGCGTTCAAAATATTCTCGGTATTGGAATGAAAACAAACAAGTATGAACAGTTTGATATTTTTTATTTTTCAATATACTCCCCCCCTATGTTAATACACTTAAAAGATCGATCAATTATTTTTTTTAATCCCTCATAAAAATATTTTTTATCCTTGGTATAAAAGTGCTCCTCTACTGCCGCCTTCAACGCCTCATCGTCAAAAAATCGATTTCCACGCAGATCCTTTTTGAGATTGGGGAACAAAAAGAAGTCGCTGGGGGCTAAGTCCGGACTATACGGTGGATGAGTTATAGTTCCGAACCCACATTCAGCAATAGCTGCCTTGGCAATATGAGCAGTATGGACAGGGGCGTTGTCATGCAGAAGCAGAATACCTTTAGACAACTTTCCTCGCCTTTTTTCTTTTATTGCGTCCCTTAATTGATGTAGAATATTCGCGTAGTACTGTCCCGTGATATTTACACCTTTTTCTTTATAATCGATCAACAATACTCCTTCACAATCCCAAAATATTGTTGCCATGACCTTGCCAGCGGAAGGGACGACCTTGAACTTCTTGGGATGAGCTGAACCCTTAATGTGCCACTGCATGGACTCCTGTTTACTCTCTGGGTCATAATGATGAACCCAGGTTTCATCTCCAGTAACTATCTTTTGCAGCACCTCATCAGGATTTTCACCACACAGGTCAATAAAATCGGAACAGCAAGCTGCACGCACATCTTTTTGAAGTCGAGTCAGCATTCGCGGAACCCATCTTGCACTGACCTTTGACATATTAAGATGGTCATGGATAATGTCATGTACGGTACCAATAGAAAGATTGGTTACTTGAGCTATTGATTTTATCTTCACTCGACCATCTTCCAATATAAGGTTTTCCACCTGATCAATATTTTCTTGTGAAGTAGCTACTACAGGCCGGCCAGGTCTAGGGTCATCTTCAATACTCTCCCTGCCACGTTTGAATTCGCTTGACCACTTTTGAATTGTAGATAAAGAAGGAGCAGACTCACGGTAAACACAATCCATTTCCTCTGTTATGGTTTTTTGGTTTTTACCCTGTTTCGTCAAGAATTTTATTACGGAACGATGTTCTAATTTCGTTAACATTGTTAATTCACTCATTGTGTTCGTGTTTGTTCAGAAATTGCAGAAAAACAAAAGAACATCTCGGTTTGAATTATACTTTTTTTTAATGTCAAAGAATGAACCTTACCAGCCAGTAACAAAACAAATTCAAAAAGAGGTTATAAGATATCAATACCGAGAATATTTTGAACGCCCCTCGTAGGTACCTACTCTCACGGTAACGGATTACGGATCCCATTAATGAATATACTACCTATACATATGTATATTCGTATGTATATATATCTCTACTTCTCTAGTTGTTTTAAAATACACTCAACCGCAATGAAATAGAAGAAGAAGAAGAAAAACATGTATTAATAAATAGGGTCACTTCATATAGAAAATTAATCCTATACAATGTCACCCGATTTCATTGCGGTTGAGTGTAGTTTGTTTCTGTTTGAGTAGATAAAAGTAAGGAATTGGAATTCTCTTAGGCCCGGTTCTTTATCTACAAAACGCCTCGTTTTGGATACCCACGGATGGTTAAAGTTTGACTTTGGCGCCATTGAGAATCTCTCAAATTTTAAACCCAACAGCCTATTTACGGCCCACTACCGGGCGCAGGCCTCCTCTCATCACGAGAGAGTTTGGGCTATAGTCCCCACGCGCATCCTTGAATTACCTACTTCGCAGATGTGTGCCAGTTTCCTCGTGATGTTTTCCTTCGCCGAAAAGCTCAGCGGTAAACTTACATTGAATGTCGGACATAAATAATTTCAGAGGTGCGAGCCTGATTCGAACCCCCTACCCTGATGAGAAGCGGTAGGTCAAACCACTAGGTCACCACGCCTTTTAAATTTTAACCATCCGTAGACAAAACGAGGCGTTTTGTGGATACAGGAACCCGGCGTTAAATTGTAAACCAGTGGCGTACGTGCATAAATAAATAATTACTTACTTGGTAGGACAAAAGATAAACTGGCAGCACTACCTACTCGTTGCATGTGTCTGATAAGGCACAGTGCCAATATAATGAATAAGTAGGTAAGTAAATAGGAAAATAATTTTTTAAATTGTAATTAATCTTTAAGTAGGTAAAAAATAAAAATAATCCTATTAGGTAAGCAATTTTAATATTGCTTGCACGTCCTTGTTCTACAGGGACTCCATTCGAAACGTTACATAGGTAAAGGTAAATTCCCGCGTTGAAGCCGAACTTTAAGCAGATAGGTATAAAGTACAATTTGAGCGCGTGGCGGTAGGGATAGGGAATTTCCATTAAACGCCCCTGGGTTGGTGTTAAGAAAAAATATAACATTTTGCTCCTCAATATTCACGAAGGAATCATTGCAGAAAAAGACAAAACGTTGTGGAAAAAATGGTCTTTGTTGACAAAGCATAAATTATATATATCTTCAGACGCATAATCGCAATGAAATTATTTAAGCTTTGAATTCAGTAGGTAAGTACTGAACCACCAGAATCCGTAAGGTACTTACGCAATAAATGTAAAAGCAATATCTAGTCTCTCAAGAAGGCGCGTGATTCAGCCTCGATTGTAAATCGGCACAAACGACAAACTCTTCGGCTGTTAGCTAACGTTTGGGCGCCAAGTGTAACGTCCTGTCGTTGACCCGCTATGACATCGTATCGGCCCTATCAACGTTGTACTGCATTGATTTCCATTTTTATTCGTAACTGGGACATTTTCTATCAAATAAATTCAGTGGAATAAGTGTGAGTGTCTTTCCTTCCATCCCGCGTTTCTACTTGTGATATTAAGGCCCATTTGGACCAACGTCGTTAACCTCGGGTTAGTTACCTACTAGTCAGGCAGTTACCAAAAAACCCAAAAAAAAAGCAATGAAATACACATACACCACCCGTCTCTTCTTTTAAAAAAAATCTATTCTCGTCCATCCTATCGCATATACCCACCCACCCACCCACTAAAAAAGCGGCTTGTTTAAAGTATTAAACAACTATTGCAGAGACGGCGTCAGCCCAGCCGAGGCGGCGAGCCTGCCAGCCAGCCCGGCGACGGCGATCGGCAAGAAGGGCGCGACGGCGAGCGACGTGCGCGAGCGCGCCGCCGCCGTGCGCACGCGCCGCCTCATGAAGGAGCTCAAGGAGATCCAGCGATCGCAGGAGAGCCGCGCGGACCCTTTGTTTACGGTAATTTGTCATAAGACGTGCAGACAACCGTCACACCGCACCGGCGTCTCCTTTCTCCGAATTTCAGACAGAGTCCTCATTGCAGTTGCGGTATTGCATTTTGTAATCTGTGTGCTGCGACGACTAGTTTTTCTATACGAATATACTTATGTGCGCCACTCGCATCGAGTTGTTCCTCAGATTAAATACCTAAGTTCTTTCTGCTCTAAGAGTTGTTCCTGAATGAAGACCACTTCTCCAACCAAAGTGGCCAAAGGCAATGAGCCTAAACTCTTTGCTGGACATCAGACAGGCACCTCTTCCTTATAAGGTTGGGTTGTAGGTACTTTCAGAATTTCCCATGAAATTTGAGGAATCTAAGTTCATCTGCGGCACCGCCTCATCTTACTCGATTTGAATTTCTATGGATCGCCGGTACCTTCGGTAACGAAGAAGATGGCACAATAAGAGGAGAAGATGGATTACCTAAGCTTATGCGAGGCGACGCGGTGGTACGCGTGACTTTGGTACGAAGTACAGGTTTACACATTCGAAGGCGCGTGGATTAAGCAGCATCAACGGCTTAAGTGCACGCTCGGAACAAGAATCCTGCAAAAAACCGGATGCTTGTGTGAACGCGTGCATTGCATTGAAATTACTGTTCCCACTAAATTGGATCCTGCAAAAAATCTGACGTCTCCGTGTGAACGGGCTGTAAATTGTGTCGTGCTGTATATAATGAACAGTTTGGCATTAACTTGTCTTCAGGTGGAGCTGGTGAACGACAACCTGTTCGAGTGGCAGGTGCGGCTGCACCAGATCGACCCCGAGAGCGAGCTGGCCGCGGACCTGCGCGAGCTCCACATCCCCGACATCGTGCTGCACCTCGTCTTCCCCGAGAACTTCCCCTTCGCGCCGCCCTTCATGCGCGTCATCGAGCCCAGGATAGAGAAGGGCTTCGTTATGGAAGGTAATATACAGGTTTACGCAACTTAGAAGGCGCGTGGATTAAGCAATACCTAATAGACTCTGCGTCACGTAAACGGCTTAAGCGTGCTTCATCGCGACAATGATTAGCTGTGCAAAAATTAGCCTGGTACAGTCTGATGTCAAAGAGATATTTACACTTTTGGACCCTAATACAACGGAATAGAGTGAAAAGTGTAAACATCTCTTTGATGTCGACCGTGCAAATGGTTCAATTTTTAACTACATAACGTGTTTTCGTCGGTATGGTGGGATGAAGGCCACACCGGAAAAGTATGGCATTACATTAGTGTGCGCCCTACTTAATTTTTCATCGACTATCAGAAAATAATAAAAGAGCTTTTGTTCGAATTTCGAAATTCGTAATTTATCCGACACGTTCGATTAACGCCCACGCGTTTAGGCTGCTGCAGCTGGTACTGGCGGGCGCTATGATATGACCAATATTTTCCTTTTCATCAGTGCGTAATGGGGGCTATCGCGTGTGAATTTGCCACTAGAGGCGCTAGTGTCGCGTGAGGTCCAATAACATTCACTTTTCTCTGGTTTTGGCGGGCTTTGTGACATAAATTATAATTTCTTTAATTTACCTGTTGAAAAGTGATTTCCTTCGTGAAATTATCACAAATATGAATTATTTGGTGATGAATGTGAACGCTGTAAAAAAAAAACAATTTTATTCAAACTTCAATTCAATTCAATTCAATCCAATTCAATTCAATTCAATTCAATTCAATTCAATTCAATCATTTATTCAGCAAATTGGCCACATAGGGGCACTTTTACACGTCAGAAAAGAATTTACTAGCGCTTCCTAGACCCATTGCTTGAGAAGAAGCGCCGCAACAAACTCAAGCAGAAGGCCTTTTTTCAAAATTTACACATAGTTATAACATTTACATTACATGTATAAAATATACATATCGGTGCGTACTACAATTACATTGAAGGGATGTATAGTCCCTAACTTAAACTTAAATCTAAGATCTTAGAGATGTATAGTCTCCAAGGGTCCAGAAAAAAAAAAAAAAAAAAATATGGAGATGGCCTCCATTGTCAAATAAATATAAATTCCATAGATGTCGACAGTCTCAAAATGTCAATAAATAATGAAATACATCATGTATAAAAGAGTTCATTAATACATGTCAATAAGAACATGATGAGGTCTCTCGCTTAAAATGTTTGACTTAGTAATATATTTAAAGCTAATGATTATTTTTAAACGTCCTTGCAAGCATGAACAGACCGGACCCCACAGACAGCACCCGTTCACGAGCGTGACGCGTATCTCAGCCATCGCCTCCCTCAACCATTTCTTAGGGAAGGTGGCGACCCGATCAACGACGCCGCTGTAAGCAAGGACCTTAAAGCGAGCATGACATGCTCCAGCTGCTGGACAAATTTGGTAGTGAAAGAAAAAAAAAAAAAAAAGAGTTAATATTTGCCCAGCGAGACACATATCATGTTACTAGTCAATAATAATAACCTAAACAGTTGGCTTAAAAGGATTCTTATCATCTAAAAAGCCATTCACCGAATAATATGCCTTCTTTAAAAGGCGGCACTTAATGAACGACTTGAACTTTTTAAATGGCATATTAGCAACATCAGAAGGCAATTTGTTATAAAATCGTATACAGTTCCCAACAAACGAAGAGCTCACTTTACGAAGACGGTAACCAGTAACAAAAAGTTTATCCTTATTCCTAGTGTTAAAATTGTGAACATCACTGTTATGCTTAAAGTCGTGCAAGTTCTTACGAGCATACATGATATTTTCAAATATGTATAGTGACGCAACGGTAAGAATGTTTATCTCCTTGAATTTTTCTCTAAGGGAGACCCGAGACCCAAGTTGATATATTGCACGTACAGCCCGCTTTTGCAACACAAAGATGGTTTGAATGTCAGCTGCTCTCCCCCAAAGTATAATTCCGTAAGACATGACACTATGGAAATAACTATAATAGACTAACCTGGCCGTCTCGACGTCAGTGAGCTGCCTAATACGCCTTACTGCATATGCTGCAGAACTAAGTCTACCTGCTAAGGAAGAGATATGTTCGTTCCAACGCAGTTTTGAGTCTAGAGTAAAGCCTAGGAAGATTGTTTTCCCCTCAAATTCTAACGTTTCATTTTTTAATTTAACCTGGATATCGTCTACACGTGGTGCATTAGAGAGTGAAAACCTCATGCATTTAGTTTTCTTAGAATTCAAAAGTAGATTGTTAGCTGTAAACCAGTTAACAACTGTGGAAAGTACATTGTTAACCTCATCTATGTTATTTTTCTTCCTATCTACTTTAAAAATGAGTGAGGTGTCATCTGCGAATAGAACTATTTTATGCCTCTCTTGCACAATACAGGGCAAATCATTTATATAGACCAGAAATAAAAACGGGCCTAAAATTGAACCTTGCGGCACACCTATAGCAACAGGTGATCCGGACGACTGTGTTCTGTTAATATCCACTCGCTGTGTTCTATTGGAAAGATATGACGAGATAAGGTCAAGAGCATGATCTCTTATCCCGTAAAAGCGTAACTTATTCAACAAATTAATATGACTGACGCAATCAAAAGCCTTAGATAAGTCACAGAAGACACCAATGGCGTCTTGGGACTGCTCCCAGGCATCAAAAATGTATTTTACTAAAGTAGTGCCAGCGTCTGCAGTACAGCGACCTTTGGTGAAGCCAAATTGGCTGCTGTGAAATAGCTTATTCAGATTAAAATGTGACATTAGTTGGTTCAGAATAAGTTTCTCAAAAACTTTGCTAAGAGCCGGCAGTATTGAAATAGGTCTATAATTTGTGGGGTCTGTTTTTTTCCCTGATTTAAACAAAGGAATGATTTTACTATGTTTCATCACATCAGGAAATACTCCAGCGTCAACGCAACTATTAAATAATGTAGCAAGCGGAATTGCAATAGGTTCTATGATAGATTGCAGCACTTTGACTGAAAGGCCCCAAAGATCCTCAGTTTTTTTTAGATTGAGTGATCGAAATGTTTTAATCACAATGTTTGGGGTGATATATGTAAACTTAAAAGGTACAGTGCATTCTTCTAGATTTGTTCTTAATATAACTGCAGCATCATCAGGAGATGACTTTAAAGATCTAGTAGTTTCTAATGGTATATTAGTGAAGAAACGTTCAAATTCATTAGCTACGTCAATATCAGAATTGAGTACGGTATCTTTAATTTTTAGGCTGTAATGTGGGTCTCTGGGTTTGGTTTTTCCTGTTTCAGTGTTAATAACCTTCCAGACGGTTTTTATTTTATCGTTTGAATTTGATATCTTTTTGGATAAGTACTCAGCTTTAGCAGCTACACATATCTGTTTAAAGTTTTTTGAATAGTTCTTAACATACTCTAGAAATTCTGGGCTTTGATTTATTGTTCGTTTAGCGTATAACTCGTAAAGATGGTATCTTTTCTCATGAATGTCGGCTGTAGCCCAATCACTAAATATAACCTTATCTTTACTTTTTACAGTGATGAGATTAAAACAAAACGGAACTCCACTACATTGCGGCATAGCTACTCGATATGATGATAGTTATTTATAATTAATAAACTTAATGAGATTCAAGATTTAAAACTTTGTTTCGGCGCCGAATCTAATAAAGTCGCCTTTGACAGCTAGACCTCTGGACCTCACTCAACAGTGGCGCCAACTGGTGAGCAAAGAAACGATAGTCCCCATTAGACCCTGTAGGGTCGCCATGCACATACAAATAAGTAGGTATAATCTGGTACTGGTACAAATGGTTCGATTTTTTCTATCACTATCTTCCGGTCAGCGCAGAACTGGTTATACTTACGAAATTTACGACTAACGAAAACAAGACAAAAATACCTAGGTGTCCTTTTGAATTTTGCCAACTTTCTAACTAGCCAATAAAAAGACGTCTTAAAAAACTTCAATGTTGTCTACGGTCAGGTGGCGCGATATGCATGGAGCTGCTGACGCCGCGCGGCTGGGCGTCCGCGTACACGGTGGAAGCGGTGGTGATGCAGTTCGCCGCGTCCGTGGTGAAGGGCCAGGGCCGCGTGGCGCGCGCGCCGGCCCGCGCCTCGCGCGAGTTCTCGCGCCGCCGCGCCGAGGAGGCCTTCCGCTCGCTGGTCAAGACCCACGACAAGTACGGCTGGGTCACGCCGGCGCTCTCCGATGGCTGAAGCCCCAAAGGTAACGGCACGGTATATACTACTACCTACCTACGTACCAGTAGCGACACGCACCGCTCCGCACCAACGCAAGTTAGGTACCGCACCGTGCGCGGATAGCAAAACCGGTCGGAACGTGCACACACATGCACGTATTTGTACGAGATAATATTTCAGTGTGCAGATTACAAAGTCAAAGTCAAAGTCAAAGCGTTTATTTGTAAACATAGGTATACATATAATTTTGGTGGTACAAATAATAATGAGCGCTATGTTTTGCCAAAGGGCATACAAAAACAAGATAATTAAATCTAAAAGTGCAGATTACGTTCAGTTTGTATGGAGTGTCGGTGGTAACGGCGTTTCATTGTCCATGTAAATACCTATAGCCCTAAGACAACTGGGCAGAACTCTTTAAATACTCGCAGAAGACAAAACTTGACAACTTGGCGCCGCTCTTTAACCGACTTCAAAAAAGGAGGAGGTTCTCTACTTGTCGGAATGTTTTTTCTTATTGTGCACCGAAAATAACAAAATAGATAGGTAAACGTGAACCAATGTCGTCCAATCATCGTTCTTTTTCTTTTTTTTATTCGAAAGGTTCCATATTAATTTAGTTCTGGGGTCTCATTCGGGGCGCAAAAGGGATTTCATGGAATCTATCTATAGGAAACTTCAAAACATCACGGCGTTTTAACTAACTGAGCTTTAAGGAGCTAGATTTAAAGTTCAATTTAAGCGCCATGACGTTTCGACGTTCCCTATAGATTCCCTCTATGAAATCCTTCTTATTGCGCCCCGAAAACGCCCCCGTTCTGATGATAGGTTTCACGAGAAAATGTGGACTCCTCAACATTTTCTAGCACGTAGGTGATGATGGTGTCAATCGCGAAGGCTACAGAGTTACTTATGTCCTTATTTTATACATATATAGTTATGTTTGGAAACTGTAGCTGGAAAAAAGACCGCTATTAAACTCCGACAGACTGCGAAGTCGGTGTCAAATGAACCGGCGGAAAGCAATAACAATCATATACTTGAACTTGACATTGATATCGCAGTCTGTCGAAGATAGACGGTGTTTTTTTTTTTTATGTCTCTTTTTTTGGGTTCATCGATCGACAGATAATACCTTAATAGCCACTTATGTAGACCGCGATATACTACTGCATTGTAATAATAGCAGTCGTTATTGCATCGGCCGGTAACATTGACCCACATCAAATCGAAATAGCCCAGCACCCGTGTACCTGATGGCATTCATTTATCAATTTAGTCTCAGCTGCTGCAATTTGTTCGGTAGTAATTGTAGTTTTAAACTCTTAGGTAATGGTAATTCTTCATTTTATGTTGCAGATCAACAATGCCGCTAACAGTCGACACGACACCCAAAATTCAGTTTAGATCTCTATTAGGTAATTTATGAGAAATTATGTTTGAAGTATTATAATATTAGGTACTATTGCTTAGTGCAATTTTTTAAAAACGCTGTGTTGTTAAATCACTGTAACCCGCTATTTTACTCTGGGAAATGATTGATCAGTGTTGTATGCTTCAATCAATGTAATTAAATACTTAAGTATTAATCTTGTAGTTAGATACGATATACATATTACTAGCGATGCAATTTTTATTGTTTCATTATGTTACTCGACAGATTTTTGAGTATGCCTTCCTTTCCACTAGATCTAAAGCTAAGCTGCGTAAGTATGCGTCCGCGATTTTTTTATCATCCTCTTACGACCCTGGTCTTTGGTGGATATTGATATAATGGTTCCTTAGCTTTATAGCTTACCTTAACTCTTAGTGGAAAGGCAGGCTCCTTACACTTAGGGCTCTCGCCCACGGCACCTTTTCTAAAGCGCGTTAGTAACAGTGGGCGAGGGCAAACAGCTAGCGACCACATCGCGATTCGCGACTGTATCGATGCGAATGCGCGACAGCATCGCTACTGTATCGCTACAAAAAGTCGCCGCGGGCGAGTCGTCAGTATCGTCAGTAATGTTGGTAAAGACTCAAGACTAAGCTGCTTAGTCTACATTTCTAAGACTAGAATCTGTTTCTTAGACTAGTCATTTAATCAAAGCTAGAATTATTTTAGACTTGTGGGGACTCAAGTATTCTGCAAGAGACTGAAGTCCTTTATAGAGACTCGCGCGTGTTCGAGTCTCGTAAATATGAGGCGAGCTCTTTGATTAAACTTTACTTCAGTCTTTAGCAACACTAATCGACAGTGTACGAGTAAGTAGTAAACGGCAGTAAAATACATAACAAATTACAGACCCAGTTTTAAGTGTACCTATCACACTTATAAATTAAATGTATGCATTTTAATGTCGTTTCAATGTATTATCTAAATTATAATAATAATATATTGGTTGATTGAAGATTAACAATGTCGGTATACTTAGGTACTTACATCTATAATATGGAACGCATGGCGTAGTTGTTCCACCGCGTGCTAAAATTTTGTACATATAAGCATGTAGATTATTGTATTTATCACATGAAATCTAACATTGGTTTACATGTCTTCTTGCAAAGTAATGTAATTTAATTATAAGTTGATGACAATTTACTATGTGCCAAAATGATGCCATATCGGATATATAAAATTATATCTGCAATTTGCAAAGATGGTAAGGTTAACAAGTTTTAGAACCATATTTATCTACTGATGAATACATGGTTACCACCCTATGAAGAAAATTAAATACTATTGTTATTTTTACAAGTTGTCCCAAATAGGCAAATGGAATGTAATGATATCTACATGGAGTTACTATTCAAAATTATAATATAATAGTGTATTACGCAATTGGTCATCCAAATAAAACAGTATAACGTTTTAAAGGAAATGTTTCCGTCCCAAAGTCATTTAATTACTTCCATATTGTAGATAAATTTGAATATATATATGTACCTTTGCACTTTTTTAAAAGCCAAGCCAATATCATGAAAATGTCCACTTCCAACGTTTATTGTTTAAAAATTAAATAGATAAAAAAATAGCTAGATGGTAGGGATGGTATGTACCCAACTAATATGTTAAAAATAAACAGTAAGTACTTACCCTGAAATCTTATTTACCTTTTCATGTTAATGTATGCACGTCAACTGTTACGCCGCACATATTAATTTCATGACTTGAACCCTTTAAAGTAATCAATCGAATAACATACTACACGAACATTCGCATACACTTTTATGTACGGTCATAATTGACAACATTTCATTTTTTTAACCACCACCACCACCACAACAGCCTATGTAACGTCCCACTGCTGGGCACAGGCCTCCTCTCATCAGGAGAGGATTTTTTAACATGTCTGTTTTATAGCTGATATTGTCAATTAAGTACCTAATCGATAAAGAGGGTTACCTTAATAGTGGAAATAATATTACAGTAATATAGTTACAAACTGGTTTCGGATTATACAATAAAGTATTTTGAAAACGTTTGACGTGGTGTAAAGGGAAAAATTTAGTTGGGAATTTAGAAAAATTGAAAAGGACACGTATTTTTTCTATCATTCGTAATTCGTAAATTTCATACTTATAAAAACTGAAACCTTATTGAATTCTTTAGACAGAGATACCGAAATAGTTTTCGAATGTGAAAACCTTACTAAAAATGTGAAACGTTGTCAATTGATACATGGGTAGATATTATAAGTTAGAAACGCCCAAACGCCAAACTAACACCAAACGTATATTTAGCTAAATTCCGATTTATAGAAATAGATCTCATTTAGAAATTGGAAAGAATGTGTCGGTCAGAATTTGCTGTGTATTAAAAGATGTATATATCTTAATGGGCTTTAGGACTACAGTAAACCCAAATTATGTGAACGGAGAGCTCACATGCCCGCTATGCGCGAGGATCTTCACAAGGAAGATTGGCTACACAAGCCAAATGCGAGCTCACGGACGTAAAACTTGAAGCAGTCGCCATGACCGAAAGCGGTCGGATAACTTCATCATCAAAGCCAAATTTTTTAATTGATATTTTTAAAGTGAAAGTGCAGTGAAGCTCTCATCTTCTACAATAATACAGTCTTCCTGCAACAATATGAGTGGCCTAGACTGCTCAGCATGTCATGAAACAATTGCATTTATTAACATCTCTAAAGTTATAGTTAACCACTATTCAACCTTACCTCGAATTAATCTTTTTGTATGGGTTGACGATCCTACACATACCCCAATAGAATTTTACAGTAAAAATGCACGGAATAAAATGGTCAAAATATGTATAGTTATTGTATTATTTTATGAGTGGTCACATGCTCAAGTTAGGATTTAATTATGGAAAAAATATGTGAACGAAAGGCTTGTGGTAACTTAAATTTATCATTACATTAGATAAAAACATGAATGTAATTTAGGAAATATTTCTTGATGTTGTTGTTTTATTTAGTAAACCAAAGATGTTTATTTTTATGTAATATTCCAATGCAGTGTAAAAATGTGTATTTATACCTGGATTATATGTACAATGTTATATGGGTGTAATAAACTACATGCTCAAAAACTGATTTTGCTTTTGTTCATTCTATAAAAATCTTAATTTGTAAGTGTTTTTGCCTGGAACCTTTTAAAGCCTCAAACGCAGACAGTGGTAGCAACCTATATGTAGATAAAGGCCTCCACCAGAGGTCCTGCGATAGGGCACTCTTTGTTTGTTTGATGCCTGGTCCAACTTAAATGCAGTGTAAACTACATAGTTGTGCTGTATGCTGTATCACTTCTCTTGAAATTTCCAGTAAGTGCAAAACATTTTACCAACATTTTCTGTGTATTAGATCCTTAGAATATAGGTTTCAGTCAGAATATAGGTGCTCTGTTTATACAATTTAACTCACTCCATTGAGAAAATTTTAATGATAGGAATACTTTTTTAAGATTTATGCCCTGCCTGGGTAATAATAATAATTAGCAAAATACAAGTAAGATACTGAGTGCAATAATAAGTAAGTATTTTTAACCCTTGATCAATGGCTATAAGAAAGGGTGAATTTGCGTCTCCTCGGATCGATGCAGTACTAATAAAAAGAACACAAAAATCATGTCAACATTTTGGTCAGGATCCTTATTAACACAGACGAAGGTATAATTTTAAAAATATTTTTCAGAGATATCTTTGAAGTGGATATAAACTGTAGATTAAACATATTTGTTTCTCAAAAGTTTTGGTTAGTAAAAAAGTATGAATATTGAATAGATATTTCTTTATGAAATCATATTTACTTTATACAAGAAATGGAACATAAAATTAAAAGTTAGACATAAATATCAGATACATAAGTTATCACAAGTCACTCGCCTCCTCGCAGTGCTAACACCAAGTGCAATACTGAGCCTCCTTGCACTTTGTAGTCTTGGGCAGTCTTTTCATCATTCCTGAAACATTAAACAAATCCATTAGGACGTGATATCCGAGCATGTTGGTTATCAAAATCATTTGATTAGAAAATAAGCTAATATTGATAACAACAAGGTTTCATTTTGAAGAGACATCATCATCCACCATCATGCATGAAGAGACAAGACAATTACAGCAGAAGTTTTAACTATGTGTGAAGCATATTGGTATACATGCATATTTTAGGCTTTATTCAAAGTTAACTCGAGATAAATTAGCCAAGAAAGGTTACATACATTTGTTTGCCAGAGAATATAAGACGTTGCTGTTGTGGTGGTATGCCCTCTTTTTCCTCTACCCTTTCCTTGATTCTCTCGACTTTATCCGTCGGCTCGATGTCGATTTCTATCTCCTTGCCCGTAAGCGTCTGAAACAAAATAAGGTTAGACCCAGTAAAAATGCTTAGTAATTACTTAGACAATATATTAATTTAAGATTTCATATTACCTTTACTTTAATCAACATGTTTAAAAGAATGTGTGTAGTGGAAACTCAAACAGTATGCTCTAAAGCTTATTCCACAAACTACTAAGAGATGCTTATTCACAGATGTATTTTTTCGTTTATTCCTGCAATTTGCAGCCCCCGACCGTTTGACAGTTTCCTGTTTGACACATGGTATTTCGTTCAAAAACAAGAAGGAAGGAACCAGAATACCAATATCATACTTCCTTATTGCCTCTTTCATTTTTTATTTACATGAAAAAGGTTGTAAGTTTCATTTCCATTAGAGATGTTGAGGTATAGGTACGTTCGGTTACTTTTAAAGCGTATAAAGTAAGGGTTAAATTTTCAGAATGCAATATATAATGTTTCTAAACGATACAGATCTCCAGCACCGTGAACTGTGAGCGCGGTGAGCACGAATCGGACCTTTGTGGTTTTGAGCGACATTTGAGCGACATAAAGCTGCGTTCCGAATCGCGCTCAGAGCGCCACGATATCTGGCATCCTTTTTCCTCTTGAAAGTCAATTCCTAAGAGGAAAAGGGATGCAAGGTGCTGTGAGCGCACTGAGCGCGATTCGGAACGCAGCCAAATGACGGTTGACACACATTTTTAGGTTAGTGTAGTACAATGGTAGTAGATGTTTATCATCACAGATTAGAAGATATGTCTAAAGACAGATAGGAATCAACCTTGGAAGTGACAGTTCGTTAGTGTAGTTCCGGGATTCATGTCATATCGGGTGTGGCGCTGCTGTACTGAATGAATGTTTACGAAAACATAACCCTCCTTCTGGCACAGTCGGGTAATAAGCGCGAAATTTGAATGTTGACTTACATGAAAAAGGATATTAAAAACACAAAATTACTGTTCAATCTCAAATCGAATAAGAATTACTTCTTCATTATTCAGATGAAGCAGTGAAGAAGTAAAACTTATTCAAATTGAGATTGAACAATAATAGAATAGCGTATACGAAATAAAAATAGTTGAGTTTATATACATTATTTATTTAGAAGTTTAGTATATCATATTTGGAACTTAAAATAACAAACTACCGTGAAAAACCGACCAGATACTCGATTTACAAGTTATTTGTTCATGATAATTCACAAATCCACTTTTTTCATCGTCTCTGGAGACAAACAAAATGCTTATTGCGAAACAAACAAGAATACAGATCGTTATTTAAGATAATTAAATTATCTAAATGTCTGGTTTTTAACCTTTTCATCGCCATTGTCAAATACAAAAGTCAGTTAATGTTATACAGGTACTTATAGAAATATTTGTTCCGATGCTGTAATGTGAAAGCCGAGAAGGACAAACTTCGCTGGCGGGTACCCTAGGTTAGCTTTTTATAATGAGCTTGTATTTATATTTTGTATTACTATTTGTAGTTTTCTTTTATGGCTATATAATAATGCCAAGTGCCAGGCCATCATTGTTGGTAGTTCTCGTCAGCTGGCTAAAGTTGACAAATCTCGGATCGCGCCGGTTGCGTTTGAAGGCTCTCTCGTACCCTGGTCAAAGCAGGCTTGTAGTTGACTCATGCCTTTCCTGGGATGCTCAACTAGCCGAAGTAAGTCGAAAGGCCACTAACACTTTACGGGCGCTCTAGCGCTACAAAAAAATTCTGCCGATTAGTACCAAGACTCTGTTAGTGCAATCGCTTATCCTGCCTTTAATTGATTACGGTGATGTGTGCATGTCCAACATGACTCAAGTCTCTTAACCGGTTAGACCGCCTGCTTAACAATGGCATGCGCTTTATTTTTGGTCTTCGAAAGTATGACCACATATCTTCTTCCCGACGTCAGCTGCGCTGGCTCCCCATACGCCAGCGCAGGTGCCTCCGTATTCTGTGCACCCTTTTCTCAATCCTGTTCGACCCTTCTACTCCTGGTTATCTCAAATCAAAATTTAACTTTGATACTCCTCGTCCCGGTTGTGATCTGCGTTCCTCTCGTTCTCTTAAACTCATCACTCCTTCTCACTCCACTGGTTTTGTTTCTAACTCTTTCACCCTTCAGACAATCCGCCTCTGGAATTCGCTACCTCTAGACATTAGACAAGCTCAAACCAAGCTCTCCTTCAAGCGAATGCTGCGTAAGCATTTGTTTGAGCAGGTCGCGTAGATTTGGAATCCTTCATATTTTTCTTTGCTTCGTGCGGCTGGTTTATATATGTTTATCTTTTATACAATTTTTATGTATGTTTATGTAAAATTATCCGCTTTTGAAATTATTTGTTATCTTCCTATTATTTCTGTAGTTTATTTCTGATATTGATGCACCTACTCATTTTTCTTTCTGTTTGACCTTATGGTTGACTGGTAGAGAATGCCTTTAGGCATTAAGTCCGCCAATTGTATACATTTTGTATGTGCAATGAAGTTTAAATAAATAAAAACTAACATAATACTGTAAACAAATAAAGAGAATAATAATGTCGTCACTCAGATATACATTATTAACTTTTAACTAAAATATACATTATGATGCCTTGCACAAGGACATAGTGGCTGCGTTCCGAATCACGCTCAGAGCGCTTACATCATCTTGCATCCCTTTCCCTCTTGAAAGTCGACTACTAAGAGGAAAAGGGATGCAAGGTGCTGTGAGCGCACTGAGCGTGATTCGGAACGCAGCCAGTAATGCGTGAGCGTGGAGCTAACTACCTTCTTATTCATAATTAAAATACAACTTACGACTATGTCAAAGTAAATAAATCTTTCAGTTACCTATCTAGCAGTACACATAGTACGAATAACAGTTTTCACATACCATAGGCAGACATCCATATTAATATTATAAATGCGAAAGTAACTCTGTCTGTCTGTCTGTCTGTTACCTCTTCACGCTTCAACCGCTGGACCGATTGAGATGAAATTTGGCATGGAGATAGTTGGGGTCCCGGGAAAGGACATAGGCTACTTTTTATCCCGGAACGCATAGTTCCCGCGGGAACGCGATAACCGAATTCCACGCGTGCGAAGTCGCGAGCAGAAGCTAGTACTTAATAATTTTATTTATTTGGAAAACTTACAGCTAATTTCAACTAATTTGTTATAATATGGGCAAGTTTTTCTGTTAAGTAAGAATAAAAGTTACATTTTTTAAACGAGTGAGTCATACTTTTACGTTTTTACTCAAAAGTATAGTATATGTTAAAAATAAACGAATGCTAACAACATTTACATAACTGACACTTCACTTTGTTTCCAAACTGTGTAGTGCAACTGTGTCGTTAACAAATTGATCTATGATACAAACAATTATTGATGACAAATACTGATTATAGTACTGGCTGGTAATATTTTCTAGAAGCTAGTAGTATATTTTCAATTCATTGTGGAATGTGGGCTTCTATAAATATTACTGGGTACTTCATGTATGAGCTTGGAGGTCTTTTGTATTTTATTATGATATGCGGTCGACACCATTATTCATAAGCATAATACACCCTGTGAGCAGTCTAGAAGTCGGTCGCAAAGGTAAAAAGTTTTTAAGATAATTTGTTGATATGCGATTTCCAGTAAGATGTGAATTCAGACCCACTTCCAAAAGGGCAGGAGAATTCTCCGAGTATGTTGTTTATACAAAACTTTTGAATTGAATTTGAAGATGTATGTTTGAGTCCCCTAGAGGTAGACAGTCTTCGCTGGGCCGCGTACCAGAATCTGAAAAATGACATTTTTTTTTTACATTGTTGAAGAAGTGATTTCGATACTACTAATTCTAGGTAATTAAATTACACATTAGAGTTAAAAGTGCGGTTAAGGTAAAAAGCCAAAATGGACTTTAATTTATTAGAGTTGGCCCGGTGAACTTCGTACACTGGTCGGGGATTCGAATCCGGCTCGCACCTCTGAAATTATTTATGTGCGAAATTCAATTTATGAATTACCACAGATTCCCATACAAAGTTATTTTTCCTTTAGATTTTTTCTTTTCTTTTCTTTCTTAGCCTTCCCAGAATCAAGGGAAATAATATAAAAAAAGAATCAGCCAAATCGTTCCAGCAGTTCTCGAGCCTTAGCCAGACTAACACACGGCGATTCATTTTTATATATAAGAAAAAGATTTATATAAATATATTATATTTGCGATTTACCTTGTATTTTCATGGTCCCTTATGCCAGAGAGCTAATGGTTGTGGGCTCTTGATTCGGTACTTGGCTTGCTGGTTTCAGCACGTTGATTAGTCCCCCCGTTGCAGGCCAATACTTGACTTCTTCTGACAGGCCAGCTCTGCATACATAGGGGTTTGCCGATCCTGTAACACACGAAACTTTATTACGGCAATTCATTTTTATATATAAGAAGAAACTGCTGGTTGTCTCTAGAAACCCTGAATCCTAACATAACATAACATAACTAGTAGAAGGCAAAAATCTCGAGCGGGTTCGGCAGTACAAGTACCTGGGAGCTTGGGTTAACGAAGTATGGGAGTCAGACCAAGAAATTAAGACCCGAATAGAAGTTGCCCGAGCATCTTTCAACAGCATGAGAAAGGTTTTGTGCTGCCGACAATTACATGTAAAGCTCCGTTAGAATTAGAATGTTACACTGTTATATTTGGCCTGTTGTGATGTACGGATGCGAAGCTTGGACCATAAAAGATAATACCAAGAGGCGACTCGATACCTTCGAGATGTGGTGTTACCGTCGCATGCTCCTCATTAGTTGGACGCAAAGGGTCAGAAACGAAATCGTGCTCCAACGCGTCAACATGCACCGGCTGATGTTGCAGACCATCAAAAAGCGGAAAATTGAGTACTTAGGTCACGTGCTTAGGCACGAGAGGTACGCTTTATTACAATATAGATTATAATAGAAATACCAAACGTCAAATTCCATACAAATGGTCGACTAAGTAATGGTTGCTCTTCTTCATCGATACATTTTTGCTCCACTTATGCTGGCTAAACCGTACAAGGTACATTAAAACAATGTATGAAAGAATTGTAGACCCCAAAAAGTTGCACAGAAAAGTCTTCGACAGCATATGTTTATCTGTTACGGTTTCAATCATCCAAGCACTTTCTCTTAGTGAAAAAGTAAAGGGCCCCATGCTCTTCATTCTGAAAATTATGAGAACAATTTTTACTTTTTCGCAATCCTCTTGACAAGCTCTTCATTTGGATACCCATATTGTATAATTCAACAAACTTTTTTTTTCGATTTCCACTTCAGGTGACTCCACCGTCTAGACGCCATTTTGTTTTTCATCTGACCCGTCTAACAACATTTGGCTTGACGAGACGATTCTAATGATACCTCAATCATGAAAATCGGTTCAGCCGTTTGGCCAAAACGTGGTAATAAAGGAAATTACAAAACATAGATAGATTGATATATAGATAGATACTCACGAAAAACATTACCCTCCCTGACATTCGGGTAAAAACAGCCTAATCGGTCCAGCAGTTTTTAGGCCTTAGCCAAACTCACACACCAATTCATTTATTAAAGATGTATCTACTACTACTACTACAACAGCCTATTTACGGCCCACTGCTGGGCACAGGCCTCCTCTCATCACGAGAGGGTTTGGGCTATAGTCCCCACGCGGGCCCAGTGCGGATTGGGGACTTCACACACATCTTTGAATTACTTCGCAGGTGCGTGCAGGTTTCCTCACGATGTTTTCCTTCACCGAAAAGCTCAGTGGTAAATTCAAATTGAATTTCGCACATAAGTAAACTTAGAGGTGCGAGCCGGAATCGAACCCCCGACTTTTAAAGATGTATATAAAATTATAAATACATTATATTTGCGATTTACCTTATATTTTCACGGTCCCTATGTTATGCACGAGAGCTAATGGTTGTGGGGTCTTGATTCGGTACTTGGCTTGCTGATTGATTTGTTTGTTGCTGATTGTTGATTAGTCCCCCCATTGCAGGCCACTACTTCACTTCGACTGACAGGCCAGCTCTACATACATAGGGGTTTGTCGATCCTGTAACATACGATAGTTTATTAAGTGAACAGAAGTTTCTAGATTTCACAGAGCTGAACTTTTTTTTTAACGCTGGGAAAATGCATTGACGCATACCACCCGTAAGGGTGGTTATGTGGGACTCGCCAGTATGGAATACCCACTAAAAACCCAGCGAGTGTTGCTTCCTGGAACAGCCAAAAGCCAGGCTAGGGTAGTTACGGTGTTAATATGTGACATCATGATGATTATTGGTCGACACCTCGTGAGACCTACCGCTCGTTGAGAATAGTCGACCGAAAAACCAACATTCTGTTTACGTCTCAATTTGGATTGAATATAATCCCAGCTGTGTGACACCCGACCATCTGCATGAGAGGCCTTTATAAGAGGGTTTACTCCGAAAGTTGGCAACGTCGCAAATAGCTGTCAAATATTATGCTGTTTTCATTAATTTCTGAATATTACTGAATGAAAACATGAATTATCGCTCTATGGTTGAATAAAACATTAAATATGGATTGCAACAGTTATCATAGGAACACGAAATTTTTAGTATTATGGAAGTAACATCTTTTGAAAACTTTCCATCGCAGTTTCCATGCATTTTAATGTAATCTTATCATTTGCCTAACCAACAAATATAAAACGAGACGCGTCATTCAACCATAGAATTATATTTTTCTTTTTAATTCAGCAATATTGAGAAATTAATAGAAACAGCGAAACATTTGACAGCTATATGCGACGTTGCCAACTTTCGGGATAAAACCTCTTAACGAGTTTACCAAGTACGAAATATTGTAGTAGTAGAATACTCACGAATTTGAACAGACTGGCGCTGATGTTTCCGATCATGGCGGTCAAGTTGAACGTGAGGAAACAGGTGATTCGCGTGAAGTCGGCGCCGAGAAAGCCCTCGTTCACAGGACTGTCTGTCAATTTTAATAAACCATTATGAACACGTCCGAACAGAAAAAGTATTATAAGACGGCATAAGTAAAATCAACGAAATAGCCTCTATTGATTCCTCACAATAGGGACGTTAACAGTTAATGTTAAGGTGAACGTGTGTTTGTCTGTTAATCCTTCCTTCACGTCGGAACGACTGAGCCGATTTGGATGAAATTTGGTAAGGAGATACTTTTTATCCCGATATTTCTACGGGAAGGGGCTTTCTACACTTCACCAAATCCTTCACAAACAATACTTACATTAAGCGGCAGCGCGAAGTAAGTGTCGAAAGATATCAGCAACATGAACATGCCATTGATAAAATAGTAAATGGCCGAAGTGCGCTTGCTCCCGCCCATTTTATCCGACAGCCACCCGAGCAGCACGACGAGAGTTCCGCACACGTTCGAACCGAGGACCACGGCGCCCGTGTACTGCGGGGGCAAGCGCGCCGCCACGCCGTACACGGAGTTTTGGAAGATCGCGTTGCAACCTGGAATGGTGGAAGATAATACGAGATAAGTTGTTAGCGTAATTTTAAAAAGTATAGTCTACCAAGTACATAGTTCTCGAGTAGATGCGTAAAAGCAAACACTCTTTTCGTCATGAGAGGAGACCTGTGCCCTAGAGTGGGAAGCAAATACGCTTTCTGTGGGGGGGGGGGGGGGGGGGCACTTCATACAGACAAAAAGCCTGTCTACTCTACTATCTTATACGCTACTTTGAGTATATAGCCACTGGAGATGCCATAACGTCAACTCTTCGAACAAATTTTTTCGCCACTTTTAGCGGGGGGCGAGGTAAACACGTACAGCACACCACCAAACGACGCAGAACTCAACAGACACAAATTTTGCTGTTGCGATAAACGCACACTACAAAAAAAAATCAACACATCAAAAAATACCCATACAGAGACAGAGTTTTCACGTAACTATGCAGCACACATATGAACAAGACTAGTGATGGGACACATCTGAAGAATGAGTCAAATCAGATAGATGAATGAACTGAATTATTTTATAGTATTTTATTTTATAATAAAATTGTTTAAAGTCTGTACATTGAAGATACCCAAAAATATATTTGTTTGTATGTATGTATGTCTGTATCTGTATTTGTGTCCTTAGCCCACACACAGTTTTTTAACTGTGGAATGAACTGTTGCCCGAAGTTTTAAAAAAATTAAAGTAGATTGGTATTTGTAAGAGCCTATGTACATGAAATCTATATAAATATATAAAATCAGAAACTGACTGACTGTTTGACTTACTGACTGACTGATCGATCAACGCAGAGCCGAATCTACTGGTCGTAGAGAGCTGAAATTTGGAATGCAGATTCCATAGGGAATGTAGGGGAGCAATCTAAGAGAGGATTTCCCGAAATTCCCACAGTAACGGAAAAAAAACGGGATTTTACATTTTAATATTCCTGCGCATATTTTACCCGCGACTTCGTCCGTATGTACTAAGAATTCAGGCAGCTAATGGTTCTATACATAGCGATAGTTATAGGAAACCAAAAACGAAACAATGTATTTTCCCACGGGAATAAGATGTTTTCCCGTGGTAAAAAGTAGCCTGTGTCACCTTCCAGCCTTCCATTAACTCTAAACAAAAAATCACGACATAAAACCTCTCCGTTGCGACGTGAAGGAAGGACAAACAAATAAACTTTCCCATTTATTAACCGACTTCAAAAAAAGGAGGAGGTTCTTAATTCGTCGGAATCTTTTTTTTCATGTATATTCACCAAAAATAAATAGAAAGCGTGAACCGATTTCGATTATTCTTTTTTTGTTCGAAAGGTGGTACTTCCAAGTTGGTCCCATATTAATTTGGTTCAGTTCTGATGATGGGATCCATGAGAAAATGAGGGTTCTCCTCGAAATTTGCTAGCACATAGATGATTTTGGTGTACTTCTGTAGTAATGTTTGGAAACTGTACCTACCCGAAAAAAAAAGGAAATGAAAAAATATAAACCGCCTTCAAACTCCGACAGACTGCGCTGCGAAGTCGGTGTCAAGTGAACCGACCCAAAGAAATGATAATCATATAGTGAACTTGACATCTCAGTCTGTCGGGAGTTTAAAGGCAGTTTTTATTTTTTTTATTTAAAAAAAATATAATACTAGCTTCTGCCCGCGACTTCGCCCGCGTGGAATTCGATTATCGCGTTCCCGCGGGAACTATGCGTTTTTCCGGGATGAAAAGTAGCCTATGTCCTTTCCCGGGACCCCAACTATCTCCATGCCAGATTTAATCTCAATCAGTCCAGCGGTTGAAGCGTGAAGGGGTAAGTAACAGACAGACAGACAGAGTTACTTTCGCAATTATAATATGAATATGGATAGTATGGTAGTATGGGCCCGCGTGAGGACTATAGCCCAAACGCTCTCATGATGAGGGGAGGCCTGTGCCCAGCAGTGGGACGCAAATAGGCTGTAGTAGTAGTAGTAGTATGGATAAGGGTCGTCAGCAAAATGCTCCGAACAGATAACACGTGTCGGTTTCCAAGATTTCTCCTTTATATAGGGATCTTTTGGAAATCTAAAAGGATTATATGAAATAATGTATGCCGCCTGCTGTATGCCATACCTTTTTGTGTAATTACATAATGTCTACTGTTCCTTGATTGTGTGGTGTTCAATAAAGTATATTGTATTGTATTGTAATGTATATAAATAATTTTTCACATTTTTCTGACGTTTACGTATCGCAAAAGTTTTTTCTTTAAATAGAGATTTTACTTCAATACACATTTAATATTTAGTAAAAATACTTATCTATGATAGGAAACGCGATTTAGTTGCGAATTTGAGCGTTCAGATCGCCTTTTACACGAGAATACCGCACAAGACACCATTTTTCAGGAGAAACGTCTCGCGTCACGGAACGATGCAAAATGGCGGTGAAGCGACCTTCAAGTGAGTTTATATAAAGACTTTGAACAGTTGAACCATGTACTTTGCCGGAGGGGATCGCCCATGTATGGCATCTCCAGTGGCTATATACTCAAAGATACGCTATTATTAATTGCAAATCTAAAACCTTTTGGGTGATACTACAAGCGTTTCAACCGCCGTCAGTCCGCTGTCGCCTTTTGTGCAATTTACATGGATTTTTTCAATTTTCTGTAAAGAGGGACGTTACTACTCTGCTACACTACAAAATACAATAAAATGCCGTCTGAGGTTACTGAAAACTGCCGGCGGTGATCCAACAAATCTACAATTTCGTGTAAGGCATATTATTTGTAAGCTTAGATTAGAAAGATGACATTCTTGACTGCTGAGCTGATGAAATAACTTTTATATGACCTTCTGTCCGCAATTTCGTCCACATGGAATTTGGTAATAGCGTTCCCGCGGGAATTATGCGATTTTCCGGGATAAAAAGTAGCCTATATGTTGACCCGTGTTATATGACGGTCATAGATAGCTTTTATGCTGATTTTTGTCGACGGCCAGTATCATTCAAGCTATGCGCGTATTCAGTCTCCCCGCAACCCTCGCCGTCCCCGCCGTCATCTGCACCGTCACCGTGCCACTAAAAGCTCGGAAACGACTTCGAGAGACAGAAAGCTGGGCTCATTGCGCGATCGTGATACTATGCGTTTTTCCGGGATGAATAGCAGCAAAAGGACATACCTTTCCCGGGACCCCAACTATCTGCATGCCAAATTTCATCTCAATCGGTCCAGCGGTTGAAGCGTGAAGAGGTAACAGACAGACAGAGTTGCCGCGCCACATCGTGGTCAAGCCGTAAAACAACGTCGTACATACTGTTCAACACGAAGACAGATATCATGGTGACCCAGAAGAAGGCACCCGGCCACTGTGAGCTGTCCAGCATCGCCAGCACGACCGTGAATTCAAAGATGTGTGTGAAGTCAGTCCCCAATCCGCGCTAGGCCCGCGTGGGGACTATAGCCCAAAACCCTCTCGCGAAGAGAGGAGGCCTGTGCCCAGCAGTGGGACGCAAATAAGCTGTAGTAGTAGTAGTAGCGACCTTTCCACATAAACACTGCGTTGGGAATGGGTGTCTATCGATTTAGAATAGATTTTTATTTCTTTCAGAATAGATGGGCGAAATAAAATAAACTAAAATTGCTCTGTAACTTTGCGGCCAGTTAGAAGTTTCAAGTACAACAAAAGATTTCTATTGATAAGTTCAATGACACATGAATCATTCGGTAGCGTTATGTGACCGTCCATAACAAAAGGGTCCTTATGGCAGTTTCTAGTTACGGAGATATTGACGTTTTTGTAAAATGCTTCAAAATTATCGTTTTTTTGTTTTATGCAAAATAGTAAAATATACAGATAGACGTATATTTGTAGCTAGGTTTCACTAGTGTACGTTGAGTATTTCTATATTAAAACTGGGTTCAAAGTTTAGTAGAAAAGGGTCCTTATGGCAGACCATATACAAGAATGATGAATTTGTTGATAAAAATAAAATTGTTTAATAAAAATGTAGTTGTAACTGTTTCTTATAAGCATGTTTAATTTATATACGTACTAGGTATACTTTATTTTACGCGTAGGTACAAAATTTTTTCGCTGATTTTTTCTTCGGTATTATGTTTTAATACAAGATTAGTAAATAAATAGTGTTAATATAGTGCTATACTGTAATTATCAATAATTTTTGCCTGTGATTGGCCATAAGGACCCTTTTCCCAAGTGTCCCATACGTTTGGGAAAAGGGTCCTTATGAGAATTACTCTTATGATTACTTGAATATAATTTGTGTTACTCAAGATTTTGAGTAAACTTATGATAACACTTTTTCTTCGGTATTATGTTTTAATACAATATTAGTAAATAAATAGTGTTAATATAGTGCTATACTGTAATTATCAATATTTTTGCCTGTGATTGGTCATAAGGACCCTTTTCCCAAATGTATGGGAGTGAATTTGTGATTTTTATGTAACTGAAATCGTTTATAACTAGCAAAATGAAACTTGTAGAATAATAATAACGCTTTTGTGATACTTCTATAGACTGAATAAATATAATTTTGAAGTCACTGTACAATAATTGTTATTGTTATAGAAGAAGATGAAAAATTATAATCATTATGACATTTTAATTTTAAAAATCATAATTCTATACCTTGTGGTTTTATTTCTATCCTAAGATGTGAGTTCCAATATACCTAAATATATAGTATGGTTCAAACTACAACTTATTAAAGAACAGTCCGAAAAATATTTTTTCTTAATTTCTTTCTTATAAGCGACTTGCTCTAATCAAAGGCAGATTTTTCACGACCTGGAAGTCAAATTAAATAAACCTTAACTTAAATTCAAAGAATAATACCTTGAGATACATAATCAATCATCATCTATGTAACTTCCAATAGGAACATACTTAAAATTAGTTTCAAACTTCTTTTAACAATTTCTCAAAAGTGCAATTTTAACATGTGTAGGTCTGATGTTTTTTAAAAAAAAATATATAAGACTTAGGGTCATGATTCTTTTTGTATTAGACAGCTCATTAAACGTAGATTTAGGATCTATACTTAACTCAATACCTGCCATAAGGACCCTTTAGGCATGGACGGCCACATTTTGTTTCATTATGGCGAGTCGGTATTCATTGAAGATATCGCGCACGTGTGTTTATTAATGCTCATCGGCTTATACACGAGACGTTCATACCTAACCTACAGGAAATTTATAACGAGTGTCAAATAAATTAATCTTTGCAAATGAAGATGACATTTGAATTTTTACTCGCAGGTATCTCGAATGCGTTGGACATGGATAGAACCTCTTATTTGTAGAAAGGTCTTCTACCAAATTCAAGTCTATGTCTAAAAGAAATGGACCATACATTTTTGGTTACTACTACTACTATTACTACAGTCTATTTGCGTCCCACTGCTGGGCACAGACCTCCTCTCATCACGAGAGGGTTTGGGCTATAGTCCCCACGCGGGCCCAGTGCAGATTGGGGACTGACTTCACACACTTCTTTGAATTACTTCGCAGAGGCGTGCAGGTTTCCTCACGATGGTTGCCTTTACCGAAAACATACATTTTTGGTTAAAATACTATTTTTATCTGCCTGCGCAAGGAACAGGTTAAATACGAGTGTTTGTATGTACAGCCTGATGGATTTTTGATCAAGTTCAGAGGTGTCCATAGATTTATCTATGGAATGTGGATTGTGGAGTGTGTCTTGGTAAGGAGCGCAATCTTACGAGGGGTGATCCAAAAGTAATGATAACTGAATACTTATTGAATCGGATTAAAATAAATAGGTATGCCGTTACTGGCCATAAAGAGTCCTTAGTAAATAAAAAAATGAAAAATAAAAAAATATGTATCTGTCAGAGAGTTGCAGCTGTTTTTTCACGAGCAGTCGGAACAATAACGCCAAAATGGAGAAAACTGAGATGAGAGCGGTTATTAAATACTTCTTATGAAAAAAAATGTGTACTAAAGATATATACGCTGAATTAATGGGAACACTGGGCGAGTCCGCTCCACCGTATTCCACAGTGGCACGGTGGTCAAAGGAGTTTAACTTGGGAAGAACATCCACTCAAGATGAACATCGCGAAGGCCGTCCATCTGACGCCATTACTGGAGAAAACGTCGAAAAAATTCATGATCTCGTTTTAACAGATAGAAGGATGACTATCAGGCATCTAGTTGAGCACACAGGCATCTAGTATGGCGGCATTCAAAGAATCTTAACTGATGAACTACACATGAAAAAAGTCTCCGCTCGTTGGGTGCCTAGAATGTTAACGGCTGAACAAAAGAAAATACGATGTGAGATTTCGAAGTCTAATCTTGACAAATATCAAACTGATCCCGAAACATTTTTGCGTCGGTTTGTAACCATGGACGAGTCTTGGATCCACCATTTCGATCCTGAGACCAAACAGCAATCCATGACCTGGAAGCGAGCGTCTTCCCCTACACCGAAGAAAGTCAAGGTAGCAAGCTCCGCTGGTAAGGTCATGGCTTCAGGCATGGATGCTGAGGGAGTCATAATGATCGAATACCTGGAAAAGGGAACTACTATTACGGGCTCCTACTACGCTGACCAAATACGCAGATTGAGAGAGGCAATCAAAGAAAAGCGGCGGGGTAAACTTCGAGCTGGCATCCTGTTTCACCAGAACAACGCACCGCCTCACAAGGCCGGCGTTGCGATGGCTGCCATCCGTGATTCAGGGTTCGAATTGCTGGAACACCCCCCATATTCGCCAGACCTAGCCCCCAGCGACTTTTATCTCTTTCCACGGCTGAAGGAAGATCTTAGAGGCAACAAATTTTTAAATGATGGCGAGGTAATGGCCGCTGTGGAGGCATTTATGGAGGGTCAAGAAAAAGATATTTTTTTTAAAGGAATTCGTGGTCCGGGGAAACGATGGTCTAAGTGTGTAGCCTTGGAAGGAGATTACGTAGAAAAAAATATATTTTATTGAACATTTTATGTGTCTTTCATACTGATTATCATTACTTTTGGATCACCCCTCGTATATGACGAAACAGTTGAAAACGTGTCCAGCGGATTTGATAAGCAACAAAACAAAACACAACGGTTTTCGCCTCAGCAGCTCCAACTGAAGGCGATACTGCAGACTATTCGCCTATGTGGCTTGACTGGAGTGACGACCGCAGCGCCCCCAATCTACCCGATTTGTCCATTTTTGGAACTATAAAGATTGCGCTCCTTTACTTCAACCCTCCATAGATTTATCTTAACTGTGAGAGTGAGTAAGGAGGTTTCGCACACAACTTGTTAATAAAAGGGACAGAGAACTTACCTCAACTTAACAAAAACGTTGAACCAGCTAAACAGGAAGTTCGGCAGTTGCGCGGCGACCCCGACGTACACCAAATAGTTGCCAGCGTGTTAGTCAGTTTGTAGTCCACGAAGTAATCTTTAGCCGTTATGAACATGTTCAACGCTGTCAGGGTGCCTAGCCCGTGGATGACCAGAGTGACGTAGATGAGGTTCCATTTGTCCTTAGGCGGTGTCAGGTCCATGGCTATACCTGAAAAGTGGGAGATTTTTTGTCAGACTCTGCGGTGGGTGATGAAGTTCTGTTTATAATTAAACTAGCTTCATTGGGTATATTCATATTACAAGATATGTCGCGGTATTTCTTCATCAAATTGGCATTACTTAGGGAATCCAACAACGAGATATTTTCGTGTGTAACATACACTAGAAACAAAGACATCAGGTCGAATTGAAGTTAATAGAATAACTAGCTAACACTTGGGCCATAAATAACCGCGGTGACAATAATACCCGCCATTTTATACAATTCCGTGATTCGGCCTCTTGACACTTGAACTTTGAGCGAAATTGCGACATAAAGTCTACATACATAAATAGCTTCGCGATAACAGTAACAATGGAACGGAAGCTTTGGTTTTTATGTCAGATATTTAGAAAATGCGCCAATAAATACACGATATTCTGATTAAACTACATATTATGTAGATAAATACGAATAATATACAAAAAAAAACATACTTATGACTGATCTGACCCAAAATATAAACTCAAAAACAATAAGCGCCCTATGATATTTACTACAGACGTGTCAGATATAATGAGATTCCGATTACTTGTCGGTGATGTATAAAGACCGCATTTCATAAAACCACACGGCGGACACGGCCTATAAAAGCACGATTTCGAACACATTTCGAATGAAGTGTCAATGTTTGCGTGCGAGGATGTCTGTGTGCGTACGAAAACGTCTGTACACTTGTAAATGTGTGGGCCAATGATTCACTCTCCATCTCCAAATGAAACAAATGACGGTAAGGGCGAGTTGGCTAATTCAGGCGGGTGATTCCGTGGCCATTCTGTACCTAGTATTATTAAATATTCTATGGTAAAATGGTGATTTCCAAAACGATTTCGAGCACCGAAAAATTATTCTTCTATTTACTTACATCACGACGCATGTAATTAAAACCATAATAGACTCTGTTCGACCCCACGAGCATTATTAAATCGCGCGGCATATTAGCATGACGATGCCGCGGTTCTCGACAAAACTGCCCCTAAGAGCATGCTCTTACATGAAAGTATTGGAAAGACAAAAAAAGTGTTAAAAAAAACTAAACAGTACAAAAACTAGACTAGTTAGTAGTCGCTAACAACGATTAGTAGTCGCTAAAGCCTAAACGATTCCTACAGTCGGGACCTATTACTACTACTACAGCCATTTGCGTCAGCATGTCAGCGTGGGCACAGGCCTCCTCTCATCACGAGAGGGTTTGGGTTATAGTCCCCACGCGGGCCCAGTGCGGATTGGGGAGTTCACACACATCTTTGAATTCGCAGATGCGTGCAGGTTTCCACACGATCTTTTCCTTCACCGAAAAGCTCAGTGGTAAATTCAAATTGAATTTCGCACATAAGTAAACTTAAGAGGTGCGAGCCGGAATCGAACCCTCGACCCTCTGCATGAGAGGCGGTAGGTCGAACCACTAGGCCATCACGGCTTCCTATTATTAGGAAGATATTTGCCTACAATTTAATGGGTCCCGACCGACTGCACAATCGTCGTCATAAATTCTCCATTGCGCAGTAAAAATAATGGCAGTGAACTATTGATATCCTATTCAAACGCACGAAGTTAAAGCAGGACTTGTTCCTAGATAATAATTGCTAAAAAACCGTGAGCGCACTCTAACGTGCACCGGTGCGGTTGGTTACCTTTCAAGTTCTGAAGTTGACGATGCCCACAGTACCTTTCAAAGACTTATTAGCATCTAGCTAGCCTGTGGTATGACGTGCCCGCCCGACGCCCCTGCCGCTCGAGAAATATCATTGATTTTTTAATCAGTTGGTCGACTATGACTCGTAAATTAGTACAGCCTACCTAGCTGTGATAGTTTTCCTTGCAACTACGTTATATATGCCACAACCGTGATTTTTTTCAGCCATCCATATACCACCATTTAGCTGGCAGGGGGGGGGGGGACACTCGACTCTAACAAAGAATAGCACTTTAAAGCTTAACATTTCACAAACGCATCATTTAATCAAAAAACCCACAATATTTTTTCAAGACCTATTCAACGAAATGCCACACCATGGGGTACGCAAGAAAAAAGAATTACATCCCCACTTTACGAATAGGGGAGGTACCCTATAAAAAAATATGTTTCAAAATTTTATTGTACCACTTTGTCAGCATAACTAATATGTACATTCATGCCAAATTACAGCTTTCTAGAAGTAAGCATCTCCGAGCAATAGTGCGGACAGACGGACGGACGGACGGACCGACATGGCGAGACTATAAGGGTTCCTTGTGGACTTCGGAACCCTAAAAAAGGTTACTTGCAAATATTGGGGAAGGATCGAACAACAGTATAAAGAATAAAGAGGTCTAGGTGAACTTGAAGCCGAAGCGAGATGACTGGTAATGTGCTCGCTTAGAAAAGAAAGAAAAGAAACATTTATTCGGCTAAAAAACAAAAGCACTAGGTACAAAAAAAGATAAAAAAACAAAACACAATATACACACACAGACAAGAAAACCACATGTTTAAAATATAGCCGAATAAGGGTTAAGGGTTCCGTTTTTGCCATTTGGCTACGGAACCCTAAAAACAACAGATTAGATGTGCAGCCCGAAAACATTACACCACTCAACAAATGTTTCATCTCTCTCCGTAGTATCATCAGAAGTTGTTACTGCTTGACACTTGATCAATCAACTGCGGTCGCCAACCCGCCTGCCAAGCGTGGCGACTATGGCAATGCCCCCCAAGGGATCTATATACTTGGGACCAAGAAGTGCCACAAGCAATGCCCAGACCCCCAGTCCCCGGCGGCCCCGCTATTCCTGGCTCCGGTAGCGGCCATGGTAACGGCGGGGCAGGGGGTGCTAAAGTTAATCCCCGGCAGAGACCCGGCTACCAAAAACGACGACCCTTGGCCCTGGCAACATATAACTGCCGTACACTGCGGACCGACGAAAAGGTACTGGAACTGGAGGAAGAATTGAGCAGGTTACGTTGGGGAATCATAGGGTTATCAGAAGTCCGGAGAGAGGGGGAGGACATGATAACCCTGAAGTCCGGTAACCTGTTCTATTTCCGGGAGGGCGACCAACAGTCCCAGGGAGGTGTCGGGTTTATCGTCCACAAGTCCCTCGCAAACAATGTGGTGAAGATCGAGAGTGTGTCGACCAGGGTAGCGTGCCTTGTACTCAGAATAACACAACGATATTCGTTGAAGGTTATACAGGTTTACGCTCCGACCTCGACGCACTCCGACGATGAGGTGGAGGCTATGTATGAGGACATTTCCAGAGCCATGCATAGCTCCAGAACTCACTTCACAGTTGTTATGGGGGACTTCAACGCGAAACTGGGCAAACAAGACGGTGAAGAGCTGAGAGTGGGGCAATTTGGAGTAGGGCGCAGGAATCACCGGGGTCACCTACTGGCTGGTTTCATGGAGAAGGAGGGACTCTATATGATGAACTCCTTCTTCAAGAAACGTGAGCACAGAAAGTGGACCTGGATGAGCCCTGATGGTGTAACGAGGAATGAGATAGACTTCATCATGTCGACGAGGAAGCAGATATTCGATGATGTCTCAGTGATCAATTCGGTTAAGTCCGGGAGCGATCACCGTATGGTACGAGGCACATTGAATATCCAAGTAAAGCTTGAGAGATCTCGACTGATAAAGTCTACGCTCCGCCCGGCACCGGCCCAGATCCAAAACCCCGAGAGCTTTCAGCTCGAACTCCATAACCGTTTTGCATGCCTAGAAAGCGACGTGGACGATTATAACGACGGGTTTGTGGAAGCTGTTCATACGGTTGGGTCTAAGTTCTTCAAGACCCGCCGTATAAGAACCAAGAAAATCTCAGACCCAACCCTTAAGCTCATGGAGAAGAGACGTAAAATGATTCTGCAGTCTTCAGGTGACGCTTGTCATTATCGGCAGCTCAATAGACAGATCTCGAAGTCTCTGAAACGTGATGTACGCCGATTCAATACCAACAGTATTGAAAAGGCTATTGAGCGTAACAGAGGCTCGAAGGTGTTTGCCAAAGATCTGTCTATTGGCCAAAGCCAATTGACAAAGCTGAAGACCGAAGACGGCAGGATCGTTTCATCCAAACCCGAGCTGTTGGGAGAAGTCGAGAAGTTCTACGGACAGTTATACACGACAACCCGAACACCCGTCGCTGATCCAGCTAAAGACCCTAGAGCTAGATTAACCCGACACTATACCGAAGATATCCCGGACGTCAGCCTGTACGAGATTAGTATGGCTCTCAAACAGCTTAAGAACGGCAAAGCCCCTGGTGACGACGGAATTACAGCCGAACTCCTGAAGGCGGGTGGTAAACCAGTCCTTAAGGCCCTTCAGACGCTGTTTAATTCCGTCATTCATGAAGGGAGAACGCCGCGAGCATGGAACAGAAGTGTGGTGGTGCTCTTCTTCAAAAAAGGTGATAACACCTTGTTGAAGAATTATAGACCCATCTCACTTCTGAGCCATGTTTACAAGCTGTTTTCGAGAGTCATTACGAACCGTCTCGCGCGCAGGTTTGACGAATTCCAGCCTCCCGAACAAGCCGGTTTCCGAAAGGGCTATAGTACCGTAGACCACATACATGCGTTGCGGCAGGTTGTACAGAAGACCGAAGAGTATAACCTCCCCCTTTGCCTTGCATTTGTGGACTACGAGAAAGCCTTCGACTCGATCGAGACTTGGGCTGTGCTGCAGTCTCTCCAGAGGTGCCAAGTTGACTACCGGTACATCGAAGTGTTGAAGTGTTTGTACGAAAATGCCACCATGTCCGTCCGACTACAGGACCAGACCACGAAGCCTATTCCACTGCAGCGGGGAGTCAGACAAGGAGATGTGATCTCTCCGAAGCTGTTCACCGCTGCATTGGAGGATGCGTTCAAGGTGCTGGACTGGAAAGGTCGAGGCATCAATGTTAATGGCGAGTACATCTCTCACCTTCGATTTGCCGACGATATTGTAGTCATGGCTGAGACCATGGAGGACCTCAGTATTATGCTCGCTGACCTCAGCAGAGTTTCCGATCGAGTTGGTCTTAAAATGAACATGGACAAGACGAAAATTATGTCTAATGTCCATGTTGTGCCAACTCCCGTAATAATCGGAGGCTCTGCGCTCGAAGTTGCTGACCATTATGTATACCTGGGACAAACAGTCCAGTTAGGTAGGTCCAACTTCGAGAAAGAGGTCAATCGTCGAATCCGACTCGGCTGGGCAGCGTTCGGGAAGCTTCGCAGTGTATTTTCGTCCAAATTACCGCAGTGTCTCAAGTCGAAAGTCTTCGACCAGTGTGTGTTGCCAGTGATGACTTATGGTTCCGAGACGTGGGCGCTTACGATGGGCCTCATAAGAAGGCTCAAAGTCACTCAGAGGGCAATGGAGAGGGCTATGCTCGGGGTTTCTCTGCGTGATAGAATCAGAAATGAGGATATCCGCAGTAGAACTAGGGTCACCGACATAGCCCGAAGAATTGCGAGCCTTAAGTGGCAGTGGGCGGGGCACATTGCTCGCAGGACTGATGGCCGATGGGGCCGGAAAGTTCTCGAGTGGCGCCCGCGAACCGGGAGACGAGCTGTCGGTAGGCCTCCAACAAGATGGAGCGACGACCTCGTGAAGGTTGCGGGAAACCGGTGGAAGCAAGTAGCACAGGACCGGTCTGAGTGGCGAGCCTTGGGGGAGGCCTATGTCCAGCAGTGGACGTCTTTCGGCTGAAATGATGATGATGATGATGATGATGACTTGATCAATGTTTTTCCTTGGTGAAGTGCCGAGCACACAAGATTTAAAAAGGTACAGCAAAGTAAATTTAACCTCGATGTACCTATTATAACTTGCGATTAATTTCTGACAAGACACAAATTCTAATTTTTAAATTTAATTCAAAAAAATCTGATAGACTTTTTTTATGAATGGAGTCCTGTAGATGCAGTTGACCATGTGAAATTCCTTGGTGTTCGTATTGACAAGCATCTAAGTTGGAAATCCAAGTATGAACAAGCAGAAGCACTTGAGAACTCCATATCATATTTGCTTTGCGGAGGTAATTAGATCGTATAGGTATTTTGCTTTAGTAGAATCTCTAGGTAAGGTACAGCATAATGTTTTGGGGAGATAGTTTTCAATATTAAGTAATTTTTGACACAGATCCAAAATGACAAAATGATTTATTTATAGTAGTATTATGTATTATCTAGCCAGATTGCTAATTTCATCCAAATCATAAGAGCACTTTTTGAGATAGTTGGTATAAATACACAAGGTTAGCGCATTGATGGTAATATAAAACAAAACATGACTTCTTACCTAAGCTACCTGTTGGTACACTGTAACTGTGCTCTCCACATATTTTGTTGTCATCTGTAAAAAAGAATACTCACATAAGATAAAGCGTGTAAAATGTCCCATGATACTGATATTTATTATTTTATTACAAGTCCCCAATCACCATTGGGCCTTTCATGTAGGATAACAGACCCATCTCTCATGATGAGAGAGAGGAAGCCTCTGCCCAGAAGTTTAATTAATGACAATTGTTTGGGCTAATCAATATATGAATGAATGAAACTACTGCCTGATCGGACAGACTAAGCAGCTGACAGACAAAGCACAGCCGAAACGACTGGTCACAGTTGCTGAAATTTGGCATGTAGGTTCCTTGAGGAGTGTAGGGGAGCAGCATTAAGAGTGCATTTCCTGAAGTTGAACAGGAAATAATTAGATTTTTGAAGAAGAAAAAAAAATATTTAACAATTATTGTTCTGTAACAAGTCAATTTTATCGTTTTCTGTGTTTGACGTAAATTATTTACTATAAAATGAATTATTTACGATTTCAAGCAACCAACATCGTTCGGACAGAGACCTTGCTAGATTTTGGTTAACTTAAATTTCTTGGCTGCACTAAATTACACATACACCTTTGCTAATATACTACACTTGGAACGTTTAAAAATTGTATAAGTAAATTCAAATGAAAAATTTTAACGTCCTGATAGGATCTCTGCGTTCGTGAACAGCGTAGGGAACGCTCCATGAATCTTCTTGGGCTTCCTTCCTCCAAAACGAAGGTACTGGCTCTTAAAATGTGAGAAGCACACTTTATGAGACAGTTTGTCTGCTGGAACCTTGTCTTTCAGCTGCGAAGAATGTGGCGCGAGGAGCTGGAGCCAGATTTCACACTGAGCAGGAGCCCTTCGATAATAAAAAAGGCAATTATATTTGCAGTCGATTTGCAATCATCCACGACACACTTGGTGACCGGCATTGTCAGTGCTTTGAGAGAAAAATGCAAAAGAAAAGGCTAGATTTTTTTTCGAATTGAACACGAAAGTGGCCTATTCAAAACTGACATTCCGTTGATCGTTGGCGTTGGTCTATCAAGGTTTAAAAGTAGCCATTCACGATCAACGATCCCGTTTAATTTTAATCGAGAAATAATTCGGGCGGTCATATAATTGTTGAGATCGATATATAACTTAAACATTATACATTTATTATTTAAATACATTTCCATCGCATTATAATTATTATTTTATTGACACTTTTTTGAATAGCCAGCCTTATGAATGGAATAAAATAGTTCGTTCTAGTTCGTTCGTTCATCGCAATCATCATGTATCCTCCTAAATACCTACTGCTTCTAATGACAGTGAGTGAGTAGGAGTGATTCCAAGCCGTGTTTATCATATCATATCATAATACAATAATGTTTGCGTTATGAGTCGACTGTTGACTTATGATTACATTGTTTAAGTTTACAGTTACTTCCTCGGAGGAGAGTGTAACTGGATAGTTTTGATCATTTTCGTGTATTAATAACATTACAAATTTTTAATCATTCCGACCGTGTTTAATATGTAAAGTTCTGATAGTGAGCAAAATGGCTAAAATTTATACTTACTTTGTTAACATTGAAGGCTTACTTACGACTGGTACGTTTTTCTAAATCTGGTATCTGTTTAATATTAAAAGTATATGTGAATGTAAGTTTTATTAAAAAAGTTTCATTTTCTGAAATTACAGATGGTCAGAGACTTACCACTAGTCTTATGAATGCAAATGAAGACTCCAATAGTATTTTTCAACAGGAAAAGAAGTTTCTACTCGATATTTTTAAGGAAATAGACCTCATATCATTAGAACTGAAAACGAATGACACTATCCTGATAAGTGTAAAGAATCAAAAAGTACTGCGAACATGTTTCCAACTGATCACTTCTTTAGGTATTTCAAGAAGCCTTATACCAGGTTTAGGTTTAAGCTTATCAAAAAGGTGTTCATCTGCAACAATTTTACCTACACACAATCTAAGTGATGAAAATAAATATGACATTCTCACGGAATGTACAAACTTTTTTACCCGATGTTATTCAGTGCCAGTGCTTAAGAATATTATTGTCACATTACATTTATCAGATTATTTAGCAGCACTTATTCAACTGTCATTTGCTCCATTGAAGAAACCAGGCAAGTACAAGGATTTTACTATGTCTCAGGAATTATATGCAAAACTGACTGAAGATAGGGAGAAATATACAAAAGTGTATGAGAATCTGGTGACAAACTGCTTCCAACCTATTCTTATGAAGGAGCTGCTGGTGCTACAGAGTGTGTCAGATCCTGCTCCACCAGCTTTTGTGAAGAGAATCGTAGCAAAAGAAATGAGTCGCAGGCTGCTTGCTTCAGGAGGGTTACTAAGTCTTACCAGATGCTTCATTGAAAGTTATGGCTTAGATACAGGATTTGAGTGGAAAAAGATTGACCTAATATGTAAAATAGTATCTGCAAAACATGGAACCCATTCAGAGGATGAATATATCAAAAATATTTGTTCACAATTAAAAAATATATTGGTATCAAAGAATACACATTACTTGTCTACAGCTGTGGCCTGTATGTTAGCATTATACAATAAATATCCTGAATCAGACGAGGTGCAACAATTGGTAAATGGCAACTTCCGAACATTATGTTATGATGAGTTAGTAAAAAAGCCTTATTTACCAGGTACAGTAGTTCTATCGACTGTAGATGTGGAGCACGCAATAAATGTGCTACATGCCTGTTTGTGTACTACCAACTTAGATTGGCCAGCTGCTCTCTTGGAACCCAACTTGTACATACTATTCAAACTGGGTATTAAGTGCACCAATAATGATGAAATGAAAATAAAAATCAGAGACACTCTCTCAAAGTTAGTAGAGTCACTGCAGAGAGAAAAAATAAGGATAACTATGTTTATGTTGCTATTTGGTAAGGAGGATAATCAATCAAGAAATATTTTTGTTGAGGATTATCAAGCTGGGCTTTGTATCAAATTTGTATCAAATCCTGAGTCATACCCTGGGAAAGACCCACTTGTTTACTTTATAAATTTACTTAAAGGATCATCCAACACTGCATTAGTACAAGCAGTTTTTGAAGAATCCTTGCAAATCCTCATTGATTTAACAGAAAAGAGGAAAGCAAAGAAGAGTAATGAACTGCTAGTCACTGTGGAAGATGAACCAACACTCTTAGATAATAGTGACGAAAAATATATCGATATTCTGCAGTTACTGTCTGAAATTAGTACTTATCCAAAAGTAATTTCTGCACTAAAGCAGCATCCTACTGGAGTTCTAAATTTTATAGAGTATTTCCTGATGACAAATTTTGGAAACACTGATGATGAATGTGTCACTATTGCTTTAATACTATTAAATACAATTTTGGAAAATTCCAACTTTAACAAGAACACACAAACAATATTCAGTAGTATAATGCCGGTGCTAAAGAAAATGGTCAGTGACAATGCTGGATTGAACAATATCTTGTGTAAGGAAGCTCTATCATTGTTATCCAGCAGTAAACCCCAACAGTCAGACACACCATGTGCCAAGGCAATATCTGAGGCCTTTGATTCGCTATTGCCAGTTAGGGCCCATGGAATCATCGCACTGACTAAACTTATTGAAGCCAAAGATCCAGAAACAATTTCAAAAAAACACTTAATTTTTTGTCTCTTTCAGGTAATTATATGTACCTATTATGCAATATTTTATTTAGTGCATGGTTTATCACTTGCAACCTTAAATTGGTTTCTTAAAATCTTATATGATTTCAGGATCAACTTAAAGATTCTGACTCCTACATTTACTTAGCTGCAATAAATGGCATTGCTTCTCTAGGGTCAGTCTGTACTGAAGATGTGCTAAATGTTTTGTGCAGAGAGTTTGTAAAGATTTGGAATCACCCTCATGCTCAAACAAGTCAGGATCAAAGCAACTCTGCTGAACTTAAAATGAAAATTGGTGATATCATCGTAAAAGTAACAAGGAAACTTGGTGAGTTCATTTAAATACTAAAACTAGTGGCCCGCCCTGACTTAGCATGTGTAGTAGTTCAACAAAATTATACTCAAAACCTTCATGAACCCCTCTATCTATTCGTGAAAACCACATGATAACCCGTTCAGTACTTTTCGAGTTAATCGCTAACAGATGGAGAGACGCGGTGGGGACTTATTTTGAACTGTTGTTTACAGGTGAAATGGCGATACAGCATAAAACAATTCTCCTGAACACGATGCTCAGTGAATGTCGGCATGAAGACCCTCTCATCAGGACATCTGCTCTCTCCAACTTAGCCGAGATTGCACTAGTTCTGCATTACAGGGTTGGATCTGTAATTTATGAGGTAGTGATTTAATGTATGTAATGAGTGTCAGATACAATCAGAGGGCAATGGAGGGCTATGCTCGTGGTTGCTTTGCGTGAAGGAATCAGAAATGAGAATATCCGCAGTAGAACTAACTAGGGGTAATGGGCGAGGTACATTGCTCGCATAACTGATGGCCAATGGGGCCAGAAAGTTATAGAGTAGTGTCCGCGCACCGGGAGACGAGCTGTCGGTAGGCCTCCAACAAGATAGAGTGACGACCTCGTGAAGGTCGCGGGAAGCCGGTGGAAACGAGTAGTAGGTGGACGTCGTTTGGCTGATGAGATGAGATGATGATGATGATGACGATGATGATCTAAACTCATTTGGAAATAATACTGTTAGTTAAGCTAATGATAAAGAATTTGAAAAATCTGCACTTAAATTTAGGCGATGAGGTGAACTTCAAGTACAGTTTAAGTTTTAAGTCATAAAAAATTGCGTAGCTTTGTTGATCATGGTCTTCTTTAATTTACATTACCAACTTGTGAATTGGTATTTTTCAGATTCTCTTGTGTGTATGGAGTATAATCGAAACAGACCCAGCGGTGGAATGCCGGCGGGCCGCCGTCATGGTGATATCGAGTTTACTGAAGGGCCTGGGGAAGGAAACCTTGATACAGTTGAAAGAGAACCTTCTGCCCCTCTACAGGACCCTGAAGGACCTCTACAGAGACCCGGACGAGGATTCTGTGCTCCGCCTCCACGCGCAAATCGCTCTAGAAGAACTAAATGATATCGTAAAGCAGTTCTTATTCCCTGAAGTGCCTATGGATAAACAAATATTCATCCTCGATAAACCAGAGCCTATTCTCAAATAAAACACTCACGGTATATTCCATAGTTTTTTTTTAATCACGCTGTTTTTTTAAAACTCGTACATATTACATAATCTTAAACTAATTTCATTAAACTAGAATCTTATTGTAGTAAGTCAAATTAGGTAGCTGGTAATTGTCAATATGCAACACATTAAACTAACTTAAGTATTCACTTATTTTTTGGTTAATTTTTCTTTTTGCAATTGATCATCTGAATATTTAAATAGAATGTGCTAATTATCTTATCTAATAGATCACACTTTTTTTAGTTGAGTAAGAAGCATTTATTTATATGCTCACCTGTTCTGATTGAATGAATATTCATATTATTTTTAATAATTATTAAGTTGATACGTATTTAAATACACAGTCGCCATCAGATATATCGTAACGGTTGTGGTGAACATAAATATGTTATGTGAACATGCACTCTAACGTCCTGATAAGATCGTGATCAGCATCCATATAGATCTGTCTGACAGGTGGCTGTAGGTACCTAACTATAGTTAGCTACTACTACTTAACTGGCCTTTCTTAGGCAGACACTATATCAAATGGTCTAAAACTCCCAGTCTTCCAAAATAAAACAAGGACTGTACCTACTTAGGACGGCTTATTTTTAAAGGTCCATCTTAACTTTATCTCGGTACATTCTTTCGATACAAATGATACAATATTAAACATGGTACAGAACGCTAAGGTTATGTGGCCATTACACGTAAAGTGTAGCAGCGGATTTGTTAATGCACCAAGCTGGTAGCTCATAAAATTATTAGTCTGTGGTCTCATTTCTATGCTATATTTAAATATCTCGCTCAAAGTAGATAGTTAATGTCATCTCACTTTTATTTGCAATGCCTTACTATCAGCACCCATATAATACAATTAGCTTTCCATTTTATACTGTGGGTAAGTACCTATTCTTTTAAATCGAATCTTGAATCCAGAACGAGTTACTAAATTATCCATCTTGCTCACACCTTACGCACACACTTACAATAGGCACTCTAAAACACCGAATATATAACAATAGTTGTGTATTGTACAATTGCCAAAGCGGTCTGATATTATGCCTCAGACGTATTGTCTCCCTCGTACGGTTTCTTAACAAACTCGTCGTCCTTTTCCGATAGAGTTATAGAATACACGGAGGTCCCGTCTGAGAATCTGTCCCTGTTCCGCCTGCTAAAGATACTGCTGCGGGAAAGAGAGGATGCAGTGGAGACGGAGTCGCTGTCTGTCTCGGTCCTGGGCGCCATTTTCCAGATCAGAAGTCCGATGCCACCGAACGCAGCTATCACCAGGAACATTACGAGCGATACTTCCCCAAGCATACCTGAAAATTAGAACAAGGTCAGACTAAAATGTACCATTCACTCTGTTGTAGATACAGTCAGGTAGTTGTTCAATATAGTGTAGGTACTTAATGCTACAGAAAGGTCTTATAAAACTAGCCGTATTCCACCGTATAACCCGCATAGGTCCCTTTTTTCCGTTCTCGTGGGAATTTCGGTAAATCTTCTCTTAGTGCAATTTCAGCTTTCTACGAGGATTAGTTTCGGCTGCGCGGTGTTTGTCAACATAAACTCGATTAGAGTTAGGGCACAGCATTGCTGTTCACAACGTTAAAGTTCAAATTCTGTCAGTCTTCTCTGAGGGATCTCTATAGTAGTGTCGTTTTGCACTACTTGCAGAAGTTCGGATCATTAAAAATATCATTTACATCACCCTTGGCCGTAAAGTGGGATTTTCTGCCCGCTACGCGGAGAGAAAATCTCACTTCTTGGCCAAGGCAAGACGTAAAACTTTTGACAAACCACGGGCGGTAATTCGTAAAGCCCCAGATCACATATTTATGGCCCTCACCTTCGGTTCGGGCCACAGAAACCTGCGATCTGGGACATTTCCGAATTCACCACCCTAGGTCTGTAATGTACTATTAGTGGCCTGCAATCCATACAGACAAGGAACACCCTAGCCTTATACGCCATTAAAAAATCTAAATACAATCTAATAAGTCTAATAAAAAAGTCTTAACATCTTTGCTATCTACCCTGTCCTGATATCATTAGAGAGGTATGTATACAAACTTGGTTCGCCTTCGTGCATTCTCGCCTCGAGCCGCGCCGGCTGGAGCTCGTTGTAGCCGAGGTCCTCGTAGGGCTCCACGGAGCCCGGGCGCGGCCTCGTGTGCAGCAGGACGTCGCCCGGGTTGGCCTTGGGCAGGTTGATGCCGGCGCGGACGGTCAGCGTCTCTGGTTTGTAGCTGCAGAGGACTAAGAAACTGAAACGACAAAATAAATAAATCAGTACTATACATATAATTTTGACGACAGGTTTGGCTCAGTTGGTAGTGTCCCTGCCCACTGTTCCGACTGTCGTGGGTTCGAATCCCGCTCGGGGCAAATTTTGTGTGATGAGCACAAAATGTTTACACTCGAGTCATGGATGTTTAGGATTTATATATGTATGTATTTATATATATATTAGTATTTATATCGTTGTCTAGCACCCATATAGTACAAGCTTGCTTAGTTTGGGGCTAGGTCAATTTGTGTGAAATGTCCCAAGATATTTATTTATTATTATTATAATTACTACTACAACCTATTTTGCATCCCGCTGCTGGGCACAGGCCTCCTCTCATCACGAGAGGGCTTGGGCTATAGTCCCCACGCGGGCCCAGTTCGCACTTCGCAGATGCGTGCAGGTTTCCTCACGATGTTTTCCTTTACCGAAAAGCTCAGTGGTAAATTCAAATTTAATTTCGCACAAGTAAACTTAGAGATGCGAGCCGGAATCGAACCCTCGACCCTCTGCATGAGAGGCGGTTGGTCGAACCACTAGGCCAGCACGGCTTATACCTACATATAATTATTATTTAAAAACACCGTAATAGAAATAGGTAGGTACGAAAGCAGTCTCTAAAATCATCAGGCAGACGGTAGTTAAGGATTACCTAAGTAAATTTTTAACGTTGCTTTTAATCTTAGGTTCACTTGCATCACAAACTTTGCTCCACTTGCGCTCGCTGATAGCATTAAGTCAGGCCTTAATTCATAGAGAATTAGGACAGCTTGTCTTCTTATTTATTCAAGAATCTCAGATAAACCCTTATTCAATAATAGTGAATTCCTATTTGAATTTGTTGTCACTGGATTTCCGAGTCATGCACAAAAGGTTTAGGTATGACAAAGTACATCTCTTTAGCTCCCAATGGCTCCCATGGACACGTTTTATACACGAATACTTAAGAGGGTTTATCTCGAAAGTTGGCAACGTCGCATATAGCTGTCAAATTTTTCGTTGTTTTTAATAATTTCTCAATATTGCTGAATTAAAAAGGAAGATATCATTCTATGGTTTTATTTTTGTTGGTTAGGCATTCAAATGATAAGATTACATTAAAATGCATGGAAACTGCGATAGAAAGTTTTCAAAAGATTCGTGTTCCTATGATAACTGTTGCAATCCATATTTAATGTTTTATTCAACCATAGGATAATTCATGTATTCATTCAGTAATATGGATTAATGAAAACAGCAAAATATTTGACAGCTATTTGCGACGTTGCCAACTTTCGGAGTAAACCCTCTTAATAGGTAAGTTGATACATAACATACCTCTCTAGGAGTAGGGTTACTTACCGTCGCGTGCTGTGCGTGAGTATAGGCAAGTTCTCCTGCACGATGACGTAGGTGGCGACGGTGGTGTCGTTAACTTCGGAGCCGCAGTCGTCGTGGTGGATGCGCAGGATGTACGCGTCCTGCGCGCTGTTGGGGTTGCCCTGCAGCGAGCAGCGCTCCGGGCCCCCGTCAGCGGCCTCCACCGCGATGCGCCCCCCGAAGTAAGGCCCCGTAGAGACCTCTACCTCGCTGGCGTGCGGCAAGCATTGGGTCGCGCGAGCTGAAACTGTTTGTTTTTCTATTTAGGCGTGCTGTCCACGGACTTATGTAGGTAGGTAGGTGCTTCACTGTGCTCTAGAGGTACACTCGCTTCCAGCACAAATACTGCTGTAAGGTCTACCGACGGAAGATACAGGGATAGCTATATCGGTTGGGTAGGTTCGTACATTAACACTTTATAGAACATTAATAACCAAGACGTATCTCCAGACAAGCAATTAAACTAAATATACTAAGTAGTACTTATCTATGATCAAAATGAATAGGTAGTTACATATTGACCAAGAGCGTTATAACATTACTGTCATTTCGATTCGATTGATGATATAACTTCGCGCCCACAATGAGTGCTAGTGTAATTAAGAACCGTCAAAAAAATGGTCCTTCGAACCGGATCATAACCAACATAATTAAGGTTGTTACACCATTGTCAACTCACATCCTTTGGTCGGCACGATGATGATTTTGGAGCCAATGGAGGCGGGGTCGGCGAGGTCGCGCGCGTCGCGCCTCACCGCGCGCACTTCGAACGAGTAGGTGGTGGCCATGCGCAAGCCGGTCACGCGCGCGCGGAACGTGCGCCGGCGCCGCGCGCCAGCCGCGTCCGTCGCCTCGGCCCTGCCCGATATCTCTTCTTCTACATTATCTATTACCTAAAAAAAATAGAAGAATTTATCTACACCGGATACCTACTACTTAGAATGACATAATTTCGGAAAACGAAAATGGAACTACATGTACCGAAGTACGAGGGTGGTTTGATAAGTCAGTGACTTTTTGCAAAAAAAAAAAACTCCTTTTTTAATTTTATTTCTCTACATAATCTCCTTTCAACTCCATACACTTCATCCAACGATGTTCCAGCTTTTTCAACCCCTCCAAAAAATATTTTTCACGTCTCATGCTCTTAAAATGTTACTTTAGTCTCTGCACATCGGGACTAAAGCTCTTTTTTAGTCTCTAGGGACTAAAGTAATTTTTTTTTAATTGACATTGGAAACCCGCCTAAACAGCCAACCACAGAGTTTGTGAAAGGAGGATTATTCCCATTTCCAGTGAACCTAGACAATTTCTAGGGCGTGAAAAAACGATTTAATTTCGTGAAACACGATTTAATGATTACGAATACCTATGAATCTTGTTTTATTTAAAGTGAATACATTTAATAATGCATGACCCAATTAGTTTTAAAATATTTTGAATCTGTTGGCTAAATATCATTCAAAACGTCACGTGATAAAAAAACAGGTCAAGTGCGAGTTGAACTCGCGCACCGAGGGTTCCGTACCTACAAACTTGATGATGCAAATTTAACAATACAAACTTATTATTTGCGGTTGCTGAAGTAGACACGGCTACTGCGCCAACCGCAAATGATAAGTTTGTATTAGTAAATTGGCTTTTCTTGCACCAAAATATATAATATTTACGGTTATCAGATTTATTCCGGTACGTGTGCTGTAAGACCTTGCTTCTGGCCAAATTTCATGATTCTAGGTCATCGGGAAGTAGCCGGTTATCTACTTTGTTATAATAAATATCGTAATTTTGTATGGAACTTCGTTTTTTTTTCCTCGCATTCGAAGTGAAAAGCAGAGTGTTTAACGCGTGACTAAACAACCATAATGACACTCGAACTATAGCCACCCTCGCTCTGCTCGGGTGGCTAAACATCTCGTGTCATAATGGCTTGTTTTAGTCCCTTGATAAACAATCTACTATTTTGTCAAACCCTGAAAAATATGCATCAGTTTCAGCTATGACTTCCTCATTTGATGAAAGTCTTTTCCCACCGAGCCATTTCTTCATATTTGGGAATAAAAAAAATCACATGGGGCCAAATCCGGAGAATAAGGTGGGTGGGGCAGTATTTCGTAACGCAATTCTACTAATTTGGCTGTTGCGACTGCCGACGAGTGTGCAGGGGCATTGTCGTGGTGAAAAAGGATTTTCTTATTTGCCAGATGTGGCCGTTTTTTCACAACTTCTGCGTTGAATTTTTCCAACAATGTAGCATCGCATAGTTGATCGAGTCTTCATCTGAAGACTCGATCAACTATTCATAAAATGAACGGTTACCTGCGATGGAGGTAGGTAACTATTAACTAATTGTATCAGCGCTGCCCGTGTCAATACAACTGACAAAGTTGTAACTTCGTAACAATTTTATTAGATTTTCATCGAATATAGCGTACAAAATGTTTTGTTGACGTAGGTAAGTATGTACCAGATGTAAATGCACGTACCTACCAACTATATACCTATAAGTACTTAGGTAAATCTTAAGACTTAACGTGCTAAAACTGTTCTACTTGTAATTATATTTCTCATATAATCAGACCTAAGTGTCATTATCACGCTTTTATACTGGGTGCTCGTGAGCATTGCGAGAGATTTTAACTACTAATTCCTGAGGCTATAAGAAGTAATAAATGTTATATGAACTTAGGTCGAAACACGTTTTTTTTATTATTATTTTCATACATAATAATTGCTAACGTAGTATAAACGTGCCTTTGGAAATGGAAATATCTCGATACCCGAGCCGAATTTAGCCGAAGTTAATTAAGATTTTTAACTTAAAATATGGTCAGGAGCATGCTGTTAAAATCTCTCGCAATGCTCACGAGCACCCAGTATTTAGGGTTTCTTCATGCGTATATAGGGAAGTAAAATATATATACCTATCTTGGATCTACTCCTTGCACCTTGCACGTCGTTAAGTTTGTCGTAATCGTGTAGTGATTAGTGCGTAATTTTGTGAAGCTAGGTCTGCAGATTTACGAGACAAGATCTAGACGTTAGTGCTTACAACATGTCTTGAGTCGTGGGTCAAAGCGCGGTTACTGCACTCGCGCTGTGTGACATTAAAATTCCTAGTAAGTAGGTAGGTACTGAGGAGTAAGTTTTAAATAAAGTGTGCATGCAGTAGCTTTTATTAATCTCCTGTTTGTATGTAGGTACCACGGAGTCAGACATAATATGGTATATAAGATTAGTATACAAAACCTACTGGTATAGTCTTCAGCATGGCAAACCAATGACCAAATTCAATAGGTACCACAGCCGATAGATATAGCCAACGGCACTTGCCATCGTGTGGCAGTGGGCTACCTTCATAAAGGAAGCCCCTAGTCACCTTGGTCCGGCAGCGGTACTGGCCCCAGGCCTGCAGCTCGCAGTAGTTGACCTGGAAGGCCAGCAGCCGGGGCTCGTCGGCGCGCCCGTACTCCCACTGCAGACGCACGTCGCGGAAGTCAGGCTCGCCGATCAGGTGTTGCACCTCTGTCAAACAAGGCGTTCCATTATGTGAATTGAAAAGTACATAGGTGCTCCACACCGGGTGATACCCGCATCCTACGTGAGCGTTACAGACGAGAAAGTGAATCGTCGCGGCACGGCGCGAAAAGAACAATTGCAATCGTCACGTATTGACTGTCCTAATGTCTCTGAACGATATTGTCATAGTCGTAGCACTGCACGATTAGTACGGGACCTCAGAAAGTTCTTCAATGGCGTGGAACCGGGAAACTAATAATACCTGCGTAGCTCTCGGTAAGCTTCCAACTACTAAGATGGAGACAAACCTGGTGAGGTGGAAAGTCACGAGAATCCGGTGAATGCGAAATACAAGACGAGTTTTCTTTTCCAGTAACCAGTTAATTGATTGATGAAATTATGACATTAGATACAACTCCTGCGTTTGTTAGCTAAAATTTCATATGATTTCTACTCTATTTAATATATTAACATGAGAACTTTACGCTAACGAGACATCTCTCCTCATTAGTGTCTTATCTAATGCGCTCCAAGCGGGTTCATAGGTGAAAACTTCAGCTTAATAATCATATGTATCTCTACATTCTTTATTTTTATTCTCTATTCAGTGCCATATTGTAATGATTATTCCACTTTTAATTGAGTGTTGGCATTTTCTCATGGCGCCACGACACGCTTGGGCGGTCCCGTAGATCGATCCCGCTCGTACCATTGACCTAATGCCTTGTTCACTGGCCCGTCCTTACAGTCTAGATAATTTACTGTTTAGCGTAATAAGATATCTCAATAACTGTTCCATTATTCCTTGTCTAACGTTTAGCGGTTGGTGCAAATATTTTAATAAGATAAACCGTTCTGTAAGATTCCTATCTGCACCAAACCGTTCAAGAACAAGTAGGGTACATAAAAGTGGGTATTTGTAATAGAAGCGGGCATTTGTTTTACAAAGCAAGCGCAGGCGCAGCGCCAATCGATGGCCGCGGGCGGGAGCCCGGCGACCGCGCCACCTGACAGTAATGAGAAATTTATCTAAGTATCACAATGGAGTGCTCCATTAGACCATTACATACCACATACAACTAATTATACTTACTTTCACATAATGAACACAATTTACAGAAGTGTCAAATAGGCAAGCCCTAGGCAAAATATAGATTACTTAATTAGTTATGTTTGTTGGAGGGTCGGGGGTTCGATTCCGGCTCGCACCTCTAAGTTTACTTATGTGCGAAATTCAATTTGAATTTACCACTGAGCTTTTCGGTGAAGGAAAACATCGTGAGGAAACCTGCACGCATCTGCGAAGTAATTCAAAGATGTGTGTGAAGTCCCCAATCCGCAATGGGCCCGCGTGGGGGCTATAGCCCAAACCCTCTCGTGATGAGAGGAGGCCTGTGCCCAGCAGTGGGCCGTAAATAGGCTGTTGTAGTAGTAGTAGTAGTAGTAGTAGTTGGATCTGTATCGCTCTCTTTTTTTATTAACCGAGTAAGTATTTGTTTACAAGATGTTGTGGACATTATCCAATCCACAACTAAAACTAAGTATATAACACCGACATTCTTAGTGTTCTGTATAACGTACTTTTCATTCCTTCTGCTCCCCGCTATCTTAAGGAACGTTTTGGTTACGTCTCGTCTCTGAGATGTTCGCAGAACTTCCTTCTGTCTGTGCCTCCTTCCTCCTCTTAATTTTTTGGTAAATCTTCTACTTTCCATGCAAGCTATACTGCTTTGGAACTCTCTACCTTAGACTAGCTTAATCTCTTTCAGTGTTTAAGAACAAGTTTAAGGAGCATTATTTGTCACTTGTCTGATATGTACGCTTTTATTTTCTTGGATAATGGATTTGGCTATTTATATGTAAGTTTATGTGTAAATGTATTTAAGTATGTTTATTACATTTTGTGTTTGTTTCTCCTGCACATCTTAGTACAGAGCGCCGCCTACCAACCTAGTTTGTTTTCTTCATCTCCACTATACAAAGGTTGTCAGATAGAGATCGCTATTAAGCGATAAGACCGCCTGCTGTATGCCATACTTTTTGTGTAATTAGATTTTGTCTGTACTGTTCCTTTAATGTGCGGTGTTCAATAAAGTCAAACATCCTGAGGAAATCTGCGAAGTAACTCAAAGATGTGTGTGAAGTCACCAATCCGCACTGGGCCCGCGTGGGGACTATAGCCCAAACCCTCTCATAATGAGGGGAGGCCTGTGCCCAGCAGTGGGACGCAAATAGGCTGTAGTAGTAGTAGTAGTAGTTCAATAAAGTATATTGTATTGTATAATACGTAGGGCCAGAAACAATGTTTATGGTAGTGACGTTTGAAAAATAATGATCTCTATCTTTTACTCGATTCATGCCAGCAGGTGATGACGGTGCAGTTTTGTCAATACGTAGCCAATTTAGTCCCAAACTTTGAAATTTCTTTTTTTATGGAAACCTTGATTGTGGCAATTGATGGTGAATCGAAGCTTAAGTAACTAGGTACCTACTTTCTTTTTTATAGAGTAAGTACTCAGTGACATTTTGTCCATTTTTATTAAAGAGAAAACTCATAAGGTCGTTGTTAAGTAAGTTAAAGTAGCTTGAGAAATTGATCAATAATATACCAATAATAATAATTAGGCCCGTGCGCAAATAACCTCTTCGGAGAGAAAAAAATATATCTATAAATAAATAATAATAATAATAAAGTTTTTTTGTTCTTCCACATACAAAAAGCAAGTTACAATAGGTAATAGTAACTAAGTACATACTGACAATATAAGAGGAATGATCCTAATTCCGGCCCCTAAACTAGGAAGACCCTGTATCTTAGGGACAGGGGAAACCTTCCTGACATTGTAAATCTTAGGTATTCTTATTGGGTTTATCAAATCCCCAAACTAGGTAAAACCTGTATCTTGGGGGAATAAAGTAGTAGGTGTTTTCTAAGTAAGTAATCCACCTGTTGAGTTAAAATAAGTACTTAGGTAGATACATCGTTTTTTTTCTGAATTATAGGTACAAAGCGGGATCTCGTCAAATGCAATGCAACAAAGTACTATTTCAAGCAGAAGTAGGTAACGTCATTACGATCCTACTTATTGCCGCATCGATATAAAGTAAAAAAGCAAAATTGATGCCTGGTCATTTCCTTCTTCAGTTAAGAGAACGTTACCGGTATTTTCAACAGCGGTGTAGGTAGATACAGTTTGATGATCAAAGCGTATATGTAATCTTAACATTTGAACTCTCCAAATTATACGGCTTACTAACTTCTAATGATATTTAATAAATTGGGATTGGGATTCTAAAAACTTCACACTTGTTAGTAGGTAGGTATATACATTTTAACGACGTCCCTTAACGCCTAAGGCTTTAAGGCCTATCTATGGTACTTCAGCATGTAATTAGATATATGAATTATCCTTCACCAGTCTGCCATCCGTGACCATTTCAATTTAAGTAGGTAACGCGCGGCACGGCACTAAACGTAAACTTGAATTTTCTCATGCGGCTTGAGTAAGAAACATCATGAAATTCAAAAATACTTATACGCTTTTATTAAGAGCATCAACACATGGTTGGCTGATAAAGAACGCCCGGTAAAGGCAATGAATTGTTGTGTTACTTAATAGACACGTACCTATCTACGATTTTTTATAGGTTGTTAAGTAGATCCCTTGAGAGTAGTTTATACTCAAGTTTGCAACTTCGAAACTTCGTGCTGTAAGTAGGGTGGGGGGGGGCATCCTCAGACCAACGGGTAGTTGTCCACCCCTAACCGTTTTGCACTAAGTATAGTAACCCTCCTTAACTCAGCGTCTGCACAAATTAGCCTACTCATCTCTAACCTATCAATCATCTCTAAAATCAAAATGTATTGCCAAAAAGGTCTTCACTCAGCTTGGTGTCCATAATGAAAAATTTCGTTCGGGACTTTCAGTGAAGATTTTCAGTGAAGGCGAAATAAAAATATCTACACAACACTCTACCTATAAAGGTATGAAATCTGACAATTCCTTGATGAAAGATTGATATAGCCGTTAGAATAATGGCTCCCGTGTTAAATGCGCAACGTTACAAGTTTTGTATTTTTTAATAAAAGTGCAATAACAGTTTTAATCACAGTTTCTTACGCATTTACGTAAAGCTTGGAGTACAGTGGCGCTAAGGCGTTATAAAAGCCCAATTACCCTCCTTTACTTAACATTTTCGGTTAAAAGTAGCGCCGGAACGGCACGAGGCCGTAAACTATAATTTGGCGGGTCCTCGAATGAAATCACAAGCTCATTAACATTTTTACCGCAGCCGCGTTCGAGCGGATGCGGCCTCGCCCGAGAGCAAACGGTGCAGTGGTAACATACTGTTCGAGTACCGCTATAATATTCGCCGAGTATACCTTACTGTGTGTAAGTATACTGAATTTGTATGGCAGTTCCAAATGTGCCAGACGAGCCATAACGTTTAACCACCTACTCTTCAATAGAACGACATACACACATCAAAGACGTGAATTTGACATAATACCATGACATAATACGTTATTAGACAACTGATATTTAGGATGTAGCAGCACTTTGACTTTGACAGCTCTCAGCCCTTGTCTCTGTGACTACGTGGATGATATAAGTAGGTAATTGTACACTCTCATCTCATCAACACGTCACCTGTAGCCGCAGAAAAAGCTGAAGTCTCTGCCAAAGTACCTACATAGTTATTAATTGTCCACAACCTATTTACGGCCCACTGCTGGGCACAGCCTTCTCTCATCACGAGACTGTTATAGTCCCCACGCGGGCCCAGTGCGGATTGGAGACTTCACACACAATGACTTCGCAGATGCGTGCAGGTTTTCTCACGATGTTTTCCTTCATTCAAATTTAATTTCGCACATAAATAATTTCAGAGGTGCGAGGCGGATTCGAACCCCCACCCTCGGCATGAGAAGCGGTAGGACAAATCACTAGTGACTAGGCTACCACGGCTTAATTCTTAATTGTATCTTCCGCCTATCTATTGCCTATCCTACCTTGTGTTCTTTTTCTTACACTAGCCGATGCCAGCGACTTCGTCCGCGTAGACTTAGAATTTGCGTACCCGATGATACTATACATATGGATGGTTATAGAAGTATAAAAAACTGGTTCCTGTATTAATATCGTGATAAAAACTATTCCCAGGGTCTCAAACTATCTCCATACCAAATTTCATGCAATCTGTCCAGTAATTTCGACGTGAACAAAGGGCAAACAAACAAACACACTTTCACATTTTTGGATTAGTAAGGATAAGGATTCAGAACGAGTACTGACCCCGAGGGATTAAGAACGCCACTTTTTCAATAACGTACTTAGTTTATTTATTAGGTAGGCAGGTATAGCATGACCCAACTAAGAAGGCGCGCGGATTAAGCAATAATAGACTCTGCGGCAACGACTTAAGTGCTTCGCCTTCTAAGTTGCGTCGTGCTATGCTTACTCTAGGCTCAAATCTGTATGATTCTCATTCGTTAAAACTGATTCGTATGCGTATAAAATTGAAACAGTAACATGGTGGTGAGACGGATGCGCCGGCGTGGCCCGACGACTGGACCATAACGTCCATTGTTTGTTGTGCGTCACCGCGACACGATCGCTACATTTTATAGGCAAATAGGTATCATGTCATGTACTAAATATTCACAATTTATAGATTATGTATGTACTTACATAATAACTAAGAGCAATATAGTCGTACTTTATGTGTATGTGTATTATTAGATGGGTAACAAATTCGTTGAATTAAGATGATGATCGAATCCTGCGAATCCTGCGATCATTTATCAAAGACGTAAGGTGGATAAAAAGTGATATTATAGTATCGGGTGTGGTCTGTAATAAGAGCAAAAAATTTTTATTCCACAAAGTTCCGCTTCCGCAGTTGATCTGATCCTATTAGAAGTGTTTAAAATCGGAGCTATAATTTGTAGCAAACATAAACTACAATGTCAAAAATTGTGCCTGGGAAAAATATGTTTGCAATATATCGCTGGCTCTATTAATTTTAGTTACCAAAAATAACAGTAATATTTTTTTCACCTCACTGGCTCGAAAGTGGTCGTTTTGCAGCTTGATATCCGAGCGCAAAAGTTGTTTTTATCCGCTAGCGTGGAAAGTGTTTTTGAAATTCGAACGACGCATGACGCCACTATCACAATAAAAAAACAACGATACGTTCTGAAACGCAATTCGTCGTGAGAGTTTTATTAAAATAAAGTTTCAATTTACTTAATATCATCATTAATAAAATTATATTAATAATACACCGTTTCAGATGTATTTCATTATTTCACTATGTTTTATCAGAAAAATACTTAAATATGTGTATATTTTAACTGTATTCAATGAATAATTGAATCTTGAAGTACGAGTAGGAGTAATTTGGAACGCAACCTCCGGAAAAAAAAACATAAAAAAAAAGTTTTAGATTGCTGGTTTTGTAATTTAGAATACGGATACCTATACGAATTAATAAAGAAAATATGAGCGATTCTAGCGATGAAGATACGAATTTAACTCCTCCAGAGTTAGCACAAACTGTACGTGACGCCGAACTAAGTCTTCTTCCCGAAAAATCGCGCGTGAGGTGAAAAATTTTGTGTTGCGCTCAGCAGCAAAGTCGTTTGCTGTCTCGTGCCTTGAAACCCTCGTTACACTCAGGATTCTATATTTGAACCACTCGCTCCGCTCGTGGTTCAACCCTAGAATCCTTCGTTCACTCGGGTCTCAATCACGCACTCACAGCAAACAACAACTTTGCAGCCTTGCATAACAAATAACTATTTTTATCAGAATTAATTGAAACCACACAACCAATTAATTGAGACGACTTAATTACCGACGAGTTAAAGGGTCGGGTGTTCGATTCCCGCTCGCACCTCTAAGTTTACTTTTGTGCGAAATTCAATTTGAATTTACCACTGAGCTTTTCGGTGAAGAAAAACATCGTGAGGAAAACTGTACGCATGTGCGAAGTAATTCAAAGATGTGTGCGAAGTCCCCAAGCCGCACTGGGCCCGCGTGGGGACTATAGCCCAAACCGTCTCGTGATGAGAAGAGGCCTGTGCCCAGCAGTGGGACGCAAATAGGCTGTAGTAGTAGTAGTAAAGGGTCTATATTCTAATAGGCCACACACTGTACATATTTTTTTCGACTTTTAACTCTAAAAATATACACTCAACAGCAATGAAAACGGATCACTGTATAGGATTTTCTATACAAAGTGGACCGTTTTCATTGCCATTGAGTGCATACAAACATACTTATCAACCAAGCTACGGACGTGACAAAATCATGCCCTAAAAGCTGTGCGTAGACCTCCGGAATTATAATACAAATGGTTTTATGTTTATGGAGTACCTGAGTGAACTGCCAAGTAATGATTATCACATGACTATTCCCACGCCTTACGGGAACGCTAAAGTCATCGTAGCCCAAGTAACAATTTCTGGTTCTATAGTAGCCCATAGAACATTTCTCAAAACACCACCTTAGCCCTATAAAAGGCCATAGAAGGTTGAGTAAAGCCGATCTGGCGCAGTTATATCTCCATTTAGTGATATAGTGGAACCATAGCAGCTTTAGTTGTGACGTTTTAGGTCTGTAAAGGTGATGTAATGATGACTCGTATTACAATTTAGTGACATACGGGCCACAGTAACGCTAATGTAGTGCTTTTTTATACTGTAGTAGCGTTCGTTGATTCCCTTATAGTCCTATTTTAGTCTATAGTAGAATCCGTGATTCCTACTGAGGCGCTTTCTCGGCAAAGTTTGGTATTGTGTGTTTTTGCTGTGAACTTCATTGACGGACAACAAAAATAATTCAATTATATAAAGGAGTAATATTCTATCGCGGTAAGTTTATGTTATCTTATTTAGACATTTAATATTTCGATCAATGCTGCAAAAAGCACGTGCGAATAAAGTTTTACTGATAGAATAGTATTTGATTTGCTTAGTATTTTCAATGCGCCCTCGATTAATTGAGTTTTGAATAAAATATATTCATATTATAAAATTAAATTCACAGACATTTCTACTTTAGAGCCATTAAGTACATCCGTGGGTCTTATCGGCTCACTATAGTACCTCCGATTCCTGTCATGTCAAAGTTTGAGTATAAAAGTAACTGTTCACTTCCTTTATGTGCTTTTTTATCCTATGACCGATCTACAAACTCCATTATAGAAAGTTTTGGCCATATAAAAGAGTCATAGTCACAACTATCGTACGAGCCTATAATAGGGATTCAAAAACAATTAGAACACTTTTAAGTACTATAAAAATGTCCTAAAAATCGATTATAAAACAAAACCGCTCTATTACGGCGTCATTATGGCTACTAAAGACCATGTACTATAGAAGTGATTTGTGGAACCACAATATCGCAAAAACCTTGTATAGTAGAACGTTCATCACTGCTAAAACGCAAGATTTATAGCGGTTGTCCGGGAAACCTTATAGCGCAAATTAGATACATAATGGTGATTTCAATCACTCTTATACAGTAAAATAGCTCTTTAGTGGCTATATTTGAAGTTTTTATAGCACTTGACTATAATAGCCCTATAAAATGGTTCTATAAACCTTTACATCAACAATTTATAGGATAATTTGGCTCTTTAGCTTATAGAGCAAGAATGTGTTCCCAAACGCCTTTATACAACTGGTAGTCACCGCTAAAACCTTTATACGACGTTTACTCGACCTTTTAGTGATGATAACCCAAGTTATAGGGCCAAAATGTTACTTGGGAGGTCAACGCCGGTTGTCATGATCCTCTCTATTATAATACGGATCTACAAAGCTTAGCGACGATCACGACGGACGAATAGCAGAAATAACCAAATAACACTACATTATCCGTAAATATTTTAGAATGATTTGTTTATTTTACAGCGTTCCTGTTTTGCACGTTTATAAATAGACTAGCTTCTGCCCGCGACTTCACGCGCGTGGAATTCGGTAATCGCGTTCCCGCGAGAACTATGCCTTTTTCCGGGATAAAAAGTAGCCTATGTACTTTCCCGGGACCCAAACTATCTCCATGCCAAATTGCCAATCAGTCCAGCGGTTGAAGCGTGAAGAGGTAACAGACAGACAGACAGACAGAGTTACATTCGCATTTTTAATATTAGTATGGACACACAGTAAAATTTATGGAAAAAATTGTTCATCATATGACATCATTGTGGAAACGTCGGCCCTAACAAAACAATAAAAAAAATGCTTCATGCTCACGCATTGAATTACACGCGGTGGTGCCTACATGGTCTCTATAACACACAATAGCTTCATTCAAATGGACTAACTATACTAGCATCGAAACAAAACGATTTTGTAAACAATTTGATGCACTAAATGCACTCTGACACACAAATTATGCCATTTTAAGCGAACTACGTTAACGGGCCAGTTTTCCTGGAAAACTCAGTCTCTACGTGTCTCTTGTCTCTATAACTGTTGTGCTTCAACCTGTCACGTAGTTAACGGTGTCTGAGAGGATGTACGTAGGTACGGTATTATTTTTAAAGGAATGCGAACACGATGTAACGAATTGTCCGTTGTTTCGGTCGATCGATTTTGTTTTGTGCCTTATGGTTGTATGCTTTTGCGATAGAGTTGACAATGAAGTTGCGTAGAGCTACATTTTTCAAATGCGCGTGCAATGCAATAGCGGCACATTACAGCTCTACTCAAATTGTTTCAAGCATGGTCGTCACCGTGGCATCCATTCAGTTAAGTATTTCACATTATATCCGATCGGTAATTGAATCACGGTCCTACGTGAGACCATTTCATGTTTTTATTTCGGCGTAAAACGACGACCCAGTGCCGGCGACAGCGTCGCTGCTTGTAAAACGACACAATCGTTGTAAATCCACTCTCATTGTTACTCCGTTGGGGCGGGCCGTGCGTGGATAATCAATGTTTTTTAAGCATTCAATTAAAAGTGACCTACTGCGACGCTCCGCGAGAACAAAATGGATATGTTCGTCACGCTCGCTGCAAGGGAGTTAGAGAGATAGCTTAATTTGTTGATAATGGCTTTCGGCGGCTGTCAAGTTATGATTAAAGTTTGTAAGTTACACACATAGAGACATATCTAATGATTTTAATTTAATTACATATTACTACTCCTTCGCATGTCGCACAGAAAACGCAGTGAAATATTTTATTTACTAGATTCTACCCGCGATTTCATCCTCGTGGCGTGGAATTCGATTAAAGCGTTCCCGCAGGAACTAAGTACTATGTATTTTTCAGGGATAAAAAGCATGTCGCTTCCCCTGAATCGAAGTATCTCCATAAAAAAATATCCAAAAATCAACGTCATGGTTCCTAAGAACAGCTAGGGAAAGGGAATGTCCTATCTGACGGAAGCGTCACGGTAATGAAACAGAACTTTAAGTAGCTAGCTAGATTTAAAGTTCAATTTGAGCGCCGTGGTGTTTTAACGGAGGGATAGAGACATTCCCTTTCCTTTGTAAAGTTTAGAATATAGCCCAAAATTTCGCTTTCTCATGATGGTTTCCGACTTCTCCGTACATACTGACGCTCATCATGACTGATCATCCTGTTAGACAGATTATTTCTCATAGATAATAAACTTAACTTCTTGAGGTTGGGTTATAGTAATTAGGTTTTCATGGTGGCCTACGTAATAGTTTTATTTTACAACGACAACAGTACCGAGACTGCAATCGGTGGTCGATAGTTATCTCGAGCGCCACCAATAAATAGCTGTAACGGCCACCATCGCCTCGCCAATAAAGCGGCTAACCGTTTATGGTTGTGCCACTGGAAGATGTCGCCGCCGTCCAGCTGCATGCATGCCTCTCAAATTGGTCCGACGCCGAAATAAAAATAAACATCACCGCGGACTATCCGATCTGACCACGCTACTAAGCGCTTAGCGTGGGTACAATCCATAAACGCATATGGCAAAATCGAAATACGGACGAGCCGTTATCGATATGCGATCGTCGGGAGAAGTAGGTGGAATTGTATATGGGTGCACGGAACGGGTAAATCTTCGGTCAGATGCGGAAGCTGGGTCGGCGACCTGCAGGACCCGCTCCTACTGCCCTACCTAACGCGATGCGGCACCTCGCCTTACGCTGACTGGTTTAATGTAGGCGGCGCTAATTTATTTATCCGTGGAAATAAACGGCACTGCCATAATTTCTTGTAAATATTATAATTAACTAAGAAATTAGTAATACATAACATTGTAAAATAGAAAAGTCGTTTTCAATTGACTTACATTCCTGTGGAGTACTTTGTCCCGTCTATGTTTCCAAGGAAACAATAGAGCGAGCGTGCCTAAGTACTTACTCGTATGTACCTAATCGACGCACAGAACAGCGCCGCTCTCGGTACAACTGCGTAGCCCGGGGCCTTCGTGCGTAGGCCTTTCATGCTGCACAGTACCCAACAGTTTACAACCGTCTTTTTGGTTTATTTTCACAAAATAGTCTACTTATCAAATAAAATACTAACAATTATTTTTTATCAACTCTAACGCCGGGGCGCCGCAAAACGAAAAAGGTATACACCTGTCAACATCCAATCCGTCACTCTTCTTTTCTTGATCAAGGATAGGTGCAAGAGTAAATTAAATGCTTTCATACATTTAGCACGCCGCGGCCAGTGAAGCGAAACAGCTCAGTTAACGCGACTCTACAGAAAACCCACAATTGTCAATGGCCACGCCTCAAACTAATTATCGGCTAATTAAAGAATGTCTAGTCATACGCGTCCAGTGAAAGCAAAGTTTCATGCGCGCCCCATTTAATGCAGAACAAGAGCAAAAACAAGACAAGTGTGTGTTTTGGTTGACATTGACGTTTCACTGACGCTACAATGTCATTTGTAACGACGACTTTAATGGAGTGGAGTTTCATTAAGTGTGGTTGTGGCGGTATTAGGGACGTGGTCGCGCAGGGCTGCGCCGGCGCACCGTTAGCGCATCCCAAGTAGCAATCAAGTGTCTTAAAAAGGAATTATAGATATCTTTAAGAAAATTTTACTAATTCTATCAGTTGTCTTGACTAAAACTATTATGTCCCTCAAGATATCTTGAAGATATCTCCAAGACTGAGTTAAGACAAAGTGGGCACAGTATTTAAGTCAATTTTAAGAAAGAGTTAATACTACTCTTTAGACAGACTTTAACCCTACTTAAGACTGAGGACTTAACAGATCTCTTAACTTCGATTTCAAGATATCTTTAAGGTTGACTTAATACCAAAAAATAAGCTTAAAGATATCTTTAATACTTACTTAATACTATTAACACCGAGTTGTACTAATTCGATCATCTCTTAACAAAGAAAATTTTAAAACTTTTTTTACTTATGGAATTGTTATTTTAGAAAACATGGCGAACTCTTTTACTTAAAAGAGAATTCATTGTAGGTTTATCGAAATGGCGATTAACTAACTATTTTTTACGTTTATAAAATACCGTTTTATGTCCCTATTGGTACTTGAAAACTATAACGCATGATTGTTTATCGTGTAAAATTGATCGAAAGTGCTATAAAACAGACGGGCTTACAAAATACTGGAAAATAAGCACTAAATATTTGGAATATTTTGTTGCGAAATGAAAATTTTACTTACATACAGCGCAGAATACTACTTTTCCGTATACGTTGGAGATATAACACAAACACTAACACAACACTAACATGTTAAAACAAAAATCTAACTTCAATGTACTTTATTTTTTATGATTTAGCGTCGGAATTTTTCAATATTTTTTCTAACTTAAAGTGCAAAATGGCGTTAAGTCTTACTATTCTTAACGAAGTATGACTTTAGACAAAACTGATTTTGTAAGGTTACTTTAGATAAAGTATAGACAAATTGCATTTGGAGTAGTACCGGTTTAGAGAAATGATACTTAACTTATACTAAAAACCGAATTAGTGTAGGTCTAGTTAATACTTAATGGACTTTAAATAATCTTTACTTTGATTTAGTTTATACAATTTACCGTCAAATTTACGGTATTGTTTATGCAAGAAGAACCATCCCACCAAAAACATTTTTATGTAATTTCATGCCAAAGCGAGTACCTACTAATACGAGTATACTACATTGCTTGCGCTGCGAAGAAGTTATATAAGATCTCATGGGGAGCCAAGCTGTGTCGTTCAAAAAGTCAAAATGTAGGGCCAGGCCGTTTAGTGACAGTGACGCAAACACTCATAGCGGTTTATCAACAGAAAGCTAACCAGGCGTGAATTTTGTGCTTAAGGGCTTTTTTACTTAATCTTGTACCCCAATTAATGTAAATGTTATAAAAAAAATTAAGACGGTGTCAGTTTTGTGACCATCATTAAGCATTAAGTTTAATGGAATTATACATTTTCATATGATTTATAAATTTCTTAATGAATAATCTTTAAAAAAACATCGAGAAAATAGATTGCTTTCATATGAATTTCGTTCTTAATTGTGGTCACAAAACTGACGCGGTCTTAATTTTTTTCTGACATTTTCACTAATTGGGGTACAAGATTTAGTAAAAATGCCCTTAAAATTGAGTAACGAAACGACCAAGCCCCACATTTTGACTTTTTGAACGACACGCTTGTTCTCAATGATATCTTTAAAACTTTGTACAGTGCAAGCAATATTTAGGCAGTAAGTATCTAAGAGGCGACACATTACCTACGTAGCATTTTAGATAGGTAAAATGTTTTTCATGGGATGTCTGGGGGCACGCTAGTGCTCCCGCCAAGACCAGTCAACAGAAGCGCTGGGCACACCTACCTTTTCTCAAAGCCTTTAATCGCATTTTCATAGGTACCTTTAAAGATTCGTCATGGATAGTGCTAGAAAGTCGAAATGTTGAGTAGTTATATTATGACTATAGAGTACCTTTATTATACATAGTTTCAAACGCATGGCTATAATCGTTTAGTGTTTTTTTTTATATATTTTGCCAATTAGCTGATGAGATACGATGTTTTAAAGAAAAGAAAGGAAAATTTTGTTTCTTTGTCCTTTCTTTATGGCAAAATGGCTGGAACGATTATGATGAAATTCGGTATGGAGATAGTTTTATAAAGTTTGAGAACCGGGAAATAACACTTTTTTTTATCCCGATATTTCCACGGGAACGGGTTTTTCACGGGTCAAATGAGTTTTTCAATACTTTCAGTGTAGGTAATCATCGGAAACGCAAATTCTACGTCTACGCGGGACGAAGTCGCACGCATCGGCTAGTTTTAGATATTAATAAAATCTAAAGTTTTACTAGTTATACATCTATATTAATATTATGAATGCGAAAGTAACTCTGTCTGTCTTTCTGTATCTCTGTTACCTTTTCACGCTTCAACCGCTAGACCAATTAGAATGAAATTTGGTATGGAGATAGTTGGAGTCCCGGGAAAGAACATAGGCTACTTTTTATCCCGGAAAAACGCATATCTAGTTCCCGCGGAAACCCGATAACCAAATTCTACGCGGGTAATATTATATAAGCAAAAGTAACTCGTGTGTGTCTGTCTGTCTGTCTGTTAACTCTTCACGCTTCAACCGCTGGACCGATTTGGATGAAATTTGTCATGAAGATAGTTGGAGTCCCGGAAAAGGACATAGGCTACTTTTTATCCTATTATTATTTTAATTTATGGATTCAATCACTTATTCAGCTAATTGGCCAAATACAAAAAAATATCCATTTTTCCATACTAAAAAAAAATATATTCTAGCAATTGCCAGACCGAATCTAAGAAAATACGACAAAATAGTAGTAGTAGTGTAGTAGTAGATATAATGCCCTACGCTTCCGTTGACTCTTCTTGGCAGGGGCACTGCCGTGCCCCCAGATCGTAAATTGCCGTGCAATCAGAATCACTGCTGTCCGCTACTTCCATTTCCAAATTTGACGCTTTAAGTATCCTCTACTGTTTCGTGATCTATTTTTAATAGCTACCGGGTAATAGGTAGACACTGAAATCTCACTCCAAGATGTCGCACTGTTAACATATTTGAAGCACTGATCACTTGCACCGCACACAATTTGAGGTTAATCTAAATATATAAAACTCAAAGGTGACTGACTGACTGACTGACTGACATAGTGATCTAACAACGCACAGCCCAAACCACTGGTCGGATCGGGCTGAAATTTGGCATGCAGGTAGATGTTATGACGTAGGCATACGCTAAGAAAGGAGTTTGCGAAATTTCCACGGGAACGGGAAAAAAACGGGATTTTTCATTTTAATATTTCTGCGCATCGAAGTTGCGGGGAAAAGCTACGAGTAGTTTTCTATATTTCGCAACACGCCGAATGATGAAAACCAAATTTTTTGAAGTAGTTTTTTTTTTTAATTTCATCCATCTTTCACTTGGTTTATTTTGTCGAAAAGCGTCCCGTTAAGCTTATTTTTACTTAAAGCTTATTAAATTTAGGGATAAAAGAATAAAATATTCTTCACAAAAGCAATTTCTAGAATTTATAGTGTTACGATCATCTAAGTTTGTCTACAGATTCAATTTTTACTTAGCAATTCTAAACTGATACTTTGATTATACCATTGAGTCTTTAGTGAGTCTTGAAATAATCTGAGTAGAGTAAAAGAATCATTTTTAGACTTAAGTGTGGACGCACTTAATACTAAATGGTTTTTAAAATACTTAACTAGGATTTAGGTATTCTTAACTTGCTAAAGTAGCGGTAGCTTAAAACTATTTAGTTTTAAAGACTAAAATGACTTAACGGAGTCTTTTTTTTATTAGCTAATTCTGATTTAAGACAAAGTTAAGATATGTAAGATTTAATCACTATTCTTGTTTGCTACTTGGGATGCATAATGCCGACCGCGAACTGTTAGGTACCTACTGTTTGCGCTTTGACACGCGTTACCGTGCCAAACGAATGGGTATGAATTGTGTAAAACAATTGACACGGTTAAATATTTGGGGTGTTAAATTACTCTTAAGCCGAAGGTTAAAAGTTTAAAACAAACAGTTACCAACGTATTTTAACGCGCTAGAAATAGTAATAGATCCTAGGTACTTAAATTGGCCTTTGGGTTGGATTTTGTCTGAAACTAGATCAATCACAATATTTGTATTAATAGTCAAGTACTTCGTCTGACATGGCAACAACCGCTAAGCACGATAAAAGCAAAGTTGACAAGATCACATGGTCGTTTTTGCCTCAGTTTACCGCACTAGACACGGGTAATCTATCATGTGCAAATGGGCTAAGTGCCGACGGCTAACGGCGGCCGCGCCAGCTTCGGCGCCCTACGCTCCCAGCGACTCCCCTGCCGTGGCTGCCGTCGCCGCCGGGCTCGAGCGCTAACAGACCCTATCTAAGGAGAAAGCAATTTCAAAACAATTCGCTACATGCACATGCACCCATTTACAATACGGCCCCAATTCCGCCTTCTTCGTCATATAGCGAGTAGGTATGTCGAGATTTCATGAACACGGTTAATTACGTACATTCACAACCGGCACGCGAAACATAAAGAATAACCCAATTCGTTACGAATATATCCAGTCATTGTGAGCGACCTAGATACAATTGCCTGGCTCCAGATTCGGTAACGACCACGCCGAATTGGTCCATGTCATGTAAACAATGAAGAAGATGGTCGATAACGGTGACAGCTTGAATAGGTAGATAGTAATATTGTGTAGTATTTTACTTTGTGCAGTTAATTTGGCCGGCGCAGTTTAGAGATGGCAAGATAGGCTCTACAGATTGGCCCGCGTTCCCGCTGCGACTTCGATCCGTGACACAGATAGCGCTAAATTAACGTTTCCTGTCAGCCTAGCTGCCTTGTTCCTAGGCATCAGGTAAGTACAATGTGTTCTTTGAGCATGCAGCGACCGTTATCCGAGGCAACCGCGATAAAGCCTAACTCTAATGGCACTTAATTATTAAAAAAGTTAAATTGAAGTGTAACACGCGCTCGCCTCGGCAGCTGACGCGGATTACATGTTGCCGTTAGGCCAAAGCTAATTTGTGCGATGTGAGAAAAGTGAAATATCGATAGAGCTGCATTGTTATGGTGCCAATTAAGTACATATATCGCAGACTGGAGTACTGGTATCTTTTAAAGCGGGGCGGATAATAGGTATGTACCTATCATTTGATAAAACATACTGTCGGTAAAGCTGTCTAAGTAAATCGAGTACCTAATAAATTACTCGACATTAACAATGCTGGCAGCTCTTATGGAAGACGGTTACTTTACCGTGCTATAAGAGAATATGAGATTAATGTCTAAAGTCTAACCATGAAATAACAAGTAGGTAGACTGTCATGTAAAAATAATAACAAACAGAGAGGCATCATCATGCAACAATGTCAACCACCTCAGTGCATTTCAAAATTCATTTTAATTCGTTTTCTAGGTAAGATTGGTGTATTGTACTCCTTAAACTGTTTTTTTCACAGTGTGCTACGTATGATCAACTCTAATATTTTGTACACAATGGTCATTTTTGTTAAGCAGGGCTGAAAAAAAAAACATTGGATGGAAGTTTTTTCATTAAAACCCGTGTAATCTAAGGGTGGTAAGATCCCGATAACGGTTTTTTTTTAATTCAATATGAATTATTAAGTCTCCTCTACACCATCGCTCATTAAGCCTCTTAGCATCGACTGGGCCTTACTTCCTTTATAATATCGTGAATATACTGCATGTTCTGGTATAAACTCCATCTTCTGACCGCGTTCTTAGGTAATGAGCCCACATTAAGTTTCATACAAATGATTTTTTGTAATTTTTTTGCTATACATATATCTAATACTTTAAACGCGCTAAACTTGTACGTCTCTAATTATTCATTAATTTATACAAGCGATCTCATAAACGGCTCTAACGATTTGGACGAAATTTGGAATATAGGGGTTTACGGGGGTGACAAATCGATCTAGTTAGGTGTCATATCTGAGAAAACTAAGTTTAAGAACGCAGGTGTGTCGCTAAGTCGTCACTTTGACGTCCCGAATAACAGCTCAATCCGAAAACAGATCCGTTTCTGTTTGCTTGAATAGACGCCCAAACCACGCACCCGTTGAATTCTAATACAAGAACATAATATATCGATACCAAAATGTGATATAATACAGATACAATGTTCCACACAATTAATGAATAATTTGCCTTTCGTTACCTGAATTTATTAGATCTTTATGAACGATTGTATCGTAACAAAGTCAGCCTTTGGCGTCAAAGCCTTTTCCATTGCATAAAAAACGTCTAAAAGAACCCATTCAGACATTTTCAAGTATCTTACTCGTGGACAAGACTCCTGAGTCGTAGTTAGGGGGGTCCATAAATGTCTGCCGTCCCCTAGCACTTTAATTTATTGACACTATGAAAGCTTTTTGCGTTGATATTGACAGTTTTTCGGGTCTTGTTACCGTAGGGACGCTGCGCTGACCGTCGCAGTACATTCAATATTTTATTTTACATTAAAAATTATAAAAAGTTTACTTACTGTTAATGGTTTTAGATTCTGCATTAAATGGGCTGTCTGATAGGATTTTTATAAATCAAATTTTATACAAAAATATGAAAATATGAGAGTTTGTTTGCATTTCGCTACTACTAAAAGTTTATTATTTTAAGTATTGCATCATATTTTGCTACGGAACCCTAAAAAACTGGTATGAGGAATGAATTGGGCATCATCTAGTTACTTGAAAACGACACCAAACTTGACTCAAAAGTCCAAACTAATCCGCCAGGTTTTTTTTCTGAGCGCTGGGAGCTCTGGACTTTAACCCCCCAACAGTCGCGGAGTTCAAAGTGGCTACCGGACGTTTTGGACTTAGATCAACGTGTTTAACATCCTTTCCAAATGGCATTGCTGTACTCAAAATTTCGACCTGTTTCCCAGTAGAAAACGAACTATTACGACGACTACTCCTTGAATAAAATACTCGCCCTTAACGTCTTAAGAATAAGGTAGTGTGTAGGTCATTTTGAACACCTGGACAGCTTATCTACTTCTGCTGCTGACTGTACATACGACAAACTTTTTCCACGTGAAGTAACAAAACATTGCAAGTTGTCTCGAAAGTTTTGCATAATTTGCATTTTGATGTGCACGTGTGAAAGTTGTGGATTGGTTCGGCGTAACGTCGCTGAGCTTTTTTTCAATGTGAAAAAAAACTACCTAATGATGACTAATACAAGTCGCGTGGACTCTATTAATCACTTTCCAATCACTCATTCTAATAGACTCATGACTACATGATAAAACTAATGACGTTTTTATTACGAGCACAATTATTTCATTCACTCGACAAATTGGTAACATGCTATTTTTATCGAAAAGATTTTTTTTCTATATTCTTAACTACTAAGTTACTTATTTATAAAGTTCAAGTATATTTTAAAACATTACTAGCTTCTATCCGAGACTTCGTATGCGAATTAAATAAGTTATGGAGCGTTTTTTTCTTCAGAAGAAAAAGTAGCCTTAAAAAAGAAATAGTTACCTGTCCGGGACCCGAACTATATTAATAGCATCTAAAAATCGATCAAGCGGTTGAAGCATGAAGAGGTGACAGACAGACAGACAGAGTTACTTTCACATTCAATCGATAGTCATAGTTCTTATTCTCCAAATACTGCACTTTTGGAAAAAAAGCAGGCCGCTTTGCACAGTGATAGTATAGTAGGGATCAAAATCAGCGATTTGGTCCGAGGAAACACCTGATTTGTCCCTTAAGAACAGATGTTGGCGCCACTTCTTCAAAATTTTATTTAAAAACTAGCTGATCTCGCGGACTTCGTACCGCCTTAGAATAATTTTTTTTTGGTTTGAAAAATAGCTTACGTCCTATTCTCAGACCTACTGAACATAGGTACACACCAAATTTCATAAGAATCGGTCGAGCCGTTTCGGAGGAGTTTGATTACAAACACTGTGACCCGAGAATTTTATATATTAGATTTCGATCTGACTTAGGCTTAATTGTGCAAACCGGCATAATGACGCAATTCCATTCAAATATACCAAAGATTCATCACTGTTTTACAGACGTTCAAATTCCTTTGCCATATAAAATGAAAAGTAAAGTAAAATTCCGCTTCTAAGTATCTTCGATTCGACCCGCTAGCTAGGTGTGGGAATCGTCCCTATTAGAATTCGGGTGGAAATAGCTAAAAATTAGTTTTCCTAGAATGAGACCTATAGCTAGATCGTGTTTTCGCACACGTACCGGGTATACCTATTGCGAATTTTGTCCAAATCGTTAGAGCCGTTTCGATATCGTTCAAAGTTTGCTGAAAACAGATCCGTCCAAAGCTAGTTTACAATCCTATACTATTAAACGAGCAATATGTTGCGGCGCTTCTTCTCAAGCAAATGGGTCTAGGAAGCGCTGGGAAATTCATTTCTGACGTGTAAAAGTCTTAAAAGTGCGCTAATGTAACTAATTTGCTGAATAAATGATGGATTTGATTTTACTTGATATCGGAAACAGCTTTAAAGATTTCGATGAAATTTGAAATGTAGTGGTTTACAATGGCGAAAAACCCATCTGGCTAAGGTCTAATATCGAGATAAATTCACTTTACTCAGCTATTTACACCTGATCAAAACTTGTTCGCCCAGTTACTATCAACCAATTGACATATATAAACTCTTTCGTTACTGACTGACTGATGAGATGACAATACACCGCCAAAACTACTGGTCGTTTAGAGCTGAAATTTGGCATGTACAGTCAGCAGCAGAAGTAGATAAGCTGTCCAGGTGTTCAAAATGACCTACACACGCCCTTAACGTCTTAAGAATAAGGTCGTGTGTAGGTCATTTTGAACACCTGGACAGCTTATCTACTTCTGCTGCTGACTGTAGGTAACTTGGGGATTGGGAAGTGTAGGGACGCACTGAAAGAGGCAATTCCCACAGGAGCAGGAACACATGCGATTTTACATGTTACTGTTTAGGCGCATACAAAGTCGCGGGCCAAAGCTCATTAATTTATAAAAAAACCGGCCAAGTGCGAGTCGAACTCGCGCACCGAGGGTTCCGTACAAACCTGTAAGGTTTACAAAGTTCGTTCTTTACGACAATCGAGTCATAACTATGGTATTTTTATTGCAAAATGAAATTCATAACATTACAATGGGGAAAGATGGAGTAGCATAAATTTAAGACAAAGATCTTAAAAAATATATATTTTGTAATGTAACTAAAAATTTAAGGTTTTCGGATTTTTTCCTTTATGTGTGCTATAAAACGTTGCTTCATGCCAAATTTCAAGATTCTAGGTCGACTGGAAGTACCCTTTAGGTTTTGATTCCCTTGCGAGTACTTGCGAGTTTCAAAATATGCAGCTTAAATTGCTGTTTCTTTTGATTGCGTTGACATAGAAGTTTGATTTTGTTACAGCTTAAAGGTATTATAGACCTGAGTATTTGGTATGAATTTCAATTTAATACCTCTACGCGTTTATGAGGAAATGGGTAGTAAGGTTAAAATTATTAAAAAAAAATATATTATGTGATGTAACTAAAAATTTATATTTTTCGTAATTTTTCCTTTATCTATGCTATAAGACGTTGCTTCGTACCAAATTTCAAGATTCTGAGTTCACGGGAAGCACCCTGTAGGTTTTGATTCCCTTGCAAGTGTCGAAAATTTGCGGCATAAACGGCTGTATCTTTTGATTGCGTTGGCTTAGAAGTTTGATTTTTTCACAGCTTCAAGGGACAGTAGACCTGAGTAATTGATATAAATTTCAGCTTCATACCTCCACGCGTTCCTGAGAAAAAGGGTCTTGACAGACGGACGGACAGACGGACAACAAAGTGATCCTATAAGGGTTCCGTTTTTTCCTTTTGAGGTACGGAACCCTAAAAATACAAAATAAATTAAGTATTATTAATAAATGGTTTCATTTCAACGCTCGTTGCAAAGGTTTTTCTGGCGTTTTTCTAAGGTTAAGCATTTACAAAACTTTACCTGAAGTACCTGAAATACATAGGTAAATAGCTTAACTTTAGAAAAACGCCGGAAAAACATTTGCGACGAGCGTTGATCCTCGCATAAATAATAAAATATACATCGCATAAAATATACGTACTTACACGTAGGTACTTATGTAAAAGAGTTAGTGCTGAAACATAACTTTGTGCTAACCAAATAAAATCGAGTTCTGTTTTTACATTACATCAAGAAGTTCTTCATAATACAGAAAAAGTCTTCTGAAAATATTTCTTTACGTTACTTACGTAACCAAACTCCCGCCCGTTGAATTCTAATACGAGGACTACCGGTCATACCGGAACTTGGTCAGTGTAAGATTAGAAAATACAAGTGATAAGGCCCATCGGTCATGTCGTTTCTTTTGTCACTGCTTGTCTCATAGTGATATTTATGCAAAACTTTCTTTTATTTTTTTATGCGTAGGTAGTCACAAAAAGTACCGGTAGACTTATGTTTTAAAACAAGATAAATCTGATTACAAAAATATGATAGGCGGCAAGTCAAACGTCAGACAAGTTATTCGAGTTCGTGAAGAGGAATATGGGATTTCCCGAATCTCTAAAAAGGTAGTGTTACTTATTTAAATCTTTATTGCACTAAGTTACATTACATAGATAAGTGTGAAAGGTGGATTTAATAATCCAACTTCGATGGTTATATACAATACAATACAATACACTACAAATGCTCTTTATTGAACACCACACAATAGAGAAAAAAAGGACAGAACAAAAAGATCAGGAAAACATGCTACATACTACTTGTTTTCCAAAGATCTCCGGGGTCTAACTACTTCGACCGTATCCAAGGGATTCCGGCAAAAAATCACTAAGGTAGGTCCGGTTCCTATATCCATGAAACGCCTCTTTTCGGCTACTGTTGGTTAAAATTTGACATTTGCTCCATTCCATAGAGAATCTGTCAAATTTCAAGTGTTTTGTTTGTGGATATTATAAGACCGCGCTCTAGTGTCAGGCAGGGCTTTGCTACAGAATAATTAGTGATTTATTACGAAATAGTTTCTGCCCGCGAATTCGCCTGCGTGGTGTTCGGTTAGCGCGTCCCCGCGGGAACTATGCCTTCTTCCGGGATAAAAAGTATAGCCAATATGTCCTTTCCCGGGACTCCAAATATCTTCGTACCTACCAAATTTCATCTAAATCTTAAACGTGCAGAGGTAACAGATATACAGACAAAGTTACTTCCGCGTTTATAATATTAGTATGGATTACATTCTACATTACATTAACTTTTTATTTATTTTATTCTAATTAACAAATTAGTCTGTTAAATTAAATTGTTAAAGCTTATATACACGAGCAATACACATTTCTAATCACGTTCTCGAAAACGGCTCTAACTATTTCGGTGAAATTGGGTATATAGGGGTTTTCGGGGGTGACATATTTGTCTAGGTCTCATATCTGGGAAAATTCATTTTCAGCTATTTTCACTCTAGCAAAGCTCGGTCGCCCAGGTACCTACTATATTAACTTCCTGAAAATTTTACAACTTTTTGAATATAATAATTTTTACTAATTGATATGTAGTTAAAAACCTCACCATCGTCATCAGCCTCGATGTCGGCGACGGGCGACACAGACGGGATGCAAAACAATCCGAGTAGTAGCAAGTCCGCGCGGCGGGCCCAGATCAGCATAGTGACGGCGCGAGCGACGCTCGTGCGCGGGGATGCGGAGCCGCGGTCGGAGGGCGACTGGCGCGGGTGAGAGGAATGAAGCACTGGTCTGCGGCGCTGTGACTTTAGGGGTGTATGGGAGGGCGAGGGCGCTAGCGCTACACTCTCGGAGATATACCTCGAGGACCATGCTGATGCCTCCTGAGTTATGACCACGGGTTGGACTTAATTGGTAGTGACCCTGCCCACTATTCTGACGGTCGCGGGTTCGAATCCCGCTAGGGGCAAACTTCGTGTGACGAGCACGAATTTATATGTGTGTATTTCTGTATATACTTATGTATTTTATATCGTTGTCTAGCACCCATAGTATACAAACTTTTCTTAGTTTGATACTAAGTAGGTCAATGTTTCGGAAGTAAATTACGAACTCTATTTTGATGAAATCTACATAGTATCTATAGGGGTCTCACCATCTTAGGTATATAGTTTTGAATGAAATGACCATCTGATTTTGTTGCAGCGTTTCTTCTCAGAAATAAGTTTTTTTTTTTGTTGGCTAACAGTAAGAGTCTTCTGTGTGAAAAAAAATATCGCCAAAAAACTTCAACTAATAAATCAATAAATTTTAGAACGCTACGTTCCTGGAAAAAAGTTAAAGATCTCGAAATTTTGAAAAAAAAACCATAATACTATTAATCAAAAGATTACCCAGTGTCACTCTCACAGTCAATCCGTTTAGGCTACAGGGCGTGTCAAAGAAATATCTTACATACGTACACTCGAAAAACATAACCCTCTTTCTGGTGCAGTCGGGTAAAAATAAATAAAGACACCGATTCAATCACGCATGCGCAGTGCGGCCCCACCCGCACACCGTCTCCTAGCGAGTGCCAACAGAACTACGGTTCAGCAGGACAGAACGCAGCCAAGTCACAGAATCTATACTCCTTCTCAATTCATGAATGAAATAACTTAAACAACCACAATGGGGAACCAATTCAAGAACGTAGCGGTCATAGCGTGCCTCAAAACGCTCCTTTTCATATTCAACATCGTGTTCTGGGTAAGTTGTTTGTAAAAGTGTGTTATCATTTTGACAGCTGTTATCTATAAATACAAAACACTGTGGTTTCTTATCCATACCGAAGACAAATAATTTACCCTTTTGAATTAAGTAGATTTATCTGCTAAAGTCTTTCGTAGAACAATACTACGGTAGCTTAGGTAGAATTTTAGTTTCAGTTTCAGAAATCAGAAATATTTATTTGCGTAAACAGTATTAAATACGTGCAAATATAGGTACACAATTAGTATTATATTACCACAATTATAGTTATATTAGATTACACATTACAAATTATATTACATACATCATTCAAAAGCTACAGAAAACAGAAATTATTACCAATATTAAATGTCATTTGTCTTAATCTAATGCGCCTGCGAAATATTCATTAATTAGAGTAAAAGGGCCGTTTAATAAAATGATCTTTAACTTTGTCATGAAATGTCTTAACACGTTCCCTGTCCGAAGGCCCCCAAGTCCATGCTCCCACTATGGAGTCACTGCTTCATACTAAGATACGTATACATACGTCAGTTGGACTTGTGAGATTGTGCTGTCATTTTATATGGGGACAGGGAATGTGTTAAAGTTACTACTGTCTATGATATCTCTATCTAATTTATGTAGTTATGTAGTTTCTATGTAGGTATGTATTAGGTACTTAGGTAAAAAAACAAGAGTAACTTGGCAAATGTGGTCATTCGCTCATTAGGCACTTGGTCCCATTTTCTAATTATCTACGCTCATTGCTATGCAAACTTTTGGACACAAAGTTCAAAGTGAAGTAAGTACGTTGGTACGCTATTTGGGGCTCTATTCAACTGACCTAACCTAGTGTACCTAACTAGGATTTGGTTTAGATTTACTTGCAATAGCTGCTAACATCGGATTAAGTAGCTGAATAAATTAAGTATGAAGTTATAACTCACGAAGGCAAGTGATTATTATGTTATTAAACTCTAACATAATAAAGAGTAAAGGCAATGGCCTTTCGTTTTGCAATAGTTATAACTAATAACCCGGTTATCGGCTTCAACCGACTTTGTGCAAGTGGGCTTTAAATTTCAAAGTACCACCGCATAGCACAACTTAGAAGGCGCGCGGCGAAGCACTTAAGCCGTTCACACAGAATCTATTATTGCTTAATCCACGCGCCTGCTAAGTCTAGGGTTACCCGCTCAGTATTTCATAGTCTGATCAGATTGACGAAATATACTGATCGTGTACCCACTGATTGATGGACTGATGGCCCGGACTGATCATCTGAAGTTAACTTAATGCAAGACCACAGGGGCTCTATTCGAAGTCTTAAATAGGGACAGGGAGATTCCCTATGGCTGCGCTAACGCGTCACGGCGCTCAAGTTGAACTTTAAATCTAGCTGATTAAAGTTGCAACGCCGCGACGCGTGAGCGCAGCGATAGGGAATCTCCCTGTCCCTATTTAAAACTTTGAATAGAGCCCCAAGACACTTAGTACGCACACAGCATTTCCATCAATCTCGCGTCAGTCTCGACTCTCGATTGATCGAATGGATTGATGAAAAACTGGTCGTGTAACTCTAGACTATGTAAGTAAACCTGTGCACTGTTCCCGGCAGATGAGTGGTCTGCTGCTGCTGGTAACAGGGCTGTGGGTGCAGTTCGAGCTGTACAAGTACATGGAGCTGTCGGCGGAGTTCTCGGGGACGGCGCCGCACGTGCTCATCGGCGTGGCCTGCCTCGTGGTGCTCGTCAGTTCCGTCGCCTTCTCCTGCATCATCAAGGGCCAGCCGGTGCTGCTTTATATTGTAAGACTTACACATATTTAAATCTTAATTGAAGCGAGCGAGCGAAGCGTCTGCGTTTCACCTTGGCCAAAAATTCTTCCGTATGTCCTGCCGGATCTCTGTTTTCCTCTACATATATCGCATTTCACAACCGACTCTCGTGAAAATTTTGGATCAGGTAGGTACCCAAATTATCTATATGGACTTTTTGTCGATTTTGGAAATCTCTAAAAAAATCTGTTTAAAGCTATGTAAAAATGGACTAGTGTTGACTAAAGTTAATAAATGTACTATGTACTTATATGTATATGTGATCTGTATTTACGCCACAAAAGTTAGCAATAATATTAATTATCAATATCATACATCTACCTACCAAGTGCCTGCACTTACATAAGATGCAATGCTGCTTTAAGACTACTTATGATGCGTCTGATTTCCGAAGAGCCTGATCCTCAAGCATGCTGTGAACAATAAAAAGTTCAAAATACCTACAGGCACTTACCTATGTTCCTATGGACCTACCAGATCTTAACCAGTAACTATTCTACGATTCTCCATAAAGATAATATAGTTGTAACAGTAACAGGGATTGATCTTCATTTCAATTACATTGACAGTGTGTGTGCCTAACGCATTCCAGTACGGAGGTTTCCTGGCGTGCATCTTCATGATGGACGCGGGCGTGGGCGCGTCGGTGGCGTGCTACCGCGACACGTTCGCGCAGGGCCTGCACGACGGACTCACGCGCACGCTCGTCACCTACAACCCGCACCGGGGCAACTTCGACTTCGCGCAGACCACGGTGAATATTAGGCGATAGGATAGTTCCCAAGCCGAACGATGTCCTACTTCGATTCCGCGCAGCCCACCCTATTCATCGGCGATATGGTTCGAGTTGCCTACTGGCATGTTTGGCTGCACGTCTTGGATAAGGTAAGTTACAAATAATTTAGGCGTCATTGAGATCACTTACGTATGTTAGTGTAGATTGCCTGGGCGACCGAGCTTTGTTCAGGTAAAAAATGCTGAAAAATGAAATTTCTCAGATATGAGACCTAAGTAGATTAATTTGTCGCCCCCGTAAACACCTGTATACCAAATTTCATTGAAATTGTTAGAGCTGATATAAGTATATGGGTACATATATTCCGATACGGAATTGCGACTGTATGTGGCCGGCCTTGAACCGTAAATCTAGCTAGCCAATGGAATGGAAGACTGATATTTTTTTATCGCTGTGTGTGAAAGTGCAATATAAAAAAATGTGGGTATTTGTAAACAGCTCCACTGCTGCGGCGTGTCGAACTACACGGACTGGGTGCGGCTGTCGCCGCAGCGCGTCATCCCAATCTCGTGCTGCGTCGACCCCGACCGCTGCATCACCGCCAATTACAGCGACGTCTACCAAGCGGTGCGTACCCTAATGCTGCCTCTAGCTCTCACCTCTGAAATTATTTATGTGCCAAATTCAGCTTGAATTTACCACTGAGATTTTCGGTGAAGGAAAAAATCGTGAAACCTGCGCAGTTATTCAAGGATGTGTGTGAACTGTGCGCACTGGGCCCGCGTGGGGACTATAGTCCAAACCCTCTCGTGATGAGAGGCTTGTGCCAAGTAGTGGGCCGTAAATACTTAGGCTTGTGGTTGGTGGTTGGACCCGACATTATTAACACGCTATAATAATGTTTGGAGTTGAAAATTCTAGCACTACTCAGCCACTCCATTACTCCTCAGACACCGTAAAACAATTTACCATAAAAACTTCCTGGAAATTTAAAATGTAATTTTAATTTTGTAAACCTAATAAGAATGTTAATGTTAACAGTATGTTAGTAATATGTAATGTGTAATTCAAAAGATGTGTGTGAAGTCCCCAATCCGCACTGGGCCAGCGTGGGGACTATAGCCCAAACCCTCTCGTGATGAGAGGAGGCCTGTGCCCAGCAGTGGGACGCAAATAGGCTGTAGTAGTAAAACCTAATAAACTTGAAATTTCAGGGCTGCTACAAAGTGATAGTGGAGTATGTCGAGAAAAACATGGATGTACTGATCGGCATCGCAATTGGAACCGCGCTCTTCCCAATAGTGGGCACCATACTATCGTGCTGCTTGGCCAGCTACATCAAGAAGACAAAGTACGACGTCATGAACTGAATCAAAACATCAAAACAACCATCATGCTCAAGATCTCTATCTCAACTCTCGGACTGAACTATATACTCAATTATTATTATGAACAGCACATGTTGTTTTAAAACTTCTTTCTATGATATAGCTATAATTATTTTGTTATTCAAAGAAGTTTATCCAAATGTATATGTTGTATGTTATTAAAATGTGCAAGCATGTCATGTTATTTCATTCACATAAATTTAAAAAATAGCCTATTTGACAAAATACTTTATTATCACTAATCATTTATTATTTATCAGTAAGGATCACATGAGGGTTCAGTCACTATCGGAGCTATTCTTCTCCTTGGCCTCAGCGGGCGGGTCCTGCTTGTAGTGGCGGTACTCTGGCTTCAGCTCCCACATGTTTTTGTGCGGATTCTTGAGGTTATAATTACACACTTCCTTCAGGATCTCCTTTAAGTATACAATTGGCTGTCTTGTTATCTGTAAATAGCCAATAATATGATTATTACTCAAGTCGCATGACTCAACAATATACTCAAATAGAATGTGATAAATTTATTTACCTTTTGTAAATCTTTTATATTATAATATTGATGCTTTTCAAATGCAGCAAACAGCACATTGAGCACTGCATCCTTGTCATCTCTTGCCTTTTTGCCTTCTGCTTTTTTGCGTTCTTGATATTCAATCTGCAAATTTCAAATAAACCAATGGAGAAATGTTCTTAGATACCCACTTTTTGGATAGTATGATTACGAACAATGAAATAGGTAGCAGGTTACAATAGATACTTACATTATGCTTATGATCTGACACAGGCTTGAAGTTCTGTACAATTCTATCCAACTGTTGGACTTGTCGTTGTGGCATTGATGCCTTTCTTATGGACTCAGACTTCAGTTTGTAATATGTAGGATCTGCATATGGCCTACATTCTAACTTTTGTACTATTCTACCCTCCATATACAATTTTTCTGACTCTGGCACAACCGAATCTGTGTTGGATGCTGGAAATTTTACAAGTAAAGAAGCAGTAAATAACATTGAACTATCTTTTCAAAAAGGCAAGTTAAACATATGTTCTTTCTTAACTTTTGTTTGTTTGTAAATATGTAAGTTTCAAAGTGCTGAGTACACACAGGAATATCATATCTAAACTATTGAACCAAACTGGGTTTCTATAGCATAGTTGTTGGCTGATGTAAACTCTAGAAAAGGACATACTACTTAATCAGAAAATGCTAGGCGTACTTACGGACAACATGTGAGAAAACACCTAAAGATTGTCTGGTGACGTTGGAGACGTCCAGGCGATGTTCTTTTGGGATGTTCTGTTCGCCAGGTTCCTTTAAACACATCACGGCCTCTGAAAGTGATAACTGTACCTGGGCCCGCTGACCCGGCACTCGAGATATTTTCAACTTCCCCACTTCGATATTTCCAGGAGCCTTTTCCCACTTATTCGCTATATATTTAGGAACTTTGACAAGCCATACTCCTCTTCCAGTATTTGATAAGTCTAATTCTCGATCGATTTGAGGAACAGTGGGCGGAGTACTCATTTTAATTATTATTTATTTTGCTTTATGTAGGTCACACAATCACACGGAACAGATATGCAACCAAATTTTTTTCACAAAAAGTGCAATACGTGCTTGCAAGAACGTCGCAAATTTTCGTAAATCAACGTCAAACAAAATGTCACTGTCACTTCAAACTTGAAATATATTCGAGACACTGAAAAAATCTCGGTGAAGTTTCAGTTCTACTAGCACATTTGCCATTAAGAACAGAAATACGCCTCTGTAAATGTCACAGTTGTCATTATTTTCTATTTTACGTGAAGAGAACACCGAACTGAAATTTTCTTTACATTTCTCTCTTATTAATTTATTATTATGTCTGAAATATTATAACTCAACCTAACTATTGTTGTGTATCAGTGTATGGATATGTGATAGTAGCTAAGTAAAGTCATGTTTGGATATAGTAAAGAAGCTGTTAGAGTGAAAGTCAAGGTTTGTATTGTACAAAGTAAAACATTGTTATTTTAAGATGAGTCGATTGATTTGCGTCTTGAGCACGCTTAGAATACTCCTTCAACTCGATATTTGAATTAAGGCTCCTATTAGCTAAACAGTTCTAAGAACTTGATGTGTAGCAGACCTTAATAACATCATTTAATGTTATTGACTCCTAATAAATTTCTTTAGTTACTATTTTTTTTAGAATAATGCTTAATGCTAGTTTAATAAATATCTTCAGAGTAAAAAAACCTCCGATTCCATATTATTCTTAATCCATTGCCAAACAGTCATTGTGCTTCATCTAATTACACATTCAGTATTTTTTTAAAACCTCTTAATTGTGGTGGTTATCAGAGCGGAACGCCAGTTAACCACTTTGAATATGTATGACCTTACTTGAAATTGCTAATTTTTAGTTTCACATAAACAACAAAATAGTACTGACGGTCCAAATATTTTTTTTTAGAAATGTGAAGGCAAGCTGCAGCCAGAGCTGAGGAAGTTCTCAGTAGATCCACAAATAACCTCGTTGGAGGTTTTACAGAGCATTTTAGTGAAAGCTTTTGACATAAAAGCTGATTTCACCTTGTCATTTAGGAGCATTGATGACTATGGCCAGGAGATATACCTGCCACTGCTCTCTGACTGGGACCTGGATGCTGCTTTTCTCAAGTATTCATTTATTTTATATACACTTTATGATATACTAGCTTCTACCCGCGAGTTCACCTGCGTGGAATTCGGATGTCACATTCCCGCAGGAACCATGCATTTTTTCAGGATGAAAAGTAGTCTATGTCCTTTCCCGGGACCCCAACTATCTTCATAGACAGCGGTTGAAGCGTGAAGAGGTAACAGACAGACAGACAGAGTTACTTTCGCATTTATGATATTAGTTTAGTTTCTAAAAGAATGTAATGCCTGCTATATTATTTTTTTATTTATTTGTAAAACTATTTCGGAATATTTGTCAGTGGTAGTCTCGGTATTATTCTATAACTTTACTTCATATTACTAATAAAGTTGCATATCTAAGCCCTCATGTTTGAAATTTACTGCTATGTTGAGTACAAAAAGTACCAATATAAGTTTGTTGATATCATTTTTAGGGCGCATAATATAGCTCTCACACAGAGGTCAGAACCGTGTGTACAGTTAAGGGTGGACATGAAGCCATTCTCGGAGGCTTCTGAAGACTGGGAGCCCCCGAGCATGAGCCCGCCGGCGCCCGCGGTCGGCCGCGACGCCGCGCGCGACCTGCCCACCGTCGCGCCGCCGCAGCCGGACAAACAAGACGTGCCAACGGGCTTCCAAGGCCTGTTCATGAATCAGGTACATACAAAATATTTGTTTCTCAATATCCATTACTCCAATGTCCATGTTGTGCCAACTCCAGTAATAATCGGAGGCTCTGCGCTCGAAGTTGTTGACCATTATGTATACCTGGGACAAACAGTCCAGTTAGGTAGGTCCAACTTCGAGAAAGAGATCAATCGTCGAATCCGACTCGGCTGGGCAGCGTTCGGGAAGCTTCGCAGTGTCTTTTCGTCCAAATTACCGCAGTGTCTTAAGTCGAAAGTCTTCGACCAGTGTGTGTTGCCAGTGATGA
>OZ020275.1:10954679-11049126 GCA_963971205.1 Aethes cnicana
CTTTGCTCATTAACATACATTCTAGATAATTCCTCATTGTACAGCTCCTCTCCATCACACTCGTTACCAACACCAGACGCGAGTGAACTTCCATTCGCGACACGATTAGCTCGTCTAGTCCCCTGTACATCGAGCGGAGACTGTATTCTATTTAGTTTAATGCAGGGGCAATGATATGATTCGTATTAAAAAGCTAAAGTATTGTACTTACTATGTGAACGGAGTTCGATATGACAAGGACTGATTACGAAGTAACTAATTGTATTTAATATCTTATTCCAAAGAAGTTATTTGATATTGTGATATTTTTGCGTTTATTTACATTATTTTGTTATATTCTCTCTATATTTTAAGTTATTTCTATAAGAATTAGTCAACAGATATAGTATGGTGTGAGAGCACAATACCTACCAGTATACGTTTGTTTTATGCAATTCGATGAATTATAATGACGAAGCTTATCAAATATTCAAAAATATTTTGATCAAGCATGTAAAATAGATTTAAGAGAACATCCAATTATAAAAATATTTGCTCCCTTAAATATACGCTTTGTGGCCTACAATATGCAATACATTATCCACTCTACTATGTTATATTTTTATTACGATAATATTCCAATGAATTGATAAATGCTGATCGAGAAATTAAACTATTAGCTTAAAACATTTCAGAGTTTGATTTCAAATAGTCTTAGGGATTTAAAATAGTTCCACGAGCTTGGCCAGTCTGCCAGTAGACCACAGATTAGCAAGATATGTCTAAATAGTAGGCCACTGGTCGCATGCCCGTCTGAGGGTTTGGGCTATAGTCCCCACGCGGACCCATTGCGGATTGGGGATTTCACACACATCCTTCCTGGAATTACTTCGCACATGCGTGCAGATTTCCTCACGATGTTTTCTTTCACCGAAGAGCGCAATGGTAAATTCAAATCGAATTTCGCCGTCTTTGATTTACTGACCGAATAATCCCAAATATTTACGCCCCACTGCTGGGCACAATCCTCCTCTCATCACGAGGGTTTGGGCTGTTTATGATTTCGTTTGACAGCAAATGTGAACCCGTGATCGAACTTTAAATTGGTCTATGAACCCACAAGGCAGAGGCGATTTAGCGTTCACAAACATTCGCTTAGAAACGGAGTCTTAAAACACCTACAATAAGGTTGAAAATCAGTTGTATTAATTGAAATTCTGACTTCTGATGTATTCCACATGAGTGTATTTTTAACTTTCATGTATTATATGAACTGAAATGAAACGCCATGTCAGTAACGTTGAAATCACAGAACACCCGTTCTGAATACTCGTATTTTTCAAAGAAAACATGATTGCTTTACTGAATAATTTATTTATTAAAGCAGTAACGTCGCCGAATCTTACATAATCTTCAACGACTTATTACCTTCTATGCAAATATCACATCGTTTAATAATCCTCTGTACTGTACCGAGGAGTTCGTAACGTAACGTACACGCCAAATTTAACTGTTACAATTATTTCATTCACGTAGGTAAGTCAACAATCGATCGTTCCAATGGTAGTTAACCTAAGAAATGAGAAATCATTACCGTCAACAAAGTACTAAATTTATCGCCTACATAGTCGGAGTCCCCATTAAATAAATGTCTTAACTATGCAATGCTCTGTGCTATTGTGAATGGTAATGATCGGGCTTAGTTAGTTTCCTAGTTTAACTCGGTCCTGTTTTTATTTACTTCCTCTTGTTGCCCCCTCCCCCCGCCAGTATCATGGCGATGCGCATGAAGATGTTAAGTACATCCAGGTAAACGGAGACGGCCCTGAAAAAAAAGGCCAAAATTAAATCGACAGCATATTTTCATAGATATCTAAATAAAACACGAGGATTCGACTGTACAGTTGCCATCAGATAAATCAGAGCAAACAAGGGTGACAATATATATCTGAACATGCTCTACAACTCTAACGTCTTGACAATAACGTCGTGTTCAGATGTTTATGATCACCTTGTTCTGTTAGATATATGTGATGGCGACTGTGCATAAGGAATCTGTAGGCGAAGAAAATTTAGTTTAAAGCTGCAACTAGTATTTGGGAGCCGTGGTGGCCTAGTGGTTCGATCTATCGCCTCTCATGCAGAGGGTCGGGGGTTCGATTCCGGCTCGCACCTCTAAGTTTACTTATGTGCGAAATTCAATTTGAATGAACCAGTGCGCTTTTCGGTGAAGGAAAACATCGTGAGGAAACCTACACGCATCTGCAAGTAATTCAAAGATGTGTGTGTGAAGTCCCCAATCCGCACTGAGCTCGCGTGTGGACTATTAGACCAAACCCTCTCGTGATGAGGAGGCCTGTGCCCAGCAACAGAGTGGGACGCAAATAGGATGTAGTAGTACGAGTAGTATTTGGGAAGATAAAGAGACAGGTAAGTAAGTGAGATGGCCAATCCCAACGCTTAAACATTGTTTTGGTGTCCAGAGCCAAAGTGAGATGGGTGGCCCTGCCCAATCCAAATATAAATGATTGAGACAGACAACTTCTTAAGTGGTTCAAAAAGCATTGTAAGAGTAATGTGCAGTCTCGCTAAAACTGGAACACTGTCTACTACTACTACTGCTGCTGCAGCCTATTTGCGTCCCACTGCTGGGCACAGGCCTCCTCTCATGACGAGAGGGTTTGGGCTATAGTCTCCACGCGGGCCCAGTGCAGATTGGGGACGTCACACACATCTTTGAATTACTTCACAGATGCGTGCAGGTTCCCTCACGACGTTTTCCCAACGGGAAACAGGCGTGAGTGTACGTACGAGTTGATGGGGTCGTAGGCGTGCGGCCCGTAGGCCGGGGTGATCTCGGCGCGCTTGATGATGGCCTGCGTGTCGTAGAGGAGGAACCCGCTGAATACTATCAGCCCGCCGTACAGGCTGAGCGAGTAGAGACCTGAAACACAGTCAAGCTATTTTCATTCCAGTCGCGACAGCATTGTTTCGACCTACTGCCTCTCATGGAGAGAAGCATTTGTGTGAAATTCAATTTAATGGGATGTTTTAAAAAGGGTGTCATTACATATCTACGGGACCGGCAACGCATTGGTGACGCCTCTGGTGTTGGTGTTACAAATGTCTATAGGCCGTCTGCCTGTTTGTCTGTCTATAATAATAATATAAAAAAATATAAAATATCACTGAGTGTATAAATGGTATATTTTACCACTGGTTATAGATAGATTTAATCCAGAGCGAAGCCAAAGATTCCAGAAAATTGAGTTAGTGAGGGATTCAAGCTATGTCACCCAAGGTGTAAATAATTTTGCTACAGTGTTGTATACTCTATTTTTCACTCCTCCTAAGAGAAAACCAGTAGCAGCAGGGAGAAAAAACCTGCGGGGCAGAAACGGAAAAGGAGCGAAATCGCATTTAGCTCCCTCTGAACGGGCAACAAAATAGTGACAGTAGCCCCGCAGTAGTGACAGTAGAGTACTGACCGGCCCCGAGCGCCGACGTGGGCGGCAGGAACATGCCGGCCAGCGACGCGGCGAACACGGCGCCGAGCCCCATGGCGAGCGGCGCGCGCATGTTCAGGAACTCGCCCGACGGCGCGCAGATCGCGATCGTGCTCAGGCCGCCCACCACGCCCGCCGTGTACCTGCGCCGCACCGTTTAATAAATAAAATCGTTTATTCATCTCCATCACATAATTAACAATAAACTTCACTTTATTTAAAACAAATATTTTGAAATGAAAAGATGCTCATGATAATTGATTTAAATACATATTGTTGTAAGGTTTTAAGAAGTTAGTGAGGTTGTAAAGATTCCCCTGATGTGTAGAAATTATGAACTTGTCATTTCTGATATCCAAGACATCCAGACACTACTGGACCAATGCCCATTCATTAAATCATCAAAGATGAAGTAATTTTAAGGAAAACATATAGGTTAACTTAACTGATTGAAAATACAGAACATACCAAGCAGCCCTTAATAGTATCGGTCCACCAAGGAAGCACATAGGTGCAATAACTGCTCCCATGATGCCCGTGTGCACCACCCAGGCCAACTGCTTGGCGCCGATGCCCGGAGTGTACTGCATCCCGCGCACCACCATGCCTGAGCCTATCATCAGGCCCATGGTCACAATTATTGACTGGAAAACAATAATGAAACATTGCAACACATTGTGACACACAGTTTATATCTAGTTTCATTGTAATAATTTAAGGCAAATTGCTATATTATTATGCCAATAAATTTACAATAATACAAGGAAAAAAAGTGAAAAAGTGAGCACAAATTAATCATAGTTTTTATAGACTACACATTAGTCACAATTACATAATGTATGTAATTATTGATATCATGAAACAAATTTCAACATTCTCTTTTTTTACATTATTCATCTGGTAGTCTTCTTTTTGTTGTTTCAGTTTTTTTATTTCATAAACAATTACATTCTCTTTGAAAGAATTTAGCATTTATCTTATTTAATAAAATTAATAAATTGGGAAAGCCGTGTTTCAGAAGTACATTCAAACACATAAAATCACAATATAAATATCATTTCTAAATGCAACACTACATCTTACCATCCATCCATTCCGAGCAACAAGATTTAGTAGAGCTGGTGTTCTGAAGACAGTCACTGCACTACCAGCCGTTATCACAAGTGAAGCAGCAATGTATCCATATGTAGTCTTGATGCGATCTTTGACATACTGAGGCCAGAGGCTAGAAAATAGTTATATTTTCACTTAATAATAATATGTTTTAATCCACAAAGTTCTATTCAATATTTTGAACTATTTTGCATTAAAAATTAGCACATTTTTTTCATTTCATTTGATGGCATGGTATGGCAGTCTATGCAGCATTTGATATACTTTGCTGTTAGGTAAAGCAGGATAGAAAATAATTGGTGATGATGTACAAATAATAGTCATTGTTAATTATTTTCTATGAAATGTTAGATATATAACAGCCACTCACTGCGCCTCCTGCAGAGTGCCAGGTTTTACGCCTGAGCCATAATAACAGAGAGCTCCCAAACCCACAGCTGAAGCTCCCGCTAAGGCACCTTTTCCTAGGCTGAAAGCTGAAATAGGGTTTTAGGTTAGTGAGGTTGTGAATCAAGAACGTCTAAGGAATTCATTTAAATTCCACAAGATAACTCACCATTAGGACCTGCAGGGGCCATCAACCTTTCCCACAGAGTAGGTTGTGTTCTGGATGCCATACGAGAGCGGGCGTCTCGCGCATAGTTCCGAACAACATAATTCCTCGGTACAAATTTCTGTGGAACCGGCGATCGAAGAGTGTGGGTTACACTGATCGCCGAGCGACCAACGCACATACGGGACATCATTCTGATGCAACCTACTGAAATAATACGATCAATCACACTGAAACAGTACGAATGCAGTACGATCAATTCAATCAAAAACACCGAAGACACTGACGTAAGAACGTCGAAATGCGTCGTATGAATGGAACTTTCTCGTAAAAACTCACGTTAATTTACTGAAAATTCTTGAAATTATTATTGTACCAAGAACGGAATAAATGGATAAATTGTGTAATATATTTTAATGATGGCTGGTGTAGTACAGTGCAAAAGTTTGTGAAACTAAACAGCGCAAAAATTTATTTATCTACTGACTGACTGATTAATGCTGACAATTTTCAGAGAATACGGGTGCGTTCCGTATCGCGCTCAAAGCGCTCACAGCGTTCACAACGCTCATAAGTGTCCCGAATTGATTGTCACGCTCACGACCGTGTGAGCGCGTTTTTGATTTGGAATGATCATAAGCACGCTCACGGCACCAAGACTAGTAACTGACAATCTTTTTTTTTAATAGGGAATCATGTCCTGTCAAGTGTATAGTCAAATGTCACTTTGACGTTTGCGCTCACAGCGCCCATGCCCCGCAGCGTGAACACCGTGAGCGTCGCTCGATGACGTCATCAATTTCCTGAGCGTTGTGAGCACGCTCATAGTGTCCCGAAATGCGCTCAAAGCGCTGTGAGCGCGATTCGGAACACCCTACGCCTTTTCTTGGTCGGAAAATCTCGAATAGGACATTTCCTGTTTATTGCTGAATTGACCAATGATCAATGAGCTCTTTGGAAGAGCCGTTTAAAATTTTTAACCAATGTCAATTTTAGTTTAATTGCAGCGTTTTTAACTTCGACTGAAACAATCTAAGCTAAGCATCATCAATCAAGACATAGCTAACATGGTTTTTAACTTCGACTGAAACAATCTAAGCTAAGCATCATCAATCAAGACATAGCTAACATGCGTTAAATAGAGATACTTAATCTAAGGTCATTCCATACAGAAAAGTCATTTTCTCGTTCTTTCTTTTTTTCTAATATCTCGGTGGTTTTATATATTTAACGAATGTTAACTTTTTGATGCAAGCAATAATTTTTTGTCATGGTATTATTTATACTATCAAAATGACAAGACGAAGCTAATCTGTCTGTACGCTTCGCACGCCGAATGTTCCACGAGGTTTGCAATAACAACCAAAGTTAATTTATTAGGACAATTCACAAAATCAGCGTTTACTATGCAGTGACTTGAAACCATTTTTAAAATCACAATGAAGAAAATAAAGACAAAAAAGCCGGTTGAATCTTCGGCTCCAAACGAATCGGGTATGTACTTGAAAAGTTTTCTCAACTATTAGACAAAATATTTAAAATATAATTACTACCGACCACAAACCATATAAGTTCAATAATATAGCCATTGACCATTCATCAGATTCCGAAGAAGAAATGGATCCGGAGACACATAAAAAGTCTTTAGAAAAACTGAAAAAAATAGACCCCGACTTCTATAACTTTTTGGAGGAGAATGATGAGAATTTGCTGAACTTCGAAGCTGAGTCCGAGGAGGAGAGCGATGGCGCCGGCGAGGACGAGACCGCGCACACGCCGGGCCCGCTGCAGGCGGACAGCGAAGAGAGTGATTTTGAGGTAACTTAATTATTGTATGGATTACCATTTCCTGTAAATTCACAACCATCCTGGATACTAAAAATCTCTATGATCAGTCTATATTAATACATTTTCTTCACGGGCTTATAGTTCGGCTTTTACCCTTGGGGACCACTAAGTGGGAATAAAAAGCTGTAATAATAATAATTCACATTCCATTAAACACCTACTAAAAAATAATATCATTTGCTATTGCTAGGAAGAAGTTGCGGTTCGTGGGAAAATCACATTGAAAATGGTGTCAGAGTGGCAAGAAGAGTTGCAAAGTGAGAAAAAAATTAAAATCAGCACACTGACCACTGTTATTAAGGCTTTCAATGCTGCCATGTTGAGAGCCACTAGCGATGATGGCTCGTCCAAGGGTGGAGAATACAAAGTAGAAGGTATGAAAATAAAGCAGCAAAGTGACCTTTAAAATATTAGCAAATACTTATAAGTGTAATCTGTCTGTTACAGGGTCCTCGGTATTCAATGCTGTCATACAAATGTGTGTCTTGTACCTGCCCGCTGCTGTGAGAAAATACCTGGGCATGGAGCAGTCAGGCAAAGATCCACAAAAATGCAAACACTTTATCAAAATCAAGGCCCCTTTGGTAGCATATTTGAATGATTTGTTGAAGCTCCTCAGTGGAGTCACATCAGAGAATATACTAACGGTCCTACTGAAGCATTTACATCAAATGTCTGTCTATGTGGCTTGTTTTAGCAGAATATCCAAACAGGCATTAAAAAAATTAATCACTTTGTGGAGCTCTGGAGAGGAAACCGTTAGGGTGTTAGCATTCCTTTGCATCCTCAGGATCACTAGAAATCAGCAGGCGACCTTACTTGACCTTGTACTGAAAGCAATGTACATGACTTATGTGAAGAACTGCAAGTTTGTGAGTCCGTCCACTTGGCCTGGTGTCAACTTCATGAGAAGATCTCTCGTTGAAATGTTTACGTTGGATTTGAATGTGTCATACCAGCATGTGTTCCTGTATATTCGCCAGCTCGCCATCCATTTAAGAAATGCTATAGTTGTGCAGAAAGTGGAGAACAGACAAGCTGTGTACAATTGGCAGTTTGTGAACTCTTTGCACTTGTGGGCGGACTTGTTGGGCGCCACGTCCAACAAGCCGCAGCTGCAGCCTCTGGTCTACCCCCTGGTGATGGTGATCACAAACACTATCAAGCTGGTTCCTACCCACCAATATTACCCGGTCAGGTTTCACTGTGCTGAGATATTGATTCATCTGTCAAAAGAATCTAATGTCTTCATTCCAATATTACCATTTCTGTTAGAGGTAAAGTACATATAATACTCTCTCGAGACATTGTTATTGTTTCAGATATCTATTGAACTATTTGATTTCTTTGATTTCAGGTACTGACCTCATATGATTTTAACAAGAAGCATAAGAAGGTTTCTATGAAGCCGCTAGACTTCTCATGCATCCTCAGGCTGGCTAAGTCACAGCTCATGGAGAACGGATTCAAGGATTCAGTCATTGACAGGGTTTACGGATTGTTGTTGGAGTATATGGCAAACCAATCGTATTCCATTGCTTTTCCTGATATTTCACTACTTCCGATAATTCAGGTTTGATTACAATTCCTTCCTACTTAAACTTATTTATTCATTTAACGAAAAAACTTTATTGTATTTATAAGATATGTAATATGATAACGATTGAGGAGGATGAGGCATTGTTGAATGTAGAGTAAGAAACTAGTTTTTTTTTAATCAATGTTTTTTTTTACAGATCAAGCAGTTTCTCAAAACCTGTTCAGTCTCCAACTATACAAAAAAACTTCGTCAACTGCTCGAAAAAATTGAAGAAAACAGCAAATTCATTGAACGAGAAAGATCAAAAATCAGTTTTACACTGAGTGATAGCAAAATGGTGGCTGCATGGGAAGCCAACATAAGTACCAAGGGTACACCATTGCAAACATTCTTTGAAAACTGGAGCAAGATCAACAGGATACAGAAGAGAAAGAAGGTGACAAAGAATGATGAAATAGCAGGGGAATTGCCCATGATAAAAAGGAAGAAAATAACGGAGGAGGTTGCTGATGTTAAACCAGACAACAAGGGCCCTATGGTTCTCTTCCCGTCAGACAGCGAGGACGAGAAAGACCACTTCGAAATAGAAGGAGAGAGCACCGAACTACCTCGGAAGAAGAAACTAAAAAAGAAAAAAGAACAGAAAAAGAAGAAGACCAATAAAAAAGCCTCTGCTGCAGGCAAAGACGACACGATAGATGCTGGTGATGTTGTGCAAGATTTAAGTGTTAATGACTGGTAATAAATCTGATATTCGTTGTATTGGCATTTGTTATTATCAATCACATTACATACTACTACTACTACTACTACAGCCTATTTGCGTCCCACTGCTGGGCACAGGCCTCCTCTCATCACGAGAGGGTTTGGGCTATAGTCCCCACGCGGGCCCAGTGCGGATTGGAGACTTCACACACATCTTTTGAATTACACATTACATATTACTAACATACTGTAATGAGTTGCAGAGAAGTTTACTCCCATCTAAAGGTCACTGCTCATTAGAGCCGCTCGGCACCCGACCTGCACCGCATTTGATCCGCTGACGCTACGGAGTTGATGTAGTGAGCGCATGCCCATATAAAATACTATCGAGGCGAGGCGGGACGGGTCGGGTGCATGTTTGGCTTTTTCGAGTTGTGTCCGGCCTGTCCGGCTTTTGTTTGGCTTTTTGTCAGCGCTTCAAGCGGCGGACAAGGACGGACGACAACTCAATTTTCAAATCACTTTCTAATGTAGAATTTTATTAGGAACTACTAAAATTACGTGGCAATATGTATATTATTTTGCAATTCCAAGGAAGGGGGTGATGCAAAAGGGATTCATTTCATTCAGCTACATATAGGAAGTTGTGTTTGGGTTTTAGTTGTGGTGATGTCCGGAAAATGTCCGGCTTTTTTATTTTAGGAGATGGCAACCCTATGCACAAATGATACGAAATCAAGTTACTCATGAATAACATTTATTAAAAGTGTAAATGTAAATAAACTAATCTAAAACTAGCGAGTGAAATGTAAAGTGTTCAGTCAGGGGATGGCTTGCAGGAAGTAGTTCCACTGCACGCGCGGCTCGGCGGGGTCGTAGCACTCGATGGTGAGGCAGCCGGTCGGCGGCGCCGCGCCCGGCGGCCCCGCGCGCTCGCTCAGGTACACGGCCAGTTTCAAATCCTGCCATTACACAACACACTGTCCATATAATGTCCACTATGCCATAATGTCCACTATGCTATGTCCAATCTATATGTACTTCATACATAATTATAGATTTTTATAGATATAGGAAGTATTATAAAAAAACAGTTGCTATTTAAATCTCAAACTATCTACTAAATACCAAATTTCAACAAAATCGGTCCAGCTGCTTTGACGTGAAGAAAAGTCATGCACATTTGTAATTTTAAAGTATGGAGGGGGGGTTTCACATCGCCGTTTAGGTATAATCGACCGCCGGTCCATTTCAAGATGGCTAGTAGGTATAGTGGACTGCGCCAAACAGCTCGCACGCTCGCCGCGTCGCGCGGTAATATTTAATACTAGCTTCTGCTCGCGACTTCGTACGCGTGGAATATAAAATTGGCGATAACTTTTCTTTCCGCCATCCGATTTTAATCAAACATAGCTTATATATTGCTCCAAATGAAATGATGCTCTATCTACCCCTAAAAACTGCATTCAAATCGGTTCAGTAGTTTCGGAGATTAACTCTAACTAACAGACAGACAGACAAGATTTCTAAAAATCGCTGTTTTGTAGTCTACCATACATATTTTGACCCCCCGTTCCTTTTTTTGAACTTTTCTTTCTATGTACAGACACGCCGGGTTCTGCTATTTTATTATATATAGTACCTACTTATAGAAGATTTACTAAAAACACGGCACCGTTTGGTATCTTGACACGAAGAATTTTAGAGTCCAAGAGAATAATTATGAAATACTTCGAACTTGCTAATAAACATGCATAAAATCTTTAGACAAAACTAGACAGAAATTTCAAAAAAATTTTGAGTAAATTAGCACCTTCTTAGATCGTATCGGCTCGTATAGAGTTTTAATGAAGAATTCTTGTCGGTCGACGGTCATCTTGAAAAGCATCGTGTCCATGAAAACGTTCTTGAACGTGATCGTCGTGAACCCTCCTGGTTTGATCTCGAACGGCCCTTGGGGTTTGGGTTCCGTCGCTTTTCCTTTTATGTTAAATCTGTGAACGGTATTATTTTCAAGATCAGTCAAGGAACATTTAGAAATACCTACTGCTTCAACTTATCTTACATGAACTCTCCGGCAGCCTGGGAAGTGAACGAGAGTTGGCAGCGCTGGACGCCAAGCTCAGTAGGTTCAAACATAACAAGGAACTTCCCCTTCTCAAACGCTCCAAGAACATATTCTCTATCAATCGTCAGTATTGACGGATGGGTAACCTTTGAATTGAGTATTTAAAATAATTAGTCAAATCAAATGTAAATAAGAGGATAATCCTTACTCCTTACTAATATTATAAAGGCGAAAGTTTGTTTGGATGGATGTATGGATGGATGTTTGTTCCTCTTTCACGCAAAAACTACTAAACGGATTTTAATGAAACTTTACAGTAATGTAGCTTATAGATCAGAATAACACATAGGCTACTTTTTATCCTGGAAAAACGTATAGTTCCCGCGGGAACGCGATAACCGAATTCCACGCGGGCGAAGTCGCGGGCAGAAGCTAGTAAAAGATATTTCCATTGAAAGCTACCTATACGCTTTATTCTCTAATTGCAAACCAGTCTCTTAGGCTGAGTTTCAACCAGAGATGTGCGAGGATGCGTTGCGAGGGATGTGTTTGTCATAAACCAATAGAAACACTTTATTTATCTATCCTCGCTCCGCTGAAGTGTTTCTATTGGTTCATGATAAACACATCGCCCCTCGCAACGCATCTCAGGTGGAATCACAGCTTAAGGGCGGGTTGATTCAAACCGTCTGTTAAGAACGTCGAATATAGCTGTCAACTGTTTCGCTGTTTTTATTAATTTCTCAATAATACTAAAAAATAATTACTTAATCATTCTATGGATGAATGACGCGTCTAGTTTTATATTTGTTGGTTAGGCATTAAAATGCATGGAAAATGCGATGCAAAGTTTTCAAACGATATTAGTTCCATAATACTAATACTAAAAATTTCGTGTTGCTGTGATAATTGTTGCAATCCATACTTAATGGTTTATGTAACCATAGAGCGATTATTCATGTTTCCATTCAGTAATATTCAGAAATTAATGAAAACAGCGAAATATTTGACAGCTATCTGCGACGTTGCCAACTTTCGAAACAAACTCGTCTCTGTATGGAACGACAGGTCGGCGGCCATGCTCAACGACCATGAGTCCGTCAACTGTGCTTGAATCAACCCAACTAGGCTTAAAAACTTTTGAAAGTTGGTTGGTATGAAATGAACACTTACGTTGCTTATAAAATCGGCTCTGACATCTGTTCGGTTCTGGACTTTGACGCGTATTGGAATGCACGTGCCGAGTGGTGTCGCCACTTCCAGGTTCTTCGGCTTGGCCGGCAAGCACGAGAGGGCCACCTTGTAAACGTAGGTCCCTACTAGGGGGTTACTGATCTCCACTTCTTCCTCGGAGTCGCCTACCACCAGCGGCGAGAACGACAGTTGGAGGGTTGACTAAAAACAACAAATGTTTGATTTTAAATTTAATACAAGGACCTGAACGACCGAGCTTTGCTCGCTAAAACAGAGTTTTCTCAGATATGAGACCTAGCTGAAATCGATTTGTCGTCCGCGTAAACCCCTGTATTCGAAATTTAGTCCAAATCTAGAGCCGTTTCGCTTCGAGATCGCTTGGATAAATCCATATCCATATCCATACTAATATTAATAAATGCGAAAGTAACTCTGTCTGTCTGTCTGTTACCTCTTCACGCTTCAATCGCTGGACCGATTGAGATGAAATTTGGCATGAAGATAGTTGGGGTCCCGGGAAAGGACATAGGCTAATGTAATGTGCTAAATTGGCAACACTAAACCTCACGCCCGCGATACAAGCGCCTGTAACGGCGGAATCATACGCTATAGACTTCATTGAGCTGAATCACCTCAGAGTGCCGCGGGATCTTTAACAAACTGGGCCCCTGTAGGTTCGCGCACTTGACGGCGAAGTCAGCGTCAACGTCGAGAGGGTTGGAGACGACGATCTCGCGCTGGACGGTCTCGCGCGCGCGGCACTGGAACCGGATCGTGTCCACGATGCGTGACGCCGTCACCGTAGCCACGATGTTGTAGAACTGGTACTCGTGGGATTGATCGTGCACGAACACCACCTATGAAACACTTAAATTAAAGCATGAAGGACTGATGGCCGATGGGGCCAAAAAGTTCTCGAGTGGCGTCCGCAAATACGGGAAGATTTATTTTGACACGCAACTTGCTAAAAATGCCAGTTGCGATTTTAGTTTTGTAATGCCTAAAGTCCAATAGAAAAGAATATTAGCTAACGAATTCTAACGTTGCGTTGGATACAATAATTATTTTTTGTGAGATCTGATTCAAGATTTTCCAAGTGGAGTTTTCAAGCGTCATAGCATTGTAGTACAAAAATAAAGTATCACAATCTCATTTTATAACTCTTTTGCCAACAGTTAGATAGCTGCAGCATATAAGCTTTAACGAGACTTTTTTTTAAATCATCAAGATTATCCAGTAGTGACGTGGCTTCTGAAATGCTATAAAAAGATCATCTAGAATCTAAACCATCGTTTTCTAAAGGATTCATTAACAGCTTTTTTGATATGTCAATCGAAATATAAAAACTGCTCTGAATCTAAATATATAAAACTCAAAGGTGACTGACTGACTGACTGACATAGTGATCTATCAACGCACAGCCCAAACCACTGGACGGATCAGGCTGAAATTTTGCATGCAGGTAGATGTTATGACGTAGGCATCCGCTAAGAAAGGATTTCCCGAAATTCCCACGGGAACGGGGGGAAAACGGGATTTTTCATTTTAATATTTCTGCGCATACGAAGTTGCGGGGAAAAGCTAGTCTAAATATATAAAACACAAAGGTGACTGACATAGTGATCTATCAACGCACAGCCCAAACCACTGGACGGATCGGGCTGAAATTTGGCATGCAGGTAGATGTTATGACGTAGGCATACGCTAAGAAAGGATTTTGCGAAATTTCCACGGGAACGGGAAAAAGACGGGATTTTTCATTTTAATATTTCTGCGCATTGCGGGGAAAAGGTAGTTCTATAAAATAAATCTCGAAAACTCTACAAAAAGATATTCCCATCTCGTGATACCTATTATCATTTTTAAAACATTTCAGAACAAATGAAGCACTTCAAAATCACGGGCAGAATTTTTATTTTTTTATAGCTAACGCAAAATAAGAATGCATAATTCATTATCAATACCCATTACAAATTGACGTAGGTACTCTATGTGATAAAATAATAAAATCACGGTTGTATGTTTTAGAAAGTTAATTTTGTTCCCGTACTGGGCTAAACCTGGAGACATCTAGTGGAGGCCTAAACGACAGTTAGGCCTCCACTAGATGGAGCGACGACTTCGTTAAGATGGCGGAAAACAGATTCCGAGTAGCTCAGGACCGTTCTGAGTAGCAAGCCTTGGTGGAGACCTGTGTCCAACAGTGGACGTCTTTTAGCTGAAATGATGATGATGACGTAAGGCTTTGGACACTGGACAAAATAGTACAGCTTATGGATCGACTATCTGTGATTAACTACATCTGAACTCTCAACCTTGTTACTTAAGTAACAAGAAATTGAATGTCCATTAATAGAACTGTGTACTTACTAGTGCCGTTGTCTTACTTCCACAATGGCCTGTTTTCGTCGCACTGCTGGGCACAGGCCTCATCGCGAGAATGCTGGATTTTTACAGCCAGCGAGAGTCAGTCAGAAACCATTGGGACTCCCAGAGAAGCGCAGAAAGTAAACAAACTCACATAATTTTCATGCAAGAAGATTGTATCTCCAAAACATTCTTATCGTCAAAAATTACTTGTCCTATTTAAGGCAGCGTTCTTACTTTCAGGTGCATTTCGCACATTCCGTAGCACACGTAATTCCATCGGCACGTGGCGGCCGTCTCGCCCCACACTTTGACCGTGTCGGGGTACTGGATGTCGTAGAAACCATCGAATTTATCTGGGATAATCTTCTCTATCTCCGTTGATACGACGTAAGTTTCTGGCAACTAATATGAACAGTTTATGTTAATCGTAAAGGACAAGAAGCACCCACATATCTAACATAATGAAACGAAAAACGAACACCAACTCAATAAGTTTGCAGCTTTGAAAACCCTTTTTCAGTATTTTCGTATCTACTCGTTTCTCAGGTATTTTTGCTTTTATTTTTGTAAAGTTATGGGTACAGTTTACTGACGTATTCAGATTAGATTGGTATTTTGCATTGTTTATCTTTCAGCTTATTAGTTATTACCTACCTCAGTTATGTGCCGAACCAATAGCATCTCCGTATGAACAGCTTTGGACTCCAGGGTGATATAAATCGTTCCATTTGGATTTGGATGACCGGCTGCTCCGATCAAATTGATAATCAGCGCGCTTTCGCCCAACGGTGAATAAAATATTTGACCCTGAGGAATCCATATTTTTTTTTAATATCAACAACGAAGTTTTTGGTTCTAAAAGTAAGCCTGTGTAACCTGTGTTTAAGGTCTTACCTCATGTTTCCCCATAGTCTTCGGTTTAAAGTGGATAGGTATATCGAACACCGAATTTGGTTCGACGGTGAATTCTTTCAGCGTACTAAATGGGGTAAGCGGGCCGGTGCTATGTGGCATCTCAGATAAAATAAGCCACATTTCGTCTGAACTGTAGACAAAATGTTTTTCAAAACACGGTAGGGTATGAATACCTAATGTTAACATAGTAATATTATAGAAATAGGTTATATATACATATAGCCCAGTTTTGATGGCTAATCGACTTAGGCCAGACAGAGATTTTTAATCATTTTTGATTCCCGACTGAAACTGCCACCCGAACATAATCCCCCGGCTTAGTTATGTCCATTTTAGGTTCGTTACGTTAGTTGGTTCCTTACCTAAAAAACTTGTCAAAAACAAGAATCAATCATGGTCAATTAGGTAAAACAAAAAACTCACGGGTTCGTAATAGTGATGTATTCTGTCTTTACCTCCCGCACGGGACATTCTAAGTAAATGGACTTGGCTTGCACGTTCCCCATGTCCACGCACGTGGCATACATGGCCAGCTCTAGTGGCATATAGTTCTCAATGTTGCAGCTGGCCTGGAATATACAACATGGGGCCTCATTCGAGTTCGTAAATCCATATCCATCCATATCCATACTAATATTATAAATGCGAAAGTAACTTTGTCTGTCTGTCTGTCTGTCTGTCTGTGACCTCTTCACGCTTCAACCGCTGGACCGATTTGGATGAAATTTGGTATGGAGTTAGTCGGAGTCCCGAGAAAGGACATAGGCTACTTTTTATCCCGGAAAAGCGCATAATTCCCGCGAGAGCGCGATAATCGCATTCCACGCGAGCGAAGTCGCGGGCAGAAGCTAGTAGGGATATATGGGATCTCCCATACTTATCCCTAAATGACGATTCTCTATCTCCCTATTTAGCAAGATGAGCTATTCAGGGAAATAGCTTAGATCTCCTCTCCTATCTTAATGACGCCATTGGGATAATATTACATTTATAATCTTTTGCAGAATAGGAAGATAAACTAGTAAGTAGGAAATCCCATATCGCTATTTATCGAAACAACAATCAAACTCCGAGTTACACAACTTATAACTCGAGAACGGCTGTACCGATTTCGACGATTTTTGATTTTTTGGATTTGTATCCACCCCGATTAGGATAATAACCATTAGAAAATAATAATAAAATGCATGCAAAAAAATATGATGATTTTAAAATTCGCTTCCGCCATATTCCGCAAATGACAGCTCACGCCACGCATGACTGTTAGGCGGAACAAAGTTCGCCGGGTCGGCTTGTATCTAATATAACCCGACATAACATGGTCCAATTCAAAATAACATCATTTATTCTACCACCTCTCATGCAGAGGGTCGGGGGTTATTATGTATGTGCGAAATTTAACTGAGCTTTTCGGTGAAGTAAAACATCGAGAGGAAACCTGCACGCATCTGCGAAGTGATTCAAGGATGTGTGTGATGTCCCCAATCCGCACTGGGCCAGCGTGGGGACTAATAGCCCAAACCCTCTCGTGATCAGAGGAGGCCTGTGCCCAGCTGTGGGCCGTAAATAGGCTGTTGTGGTGGTGGTGGCTAACCGCGTTGTGTTGTGAACTGACTTACCCAAACTTTTATAAACGGATTGTGGTTAAGAGGTCTGAACGTCATGGTGAACGTCACATTCGTGCGGGCTGCAATGGTGCCCTGCATCGGCGAAATAGTAAACTCGTCGGATATTAACGGTTGCCACCAAAACCTGGAAAACCAACATTTTAAACATTACAAGTTTATTATTAATTTTATTATTTATAATCCCATATTAACTAATACATCGGATTACACAGTTAGGTAAGTACCTTTGCAGTTAATGAATAATAGTACCTACCTGTATATGTATAATATAATAGAATAATAGGTGTAGATAGATGGTTTTCAAGAAGTAGAAGGTACCGGAAAGGAAAAAGTAGGATTATCTACATTTTTTTAAAATATTATTATGGTCACTATAAGATGTTGCTCGGTTAGCTAATTAGGTACGTAATAACATAAAACGGAAGGACCCTTAAGTAGGGGCTGATTAGATTAACCGACTTGGTATTACATGGATCTCACAACTTTTTACGGTAGAAGAACTGAGTTGCGAGACTGTTTTTTTTTACTAGTCATGTTTCTGATGGCATCAAGCTTTCCATAAGCCTGTTCAATGACTAGATACAAAGAAATCACGGTCAGCTTGTTGTCCCTGAAAATGACAACCAACCGACATCATGTTTTGATTCTTCATCATTAAATCAGCGTCGGAACGTCTTTGCGTTTGCCGACAAATGCTGAGAGGATTCCTTTTTTAAATAATTTTCGCATGCTTATACTTTTTCATCATCATCATCATCATTTCAGCCGAAAGACGTCCAATGCTGGACATAGGCCTCCCCCAAGGCTCGCCACTCAGACCGGTCCTGTGCTACTTGCTTCCACCGGTTTCCCGCGACCTTCACGAGGTCGTCACTCCATCTTGTTGGAGGCCTACCGACAGCTCGTCTCCCGGTTTGCGGGCGCCACTCGAGAACTTTCCGGCCCCATCGGCCATCAGTCCTGCGAGCAATGTGCCCTGCCCACTGCCACTTAAGGCTCGCAATTCTTCGGGCTATGTCGGTGACCCTAGTTCTACTGCGGATATCCTCATTTCTGATTCTATCACGCAGAGAAACCCCGAGCATAGCCCTCTCCATTGCCCTCTGAGTGACTTTGAGCCTTCTTATGAGGCCCATCGTAAGCGCCCACGTCTCGGAACCATAAGTCATCACTGGCAACACACACTGGTCGAAGACTTTCGACTTGAGTCACTGCGGTAATTTGGACGAAAAGACACTGCGAAGCTTCTCGAACGCTGCCCAGCCGAGTCGGATTCGACGATTGACCTCTTTCTCGAAGTTGGACCTTCCTAACTGGACTGTTTGTCCCAGGTATAGGTACATAATGGTCAACAACTTCGAGCGCAGAGCCTCCGATTATTACGGGAGTTGGCACAACATGGACATTAGACATAATTTTCGTCTTGTCCATGTTCATTTTAAGACCAACTCGATCGGAAACTCTGCTGAGGTCAGCGAGCATAATACTGAGGTCCTCCATGGTCTCAGCCATGACTACAATATCGTCGGCAAATCGAAGGAGAGAGAGGAGAGGTTATACTTTTTAATTATATATATATTACATTAAGTCATTCATGTAAACTAGTCTTAAGTTGCATGTGAAAATATTTGAAATAAATATCTCTCTCTCTCTCTCTCTCTCATCAAAGAGCTCATGAAGAACTGATTTATTTCTGTTGTCCAATAGGCAAGGCAAGAATGAGGGTCACCGCGAGTGAATTCGCCGCTAGATGCGCTTGACTCCTATGAGGTGCAGTGTTGCCAATTTAAATAGCATATCATGTCTCCGAAACGTCAAATATCACAGTGATATTGACACTATTGTATGAAATGACAAATTTTGACATTGACCTTATATATTGGCACTAACTAGTGAACAGGAAGCAATGAAGAAACGAGGGCTTTTAAAAGTTGACTGGTAACTGCCAGCCCGACGCTGATTACCTGGCTCCGAAGTCGCCTTTATTCAACAGCATGACCTTGAGTATCTTGCAGCCGCGTATGCGCACGCGGCCGAACTGCAGCGAGTTCTGGCTTAGCGCTAGGCTCATGCCAGTGGCGGAGCCACTCAGCTTCACGAGGGGCCGCTCGTAGTTCAGCACTCGCATGTTCAGCTAAACGTTAACGGACATAATTATCGTAAACTGATAGAAATAGATGATGAAGATGATGATGATGATGATGATGATAGTAGGTAAAAACCTCAAGAATCGTCAACACGGAAATATTGCTAACTATGGCGTCCGCTCGCGACTTCGCCCGCATTGGAATTCGGTTAATGTTCCCGCGGAAACTATGGATTTTCAGGGGTAATGTACTTCCCTGAGCCTTGAACTATCTTAATGCCAAATTTCATCTAAAACGGTGCAAGGGTTTAAGCGTGAAGGAAGAGGTAACAGACAGGCAGAGTAACTTTCGCATTTATGTTGCTAATATAGGCAATTTTTAGTATTGGATACCTAGTTTAGTAGATAAGCAAAAAGAATAATATCATACCTATACCTACTCTACTCGTATTTCTCTATATTTTTTTAGAGAAATTAAAATTACCTGAACGCATAAATTGCTTATCAAACCCACAGGTTTCATCTGTATCTTCAATGGAACTTTTCTGAAAGGCTTTATCGTACATTTGTTAGGGATCACTTTCAAGGAGGACAATGCATTTTCGATGTCCATTGCAATTTGATTGCGAACTTTATCGTCTTTGTAATTTTTCAACATTTGTACTCTGTACGAAAAAATAATTTATTAGTCATTTCATTTAGAACAAGTTTTTAGTAAAATGTCGAGAAAAACGTCATCGGGAGTCAAGGGAACCAGCATCGGTTCCCAGCATTTTCGTTCAGAGATTTTCCGTCGCGAAAGCGTCTTCTCAGAATTTATCTGTATACAAATGCAGAAAATGCAATGACATAGCGGTTGAAAACTTGAAAACCAAGGACTACTAAAGAACTTGACAACGACATCGAGGTCTACCGGCGTTTCCAGTTCTTTTATTTTCTAAAAATCAGCCACAGTTTCTCCACATGCATGACTAAATATTATACCAAAATCATTTGCTCATGGATTCCATCATCAGATCTGAACCAAATTAAAACAAGGTCAATTCGCAGATATCACCATTCGATTGCATATAAGTTCATATTATCAGATACCTATCATAAAATACATGATTGAGGTGGGTGAGTTGGTTCAAACCGTCCGTTAACTAAGCAGCGCTCGATAAATATTTTACTATGCGATAAAATGACTTTTCTGTATGGAATGACAGCTCGGCCGGCGGCCATATTTAACGACCATGAGTCCGTCAACTGTGCTTGAATCAACCGGGCTAAGCCTGTCGGCCAAGTACACACAATAACAGTAAAGTCCAACCTCGTGGGTCCAGCTTCGCCCAGGAGGTTGGCAGCGCTCGGACTCAGGCACACGCTCGTGGTCTCCGACCTCAGCTCGTCCTCGATCTCCGGGTACATGTCCTTGAAGATGAAGGTCGCGTCTATCGGCACCTTGCTGTAGTTCATCACCTCGATCGTGCGGACCACCTTCTTGCCTACCTTCACGGCGCCCATGTCGAAGCTCTTTTGACATCCCTCGTACAGATCGAAAAGGAGGGGCACTCCTGAAAAATACCACGTGCCACTTTTGGTAGAAAACAGTGTGGAAACTTTTTCTCAACGTATAAAAAGATCTCTTTGCGTCGCATTGTCTAAATACTTACCTATAATAAAAGGCAAAGGTTGGGACGAGGTGATAGTTACACACCTTTTTCCATTTGAAACTTTTTGCCTACTATATATAGTAGGCAACCGTCTCTATTGCTCTTATTTTTCGAACATACATTTATATATTTTTCGAATTTATATTAATTTGCGAACCTCTAAATGCACACAGTAGGTATACGTGTCAATTGTCTCTATTTGGAAACTTGTCTAACAACTAAGTTTATCTGGGATAAATTTGAATGTCAGTAAATTACAGGAATTAAAGTTTAATGTATTTACTGTATTACTTACCTTCACCCTTCACCGCGATTATTTCTTCACACAGCGAATTAACCCAAAATCGTACTTCAAATTCGTACTCTTTGACTTGTTTCGGACGAAAAAAGATTGAAATTTTTGAACGATTATCGGGATCTATCGAAGGCTCTTGTTGGTAGTCAATCAATAGCTCCTTTATAGGAGCGAAATCCAAGTCCAAACTGAAATTAATATGTCAGTCAGCGTAAAACAGCTTGTACAGTAGAGTTCATGAATATGTGTACACTTTTGGAACTTCATCGTCGTCATTTCAGCCGAAACACGTCCACAGCTTGTCATAGGCCTCCCCCGAGGCGCGCCACTCAGACCGATTCTGTGCCACTCGCATCCACCGCGTTCCCGCGACCTTTACAAGGTCGTCACTACATCTTGTTGAAGGCCTACCAACAGCTCGTCTCCCGGTTCTCGAACGCCACTCCAAAACTTTCTGGCCCCATCGGCCATCAGTCCTGCGAACAATGTGCCCCGTCCACTGCCACTTAAGGTTCGCAATTCTTCGGGCTATGTCGGTGACCCTAGTTCTGCTGCGGAACTTATCACAATGGAATAAGGAGTAAACGTGTATATACACGGTGGGTCAGAAAATATGGTAAATAATTAACCCACAGTATCGGCTATCGATTCTAAGTATATTGTATAGGTCTTTAATTTTTTTTGAGTTGGTAAAAATATATATTTTGTATAGGATTCAGGCGTCGCATACACAACCAATCCCATATACAATTTTTTTTTACCAACTCGAAAAAAATTAAAGACCTATACAATATACTTAGAATCGATAGCCGATACGATCTATCTGGGTGAAAAAGTCATCAGCTGATGCCCTAAAATTTCTAGGTATATCGCGCTTATTTAATTCATCATCAAGGCACTTCTACAGACATAGAAGCTTCTTTAGAATACAATTAGTGTTTAGTGTATAAATCATTACATTTGCAGTTGACGAAAGTTATAGAACTTTAGGGCATAAGCCGACGATATTTCCACCCAGATAGACCAGCTGACGTCTTGGTTTCCTCCACAGCTACCCTTGAACTATCATCTAGATAAATTTCAGCCGGGAGGAAACAACAAAAAAATATAACATGTTTGGGGGGGGGGGGGGGGGGGGCAATAGCGCTTGCAAGCGGATGTTCACTAGGCTATATGTTACGACTATCTTAACCATTTTCCAAGTTATCAGGCGGGAGGGCATTGGTCATGAAATCTGCTCGTGGCTCGCGCGCGGCCTAGGTATACGAAATGCACGCGCGCGCGTTGGGCTTGAGGTACGTCGCGTCGCAACAGTCAAATGTGCATTGATGTAATTTGAATTATGGCAACGGGAACGGGTTTTCTACGTGTCAAAACATTTTTTTTTATATTTCTGAGAGAATAACAATAACCAGATATCGACGGTATAGTATCATCGGGCGGGTACGCAAATACGCGGGACGAAGCCGCGGACAACGGCCAGTATATTATGATAATGTAATTGTGTGACTTGTGTATCTTAATTTATAGTACATTACAGACCTAGGGTGGTGAATTCGTAAATGTCCCATGTCGCAGGTTTCTGTAGCCCGAACCGAAGGTGAGGGCCATAAGTATGCGATCTGGGGCTTTACGAATTACCGCCCGTGGTTTGTCAAAAGTTTTACATCTTGCCTTGGCCAAGAAGTGAGATTTTCTCTCCGCGTAGCTGGCAGAAAATCCCACTTTACGGCCTAGGGTGATGTAAAAAATTTTTGCTGATTCAGAAATTTACAGAACTTACGTTATTGGCACTTTATCGTCGTTCCTGAAAGAGATATTTTTTTTGTACGTCATATCCGGGGCGTTCACGATGCACTTGCCGAAGTCAATATTTGCGCACGAAAAGTGATATAGTGGTTTCTCTATCTCAGAGTGAAGCATTATGTTATATATGGGTCCGTCTGCAACCTGAAACATTGTTTCCATTAGATATATACAATTAATTGAACCTAAAATCTAAAAAAAATATTAAATCAATGTTAATTTTGAAAAACAAATATTCGAAAATATTGAATTTATTTTTACAATATGGGCTGCAGGGCTCGTTAGGTACGCAATCCATTATCACGCAACAATGACATCGCGTTCGTCTTTTGTTACAAATTCCTTTTCTACATTTCAATTTTCAAATCATACGAAAATTATCTATTTTTTCTCGGTTCTTATTCCGTCCCCTCTATCTAAGAAGAAGGATAATAAGAAAAACATTTATTCACTACGCACATTGAAGACACATACATAATATACATAATAGATATCTCGAGGTAAGTCGGACAACCAGATGCAAGGTTTACTTATTTCGGGCGTATACGCTGATTTGTATGAAGGTTGTTATCCTAGGTTTACCTTGCTTTTTAAAGGTTTGAGGCTAGGAGGCTACCCTAAGAGGATCACAAAGGTGTCCGTACATGCAGTGAAACGGGGAAGGCCTGCACGGGCACTTGCTTGAGGGTAAAGTGCAGGGCGCACTCGAGGCTGGCGCCGGGTGCCAAGTGGCCCGCGCGCGGCTCCACGAACACCTGCAAGTACTTCTTCACGGAGGAGCACTTGTAGATCCAGTCGAAGAAGAACGTCGCCGACCCATCGTTCTTTACTATAAACGTCAACGTCCTCTCGTACGTGGAAGCCGTCTGCAAAGTTTACCGTTAGAAAAAATAAGCGCATACACATTCAGCTTCAAATTCAGGGGGACAGATCATTTTTCGATGCTTTTTCGTGCCATTTTGTATGGGAAGACCAAGCTCTAACGGGTGCCCCCTCGGTACGCCCATGCTCCCTATCCCTACCGATTCGAAATAGAGACTTACATCGGCGCTCATACCTGATCTAAATGAATATTGGTGACAGCATCACTATTCAGTACATGTTCATTTCCAATTAAAAAGTATGTAACTTTCGGTTTAATTAGGTTACTGAGAGCATTGACGCATAAGGTCAAATACTTTGTCATATAAGTGATGCTGCAAAATATCTTGAACGATAGCGGTCCATCGTCAATTGGTGTGTAAATAAATCTGAAATAAATAATGTTTAACTGTACTTAAATTTCACATGTAGGTTTCTTAGAGAGTATAGGGGGTTGCCTGTGAGAGTATAGCACTAAGAGAGTGTCTCCCGAAAATTCTACGGGATCCAAAAAAAATAGACCTGAGCGAGTTATACCGCGGGAGATGGTTAGATTGGTTAGTGCAATCATGGTGCAATATAATATAGATGGTTACTACTCTTATAAACATAAAATATAATTACCTTACAACATCATAAAATCTAGTTAAAATTAAACAATTATTTGAAAGTGTAACAATAAAAACTATCATACTTGATGGGTGTTTCCGAGCGAGGTTTGAGCGAGCCAGACTCGGGCTCCATTATCACGGGAGTTTTGCCCAACTCGTTGCACAACGAGTTACCCTTGAACTCGAATTGAAGGGTTTCAGTTTCGTTATTCTTTATAATCACCGTGTCGGTGATGGTGAAACCCACCAGCGAGTTTCTGACCAACAAAATAGTCGGGACTAACACCACTTCGGGTTCTCTCACCAAACCAACTACCAGCAAATGTATGACCTGATTGTGTACTGGTATTACAAACTTCCACTGCGTTTCATAGGTCTAAAAAAATACTCTTTGTTAAATTTAATTCATTGATATTACTGTTAAGTCAGTCAGCAAAAAATAACGATTTGCAATACCCCTGGCGACGTGGGCGCGAAGGTAAACGTGACTTCAGTGGAGGTGCCACCATCCACGTATCCTTTAAGCATGTTGCAATGTATTGGAACGAGCTCAGGCTTGTCAGATACCACCATCTCGAATATAAACTCATATCCATCGCTCGTAGGATTTATAACGTTGAAGGATCTGAAAAATCACCAATCTTATTTATTTGTTATGTTTGGTTACAAACCAATTCAGTCGATTTAGTACTAACTAATCTATACTAATAATAAGTCTGTGGAAAAAGTCGCGTCTGTTATTTGAAAATTAAAAGAAACTATCAAGTCGAGGGTACTATATAAACGACACTAAACACAAAAAACGATTTTTAGAAAAAATATCTGTATGTATGTATAGGTTCACACAATTTAGAAGGCGCGTGGATTAAGCAATAATAGATTCTGCGTTAACGGCTTAAGTGCTTCGCCGCGCGCCTTCTAAGTTGTGTCGTGCTATATGTATGTATGTTCGGATTTAACTCGAAAACTACTGGTCGGATTGTAACAAAATTTGGTATGGGGGTAGTTTATAACGCTGGTCAACATATAGGCTACTTTTTATCCCGAAAAACGCATAGTTCCCGCGGGAACGCTATTACCGAATTCCACGTGGACGAAGTCGCGGGCAGAAGCTAGTAACTACAAATGTGACGTTTAAACGTGTCCAGATGTGGCCACCGCGGCCAATTTTTTTTTCGAGATACTAAATAGAAAATAGTTTTTTTTTAATAAGTACTTTTTGTAGCATCCTGATCCCAAAACATTGAATTCCAGAACGGTTGTAAACGGAGGTAACACAACTCCCAATGATTTCCTTCGCCCCGCAGTTATGTAGTCACTCTCCTCTATGTCGAGATGGCAATATGGAATCAGCGATTTAACTTTAATTCTGCACGAAATATTTCGATCGTATGGATCCAAATTGTCTGTAACAAAACGTCAAACGAGTTACAAATTTTATCTTGATAGATCTATCTAAATTTGGCAATAGGAAACGGATAGAAATAACATATTTAACTTATTTATATACAACGATATTTCACTAAAACACCAAAATTAACAAACATTATGAAAAAAACAAAGAATAAAATGTATAATTACCAATCCAACTCTTCAAGTTAACTCTGTAGTTAAAAGCATCCAACGGGGCAAATGTAACCGTGAACACTTTACTTTGGTTTGGGGCGAGGCATTCCTTTGACGGTACTATTTGGAAAGGCAAATCAACTTCAAACCAAGTGTCAACGCTTTCTCTGCCTAGACTCCCACTGAACAATGTCACTTTACTTTCATCTAGAAACAAGAGTAATGCTGCGGTTAATCCTAAAACGATTGTTGCTGACTATCTCACGTACAGATACAAACTATTGAATGGATTTTGATACATGCAGATATGATATGATACTTTTTATCCTAATAAGTATTCTCACGATATCCGATCGTGTTTCCGGAATAGGACGTAATAATTAAAACTCGAAACCTGCGATGGTTTAAAACAGCCAGTACGGTTTAATTTTCTAGTCTGTACTCAGCGTGGTTAGGTGGGAAGGAACGCCAAATGCTTTCGTAGTCGAAGGGATGTGAAAAGTCACTGACTGGTATTCGCGAAGCCAGGACAGTGGCGGATCCAGACCCCCCCCCCCCCCCCAATCATCTAAATGTACTCGTGACCAATCTTTATTTATTCGCTCATCTGGGCCAACCCCCCCCCCCCCCACCTCTCCAAACAAAAATCCTGGATCAGCCACTGCAAAGGGAAGCTCAGCTCTCCCAAACCTTAAGCGGGCAGTTACTATTCAAATGTTGCGATATTACCCTTGAAGTAAATGTGGTATTAATTCCCTAAATAAGCAATTTAAATTTTTGCACGTTGCAGCCGTTCAGATTTCAATAGGGATGACGACAACTTTTTTTTCCTTAGTCTATCAGGAAGATTATTAAAAAGTATTGGACACGTATTTTTCCTTTTTTCACGTAATCAAACTTATACGGAGATATATTGAGTTGAAATGTCGCGTGACGTCACGGTTAGGTACGATTTATACCTAACAGTGATGTAGCCCTCACTCTCCAACTTTCATGCGTTTTAACTTAGTCATTCTTTGTTAATTTGATAAAACAAAAAATACGTGTCTAATATTTTTTTATTATCTGACTGACGGACTAATTAGAATTTCGATTTATTTACCCTGTCGTCATCCCTATTAGCAAATAATATCATGTCAATGTAGAAGAAATTATGGGTAGAGAGTAGAAGTAGTTTTAGTGTTACATTACATACCTTTAGTTCCACACACCTGCTGTTCAGGAATTTGTCGTTCAGAAATATTGTCACTATATGTATCGACCGCACTATCCACAGTTACCTACAATAACAGCACACAAGGAGTCTTTAAAAATATTGAATAAAAAAACCTTAAGTACTACCAACAAAAACAGCCAGTAGAAGGATTCATACATTTGCTTAAGTATTCACCAAGAACTAGATGTAGAAATCCAGTGGGCTAATTGTGACTGGCCATTAGATTTAAAGAGGCCTATTATTCAATCATAATTCCAAGTGATGGAATATTATCCTTTTATGTACTTAACCATTTGAATTATTCAAATGATTTTTCATCGTTATTATTAATACTGGTACTGTGTCGATTAAAACATAGTATGTAGTCATCTGATCTAAATATTGAAAAAAATGCTTTCTAACGTTGATAAAGATATTTCGGTCGCATTTCAGTTAAATTTTTGGTATGTTTACTTATTTTGTGGACGGACTAACTGGGCAGACTGTGAGTCTGTGACGACTAACCGGAGTCGGATGTTTGTCGATTCTTGCCGGGAACTCTTCGTCGACATGAAAACCCCAAACAATTTTCATAGGCACCCGACCAGTGTTTTTGACAGTGAAATCAAACTGTCTCGTCTGAAAAATTTAATACAGAAACAAAAAGCATCAGTTTATATTTTGACTCAATCGCGGATAATGGAAATTACAAAAGTCCGTATAATCTTCAATTACCTGGTAGATATAGGTGTCCCTTAAATTCACTTTTTCTTGTAACGTGCATGTATATTTAGTGTATTCTGTCATAGCCGAGTACAAAATCATCATTTTGATAATCCTTTGGTATTCATCCGCTGGCTCTACAGCTTGCTCTTCTAAAACGGCCTCAATTCTTTCGTTTAGGAAAGTCTCCCTATATACCAAGAATTATAATTGTAAAATCATTTGGAAATGCAAATTACACTCAGATCTTATTTTAGCGATGGTACCTTACGAGTATTCATTCAATTCAAATTCAAAAATTCAAAATTCTTTATTTCGTTATCATAGGTAACATAAGGTGACATAATATTAGGTAAAGTACTACTATGATATGCCGTTAGGCGTACGACGTTATTTTTATACAGCACAGAGAAAAAAAAAGAAAAGAATAAGTTAGCTAGAAATTAATTATAAATAAAAATAATTATCTTGGCTGTGCAACTAATCCATTAAATTTATTAAATTGTATACTAATAGCTAAAATTAAATTTAAATGATTAAAAAAAAAAACCGGCCAAGTGCGTGTCGGGTCACGCGCAAAGTATAGGGTTCCGAAGTTGACGATGCCCACAGTACCTTTTTAGGACTTATTAGCATCTAGCTAGTCTGTGGTATGACGTGCCCGCCTGACGCCCCTGCCGCTTGAGAAAAATCATTGATTTTTTAATCATTTCATAAGTTAGTCGACTATGACTCGTAAGTTTGTACAGCCTACTTAGCTGTGATAGTTTTCCTTTCAACTACGTTATATATGCCACAACCGTGATTTTTTTCAGCCATCCAAATACCACCATTTAGCTGGCAGGGGGAGGGGGACACGTGACTCTAACAAAAAATAGCACTTTAGAGCTTAATATTTCACAAACGCATCACTTAATCAAAAAATGGTTTTAATAAACTCACAACATTTTTTTAAGACCTATTCAACGATATGCCGCGCCATGGGGTACGCAAGAAAAAAAATACATCTCCACTTTACGGGTAGGGGAGGTACCCTATAAAAATATGACGGCGCAACGACGTGCGACGGCACCTTCCGTCTTAGTTCTCTTTCTAATTGTAGTCTATGGTCATAGTAGATTTTGTTCGTTTGAACGTTCGGTTGGTCGGTTCGTTCGTATTCGCATAGACAGATGATTTTCTGATCGTCGTACCGAAGTGTAACAGCGCCTTTATCCTTAGTCGATTATTTGGACTGGCAACCTTGACAGGTGACGTAACACCGGACACTGGGGGTGGCGGCCATTGCAATTTCAATTGTCACTGAGCATTCGTGGTAGAAGGACGTTGCGCTCGCGCCTCACGTGTTCAGGTGGAACGTCGTTTAAATTATAATCCGTCTACATCAAAGTGATCTGTCAGTATTCTGTATAGTGACTGTTGATTTTAGAATCATTAAAGAAGTGCCTTTTGGACTTACAAAGCATTTCGTTGTTTTAATGAAGCTCTGATCTCCTCGCCCGCCTACCCACGGAAATTACTTATGGATACTTCGCATGGAGATACCGACGTGCCTTTATCAGAAGTGGGATCTCAAGGGCCTAGTACTGAGGAGATCAGTAATGCCGCTGCTGGCCAATCAAGAACCGAGGCCGGAGCGCCAAATTTACTCACCAACATGGAAGCGCTTTTGTCACGTTTACTAGCGGCGACTCAAAATACGTCGACGAGTAATTCTACGCCACATCTCGTCAAATTTGATCCTGATGAAGCTGATGCCGACATCACAGGTTGGTGTAACATAACCGAAATTATTGTGAATAGCCGAAAATTGTCTGGGCCTGATCTACTACTCGCTCTCACACATGCTCTTAAGGGTCGGGCCGCTAAATGCTTGACCAAATTGAGCAATGCGGACCTAACATGGCCACACGTGAAAGAAATTTTGCTAGCCAGATTTGGGCGCCCTATGCTCATGCAAGATTATTTTGATGAAATTATAAAATTTCAAATAGAGAATCGAGAAACCGCGACTGAAGCTGCAATGAGGCTCTGGAATCTCATAGAACAGGTGCCGAAATTTGAAGTAGGTGAAGATGTCATCACTGGACTAGCTATTTCCGTGTTATCACAGAAAGATTCACTGATACGCCGAGAATTAAATTCACACGTCATATCTACGAGGGCCCAGCTTTGTAGAATTCTTAGCGGTGTTTCACTCAAGAGACGCCATGACGAAGCCAATACCCACGAGTCAGATGTAAAGCGACCGCGTTTGATAGACAACAAATTCGCCGGGAACTGCCACTTCTGCGGGAATCGGGGTCACAAGATGGAGGAGTGCCGTAAACGTCGTGACAGCATGAAGCAGAAGCCGTTGGAGAAAGAAAAAGAGAAGACCGTGACCTGCTTCACCTGCGGGAAAGCGGGACACATCAGCAGCAGCTGCCCTGAGAAGAAGTCGGGAGCGGAGCCGGCCACGCGCAAGGACGTCCACGTCTGCATGCGGCGCACAGCGAGAGGTACACTGTCGACGTCAGCCGGTGAGACCATTTTGTTCCTTTTCGATAGCGGATCGGCCTGCTCCTTGGTTAAATTCAGCTTTGCCGAGAAACTTTTTGGTACTGAATGCACCGATACCGTTTATTTAACAGGAATAGGCGGGGAAGATGTTAAATGCACGAAACAAATTCTTAGTTCCGTTACTATCCAGGGTATACCTCTTTCAATTTTGTTTCATATTGTGCCTGACGACGTCGTTTCGGAAGCAATTATTATAGGAAGGGATATTCTAGAGCAGGGTGTTCGTGTCGAAATTAGTAGTGATAGTTTAGCGTTTATTAGGCACAAAGAAACCAACACATGTCAAAGGAAAAACAATTTTGACTTTGATAATATCGATACTGACTTGGCAGGAGCAGAAAAACTCGCTTTAATAAAAGTTTTGCAAAAGTATAGTGACTATTTCATCGACGGCGTCCCTACTAGGCGTGTTACGACAGGTAGTCTAAAAATTGATTTGATCGATCCCCACAAAACAGTACAGCGCCGTCCGTATCGATTATCTCCCACTGAAAAAGAAATAGTAAAAGATAAAGTCCAATCTCTTTTAGAAGCAGGAGTCATACGCGAAAGCTCTTCTCCGTTTGCGAGCCCAATTCTATTGGTCAATAAAAAAGATGGTAGTCTCCGGATGTGCGTCGACTACAGGGAGCTCAATGCTAATACGCGTCCTGAGCATTACCCCCTGCCTAGGATAGACGAACAGGTAGATAGGTTAAGTGGTGCGCATTATTTCTCTTCCCTAGACATGGCGTCCGGGTACCACCAGATTACTGTAGAACCAGACTCAGTCGAGCGAACCGCCTTTGTCACGCCGGACGGACAATATGAATATTTAGCAATGCCGTTCGGCCTGAGAAATGCCGCCTCTATATACCAACGCTGCATCAATAAGGCTCTAAAATCCCTTCGTGACAACGTAGCCCTCGCATATATGGATGACGTTCTCTGCTATTCATCTGACGTAGGTGAAGGGCTTTGCCGTTTAGATGCGGTTCTTGAGGCTTTGTCTGAAGCTGGCTTCTCTTTTAATATTCAGAAATGCAAATTTTTAAAAAAAGAAATCGATTACCTCGGGTATGTTATTCGGGCCGGTGAGGTTAGACCAAATCCACATAAGATTCAAGCTCTTATTGACGCGCCAGCTCCAGCCACAGCTACTCAAGTTAGGCAATTTCTCGGATTGGCTTCGTACTTCCGAAGGTTTATTCCTAATTTTGCAACTCTCGCTGGACCCCTGTACCCACTTACCAAATTAAAAGGACCCATCACATGGTCTGACAAACATCGAGAAGTCCATAAGAAAATAATCGGTATTTTGACTTCAGAACCCGTTCTGACTATCTTCAACCCTGAAGTTCCAATAGAACTCCATACGGACGCGAGCTCAGATGGGTATGGAGCCATTTTAATTCAGAGAGAAAGCAATATACCCCGTGTTGTAGCATATTTTAGCCGCCGCACCAGCGATACCGAGTCCAGGTACCATTCTTACGAACTGGAAACGTTAGCGGTGGTGCGTGCTGTCGAGAACTTTCGCCACTATCTGTATGGCCAGCACTTTACGGTTTTTACTGATTGTAACTCCTTGAAAGCCTCAAAAGCTAAAGTAGACCTCTCTCCACGTGTCCATAGGTGGTGGGCTTATCTGCAAGCTCATGATTTTGACATAGTCTATAAAGAAGGGCGCAGTATGGAACATGCTGACTACTTGTCAAGAAATCCGATTTCTCCCTTGTCTGCACCTACTGTCAAATCGCTAGAAGACAAAGTAGAGCCTCCAGAATCACGTAGAGTAGTAAATTTTGTAGAGCTTCATGATAGCTGGCTTCAAGTTGAGCAAAAGAGAGACCCCGAAATTGTAGACCTTATAACCAAGCACTCGAATAATGAATTGCCCGAGGCCACGTCTCACACGTATGACGTTAGGGACGGCATTCTATACAGGAAAGTAGAGCGTAATAAAATTACTTCATGGTTACCTATCGTACCGCGATCTCTAATTTGGACCCTAATTAATCACGTGCATAGTGAAATACAACATCTGGGGTGCGAAAAGACATTGGATAAAATTTACGAAAAGTATTGGTTTCCACAAATGGCAAAAAACGTTCGAAAGTTCGTTAACTCCTGCATAGTATGCACGGCTTCAAAAGGCCCATCGGGTGCTCAGCAGCTGCGTCTGCATCCTATTCCCAAAATTTCAATGCCTTGGCACACAGTCCACGTAGATCTGACAGGGAAACTGAGCGGCAAAAGCGACCGAAAGGAATATGCGTCTGTTATGATAGATGGGTTCACAAAATATGTTCTATTAGAGTACACCCAGTCCTTGGATGCTGACTGCGCGGTAAAAGCTCTAAAAAAGGCTGTCTCGCTATTTGGGGCACCTAAAAGAATCATAGCTGACCAAGGGAGATGTTACATAAGCTCGATCTTTAAAGATTTCTGCAAAGATCATAATATTGAGCTACACTTAATAGCCACCGGGTCTTCTAGAGCTAACGGGCAAGTCGAGCGCGTGATGCGCACCTTAAAAGTCTACTTACCATCGTAGAAAATGACACGAATAAAATATGGCGCGACGAACTTGCCAACGTTCAGTTAGCATTAAACAGTACACGTTCTCGAGTCACGGGATTCACTCCTACTGAACTAATGTTCGGCATTCGCGCACAATCGTTAGGGCTAGCTAGGATATCTCCTAATGAGAACTCACCAGAACGTGCTAATTTAGACGTTATCCGAGATGAGGCAGCGAATCGAATCCAAAAGGCGGCTACAGCCGAAGCCCAGCGTTTTGATAGTGGTAGGGCGCGAGTAAGGCCTTTTTCTGAGGGAGATTACGTTTTCATAAAATGTAGCGAGCGAAATCAAACCAAGTTAGCCAGAAAGTTCCGTGGTCCTTTTATAGTAACTAAAGTGCTCGATAATGATAGGTATGAACTGAAAGCCATCGGGGGAGGTAATCGCGTCCTTAAATACTCACATGAAAACCTGCGTTTAGTGCCGAGGGGTTTCGAGGGATTAACAGAGATCGCGACAAGTATGCTCAATAGTGAGGAGGCCGAGACGGCGGTCGAGGGGGAACACATTGATCGTACATCGCCGGTTGACAGTGACAGTGATATTATCTCAATTTCAAGCACCCTGACCGCCGGCTCCGAAACTCTCTCAGTCGTCTCTGAAAGGGAGAGTCACATAAATGAAAGTGAGTTATTAGAAACTTAGTCACTTTATTCGTAGTACTGAGTTTACTTGTTGCTAAATCAAAATTTCAGTTAGAATCTCACATACCTTACGCTAAGTACACTACTATTACTGCTCAACAGAATAATCGGTCCGGCTGATTGTAAGACCTTTCTGCGCCTTAGCCACGCCCTGTTACTTGTTAGGACTGGTCGAAGAGGCCTTGTATGCCTGGTCCACGTCCTGTAATTGTGTATGGCTGGTCGAAGGGGCCTTATGCGCCCGGTCCACGCCCTGAACGGCTGGTCGAAAGGGCTGCTCACGCCCGGTCCACGCCATGTAGTTGTGTGCGGGTGGTCGAAAGGGCCTCATGCGCCCGGTCCATGCCCTGTGCAGCTGGTCGAAAGGGTTTATCACGCCCGGTCCACGCCATGAAGTTGTGTGCGGCTGTTCGAAGGGGCCCCGCGTCCGGTACACGCCTCGTATAGCTGGTCGTAAGGGCTTTACACGCCCGGTCCACGCTACGCTGCTGGGTAGCTTCAAGTCTAATAATAGGGACTATAGGTACTTACCTTACGTGTAGCACGTATCGTGAGGAATGAGATGGGGAGACCAAGTTACTATGTCAGGAATGGTCGAGCGAGTGTTAATGTCTTTATGTTTCAGGTGACACACTACGAGACGAATAAGCGCACGAGGACGTGCGACAGTCAGGGGTGGCCGTGACGGCGCAACGACGTGCGACGGCACCTTCCGTCTTAGTTCTCTTTCTAATTGTAGTCTATGGTCATAGTAGATTTTGTTCGTTTGAACGTTCGGTTGGTCGGTTCGTTCGTATTCGCATAGACAGATGATTTTCTGATCGTCGTACCGAAGTGTAACAGCGCCTTTATCCTTAGTCGATTATTTGGACTGGCAACCTTGACAGGTGACGTAACACCGGACACTGGGGGTGGCGGCCATTGCAATTTCAATTGTCACTGAGCATTCGTGGTAGAAGGACGTTGCGCTCGCGCCTCACGTGTTCAGGTGGAACGTCGTTTAAATTATAATCCGTCTACATCAAAGTGATCTGTCAGTATTCTGTATAGTGACTGTTGATTTTAGAATCATTAAAGAAGTGCCTTTTGGACTTACAAAGCATTTCGTTGTTTTAATGAAGCTCTGATCTCCTCGCCCGCCTACCCACGGAAATTACTTATGGATACTTCGCATGGAGATACCGACGTGCCTTTAAATATATATTTCAAAATTTTATTGTACCACTTTGTCAGCGTAACTAATATGTACGAGGGCGGTTTGATAAGTCAGTGACTTTAAGTAAAACAAAAACCATTTTAACATATAAACTTTTTAATTACAATTCTAATCTCCTTGGTAGCTGGCAGTTTTTTTTTTTAAAGGTGGGAAAATAAAAAAGTTATTGAGGCATATGTCGAATACGGTCGGAAAATTGTTGGAAAATGGAGAAAAGCGAATTTCGTGTGTTAATTAAACATTACTTTTTACGTGGAAAAACTATTAAAGAGACTGAAAACTGTCTAAAAAAATATTATGGGGAATCTGCTCCTTCTCATGGAATGGTACATAACATAAGTGTTTTACAGAATTTCGTTCTGGGCGTGCCACTACCAATGACGCAGAACGCTCTGGTAGGCCAATTGAAGTCACCACTGATGATGTCGTGAATAAAGTTCACGATATTGTTTTGGATGACCGTCGAGTTAAGATTCGTGAGATAGCTGAGACTGTACACATTTCATCTGAACGAGTTTTTCATATCTTGCATAATATTTTGAATATGAAAAAGCTTTCCGCAAGATATGTGCCGCGTTTGCTGACAGCCGATCAAAAACGACTTCGTGAAACAACTTCCGAGCAATGCTTAGCCAAATTCAAGCGTAATCCCAATGAATTTTTACGTCGTTTTGTGACGGTAGATGAAACGTGGATCCACCATTATACGCCAGAGAAGAAAAATCAGTCAAAACAGTGGACTTCTGCTAACGAACGGGCCCCAAAGAAAGCGAAAACCGTTAATTCGGCAGGAAAGGTAATGGCCACTGTTTTTTGGGGCAGCCAAAAAACAGTGGCCATTATATAGATTATTATATAGATTATATAGATATATAGATTATTTGGAGAAAGGTAAAACAATAAATGGCCCTTATTATGCTACATTGTTGGAAAAATTCAACGCAGAAGTTGTGAAAAAACGGCCACATCTGGCAAAGAAGAAAATCCTTTTTCACCACGACAATGCCCCTGCACACTCGTCGGCAGTCGCAACAGCCAAATTAGTAGAATTGCGTTACGAAATACTGCCCCACCCACCTTATTCTCCGGATTTGGCCCCATGTGTTTTTTTTTATTCCCAAACATGAAGAAATGGCTCGGTGGGAAAAGATTTTCATCAAATGAGGAAGTCATAGCTGAAACTGAAGCATATTTTTCAGGATTTGACAAAAAATATTTTTTGGAGGGGTTGAAAAAGCTAGAACATCGTTGGATGAAGTGTATGGAGTTGAAAGGAGATTATGTAGAGAAATAAAATTAAAAAAGGTGAAAAAAATTTTTTTTTCTGCAAAAAGTCACTGACTTATCAAACCACCCTCGCATATTCATGCCAAATTACAGCTTTCTACAACTAAGCATCTCCGAGCAATAGTGCGGACAGACGGACGGACGGACGGACATGGCGAAACTATAAGGGTTCCTTGTGGACTTCGGAACCCTAAAAAACTGCTCATTGCTCTGCTAATAATTGTCAATTGCTAGGAAGTTGATCGCCGGTGATCTAAACACGCGGTAGAGTGTCAAAGCCAAATTCAAGCAATAGAACTGGTGAGCAGCACCGTATGTAATATTACACAAACCATTTTGAGTCTTTGACCCCCTCATCACTCAAAAACTGTTTTACATAAACATGTCAAATTTGCCTTTACATATATATATATATATATATATATATATATATATATATATATATATTTCTTTTTTGGTCAATACTTTTCGAGTTATTGAAGAAAATAGGCGAAAAATGACCATTATCTCCAAAACTACTGGACCTAAAATTTTGGAAAAAAAATACGGAGCATAGTTATTGACCTATAGATTACAGGAAAATTAATAAGAAGTCCATGGCATTTGAAATCTATCATATAAAAGAGCTTATCCTGTGAAACGGTTTGAAAATTACGTCATTGAAAATAATCAAGTGTCGGAACCCTTTCCACGCGAGTTCAACTCGCTTCTTGGCCGGATTTTTTAAAAAAATACTAATTTAAAGAATTTTAACCTGATAGGACAATCGATCTTTATGCGAAATATCAAGTTTGTAGCTTAGTATGTTTTTACACATACACGCTGCCAGAACTTCCTTTAACATGAGCATAAATTGTGAAAGTTTCTTACTTATTATGATCAAACACGGTGACTGTTTGACGATTGTCCCACGTCGTCCCCTTGAAGTCGAGCGTCAGCGAATCATCACTGATCGAAGTCAACGTGCAACTTATTAGTTCCTGACAATTATACAGAAAGTTAATATATTAGACATGTGTCGCATTCGAATATCTACTATATAAAAATAAGTCGGGTTTTCCTCCCTGACGCTATAACTCCAGAACGCACGACCCGATTTCCACGCTTTTGCATTCGTTGGAAAGGTCTCGGTCTCCGTGAGGTTTAAGGCGGTACGAAGTCCGCGGGGTCAGCTAGTATTTCATAAATAGAACTCCAGAATTGGGATTGAATTACCTACTTAAGTTGCTTCAAACCGTCCGTTCGTAAAGTGACCATCTGGGAAGGTGACTTTTCTGTATGGAATGAAATCTCGGCGGCCATATTTAAAGTTGACGATTCCTTCAAATGCGGTCGATAGGTACACTGACCCTTACTTAGATTAGATGATAAAATTGACACAAGTAGTAATGAATAAAAACCCTTGAGATAATTTCAAAGGCAAATCTTACCCTTTTCACAGTGATGAGTTGTGCTGAGAAGAATATAATTTCCAAGTCTTTCTCCTCTCCCGGTGAGATGTACCCAATCGACGGTTTGACGACCAAGTGTTCGACCTCTTCCCATATGAATTTGTATACTTTTTCGGAATTATTTAGCATTACAACAGATCTTTTTTGCATGAAGTTCAATTCACAACCGCCGAAGTCTAACAAGTATTTGAGAAAACTTAGATCGCTGCTATTGCTTTGCTTCACCGAACAAATCGATGTTCTTTTATTCTTTTTTGGGTCCGCCAGAATTTTTGATCTTCTCACCTCAACATTTGCACTCTTAGGCTTCTTTTTACTATCAACGGTTGATACACTGGATCCCGTGCTGTAAAACATATTTACTCAATAAGTTTGGTCATTCATGACTGCACTTTTTCCAATGTCATTAAGTTTAGTATACCCTTCCATAGAATTTTGCATCGCATCCAAATCAGCATCCATTGACAGCATTTCCAGGCCCATTAGAATCACATCTTCCATAAACGCTTCAGCTTCACAAAACACCTGTTAAGAAGCAAAAGATAACTTTCTACATATTTGCACGACAAACTTATCTGTCCAAGCGTCAAATACATAAACAGACGCAATGAAAAATATATGCTGTATGTAATTTTTCTGAAAATAAAAATATAGCACAATACAAATTTATGGTTTAATTCATAAAATAGGTACTCGTACCTACAGCTCCAGCTGATACCTACCGTAAAATACTCATAAGGATTTGTTGCAATCGAAACCCTTATTTCGCAACTGGTTTTTCCTTTCCTAACGGGATTGTAATGAACTACGACTTTTGCAATTTCCGCAGGCTTTAATAACATTTGCAATTTTACGTTACATTCGTCTGTAATAGAAATTATCAACCACTATTTATGAACGTATGAGTTATTTTATTTTAACAATAAGTACATATTTACAGGGAAGTAATATTTGGTGGTAAGGCTATATTCGAAGTCTTAAAATAGGGATCTCCCTGTTTCCTATAGGATCGCTAACGCGTCGCGTGAACTTTGAGTAGATAGATTTAAAGTTCAACTTGATGCGTGAGCGATCCTATAGGGAACAGGGAGATCCCTATTTAAGACGTCGAATATAGCCCCTGGTCACTTCACACATATCCCGTTCCCTATATTGTCAGCTATCTTCGCTCTCTTGACATCTGCTTTGGATAAGTGATGGGCAATTTGTAATTGATTACAATATTGCAAGATATAACTTGAATTACTTGCATTTTTCTTTTCATACTTGCGTTTTTCAGGTTAAAAAACGGGACTCCAATTATCCCTGTCTGTATGTTTTCCAATTAAACATTTTTCATTTCATTCCATAACAAATTTCATCTAAGTTATTCCAGCAGTCTAAGCGTGAAGAGGTAACAGATAGACGGACAGAGTTATTTCATCGCATTTGGATATCAGTATAAAATAGAACGAAGTGTGAATGCGGGAAATACAATCAATGGTGCATTGCATACTTTTATGACTAGCCACAAACTCTCGGTAAACGCTCGCCTGGTTGTACAAGAGGTGTGCTAGTGCCAAGATTTATGTATGGTAGTGAAAGTCGGGTATGGGAGAAGAGGCGTGAAAGTAGAATTAATGCTGCAGAGATGAGTGCATTGCGGAATGTTGTAGATATTAAACTGAATGATAGGGTAATAATAATAAGTAATAGTATGATAAGGGAGCAGTGTGGTGTGATAAAGGATATAGTAGCGAAAATGGAAAGGATGAATAAGAGAAGACGATGTAGTGACAAAAAGTATATGGCTAGTGTGAATGGAGATGTTGGAAGAGGAAGACCGAGAAAATGTTCTTGGATCAAATTCAAGACAATCTGACTAAAGGCCAGGTCAGAAGTACTTTAAACCGACGAGCATGTATGCGGAACGGAATGAAAGCTGAAGAAGCGAGAGAGGTATGTAAGAATCGAAGCAAATGGATGGAAGTCGTCTCTGCCTACCCCTATGGAAAAAAGGCGTGATTTTATGTATGTATGTGTCAGTAAAAATATATATTTTAACTAGTTTTGAATTTTCGTTCGAGAATCGTTCAAAAATATTACTAACCTTTATGTCCACGTACTACCATTTTCCCACATTCTTCAGCAGGTGTTAACCAGAAGATTTGTCTTTCTTCATATGGCGATTGAATCGTCGCCAACTCAACTAGGCTTTTAACGGAACTTATGTTTTTAAATCGAATCTCCTTATTGCTTACGGAACCTAAGCACGTTACGGGAATGCGAAGTAATGAGATTTTGTGCTGTTTGATGGGGGGCCAGATCATATGTATACGCGGAATGACTCCCTCCCCAATCAAACAAATCTTAAACGACTGTTGCTGGTTATCTAGAAGTTTCAGTTGCACTTCTAACACGGCGCGATATTCCTGTGAATATAAAGTCGGTGACAATAATAACCACAATAATATAAACTACAAAACAATTACAGGAGGAACAAATTTACCTCCAGAGCTCGTGGACTAAATATGATTCTCAAATATTTATGCTGTAAAGGTTCTATGTGCGTCTCATACTTGTCCAAGGAGAATATGTCCTGATTAGAATTGGCCTGATAATGTAGCTTCATCGTAAGCGCACACGGAACAAACCCATTGTTATACATGTCGATGGCCGCTGAGAATTTGGAGTCCACGGTAACGCAGAAGAAATAGAGAGTGACAGAATCCTCCACGAAGACACAGTGAGGAGACGACTAAAAAAATAGAACAACTTCTAGATTAATTATGCTCTCATCCTATACATACTTACTAGTACATGTATAGTAAAAACGAAACCGATGTCACTTTGACTATGTAAAGCATACCTACCTCCGGGATTTTATATTCAGATAAATTTTTCACAATCAAATGTTCCCGGAAAGTTGTTTCAATATTCCAAAAGTCTAATGTAGGCATGGCTCCAATTCCGACAAGTCTCAGCGGCACGCCGTTGGCCTCAGCGGGACATGTATCGCTGATCACAAAATTAATCGTTTCCTCGAACTTCTTCGCCGCTGTCGCCATGAATTGTATTTGAATAGTACGGCTGGTTCCAGGGGCTAACAAATTATCTTCGTTCATAATAAGGAAATTGCCACATTTAAGCGGTGGCACTTTGATCCTGCAATAGGTGTACATATATAAACATGATGGGAGCAGAAACTCGCTGTAATCAAGCAACAATTAAGCACATTAAGCACACAAAGGAACATTAAGTACCTACCTACTAGGTACATAACAATAGCAGGATGCTTAAGTAATGGTCAAGGTACTTACTTATTATTATCTTTAACTTTAGCTGCAGGTGCAGGGGCATCTGGGTCTGGACGATACTCGGGGGGCAATATAATTTCGTAGGTGACGGGACATTTACTGGTGTTGTTCAAAATCACTTCTCTCATCACACCAGAACCCACTGCGATAATGTTGAAGTTAAGTTCTCCCAACGGGAATAACGTGAATCTGTAAATAACCGAGGTACCTCTAAGATTCAATATAAGGGATGTATAATTTAAATCCAATCATTCCCTGATGATCCTCGGAGTTATTGATTTTTTCAGGGATTACCATTTAATAAAAATGGATGTCTAACAGCTAATAGACACAGCGTGACAAAAAAATGGGCCTCGTACGTAGTTAAAGATTACAGCATTACAGGATACATTGATAAATTTGAACTAGATACCTATGCATATTTTTGCATTGTCTTGTCTGTGTTTTAAAAACATAAGAAACTCACGTGTTGTAAAACGATGCGATCGTGACGCAGACTGGAAACTTGGCTACGACCACCTGATCCTTGCTTCCATCCAGCAGCGAGCAGATGTACGCGGGCACGTTCACCAGGTTCATGGACGTGTCGGGCGTGCACTCGAACTCGATCAGCACCAGCTTCAGAGCGCAAGGGATCACGCCGTACTCCGGTGTGGCTTGAAGCCCCTTCAAGAGAGACGGCTCCGGGAAATTCTTCACCTTTTTCAACCTGCAATTGATTGATTTAACTTAACTTAAGTGGCATGATGGCATGACAGGATACCATCATACAGGGTGGCACATTTAGATTGGTCAGTATGGGAAAGTCTGAAACTATTGAGACATACGAAGATCTCTTCTTTTGAACCATGTCATCGATTTTAGTAACAAGAAAAACTGCATTCATACGTTTAAAAATAACTTGTACTCAACTCGGGAATCGACCCCGGATGTTTTGAAAAATTAAACTAACATCACACGGCGGACACTGCCTATAAAAGCACGATTTCGAACACAATTCGAAAGAAGTGTCAATGTTTGCGTGCGAGGACGTCTGTGTACGTGCGAGGATTTCTGTCACTTCACTTGCTATGTGTGTGTACCGATTGAATGATTCACTCTCCATCTCCGGATGAAATAAATGACGGTGAGGGCGAGTTGGGCGTCAGTTGTGTATTGTAAGTAAGCTGACGTATTGAAATGCACACCTGTAGTAAATGTTGTATTTCCCCCGATTTAAAAGGTACATTTCACGGGTCACAGTGGAGTTGACTTTGACGTTGCCGTAGTTGAGGTAATTTTCCGAAGGGTTCTCGAATGCGCACTCAACCTCCACGTCGTAGCACTCCGCCGACAGGAACAGCTGGTCGATCAACATGGGGTTGCCGCGACCTTCCGCGTCGTAGATCTGACAAAAAGGCGCATAAAATCACATCATATTTTTGCGACCATTTCTTCTTCTAGCGCCACTTCCCATTGGGGGTCAACGACCGACTATTATAGCTACATGTTTATACTTTCGATACTGGTATAACTGGTGGTCAACTGTAACCAATCTCAGAGGTTGAAGACCCAGAAGGTTCGTCTTCGGAACTGTATTTTGCAATACATGCTGCAGAAATTAATGTACCCGCAAAAACACCAATTTAAGAAATGGTCTAGTTCCTATCTCCACTAAAAACTCTCGACCTTTTAAAATGCCTACATAGGTCTAAATTTGTTTTGTCTTGGCATTGTTACTGATCTAACAGTTTTCATATACTCGCTAAAATTTTTTCATCATTAATAAAAAAATATTTGGCAAGTAGACTATTTAAAATCAGCACCTCGTAAAATGCTAGTTATAAGCAGAAATTATCTTATTATACGTTAAAGGCGCTAAACTTATATATATTTATCTGTTTACTTATTTCTTTATTTATTTATCTAAGCGATCTCAGAAACGGCTCTAACGATTTGGACGAAATTTGGAATACAGGGGTTTACGGGGGCGACAAATCCAGCTAGCTCAGGTTTAATATCTGAGAAAACTCGGTTACTCGCGTACTCTCATATTATTTAGCTTCATGGTTTATACTTACATCTATGATGAGCGGTTTGTTGGAGATAACTCCAACCTGGCAGGCAATGTACGTCACCGGCACGACCTGGTTGTCGTGCCGGGGCACGATGCCCGACGTTTGGGCAATTATGAAGTCCTCCACGAAATCCACGGAGTTCCTCACTTTCCACATTATTGGTAAAATTGAATCGTTTTTAACTATAAATCTGTCATCTCCTCTGCGATACAGCAGCAGTTTGCCGTACTCTAAAAAAATAAAAGGAGGTCTTTTAAAAGCTCAAAATATAAGTGTATGGCAAAATGGTGTAGTGTATATATTCTGTAAGTCATGATAGATTGCTGTCTGCTAACGGAAATGGATAAGTACTTAGTTATTTTCTAGTAAAATTTATGCATCACATAGGTACATGGTACATACGAGGGGCGTTCAAAATATTCTCGGTATTGATATCTTATAACCTCTTTTTGAATTTGTTTTGTTACTGGCTGGTAAGGTTCATTCTTTGACATTAAAAAAAAGTATAATTCAAACCGAGATGTTCTTTTGTTTTTCTGCAATTTCTGAACAAACACGAACACAATGAGTGAATTAACAATGTTAACGAAATTAGAACATCGTTCCGTAATAAAATTCTTGACGAAACAGGGTAAAAACCAAAAAACCATAAAAGAGGAAATGGATTGTGTTTACCGTGAGTCTGCTCCTTCTTTATCTACAATTCAAAAGTGGTCAAGCGAATTCAAACGTGGCAGGGAGAGTATTGAAGATGACCCTAGACCTGGCCGGCCTGTAGTAGCTACTTCACAAGAAAATATTGATCAGGTGGAAAACCTTATATTGGAAGATGGTCGAGTGAAGACAAAATCAATAGCTCAAGTAACCAATCTTTCTATTGGTACCGTACATGACATTATCCATGACCATCTTAATATGTCAAAGGTCAGTGCAAGATGGGTTCCGCGAATGCTGACTCGATTTCAAAAAGATGTGCGTGCAGCTTGCTGTTCCGATTTTATTGACCTGTGTGGTGAAAATCCTGATGAGGTGCTGCAAAAGATAGTTACTGGAGATGAAACCTGGGTTCATCATTATGACCCAGAGAGTAAACAGGAGTCCATGCAGTGGCACATTAAGGGTTCAGCTCATCCCAAGAAGTTCAAGGTCGTCCCTTCCGCTGGCAAGGTCATGGCAACAATATTTTGGGATTGTGAAGGAGTATTGTTGATCGATTATAAAGAAAAAGGTGTAAATATCACGGGACAGTACTACGCGAATATTCTACATCAATTAAGGGACGCAATAAAAGAAAAAAGGCGAGGAAAGTTGTCTAAAGGTATTCTGCTTCTGCATGACAACGCCCCTGTCCATACTGCTCATATTGCCAAGGCAGCTATTGCTGAATGTGGGTTCGGAACTATAACTCATCCACCGTATAGTCCGGACTTAGCCCCCAGCGACTTCTTTTTGTTCCCCAATCTCAAAAAGGATCTGCGTGGAAATCGATTTTTTGACGATGAGGCGTTGAAGGCGGCAGTAGAGGAGCACTTTTATACCAAGGATAAAAAATATTTTTATGAGGGATTAAAAAAAATAATTGATCGATCTTTTAAGTGTATTAACATAGGGGGGGAGTATATTGAAAAATAAAAAATATCAAACTGTTCATACTTGTTTGTTTTCATTCCAATACCGAGAATATTTTGAACGCCCCTCGTAGGTGACGGATTAAGTACCTATTTTTGATTTTCTATTTTTCTGTGGTCTTTCTTTGATAAGATATAAATACAGGAGCTCTATTCGAAACGGGAATGGAAGCGAGTTAGCCTATGGTCATATAACGAGGGGCTGACCGATGTGTTTGGGCAGCGGCAGGATCTCGACGGCGGGCACGACGCCGCTGCATGCGATGTTGACGGTCACGATCTCGGGGTTGTCCTGCACGCAGAACAGAAGCACCACGCTGTGCACGCCCACCTCCGCCGGCGCCGCGGTGATCGTCAGCTTGCCGCGGCACCCGGGCTGGAACACGTACTATTATTAATACGAAAGTCACACCGGCTCTACCACTGATTCAGACTCCTTTTTTCGTTTTTTTTCTGAAATTAAAAATTAGTCATAAGGATATGAATGCATGGTATAAACCCCCGCACAGAAAATGCAAATCTAGAGGGGCTTCGAGCTAATTTTCATGATTTTGCTGGCTAATTATCTATCATTCAGATGCACCTGCTGTTCAGAATAGCAATTCGTTTTCATAAGAGTGTGTTATCACTACATAATAATCTCCCCCGCCGCGTCGGTAAAGTAATACTGAACGGATTTACATATGGGGTCTCACTAATAGATCTGGGTTAATGAGGTAGGTTTTCTTGTATTTTTTTTATCTCTACCCGTACGAAGCTGGCGGGTCGTAATACATATAACGATGGCTCTTACTTCTAGATTTATAAATTTTGTGTCAAGTTCAAAAACAGTGGTCTCATCGCGAAATTCAATGTCAACATTCGCCGTAATCAGTGATGAATTTTTCAAGTCTATGGTATATTCCTCCTCGTATATTCTGTAAGTACAAATTTAACAATGACAGAATATTCGTAAATTTACTGTAAATATTGAAAAAAAAAATTAACATTACCTGTTAAGTCCAATGAATATAGGTCCATACTCAAATACCTTAAGGTCATCTAAATAAGTAATTTTATAGACATTATCCTCAACTGTTCTTCTTACAAAATTTCCAAACATTTTCTTAGGTCTACTATCTATTCTGTAAAAAAATAAGGGCTGCATTACACATAAATACGTTGTAGGATACCTACTCGTCCATTTAAATTAACTCGCTAACGTAAATTTAAATAGTAAACCGCTATTTGATGTTTAATTTTCGGCTAGTTTCCAAACGTTGTTTTATCAGGACCTAAGTATTAACATAGTACCTATTTACGAAATAGATACCAAAATAAGACGCGCGTGCCAATTAACCTTATTAAAATGGTGAAATCGTCAACATAAATGTACAAAAAGAATTTTCGAAATCGGTCCATAACGACAAAGATCTGAAATAACAATATACTTGATATCCGACTTGAGAAGACTTAGATTTTTTTAAGTCGGTTAAAATGAGGCCACATTTAGCCGTATAAAAAATTGCGGGTCTATATCATGCATTGGATATTTATAATAATGTATTATGAATATATGACCTACTTGGGTTAATAATTAGTTGCTAACCTTGGTAAATCGCAGATTCCGCTGACGTTTATGTCGACGCGGGATTCCGGCCACCCACTGACCTCCACGAAGCGCTTCACGCTGAAATTTCCCTCGTATTGCGGGCTGAACGAATACTTGCACCGCACGAGGTCGCCGGGCTGCAGCACGAGCCGACTTCCTGGAGCTACTTAATTTAAAACATCTTTGAGTTCAAAATATAGGGTACTAAGCTTCTGCTCGCGACTTCGCCATTATGGAATTTGGTCATCGCTTTCTCGCTGGAACTACGCGCTTTCCCGGGATAAAACGTAGCCTATGTTCTTCCTTGGGACGCAATTATCTCCAATACGAAATTTCAAGCGTGAAGAGACAGATATACAGAACCTCATTCGCATATATATATAATATTAGTATGGTTATTTTATAATTTGAGTCCAAAGTTACATATTTTTATCTACGAGTAAATATAACCATTATAGGATTATCTCGCTGTGTTAGAAAATTGGAGATATTGTCTATTTAATACAGTCAAATTCAGAAAATAGACCGACATGTACTCACAGATGTTATCACTTTTTGATATTTGTGGAGTGCGGCAATTTTATAAAAAAATATTTTGTCAACGAATAAATAAGAATGGAATTTATTTTACCCGGTATAGATTTCACGCTACGCAAAGGCTGTGGACATGGATAAAATAATTCGATTTCGCTTTCTTCCGCGTTGACTTTTCCCATGGATACGGATGGGATATCACTGGTAGACGTTTGAGATGACGCCACCTGAAACAGACTTTCACGCGATTGAAGAAGAATGCATAATAAAGAGAATAATTGATGGATTCGTTGGTTACATTGATTGGATTACTTTGTTACCTTTTTGCCGCACGTGCAATGCCATTTCGACAATATATTCAAAATGTTATCTTGTGTTGTATCATCCAAAAGATTAAGATCAGTCAGTTGATTACATTCACATTTCTTAATCTGAAAGAGAAATTAACTTCAAAACCGGCCAGGTGCGTGTCGGGCCACGAGCAATGTATAGGGTTCCAAAATTGATGAGCCCACAGTACCTCCCAGCAGCAAACTTTAGAAGCTTTGAAACTATTTCATCTATACAGTAGCTATTAGTGGAATATCTATAGATAATAGCTTACTCAAGAAGGTGTGAAATAAGATTCAATGTTCTAAAGTGCTTTTTGTTTTAAGTTTGACTTATGAAGGTTTTAAAAACCTCCTTTACACCAGTATACTTGATAAAGAGTAAATTGTCTTAAAAATGTCTAAATTTTCTCTAGGCAAAGTGTATTTTAAGGTAGATAGCTCTCAAGGTACATTATTTTAAGAAGTTCTATAGGTATAGGTTGTCAATTTTCAGTAAACTTGCCGGCAACTCATCCAAAAAGCACCATTTAAGTGGCTTTTCGTACTGGATAATAGGCATCGTTTTAGGCAATAAAACAGTGAATTCTTTTCTCTTCACGGGACATTTGAGAATGTCAAAGTCTTCCTCTTCCTTCAGCACTTCCTGGACTAGAGGCGCCTTGGTGAACATGTCGACCAGAGCGTCTTTGTAATGCAAGCACGGGCACATCACCAATGTCAATGGAAAACCTCGCTCTTTGAAACTCACATCGGACATCTGTTAAACCAAATTGCTAATTAAATACAATAGTTTTGTACAAAATACTAAATTTATTGACCGAGCGCTTTCATGTGGCCGCCCGATATCTGGTTGTTCTCCTCTGTCTGTCTTACTTCTACCTATATGTGACATTTCTCAACCGATATGCCGTGAGATTTTGTGAGCCGGTTCCAAAATTATATAATGTCAAGCGAAACGTTGTGACAGATTGTACAGATTTGATTTATTAATGAAACTTGGTGCCGAAACCAGGGACCTTTAGATAGTTAATTTAAGGTACCGAACGCACAGACTTGTGTGTGGATTTATAACGTGAAACAATTTTAAAGAATCCAATCTGATTTTCAATGATAAAAAAAATCAATGATATCCTGACAAAAATCTACACAAAATGATGAGATGTTACCTTTAAGCTAGAACGTATATTGATATATATATAATATTATGGGTAGGTATAGTGTTTACCTGTATTTGTATCTCAGATTTCTTTTTAGATTTCTTTTGTGCAGTGCCTATAACTTGACCATTGAAACCGTACAATGGAAATCCGACTTCACTTTCTTCGAACACCCAATTGTTGGCAATATTAATCAGGGTTTCATACGTGGTTTTACTGTACTCGTTGTATTTGGTGTTCATGGCCACAACTTCATTCGTAGGTTTAGCTAATAAAAGAAAGCAGCTTTGTTAACTTTCATTATTTTACGTACCCTCGGCCGTAAAGTGGGATTTCCTGCCCTGGGGAGAAAATCTCACTTCCTGGCCAAGGCAAGACGTAAAACTTTAGAAAAACCACGGGCGGTAATTCGTAAAGCGATCACAAACACCTGAGATAATTTACGAATTCACCGCCCTAGGTCTGTAAGTACTACTATTAAATCTATCTATCATTGACAAGGCAACTTCATCCACCACCACCACATCAACCTAATTACGGCCCACTGCCGGGCACAGGATTCCTCTCATCGCGAGAGGGTTTGGGCTATAGTCCCCACACAGGCCCAGTGCGGATTGGGGACTTTACACACATCCTTGAATTACTTCGCAAATGCATGCAGGTTTCCTCACGATGTTTTCCTTCGCCGAAAAGCTCAATGGTAAATTCTAATTGAATTTCGCACCTAAATAATTTCAGAAGTGCGAGCCGAATTTGAACACCCGATCCTCTACATGAGAGGCGGTAGGTCAAACCACTAGGCCTCTAGGCAACTTCATAACGGTATATAATTAAAATAAATTGATCTCCTGGCATGTAACATTTTGTACCTTTTGTTTCATCTTTCTTAACTTTCTTCTTAGTTTCTGAAATAGTAACTGCCAGCATAGACTTACTGCGATCTGTGAATTAGAGATTAAATGAAGTAGGTAATTTAAATTTAGCTCACGCAATGGTGGTGGAACTTGTACACCGTGTTTGACACTTATTCAATGCTTCGTGGTTAGAGCCGATGGTAACTCACCTGTACCAGCACCTTTGACGCTCTTATCTTTCCTCAAAGTGCCTTCACTGGCTGACCTGGAAGGTTCAGTTTAAAAATTACTCATATTGCAATTTTGCAATACTTATCTGACAAAAAAATAGTTTCGAATTAGTATTCACAAAAACAAACACGAAAACAACTCAATCGGGAATTCATAAAAGTTATACCAATAATAGCTATAATGCAAAGTAACAATACTTATTATGACCTAGCTTTTAGCCCCGAATTCGCCTACTCTAATTCATATCGGGACGGAAAGTGATTCTGTAGCCATTTCTGAATAGCATTGTAGCGTGAAATCTATAAATAATATTGGTTAGTAGGTACAGTCAGCAGCAGAAGTAGATAAGCTGTCCAGGTGTTCAAAATGACCTACACACGACCTTATTCTTAAGACGTTAAGGGCGTGTGTAGGTCATTTTGAACACCTGGACAGCTTATCTACTTCTGCTGCTGACTGTACATACATTGATTTCCTTATTTAAGATTTCCTTTTACGTTACCGAATAGTCGCCCAGGTGTGCTGAATTTCATCCATTCAGCGTTTTAGAACGATAAATGAGCAAGAAACATCCACACTTTAAAATTATTAATTTTAAGAATAAAGAAGGAAAGATGCAGTAGGTACAATAAATCTGCAAAGCCTGTCATAAACAGTGAAGATAATATATAGGTACTGTTACGGAGTGGGTTCTTGAAGGCTTTTTAAAAAAGTCAGTTTTTAACACACACGTTTAATTAAGTTAACTTGTACAAAAATTAGGACTTGTCCTCCACAAAGCTCAGATCAGACTGTCGAAAATTGGGCGGTCGTTTCCACAGAATGACTAAAAGCGCAGGTGTTATGCACGTGAGAATGCGGCTGGTCAGCAATATGTTTGCGATCTGGGAAAGCTACAACAGTGGGAACATCTGCATACATTCTCCATAGATTTCCGTATATAACACCTCCCCCTCTAGGATTGAGCACCACCATGCGTGGTGAGAAATCAAACTGAAACTGAGATGAGCTTTGTTTTGGATTAACAAAATAAATGTTACACTAGAATTATAATAAAAACTTTTATTAAAGTAGAGAGTAAAAGGAAATTATATATTAAAATTAAAACACACGAGATTTAACGTACTTAATTAGCTTATTACACAAACACATTACGCCTTAAGGGCAATGGCAAAGATTTAGGAGGCCTAGATGCAAGTTCTTCTTCAGATGTATCAGAACTAATTTCCCTCATAGACACAGTTTTCATTTCAGTACGGCATTCCTTGGCCTTTTTATTGTAACACTGATTAAATATTTGAATACAACATTCGGATGCCTTTTTATTACAGAAATACCTTCTGATTTTATACAGAATGAAAAGTAAAAACAAAATAGACAGAATATACGTCATAGACAAATAGTGGACACTATATTTTGACAGATGGGATGGTTCTTGTTCTAATTTATTTAACTCCTTTTCAAAATCATCTAAGTGAATGCTCGCATGAACAAGCTGATTAAAATCATTAATATAAGACAATTTTGCGAACGGTAGCCTAGAGAAACTCTTATTAACTTTGTTGACCTCACAACAGTCATCTTCTATAATATTAAAGTTTGATAGTTGAGTTGTTACATTAGTCTCAATTATTTCACTTGCCACAAACTGTAAGGTCTTGAAGAAAGCTTTACAGCCTTTAGGTAAAGTCATTATTCCTGTACCAAATAAAATTTCATCATATTTACTAATATCGTTTTCGCAAGAAAAATGACCTTTCCCTGGTTCTGACTGTACAAAAATCCATCTGCTTCCTCTCAGCTTCTCAAAAACATTAACAAATCCTTGCACTATTCTAGCCCGACACAAATTCGGTAACTTATTTGCTACTTCCGTGATTAAAATAGTTTCACACGTGGGGTTCGCGATTGTCGAAAATACACTGACTAATTCACATATGTAGCACTGATTCGGCACAATTTTGCACTTTTCAACACTTCCTAATAACGCGTAAAACATCCTGTCGCTAGTTATCGCTATGTACTGTTTGGTCGGCGCTATCAGGGCGAACGTGTCAGGTTTCGAGGCGTCATACGCTACCGGTACGGGGACGGTGTGGTACAGATCATATGTTTGTGAAATAACTAATGGAATCTTAAGGACTACTACGAGCTTATTTAAATAATAGAACGATAATATATTTGATACGTCAATTAGGTCGTGAATACTATTTAAAGATAACGACAAAGGCCATTCACAATGCTTGGGCAGAAAGTGCTTATTCTGCTCGAGGTCCGAGAACAGCTGATATGGGCTTAGTACAGTTGGATGCAAAATGTTTGCCTTGCTAAATAAAATAATATTGTTAATATCGTCTATATCAAAGGAGAGAGATAAGACTATGCTTTCTACGAAATTCAGTAACGCATTAAATTTTGTTGTTATTTCCAATCTATCAGTACTTTTTGCCAAATATTCAAGAGTTTGGTTAAGAATCTCAAAATTATGATTAAGAAGCCTTTCGTTATTATTTACTTTATTTATAGAGTTATTAAAATTAGTAATAGTGGATTTTAAAATATGAATGTTATCTTTCATAAGATGCGCTAATTTATTCTCGTCCGACTGTACTTGGTTAATAGCATCCGTGTACTTCACAGCGTCATCGGAATCTAACGTTCCGAAAAAGGTTTTTAATATACTGCCTCCAGCATCGAAGAGACCGCGCTTTACGCGACTTTTCTTCGTACTAGATACTAGATATGATATGGAAGAGAACTTTTTCAGGTTATTTAAATGTTGACTTCTTAAAGAAGCAAATGCGTTTACACACTCTGTATGTATTTTAGATATATAAGATGGGCTGTGACTATTGCAGAAGTTATTTAGCCTGCTGAACAATGTCTCGACCCTGTCTAGATGGGGTTGAATATGGCTAATATCGAGGTAAGTAATAACGTTCCAGTTGTCATTTGTGAACTTAAGGTCTAAATGTTTATCGAAATAGAGTCCGGAGCTGCTTAAGATTGGAGTGACAAAGCGGCTTTGTGTTAAGTATATCAAGTTCCTGCAACAAAGATAATAAATGCTTATGACTAATTAGCAGGTTTAATTTCATCGTAATGGTATCGCACGTGTCGGCGGTTAATCAAAAGGGTAAGTGTATTGTTACCGTTTATTTTTATAACTCTATGTGGACCTTTCCACACTGGAGATAAGGCTTTGTTTTGTTTATGGTGACACCTGACAAATACCATGTCACCAGCTTTATAAGAAATTGCTTTAGCGCGTGAATCATAGGTTTGTTTTGATCGATCTTTAGAACGATTTATGTTTTGAAGCGCCTTTTGCCTACTGTAATATAAACGGTGATTAAGAGCTCGAATATAATCAGTGTAGGTATTGTGTTCGAGATTGTCTATGCTGCTAGGAATATAAGGTTTAAAACCGTACAGAAGTTCGAAGGGAGAATAGCCCGTAGTGCTATGGACATTGGAATTGTAGGCGAACATGGCAGTGTTTACGTATAAGTCCCAAGTGAAATTATTTTCTTCGACATAGGATCTTAGATACTCCTTAAGAGTGGAATGGCTCCTTTCGAGGGCACCGCAGGTTTGAGGATGATATGATGCAGCGAAAATATGTTTGATGCCTAGGAGTTTTTCGAGTTGTTTAAATACTTCGGAACAGAAATTTGTTCCTTGATCAGTAACTATGAACTTTAGAATTCCAACATGGGATATGAAATGGACGAATCTTTGAGCGGTTTCTTCGGCGGAGCAGGTTTGCATGGGATAGGCTTGGAAATATTTAGTTAGATCGTCTTGGACCGTTAGAAGAAATTTGTATTTATTTATGTTTGTCTCTGGGAGAGGACCTACAAGGTCTAGGAATACCTTCTCGAAGGGTTTGGTAGAGGTGGAGGTTATTACCATAGGAGATCGATTAGTTTGGCGCAGTGGTTTATTGATTTGGCAGGACTTGCAGTTTTTTACGTAGTTTTCTATGTCTTGATTCATACCTTTCCACCAGTACATAGATTTTATTCTTTCTATCATTCGAGTTACACCAGGGTGGCCGGCTGACGGTGAGTCATGATTGTCTCTTAGGATCTTTTGAACTTCTGTTGGAGTTGGATATAGGATACTGTGTCGGTAAATATTAACTTTTACGCCTGTGTTATGAAATAGGTATGCTATGATGTTATAGATTTTTGTATAGGAAAGCTTATTGAAAGGGTCTTTGAAATCGGAAATGGCAATTTCTTTTTCAGATTGATTCCAGAACTGAATCCATACGTCTCTGTACAATTGAAGGACATTGAAGATATCTTTATAGGACATTTCATCATAATGATGAACGCGAAGGAAAAGGTGAGTGAAAACGTGTTTATCATTACTCGTAGAACTGAAAGAATAAAGTTCTCTTTCAGCGGTTCGAAGATCTGGACCATCAGTGGAGGCTTGGAGGATTTCAGAGTAGTAAGGAATAGAGTCGTCTAGATCAATAGCTGACGGATATAGAATGAATTTGCATTTTGTTTTAAGAAGGGATTCGTTATGTTCTTGGATGACAGTATTGTAGGAAACATTAGGCTGTCGGCTCGCCTGTAGGAATTTTTCGTATGTATCGGAAGTGGAAGGTTGAGCTTCGTCGGTCAGAATTTGGATAGGGTTACGGGATAGAGAGTCTGCGTTGCAGTTTAACTTGCCCTTTTTGTATTGGATTTCGTATTCATAGTCTTCTAGTTTGAGTCTCCATCGGACAAGGCGAGAGCTTGGGTCTTTACAATTGAATAACCACTGAAGTGGTTTGTGATCAGTGACGATAGTAAACTTATGACCATAGAGATAAGGTCTGAAAACTTTAGTGCCAAATAGTATTGCTAAGCATTCTTTTTCAGTGGTCGAGTAGTTTCCCTCGGCTTTATTTAGAGTTCGTGACGCGAAGGCAATAGGTAGATCTTTACCTATTTCGCCTTGAGATAGAATGGCGGAAATAGCATAATTGGAAGCGTCAGTGGTAAGGATAAAGGGTTTTGAAAAGTCAGGATATTGTAGAATCGGTGCGGTAGTAATTTTATCTTTTAACAATTCGAACGCGTTGGACTGTTGCTGAGTCCATTCAAATTTGACATCCTTTTTTAAGAGGCTTGTGAGAGGTTTAGAAAAGTGAGAGAAATTTGGAATGAATCGGCGATAATAGCCTACTAAACCTAGGAAGGATTTGATGTCCTTAGGACATTTTGGAACTGGGAACTTCAACACGCATTCGACCTTTTTTGGATCAGGTTTAACGCCCTTGTCTGATATAATGTGGCCCAAATATTGAACTTCTTTTCGCAGAAACTCGCACTTATCTGGCTGAAGTTTGAGATTATGTTCGCGAAGTTTGTCAAAGATTAGAGTCAATTTTTCGATGTGGGAATGAAGGTCGTGGCTGAAGGCGACTATATCGTCCATGTAAGTGAAGCAGTGAATGCCTTGTAGGCCGGTTAAAACGACATTGATTAGTCTTTGAAACGTAGAGGGCGAATTTTTCAGCCCGAAGGGCATTCTCGTGAATTCGTAGTGTCCTGATGGGACATTGAAGGCCGTTTTTTCAGCATCAGCTTCGGATTTCATAGGAACTTGGTGGAACGAGGATGCGAGATCTAGTGTAGAAAAATATTTGCAATGGCCTAGTTGATCTAGAATATCGGTTATCATAGGAATGGGATAGGCATCGCCTATTGTGACCTCGTTAAGTCTGCGGTAATCGATAACTATTCGCCATTTGGCCTTCCCGGAGGCGTCTGCCTTTTTCGGGACTACCCAAATGGGTGCTGACCATGGGGACTTAGAAGGGCGTATGATTTTTTGATCTAGCATATTTTTGATCTGACGGTCGACTTCTTCTTTATGACATTCGGGAAATCGGTAACTTTTGACGTGTATAGGGTTTTCCGAAGTGGTACGGATTTCGTGGGAAAGTGTTTTAGTAGTGGTGAGTTGGTCACCATCGAGATAGAAGATATCAGAATATTTGGAACAGAGGTCACGGAGGAGGTATTCCTCTTCAGAGTTTAGGTGTTCACACCTAATGACATTCTGGACATTAGCATCGTGGCTGGGCTCTGGGGACTGGTACTCTGAAGTAGTAGAGATATTGATGGCTTCCGCGGATGTAGCATTATTTTCAAGTACGACAGAGACGGGTTCTAATGTGAACTTAAGATCTTTTAAAGTGACTTCGTTTTCGGATATATTTAATACTGACATATTGACTTTGTTATTCGGTTTAACTTGAACGAGACATCTGGAAAAATAGAGTTTAGGGTATTCGTCTAGTTTATTATTTAAAATAAGGCCTTCTCTTAACTCCGGATTAGTAACTGAGCATTCTATTACCATTTCGCACCTTGGCGGAACAATATAAAAAGGATTTGTAGTTTTTAAATCGAAATATTTATCAGGATCATTCTCAAAAGTGACTTTAGATTTAGAATATTGGACTGAGGCTTTTTGGATTTGTAGGAAATCTGAACCAAGTATGCCATCGTAGTCTAGGTTAACTCCGTCGACGACATGGAAATAGAAAGGAATGGATAGGTTTTTCTGTGTCAGGAGAGTTAGAATAAATTTTCCTTTTGTTTCAGCGTATGAATTAACGTCATTAATTCCCTTGAATTTTATAATATGTTTTTCTAAATCAGGAAGCTTGGTTAGGCTGGATTTTTTTATAATGCAAATGGAGCTTCCTGTATCGATTAATAGACGCAGTGGATGCTGGGAATGAGAAGTTTTGACTTCGATATATGGAAGTGTGGACTTTGAATTTTGAGAGACGTCGAAAATAGTAGAATAATTTTCAGACTGAATTTGGAAGTAGTCTGCGAGGTCGTGATCCTTAGAACTTTGTATTTCGGAGTTTGCAGGGGATTTTCGGGTAAGATTACCTTTTTCAAGAATAGTGAGGGGCGATTCTTTTACGAGGCTAGCGACTGGGGTAGCAGATTTGGTAAGAGTATTTGAAATGTTGGGCTTTGTTTTTGAAATAGTAGGATTATTATGGGGAGCAGAGGATACAGTGTTATAATAATTTTCGCTTTGATTTTTGGTATTTGACTCTGTACTAGGATTAGGTGAGATGGACTTAAGGGGTTTGGTATTCGAGGACGTGACAGGGGATTCAGCGGGTTTGATGTTAATTTTAGGGGATCTAGTGAGGATGGATTTGGTATTAGATACAGTGGGTACAGCGGGCTTGCTAGATGCATAGGATTTGGTGGACTTAGCAGGCTTGGTATTGGATGCAGAGGACATACATATTTTCTTAGATGTAGTGGATTCAGTGGAGCTAGTAGGCTTGGTAGTAGATACAGAGGATACAGGGGATTTAGTATGCTTAATATTGGATGTAGGGGACTCAGAGATTTTTTTAGATGCAGAGGATTCAGTGGATTTGGAAATTGATACAGAGGATTCAGAGGATACAGCGTTTTTCAGGACAGAGGCATAAGTTGGACGCTTAGCGTCAATAGAGCCGATTAAGAGTGATTTTGAATTAGTGCCTACATTTCCAAGTTTCCGTCGGCACCGACACGGAACTCGCTGAAGCAGTTTAAAGACTCTTCAATGTCTTGGGAATTGTATTCGGAGCTAGGAGAATAGGAAATAGGCACGCCTTCCACGTGCTGTAACTGACGGGTCAGTGGAGGTCTGGTATTATTGCTGGCATTGCGGGCGTTATTGAATTGGCGCTTGCGACATTGTGAAATATCATGGCCTACGTTTTTACAGTAGCGACATGTAATTGGCTGGCCCGCGGGACCTTTTGAAGTTGAAGGCAAAACTGGCCTGTCGACCTTGATTTTTAGATAACATTGGGATTCTGTATGTCCGCTTTTACGGCATAAACGACAAACTTGCAGGGGAGCAGATGAATTTGATCGAAATTGCAGATTTTGAACTTTTTCCTCCTCAAGGGCGATATTAATTGCTTTATTTAAGGTTCTTGGATTTTGGGATCGAACAAAATTACTGAGGTTGGGTTTGAGACCCACGGAAAATGTGCATAGTGCTAGATCTTCTGTCATAGCAATACGTCCTGGGATATCCTTTTTTAAGGAGTCTGAATTATGAATATCTGCCTGGAGTTCTGTTAAACATTTTTCAATGCGTAACGCATATTGGGCAACTGACTCATTAGTCATTTGTTTACATGATTGTAGCTGTAAGAGCATATGATTATAGTGTTTGATTTCCCCAAAATTTTGTTTTAAAAACTGTTTTAAATCATCAAACTTGTCAAACACTCTGTTTGAACATGCTACCTGTGCTTTACCTTCTAATTTAGAAATTATAAATTTCAGCAATAGACTCTGTTGGGACTCTGTTGCTAGATCTAATGCGTTTTGACAATTAGTCAAGAAAGCGGGGAGAGTCTCACGCTCTCCTCGATAGACGTTAATGAAACTGCATAGGACATTAATCTGGAACTCCTCCTTTTTGATGGGAGTTGCTGGGGTAGCCATCTTAAAATAGTATTCGATTTAGGTATGTATGTGGACTTAATATTTTACAAAGAGTTTAACAGATACAGTGATTTGAAGGGGAATTAGCGTTGACGTCTAGAAACACGAGATAGCGTTGGATAAATGGGTAAGAACGTAAATAGCGAAAATAGACTCACAGGATTGTCACGAAAGATACGAACAGCGTCATATTCTTCTTCAGGATGCGGCAACGGCACAGCGAATCCAGCAGGCTTTCACCGGGAAAGGCTTATTGTCGTGAACAGCTAGCAGCGGCGGCAGGATGGAGCGGAGCGGCTCGAAATGCTCAAGCGCTCTGTAGGTCGTACACGATGGTTCGATACGGCGGGAGATAGCGGAAACAGCGGACACGGCGGAGACAGCGGACACAGTGGAAACAGCGGGAACGGCGTAGAGTTTATGCACTTAGAATTGAACCGTTTTTTATCACAAATTCGCGCACTTGATTGAATAATGAGTCTGATGCGTAAGAGCGGCGCGGAACTTTATCGATACGGCGGAGCGGCGGTTAAGGCAATTGTGTGAGGACAATCAGGATGCAGCGGATTTCAGATTTCGATCAGGATTTCAAGAGTTCAGTAACTTCACTCGATAGTCTGTAGCAAAACACGATAGAATGCCAGATATTACACTACTGGCATCCCACTTCTGACACCACTGTTACGGAGTGGGTTCTTGAAGGCTTTTTAAAAAAGTCAGTTTTTAACACACACGTTTAATTAAGTTAACTTGTACAAAAATTAGGACTTGTCCTCCACAAAGCTCAGATCAGACTGTCGAAAATTGGGCGGTCGTTTCCACAGAATGACTAAAAGCGCAGGTGTTATGCACGTGAGAATGCGGCTGGTCAGCAATATGTTTGCGATCTGGGAAAGCTACAACAGTGGGAACATCTGCATACATTCTCCATAGATTTCCGTATATAACAGTACCTTACCTGGGTACCTACTATAGGTAGTAGGTTAGGTCCCTAATATTTTACCTTAAGATAAAATATTGAATGGGTCAACATATGACGCAATAATCCATATTTCCATATTAATATTATAAATGCGAAAGTAACTCTTGTCTGTACTGTATGTCTGTCTGTTACCTCTTCACTCTTCAACCGCTGGACCGATTTGGATGAAATTTGGTATGGAGATAGTTCTAGGTATGGAGTCCCGGGAAAGGGCTACTTTTTATCCCGGAAAAACGCATGTTCCCGCAGGAACGCGATAACCGAATTCCACGCGGGCGAAGTCGCGGGCAGAAGCTAGTGTAGGTAATATATTTTCTAATTGTACCTACACATTCTCGAGCGATGTTTACCTTTCAGATAGGTACAATTGTACGGTGAAGACACACCGTTGGCGCTCTTTACACTCACCCAATAGCCTCTAGGTACTTTCTTCTTCTCCGCTCTAAACCGTATGTCACATAAATATTACGTAATTCTGGCGACGCGTTTTCATATTCTTCGTCGTCCATCTCTCCGAAGTTATCAATAATGTCATCTATCTCCGATTCAGCGTAAACTTTACTCACTGTTCTGAAACCCGAAATAAATGGGACTGGTGGCAAACGAGCACACATGCCACCTGATGGTAAGTGGCCCATATAAGAAATCATAAGATTTCAAATGCGAAGATTGAATGCCTACGAGTACAAGTAGGTATATGTTAATAATTTCATTTTAATGTAAAAACTAGCTTTTTCCCACGACGAACGGCTTCGCCTGCGCTCAATTTCATACAAACTTTCAACCCTCTTGTATCCCTTTAGTGGTAAGATTTCCAAAAATCCTTTCTTAGTGCTCACTTACGTCATGATGAAAATATTTCTGCCATGTTATATTCTACACTTACCTTCTCCCGCAGTAGTGGTAGCGTAACGTAGATCCTTTTTCCCCTCGTTCCCATACGAATTTCGAGAAATCTTCTCTTAGTGCTCCCCTATATCTACACTATCCAAAAATTTCGCTTTCTAGACCAGTACTTTCGGATGTGCGTTGTTACAACAAGTCGCTCAGTCAATCCCCGAAGAGTTTTATATTAAATAGAATGTTTACTACTTACTCATCTAACAAATCATTTTCGCGCTGTGTTTCTTCAAATGCTTGCAACCATTTAGTGAAGTCCAATTGGCATAGTATCAAATGAACATTCCAGATAGAGCGCTTGCATTTCAGTATCGTGGTAAGCACCAATGGGGGACTTTTTAATACAATACTGGTCAGTGAATCTACCACGAACCCGCGTTGAAATTTAGGCTGAGCAAAATAGTCTGTCAGCAACTCTTGAATCAAATCCTTTAAACATAAAATAATACCTACGTTAAATTATGATATGCATACAACTTAGATACCAAAATCATATTAAAGACATGGCGCACACTTTACCATATGAAACATTGTTACAGATCCCATTGCTCCTAAAGCTGTATGCGAAGCGGTTGAGGAGGTGGGTGCCTTCTTCTTGTCACTGGCCTTTGATCGGGGTGTGGCCGTATTTTTTGAGTTGGCTAAGAATATTATCTTTTTCCACGTCACGTCAAACTCATCTTCTGTTTCGCCAAACAAATCTGAACGATAAAGCTTCGGGTACAGAACCATAGGGACTGTAGTTTAATTACAAAACAATACAATACACTTTATTGAACACTACACAATCAAGGAACAGTACAGACATAATGAAATTACACAAAAAGTATGGCATACAGCAGGAGGTCTTATCGCTTAATAGCGAGCTCTACCAAACAACCTATATTATACCAGACAACCTTTTTGCACTTAAATGGCTTTTAGAAGCAATGCGGCCACATAGAGGACACGTTGGAGGAAAACCTCCATGTATTGGTGCATCAAAATTTACTTAATTAAGCGTTGTTAATTTTCACCTGATTATTTTAAACATACTAAGTAGATACATTATGCGTCGGTTAAATAAAAGTTTTGACCATCAACCGCGCAAGCAATATAAATGATGAATGATTCTACACGTACTCTAAAGTGCACAAACAAAAAAAATGTATGTGCTGACCATCGGTACATTCATCTTCGCCGTCGTCGTCCTTGACGCCGTTCCTCCGGTATAGTGTGAACATCTCGTCGACGGCGCTGGCGATCGTGTGCTTCGCCTCGCAAGAACTGGTACATAGCGCCTCCACAACACATAAGTCAATGTTTACAATTGGCAAGTTGAGACTTTTACCCAACGTATACGCCATTTCTTGACAATGCACTTCTACATAACGAGTCAAATTAAAACGTCAGAGATAATATTCATTAAATATTCAAATTATATTAAAAGTAAGTAGGTACCTTACCTTCACATGGAGAACCGTGAAAAAAAGCAATAAGTCCTTTGGAATGCTCATTAGTATCATCATTACTTGATACATTGTCTAATACCTCTAAGCATTCCCTGAGAGGATCCATTCCACTTTCTTTCATATTCTTTATTTCATCTTGAACACAATAAATATAACTTGTGATAAATCTTCCCTATGTAAAATTTGTACCTAGTATCCTTGTGTACCTAGGTACACAAGGATACTAGGTACAAATTTTACATAGGGAAGACGACAACTTTTTTTTCTTAGTTTATCAGGAAGATTATTGAAAAGTATTGGACACGTATTTTTTCTTTTTTCACGTAATCAAACTTATACGGAGATATAAGTATTGAGTTGAAATGTCGCGTGACGTCACGGTTAGGTACGATTTATACTTACCTAACGGTGACGTAGTTAGCCCCCACTCTCCAACTTTAATGCGTTTTAACTTGGTCATTCTTTGTTAGTTTGATAAAACAAAAAATACGTGTCTAATATTTTTTTATTACGTGACTGACGGACTAATTAGAATTTCGATTTCTTCACCCTGTCGTCATCCCTATTATACAAAAAGAAGGTAAACAAAAAAATACCAGTTATTCCTCAATATTGATCATAAAAGTACCTGCAATTATCTCGGCTTCTGTTCTATGTTTTCTTACGGGCAAATCACCTTTATCTCCGGTATTCTTAGCTGACGTTTTTGGGGTAGTTTTCACTGGTTTTTGTTTTCTGTTAAAACATACATACAATGAAATCCTTTACAACAATAAAAAAATAAAAGTAATAAGTGTTTTAATATATTATTTTCCTATTCTAGCTTTATGTATGAAATAAAGTAACCCTTAAGAGGGTTTATCCCGAAAGTTGGCAACGTCGCATATAGCTGTCAAATGTTTCGCTGTTTGTACGTGTAGTTTATAACATTTGGAATTATTAGCATAGGTATAAACATTGATATTCTGTTCTAGAAATCTATTTTCACATGCCAGTACTGGCGGAACATATTATGGCACATGCATGTATCTTGCAAGACCTTTATATATCACCATATGTTCTTGTGAAATAAACTTTCATTTCATTTCATTTCATTTTATTAATTTCTTAATATTGCTGAATTAAAAAGGAAGATATCATTCTATGGTTGAATGATGCGTCTCATTTTATATTTGTTGGTTAGGCATTCAAATCATAAGATTACATTAAAATGCATGGAAACTGCGATGGAAAGTTTTCAAAAGATAATTACTTCCATAATACTAAAAATTTCGTGGTCCTATGATAACTGTTGCAATCCATACTTAATGTTTTATTCAACCATAGAGCGATAAGTAATGTTTTCATTCAGTAATATTCAGAAATTAATGAAAACAGCAAAATATTTGACAGCTATTTGCAACGTTGCCAACTTTCGGAGTAAACCCTCTTACGCCCGGTTCCTATATCCAAAAAACCGCCTCGTTTTGCCTACGGACGGTTAAAATTTGACAGATTCTCTATGGAACAAATGTCAAAAATCAACCGTCCGTAGGCAAAACGAGGCGTTTCGTGGATATAGGAACCGGGCCTTAATCAAACACTGAAAAAACCCTTATATGTAGAAATGTAACTGATAAGTTATTATTCCGTTTAATTAAAGGTTTATTCCGTTTTCCACTAGATTGACTACTGAACTGACACTATATTTGAGCCTTTGCCATCTTTCGTACGTACTTCTGAGATGCTCGTACGAGAGCAGCTCTCGCTGCAGCTGCTTCCTCGTCAACTGCTCTGAAGCAACAAGTTTTTAATTTAACATGAGACAGTCAATTGCTTTCTTTCATTCACTCATTCTTTTATGTCTCATTTACAGATAGTTGATTAAATATCATACTTTCTAACGCGCTCTGCAAACGTATTGTAGAATACTAATACTTCAGGTGGCAATCCAACACCAGGTTTAATTGCAGGAACCAACATCTCTTCAGGTTTATTGTAATACTTATACAATAAGTTATAAATCTCATCCTCTGTATTCCACTTCCTATAATCATAAAAAAAATAGAAATAAATATCTTCGGTCATGTTTTATACAAGGTGTCAAAGCTGTGAACAATATAGAAAAATCCAAACAAAAACATATCATTAGAAGTATGCCTCAATACAACACACGGAAAGGAACTGCTGATCTCGAGGAAATTTCGGTATAAAACGGTGCCTTGTTTGTGTCATAGATACAGCCGTTCGTTTCTAAATAATGAAAATAAGAAGTACAGTCAAGGGAGAAGGTGTGTATCCAGAATATCAAAATATGTACAATATATGTATACCTACTCTAATCATGGCAATAGACTCGATGTATAGATACAAACTATTTTTATTTTGATGCTTTGACAGAATACATATCATTACGTCATATGACAAATCAAACTACTGCTATTCGCCACAATATTTTCGGATCGGATCGGATGCAGCACGTAAACGCTCGTTGGTTGGTTCACATCATATCCTTACCGAATATAATCAAAATCATTTCGATGGAACGTAATAGTACATTACAGACCTAGGGTGGTGAATTCGTAAATGTCCCAGATCGCAGGTTTCTGTGGCCCGAACCGAAGGTGAGGGCCATAAATATGCGATCTGGGGCTTTACGAATTACCACCCGTGGTTTGTCAAAAGTTTTACGTCTTGCCTTGGCCAAGAAGTGAGATTTCCTCCGCGTGGGGGCAGAAAATCCCACTTTATGGCCAAGGGTGATGTAAAAACTATTTAAAGACAAATTTTCACCTTCATAATTTTAGTACGACACAATAGGATACTTTTATGCAAGTTTTACTTAAATTAAAGTATTTATTACATATTACTTTACATGAGGCCTGATTTCAGCATGTACTCACTCATCACTATGAGCAAATATTAGTTCGAGGGGAAAGGGACAGGGGTTGGTGAGTCCGAAGTAGATGTCGGTCGTCTCCGCCCAGGGCAGCGTGGGCGGGAAGGCGACGTTGGGGCCGATCACGTGCACGTGGGGCAGGGCGCCGCGCCCGACCACCGGGATTGTCATCTTGTTGGGATTCATGTGGAACCGGAATATGAGGACCGCCTCGTACGTCATCTGTTGGGTGAGCGGATACTTTCAATTTCAGTACAAATGGGTTCCCAATTATATACAAAAAAAATACACAAAAAAATAACCGACTTCAAACTCCGACAGCCTGTGAAATCGGTGTCAATTTCACTATAAGATTGTCATAGCTTTGGGTTGGTTCACTTGACACCGACTGCACAGGTTATCGGAGTTTGAAGTCGGTTTATTTTTTATTTAATTTTTTTTCGTGTGCATTGTCCAAACTTGTATACAACGGGACGTAAATATCAATATAGTCTTTGAAACTGATGCCAAAATCATACACGTGCTAGCAAATTTTGAGGAGTTCCCTCATTTTCTCATGGATCCCATCATCAGAACTGAACCAAATTAAAACCTCACCTTGGAAGTACCACCACCTTTTGAATAAAAAAAGAATCATCGAAATCGGCTCACAATTGACGAAATAATGCGTGATCAATCATCAATACATTAAAAAAAAAAAACAAATACTTATAGTCGTCGAATTGAGAACCTCCTCCGTGTTTTCGTCGGTTGACTAGCCGTCTCCCGCGGTATAACCCTACCAACGTGCTAAATTTCCACGTTTCCATTTCCACAATTTCCAGGACCAAGTTGTAGGTTAAAAGATCGCTACCACCAATACAAATATGAACACGATGTGACACCCAAGGAAAGGAATGATAACTAGAGGCTTAATATCCAATCACCTATTGTAAGCGTTCATTTAATAAATAAACTATTTAATCAGTCAACTAACCAATCTTCATCAAGTTTCCTAGCAGAGGAAGCAGGAATGAGGTGTGGGTGCTTGATAATACTCACACACCCAGTTGTCTTCAGATACATCCACATGAAACCATTTCACTTTGTATATAGGAACTGGAAACTCACTTCTGTCGTAGGTTTAAAAGCTACACTAAGCCATCCTCCTTCGCCCGGCTCGTACTTGCCAGAACTATCCAGCACCATCATGGGATTGTTTCCAGGCGCCTTCAGCCGCAACGTCACGTACCAAATACATGTCGGCTTCCCTCTGTTGTTAATACTGACAACTTTAATACCATTCCTTTTATTTTAAACTAATGCAAGGTACTAGCAAATAGGTGAGAATATTTTACAGAATCTCTTACTATCCCAACCGAAGTCACTAAAAAACAGAAATGATGCAATTACCACGTCACAGCTTGAACTAGTTTCGTACCTACTAGCTTAGAGATTCACATCGATCGAGTAAGGCTAAAATAAACAGGAAACTTTAAATCAGTTGATTTCTGAAACTAAGGTAGGTATAGTTACCCTTATCACAGGATGTGACAGCTTGACACACACAGGTCACAATTAATAGACCCTTAAAATATTCGCACCCAATTGATTAGCACGCAGTAGAATATAATATAACAAAGGACTGTTTTATCAACTTACACGTTCTTTAGGGGTATTGAGCATATAATTTTATCTCCGCATCTTACTGACCCAAAGTCTATTATAGATACATTGGATGTCAAATAAGGCACGGCACAAAGGGCCTTGATCTTAATCGGCATCGTTATTCCATAAGGCACCTGAAACATAATGACCGACCTTATTCGTTTTTTATTTATTTACTTTAAGATGAACGTACAATTTACCTCCAAATTAAACGATGTTTCAACATCTTGCTCCAGTTCCGTGAAATTAATCGATGTTGGCGAGAACGTTACTTCGAGCTTCCCGCTCTCACCCGCGTTCAGCTTCCCACACAACTTGACTCCCAGCCACGAGGGTATTTGCGTCCCTTTCGCGAAATGGAGTTTGGTAACGATTGGTCCATAGTTAATTATCTCTGCTACACATTGCACCTACATCGTATAGATAAAAAACTTCATAAACTCACTGTAAAAGTACATAAAATGTGTTCAGTGGTTTCTAATGTAGATACAGGTATTACTAACCGTGCTACCCGTAATGACCACTCCAAAATCAATAACGTAAGGTGTCGTTTGAAATCCAGGAATAGGGCCCATCTTGGAAGTTGTCGAATACACCGTTAAAATTTCAGGCCGTAACCTTATATGTTCTATAACTAACATTCTTTCTATTGCTAGTTCTATGTCCATGATAGAGGGAAATCCGTCCTATATATTTAAACAGTGGAATGATTATTATTGTAATATTCTTTAAATATGTAAGCGTATACTAATAAATAGGTACATTATCTAGGTACTCACCCACACCGAGCAAATATGCCAATCCGATTGTAAATCAGGGTCATCAAAACATTTTTCAATTTGAGGTGAATTCAAATGCTCTGGAGTCTCCTTCATAAAAATTTCACTGACAGCATGCAAATATTCTTGAGTTAATGTAGGAATAGCCCAATAACCGAATTCCGGGTGTAACTGAAATGGATAGCAGACAGCAGTTTAAGTTTAATTTCATTTTTATTGTTAGGTACTTAAATTGGCCGAATCACCATAATCACAGTTAGATATCATCGCTTTTACGTTTGACATAAAAAGCATGTTTCTATAAATACAAAGATTGCTTTACCACCCGAACATTGAGCCAGGTACAAAGTTGAAAGTGGCAAAATTTACATAAGCTTTACTGGAAATCATGAATATAATAGGTAATAATGTTATAATACACTCGACATACGTTAGTGTTGCTGGCAAACACTGGAAAAGAATAACTGAAGATCCAGCAGAGCTAGTGGCGCGCTATGGGAGAGGCTTAAGGTTGGTTCTCAATGTCTCCGATCGATCGCTGCGGCTTGCGGCCGACGTGAGTTTTATCGATATTTTCTGCCTTTACTTGCTATTTATATTTACTAAATTTGCATTGCGTGGGCTCTGATCATTTTGGTAAATATAAATAGCAAGTTAAGGCAAAAAATATCGATAAAACTCATGTCGGTAGTCATCGGAAGTTAGTAAATACATATAAATAGCGATAAATATAAATCGATAAAACTCATGTCGGCCGCAAGCCTTAGCGATCGATCGGAGACATTGACAAACGACCTTTAGTCCATCAGTGGACTGATACGGGCTGATGATGATGACTCGAAATATGTATTTCGAGTCATCTCCTTTACCATTATCCCACATTACGTGGGGTTTGCACAACATGTTCCTTTCTTCCATTTCTCTGTCAGCCGTCATCTCAGAGTTCACACCCTTTTTAAAGCATATCCCCTTTCACACAATCCATTCATACCTTTCTTGGTCTACCTCTACCTTTATATCCATCCACATTCATATTTATAACTCTTTTCATTATATGGCTTTCATCCCTCCTCATAACATGCCCATACGACAATAACCTGTTGCTCCTCAATTTTTCCACTACTGGTGCTACTTTCTAACTTCCCCTTATATACTCATTCCTTATCTTATCCATTCTCGTTACTTTACACATATATCTCAACATGCGCATCTCAGACACATGCAATTTACTTTCATCCGTCCCTTTTGTGGCCCAACATTCCGATCCATACATTACGACAGGTCTCACTATGGTCTTGTACATTTTTCCCTTGAGCTTCAAGGGCATGCGCGGGTTGCAAATAGTCCCTGAGACCTGCCGCCATTTCATCCATCACGATGACTCGAAATACAAAAAGTTGAATATTCAAAAAAGTTAATTGTAATCAAAAAACCCGACTGCGTAAAGAAAATAAAAAACGACTAGTTAGTAGCCGCTAAGGACGTAACGCCTAACGATTTCTACAGTCTAACTGAAAAATGGTTAAGGCATTCACTGCCACTTCTGTTTTACGAACTTTCGCCAGGTGCCACATCTGTCATTAAGGGAACATTGCAACGCACATGTGCGTTCAAAGCACTGCGGGAAAGTCACCAAAACGCACATATGCGTCGGTGGCAGTGAATGCGTTAAAGAAACCTAATAATTATTTTAATACCTATTACCCCATATGCTATATTTGGTCTATTTTTATGTTTTACTATATGGCGTCTGGTGGCCGCCATTTTGAATTTTGTTTAATGTCATGTCTTCAGTGACACTCGCAAGATTAAAATGAATCGATTGACGTATGATTCATCAAAATCGACCCCCGCGTTTGTTCTCTATAGTGCCACAAAGCAACAAACATACATACATACATACATACATATATAGGCAGTTAAACACATTACCCTCGTTTGCGGTGCGCAGTCGGGTAAAAATGGAAATCTACGGGACCGTAGTCAAATCACGATAAAATTGAAAATAATTGCTTATAAATACTAAATATCACAATAAAAAGTAGCCTATGTGTTATTCCAGGTTACAAACTATCTGTTTGCCAAATTTCATGCAAATTGGTTGGGCCGTTTTAGCGTGATTGAGTAACAAACATCCAAACTAACTTTCAGCTTTATTATATTAGTAAGAAGATTTGTCTAGAAGATCCTGAAAACGATGGAGATTCTGGGATGACAGCCAAAAAAAGGAAAGAAAAAACGCATAACGATATGAAACATCCCAACAAACAAATTAGTCCTATAATCCTGCCTTATGCGACTTTCGGTTATATAACTGTCGTATAGAAGTAACTTAACAACTAAAACGTTGTATAACCGTAATTCATACAACGATTTAGTCCTGTAACTAAAAGGTCCTTTAAATTAGTTGAGTAAACGTTTTTACGACTCTTTATGCGACGTCGTATAATGGGGCCAGAATATAAGATATGTAAACGTTTATACGACTCTTTATGCAACGTCGTATAATGGTGCCAGAATATAAGATATTTAAACGTTTATACGACTGTATTGTGCAACGTCGCATAATGGTGCCAGTGTACAGGTTGTGCAAACGTTTATACAACTGATTGGTACAACGTTGTACAAACGTTAGATAAAAGGGTTTGGGAACTTTAATCGGACCTAAAAGTTATATAAAGGTCCTACAGGCACTTATTTAGAATAAACTACCATTGTGTCAAAAAAGTCTTTGTCCAAAAAATGGTTCCGTATATATTTTATTTTTAGCAAAAGGATTGTTAATAAAGGTTTTATTTTGCAAAATACATTGCAAGCATAGTGACATATATCTTGCTGCTTATTATGTTTACTAGCTTTTGCCCACGACTTCGCCCGCGTGGAATTCGGTTATCGCGTTCCCGCGGGAACTATGCGTTTTTCCGGGATAAGAATTAGCATATGTCCTTTCCCGGGACCCTACTATCTGCATATCAAATTTCATCGCAATCGGTGCAGCGGTTGAAGCGTGAAGAGGTAACAGACAGACAGACAGACAGACATAGTTACTTTCGCATTTATAAAATTACTAGCTTCTGCCCGCGACTTCGCCCGCGTGGAATTCGGTTATCGCGCTCCCGCGGGAACTATGCGCTTTTCCGGGATAAAAAGTAGCCTATGTCCTTTCCCGGGACCCCAACTATCTTCATGCCAAATTTCATCTCAATCGATCCAGCGGTTGAAGCGTGAAGAGGTAACAGACAGACAGACAGACAGACAGAGTTACTTTCGCATTTATACACCGTGGCCCAATATTACGTTGACAAAATAAAAAAGTATTTTTTTTTAAATATGGAACGCATTGCGAGTTCTGTTCTTTTAGTGTTCCATTTTCAAACATTTCGCCCATCATTCGAAATAGACTTCTTGTTTAATACGGTTTGCTTTTAATGAAATATTGTAATGTTTTATCAACGTGTAGCAATAATTTCCTTACATGAAGCTGGAAAACGTCAGTGTGAGATAGTTAGATCGCTAGGTGTCAGTCGTCAACTTGTTTTTAAGACAATTAAGCGATTCAATGAGCTCGGCGATATTGCAGACCGCCCTGGCCGAGGAAGAAAGAGGACAGTTAGGACTCCTACTCTCCGAAACATTATCAAGAAACGACTTGATCGTAATCCACGGACCAAAGTACGAAAAATGGCTCGCGACTTGGGTGTAAGTCGTTCGACGGTGCAACGTATTGTTCGAAATGACCTTAATCTGAAAGCATACAAGCTGCGTAAAGCACAACTTCTTACAGATAAAGACAAAAAAGTTCGCTATGAGAGATGTCGTTTATTTATGAAGCGTGCCGCCACTGAGAAGTGGGAAAACGTCCTTTTTTCAGATGAAAAACTTTTTTCCATCGAACAGGCTCACAATCGCCAAAATGACAGAATGTGGTGTTCTAGTCGTCCTGGTGCGAATGCTGTGATTCCTCATCGCCAAAAGCCGGAATCTGTTATGGTTTGGGGCGGAATTTGTTCTACGGGCAAAACACCCCCTGTTTTTATAGAAAAAGGTGTCAAAATTAACCAAGAAACATACAGGAGAGACATTCTTGAAACCGTAGTTCTTCCTTGGAGCCAACAACATTTTGGCAACCAACAATGGATATTCCAGCAAGACTCTGCTCCATCTCACAGGGCCCTTAGTGTGCAGCAGCGGTGCAAGGAGAATTTCCCCGGTTTTATAAGCTCAAAAGAGTGGCCACCTTATTCGCCTGACCTTCACCCAATGGATTATAGTTTATGGTCCATCTTAGAGACAAGGGTTTGTGCTACCCAACACAAAAACATCGCCGCTCTGAAAGCAAAACTTATTGAGGAGTGGGATAAAATATCCTTAGAGGTGCTGCGGCATATAGTGGGAAATTTTAACAAACGTTTACGCCTATGTATCAAAGTCAAAGGGGGATATTTTGAAGATAGTTAGTTATTTTTAGTCCTAAATAGTGCTAGTTTATCATTTTAATGTCGTTCTGAAAGATTGGTATAAGTAATAAAGATATATTTTAATAATAGTTTGTCAACGTTTTATTGGGCCACCCTGTAATATTAGTATGGATAGCTTCTGCCCGCGACTTCGCCCGCGTGGAATTCTGTTATCGCGCTCCCGCGGGAACTATCCATTTTTCCGGGATAAAAAGTAGCCCATGTCCTTTCCCGGGACCCCAACTATCTCCATGCCAAATTTCATCTCAATCGGTCCAGCGGTAGAAGCGTAAAGAGGTAACAGACAGACAGACAGACATACAGAGTTACTTTCGCATTTATAATATTACTAGCTTCTGCCCGCGACTACGCCCGCGTGGAACTCGGTTATCGCGTTCCCGCGGGAACTATGCGTTTTTCAGGGATGAAAAGTAGCCTATGTCCTTTCCCGGGACCCCAACTATCTTCATGCCAAATTTCATCTCAATCGGTCCAGCGGTTGAAGCGTGACGAGGTAACAGACAGACAGAGTTACTTTCGTATTTATAATATTAATATGGATATGGATTACTAGCTTCTTCCCGCGACTTCGCCCGCGTGGAAGTCGGTTATCGCGCTCCCGCGGGAACTATGCGTTTTTCCGGGATAAAATGTAGCCTATGTCCTTTCCCGGGACCCTAACTATTTGCATATCAAATTTCATCGCAATCGGTCTAGCGGTTGAAGCGTGAAGAGGTAACAGACAGACAGACAGAGTTACTTTCGCATTTATAATAATTTAGTATGGATTATCTCACAGAACCCTAAAAACGTTTATCATGGCCGACCATTGGTTTCACAAACCACAATTATGCGACGTTTTAGTCCGAAAACAGTCGTATAGAAGTCCCATTGTAACTTAGACAAGATGGCTGTAATTTTAGTATGAAAACAAAATGTAAATAATTTTGTACATAGACTGAAATTCAAAGAATTCGAGGGGGGCGCAAAGATTTGGACATAAACACACCTATATATTGTCATAAAACTAAAAGTCCCATAAGAAATAGGTGCACTGAACACATTTCTCTCACACTTTTTTCGCGTCATTGTGAATTTCTTCTGAGTAAAATTCTTATTAGAATTAAAAGTTACAAACTTATCTTTAAAATTCCACAATGCTCATATGACATATCAGTCAGGAACAACAAATGTGTACCATAAAAGTCGCTATTAAACCCTTATGCGACATTTCGGTTACCTTGTAACGTCTATACAACTGTTATGGAACCACTAAAGTCCCATAACAGTCCGGATAGAACCATTACCGGACGTCGTATAATTTGGGCCTTTTTCGCGTTTAGTAAACGTTGACAACTACGTTTATACGACCAACTTTGTGTACCAAACAGGGAATGAACAACGTTCTTGCAACTCTTATACAACGTTATTTTGTTAGTTGGGATATCACCCAACGTGATATAGGAAAGCTTGTTATCCTGATCATGTTCTCTAACATATAGTTCGTCAACTTACGTTTACTATGTCTGGCCTGTGCAGTGAAACATAAACTTGAGGAATGACGCCCCAGCCGAATACTTCAATTGGTATGTGAGGAAGGTGTCCTATTTCCAATAAAAATACTCTGTTGAAGAAGCCCACCACACCGGGTCGCATTACGACCTGTATCTCTGCTTCTTCTTCAGGCTCTAAAATTTTTTGCTCTGGTACTAAATTTAATATAGTGCCCTCAAGCTCATTTTCGAACTTTGGTTCATTTAAGTAAGTTTTATATTCAAAGACTAATTGCGCAATGTTTGATAGACATAATCGTTCCGACGCGTTTTCATGGAATGATCTAATTTTAAAGTTCAGTTTCTGAGTATTTAACTTGTACATTAACTCTGAACTCTGCCCAGTTACGACAACATATTCCGGGGGTCCCCCTAAGACCTCACATTCTAGGACAGCTCGAACGCTGATATTTGGTTTTGGAGTAAATATAACGTGAACATATTGCGATTCATTCGGTTTCAAGATGCCCCTGTGGGGTGTGAGTTGCAGAACTTCATTTATGCAAATGCTATTGGTTTCTTTCAATAATTTGGGAAACTTATAAATCCATGGAAAATTCATGTCATAATCTGCAGTTAGCATTGGTGTTATTCTTTTTATTGTTTGTATTTTAGTTTGCTCGAAGTCGACGACGGTTTCAGGGTTTGTGGAGCCGGCGTCGGCGGCGACGTAAAATGACATGCGGTCCGTGATCTGTTCCTTGGACCCATCCTCGTGCACTTCTACTTTTTCAGTCGGGGACTGGCCCGCAGAACCCATAATTTCATAGAGGGGACTCTCTGTAACTAAAACAGGAACAATTTATACTATAAAAAACCATACTAATATTATGAACACGGGAACCCGATGTCCGAATTTCACGCGCGGGCGATGTCGCGGGCAGAAGCTAGTATTTTTTAAAGGCGAGCCTAACCTTTTAAGGAAATTACCTACTATTACGAAATAAGTAATTGTGGGTAATGTCCTAGAAAATGAATAACAGCTTCTGCCCGCGACTTCGTCCGCGTGAAATTCGGCAAGAGCGTTCCCTGCATGCTTTTTTCCGAGAAAAAAGTACCCTATAATATTGAATTTATTTTCGGGATGATAAACGATTGTATATTACAACAATTTGCTTAAAGTTAAAATGGTTCCCCTTGTTTACGCATTTTTTTTTGGCAGAATTCGATTCCGCATATCAGTATAGAGGCATAATAGTGTTTACGCCGAAACGAATCTCGCATAACGATTTTTCGTCGAATTTTATTACGCATAAATGTACTTACGCTGAATGGTTTTCACGCATAATTTTCGAATTCCGAATATTATTTAGGCAGAAAATTACTTTCGTCGAAATTCGTTACGCCGAAAACTACTTTCGCATAGGTACCTTTATTTTCGCCGATTTAATTAAATCGATGATTATCTAAATATGGGGGTTGGATCTTTATACTAGTTCATAACTTCTTTTACTTATATAAAACATAACCTGACTAAACCGGCTAAGAGTCGGCTTTGCTCCAAACATTGGTGTTACCGCACACCCTGAACTGCCCAACTTTCTTTAATAAAGATAAGTATGTTGAGTTGAACGATAATAGGTACGACAGTAAATTTTATAGCTAAAAATCGTGTATGACATGGTACGTTTCCGGACATCCAGTTTTAGGACTAGCAATTTTATATGATCTTTGGCGCTCCCTACATAAATTGTTATTGTTTCGGACAATATTTCGGCCTATCGAAATTATTTGGGTAATTCTTAATAAAAATTCGGAAAAGTCAAGATTCGGCGTAAATAAATTATGCGAAGCATGTTATGCGTAAACAGTATCGGACAAAAATAATTATGCCAGATAGATGGCACCCAGTTGAAATATGTCTATGTACAATCAACAACAGTATCCACATATTACTACATGAGTTAGGTTACCAAAAAGTGAGTGCGAACAATAAGATACTTTTTTTTTCTAGATGTTACAAATAGCAGATAATAATATACTTAGTAAAAATAAGTAGGTTTAATAAATTAAGAACATAATACGGCAAAGTTGTACACTTAGTTCATGAAATTATAATAAATTTTAAATTACGACCAGGCTTTTGATGTGTTTTCTCATCGGACGGAATATTCTATAAAACATGTATGTGTTGGTGAATATTTAATTTATCTTATCTAGGCAGAGCAGGTCAGAGCGTTCCCTATAATATTGACCCGTATTACAATCCATCTACTCACACTATACATAACCTACATATTATTACCTATATACATGGTGGGTCAGAAAATATGGCAAATAATTAACCCACAGTATCGGCTATCGATTCTAGGTATATTGTATAGGTCTTTGTTTTTTTTTGAGTTGGTAAAAAAATATTTGTATAAGGGATTGGTTGTGTGAGCGACGCCTGAATCCTATACAAAATATTTTTTTATTACAATCTATCTACTCACACTATACATAACCTACATATTATTACCTATATACATGGTGGGTCAGAAAATATGGCAAATAATTAACCCACAGTATCGGCTATCGATTCTAAGTATATTGTATAGGTCTTTATTTTTTTTTGAGTTGGTAAAAAAAAAATTGTATATGGGATTGGTTGTGTGAGCGACGCCTGAATCCTATACAAAATGTTTTTTTTAACAACTCGAAAAAAATTAAAGACCTATACAATATACTTAGAATCGATAGCCGATACTGTGGGTTAATTATTTGCCATATTTTCTGACCCACCATGTATAACGCGGTCACGTAATGTAATATCTGTTGAAACATTTTGAAACACGGGTGGGATGTTAATTGAAGAAACGTGTAGGTATGACTATGATTATTTTCTTCGAAATCCAAGGCTTTTGAGACTTGAATTTGAAAGTTCAAAATATTTCACCATGTTTTGTACAAATTATAACTAATTTTAATAAATATACAATTAATAAAAAATATAATCTTCATGAACATACGGGTTGGGTCAGCCTCCGTACCAATCGTTGACGATTCGGGTATAGTTCCATCTGAATATTTCAGACTAGGAATCTCAGGCTATTCTTGAACAAAAATGATTTATTGTAAACATATACAATGCGTTAAAAGTACGTACTTGCAACATTAATATGTAGATGCACAATAACAGTTGTTGTAGGTGTATATCACATGTATGTACATTTTCTCATGATCATGACTCTACATATTGTAATATACATAGACGGCACGTGTTTGTGTCCACGTTCGGATCTTATTTGTTTGCAGGTGACTATTAGATACCTGCACTTGCCTGCACACGTCACCATACGTAGTGACAGAGATTATCGATTATCAGTCATTACATAATTTACATAGTAGCTTGACTAGGTAATATATATTAGGTACACAGTTCACCCGCGTCGCGTGAATGCACGGTGTGGCGGACCAAAGTTGTACAACAGCATCGTGCAATGTTCATGACACAGCAGTGCGCGTAAAATAAATAAATGACCGTTACAAGCAACGAAACAAATGACGACGTCACGTTGTGGATGTGGAAATGTCGCCGGATCCTTCAAATCAGAAACTATCAAATAAAACATCTATTAAATTAAATATGCATTAGTTGAACCTTTCTTACCATGGGTAATGCAGTTATAAAAATCTTTTTCCACTGGAATCTGTAGCAAACGATAAGTGGAGTAACGTTTTGTACTTGTATAGTTTTACTTTCAATACTTCCGTTTAAAATACATTGAAAGTCAATCCTTGGATTAGCCACAAACATAATATTAGGAAAATTAATTGTTCCTATGAGTTTAATTGTATCCTGAAATTAAATCTCACTGTATTGTCAACGAAATTTGTCAAAAAATATGAAAATTTGATCATTTTGTTTTAAAATTAACTCGTATAATTAGGTACCTTGTTTTTATGGCCTTTAAACTTATTTCTCATTAATTCGCAGTAAACTCGAGACTTCAAATTCAAGTGCTTCGATATGTCGAATAATATTTGTAATTTCATAACTTCTTGGTCTTCCAAGCGCTCTTCCACCGCATGAGTCAAATTAAAGGCCATTTTAATTTTGTTGATGTCTTGAAAGAAATTAAGAGGCGCTTTTCGAAGTGGTTCGACTGGTTTCAATGTCAAGTAATCTATGAATATCTTCGATTGATACTCTCCGCTCTCGTTGACTATACTCTGTATATTCAGGTCACATTCGTTGTAGCTGATGCAGCAACACATTTTCTCATCATACTCCGGAACTTTGTAAGTATTTTGTTTTTGAATTATAGCAAATGGAGGTTTAACGGTTATATCCATATCCAATGGCAACTTGGAAACATTTTTTATTGTTACAATATCTGTAGTGCAATATGAAACATCCATATTATTTAATATTATAAGTGCGAAAGTAACTCTGTCTGTCTATCTTTTACCTCTTCACGCTTCAACCGATTAGGATGAAATTTGGTATGGAGATAGTTGGAGTCCCAAGAAAACACATAGGGTACTTTTTATCCCGGTAAAGCGCATAGTTCCCGCAGGCGCGCGATAACCGAATTCCACCCGGATGAAGTCGCGGGAAGAAGCTAGTTGAAAATATAAGAAACTAGTGGTATGTGCATAATTTTCCATCCAAACCGCCCCGAAACAATTTTCGTCAATTTTCGATTAAATCACCTATCCTACAAAAAAAACCGCTCCATCCGTTGCGGAGTTACGATGCCACAGGCAGACACACATACAAACTAATACAGCTCTCCTTTTCTTCGTCGGGGTTTAAAAAGATAAATATGTACCTGTGAGTTTGTAATATTCGCTATAAGGGCCATAATCATATTGAAACTCCATGACTGTTGATGAAACTTCTAATTTCGGCTCTACAAATTCTGCTATTATTTGACACTCTAATAATAGCTCTTTTTTGTTAATACCCTCCACACTTCCTACCAAATACCACATTTCTTTAATAGTGGTTACTTTATGGGAAATTGCTGTTATGGTCATTGTCATTTTTTCTCCGGCCGCCATTTTGAATGATCTTGGTTCTAAATTGAAAAAACCCCTAAAAATTTCAACGTTAAGGTAAATAATCACAATTTTTGCGCATGGTGACTAATATAGAATATGCATTTAGAACGTACGTAGTCAATGGTTTAGTTTTAGGTGCTTTGTAATGTTCGCTCCATTCTAGGGCATGCATACGGGTTCCACAATTTTCCAGCGTCACAAGTCCTTGTAGGGGTATTCGAGTGAAATGGCGACCCAGCATCACTCGGTCACGAAGCTCTCCAACCAAAATGCTGGTTCCCACTCCTGTAGCTGACAATGGGACTAGCTGAAACGAATTTTGCGCTTACTTCACCTTTAAAACATTGTAAAGTAGCAGTGCACTTTTGTTTTACACTCACGATATCCTTCACTTTTTCCAATTGAATCACTGCCTTGTTTGTATAAGTGTCGGCATCTAACAAGTAAAGTGTTAGGTATAAATCGGTCTCGCCTTCCGGTTCCACATATCCTTCAGTTGGATGAATACTCCATCTGCCATCGCGATTTAGCTACAAGTAATTCAAGCAATTTGTATAATATATTGGAATGGTTTTTATTTAACAGCTATATTTACGGGGATGTTCGCAGTACCAGTGATGCCTTGAAGTTGACGTATACCGGCGAGTCGTTGCACAGTGTCAATGATTTTCGTGACTTCGTGAGTAATTTAACCTGGCCCCAATGTACTGCTAACGGACTGCACGTAACGATGGGTCGAACTCCGAATCCTGTTATATGGCAAATTTCAATGCTCTTGGACAACCCAAACATGTTAAGCCTGAAATAATTGAAATATACTTTAATCGTATCATGTTATCAAAACCACGTTTCGTGCATATAGTCGTTTTTTTCGTCGCGCCAGATCCAAGAAATTTATATTTGGCCCCCAAATTTATATTTTTTTAAATGGCCCCGTCAAAACGGGTGCCCGAGCTGTTCGGGCTTTCGTTATAAAGAGACGTTATTAGCATATTGAAATGTATTTTCTAATGTCAGTTTGCTCCATATATTTTGACATATTCTGTTAGGCACTTTTCGTCCATATGTTACCAACTTATTATTGGTCAATGCATACAATGATTTTTTTAAAGGCGTTGGGTGGCAAGGCAAACGATCACATAAGACACCTGATTGTAAGTGGTCACTGGGGCCCATGGACATTTATGTAGTAGGATGTATGCAATGCATGCGTAGGAGGTCCTGGCAGAATAACAGCGTTGTGATCTTCCGACCACAACTTATGCTGAGTCAGAGCCTTTTCAACTACACGCATTGCGGGCCCCTTGTACACCCTGCATGTTGAGTCACCTGCCCTAGTGTATTTTTGTATTCATATCATAGTGCGTTTGTTTATGAATAAATATTTTCTGCCTTTTCTTCTTATATATATCCTATATACTATTAAACGATCAATATTCGTATATATAATTATATTTATGTACCTATATAAATATATTTGTAATCACGTTCTCAAAAACTTAGGGGTTTTCGGGGGTGACAAATCGATTTAGCTACGTCTCATATCTGAGAAAATTCATTTTTAGCTGTTTTCACCCGAGCAAACCTCGGTCGCCCAGGTACTATATAAATTTGACTTGCCGTGGGTCTGCCTAGGCTCGAGAACTGCTGGACTGATTTGGCTGATTATTTTTTAGGTACAGCTTTTTCCTTAAACCTATCTCACTGAGAACACGAATCAAATTTAGCAATCAAGACTGCGATACGTTGTCAACCCTTAGAGTAGGACTAAGATTTAATGCCTCTTTAGTGGTAATATCACCGACTCTCATATCTACCCCTTGTCGGGAACAACAGTGCTTGCACTGCTGTTTGGCAGCAGGTAAGCGGATAATTTGGTGGTAGCCGTCTGAACGGACCCTGCATCAGATCAGTTCCTACCACCGGCAACATCTTAATAAAAAAAAGTAAAATTTTACCGTATTGTGTGTTCCTGGACCCCTAAGATGCCAGTCATTATGGTGACTGGAAAAGTAATAGTGCTATTAGGTTCTATCATCCCTTCTTTGATTGCGATCGACACGTGTAGTGTTTCTTCTTCCTAAAAATATGTAGATATTTATTTATAAACAGTTATTAAACCTTGGTCGAGTGTAGATAGTTATTCAGCAGTTTGGTAACCGTACATCCTGGTGTTCAACTGTGAAGTATCCTTGGAACTCGTTAGATGATACTTGAATGTCTTGTGGGTATGGGAAATCCAGGAAACAAGCGCGTAATTTAATATCCGGTGCGGGAGTAATTTCCGGGACCCTGGCGTCAAACGTCACCGGCAAGATGATCGGCGGACTGTCCGATTTTTCCAACTCTAACTCCAGGGATGTTTGATTTGCTCTAATTAAATTGGCAGTCAAAGTGACCTGTTATAAAAATACCCAATCGGTTATCGTAACAAAAAATAATAATTAATTAATAAGTTACATTAGGTAAGTACATTAGAATTGAACCAACCTTTATAGAAACTCTCGACTCCGGTAAAAGTTCAATTTTACAAGGTTCTATATCAAATTCTCGGGGCCACTTAGGCAGTTCAGGTTTTGGTAAATCAGCAACAGCGTAGTCAATTAACTTAATGCTACTTTCTTCCGGGCCATCGGAAGATATTTTCACGGATGCATTAACAGTTACTATCGATTCGTTTATAACCTCCACCTCCAATGTTTTTGGAACACCTAAAATAAATATAGACTAAATAATAGTAACAAAGGAATCAGTTTGTAAACAGTTCGTAAAGAAAAAACAAAACTTCTTACCAACGCTAACCTTTCCAAAATCCAGACACGGGATACTAAACATCAACGAGGGATAAATTACCTCTCCTCTAAAATATTAAAGGATATGATTATATGGCGTAAAAATACCCGTTTAATTAAGGAAAGTTACAGCTGACGACTTACTTCAAGTAAAGTTTCAATACGACATCCGAATCTCGTATTGCAAAATTAATTTCCTCAAAGTAACCTCCCTGGTTCGAGTTGCTGAAGGAAATGACGAAAATTTCCTTTTCACCAGGTCGCAGGCAGTGCAATTCGGGCGTGCATGTGATGCGGCTGCCAAACAGAGTCGGTACTTCCTTGTACAATATTACTCCGTTAATGTGACCTGTTTAGGAAAATGCTTACAGTAATGCAAAAGGCAAACTCAATACCATAAGGCATTTACCAGTTAAACCTTTGGGCAAAGCAGAAATTATGGTGGTTATGCAATAGTAGCAAATCCGTTAAGTAAATAATCAAATATATCAAACGAGTTGCAAGTAAGGTAATCGATACTAATATAAACATACTTAGAAAAAAAACCGGCCAAGTGCGTGTCGGGCCACGCGCAAAGTATAGGGTTCCGAAGTTGAAGATGCCCACAGTACCTTTCTAAGACTTATTATATTAGCATCTAGCTAGCCTGTGGTATGACGTGCCCGCCCGACGCCCCTGCCGCTCGAGAAAAATCATTGGTTTTTTAATCATTTCATAAGTTGGTCGACTATGACTCGTAAGTTTGTACAGCCTACTTAGCTGTGATAGATTTCCTTTCAACTACGTTATTTATGCCACAACCGTGATTTTTTTCAGCCATCCAAATACCACCATTTAGCTGGCAGGGGGGGGGACACGTGACTCTAACAAAAAATAGCACTTTAAAGCTTAATATTTCACAAACGCATCACTTAATCAAAAAATTTAAGACCTATTCAACGATATGCCGCACCATGGGGTACGCAAGAAAAAAAAATTACATCCCCACTCTACGAGTAGGGGAGGTACCCTATGAAAAAATATATTTCAAAATTTTATTGTACCACTTTGTCAGCGTAACTAATATGTATACTCATGCCAAATTACAGCGTTCTAGAACTAAGCATCTCCGAGCAATAGTGCGGACAGACGGACGGACGGACGGACATGGCGAAACTATAAGGGTTGTGGACTTCGGAACCCTAACAATACGTGTAATACATTCGTAAATATATAGAAACAAGTGTTATTTGTCGAAGTTTTAAGGATAATAATAATAATAATAATGTTTTATTGTACTTCCACATACAAAAAGCAAATTACAATAGGTTATTAGAAACTAAGTACAAATTGACAAAATAAGAGGAATGATCCTAATTCCGGCCCCTAAACTAGGAAGACCTGTATCTTAGGGACAGGAGAACCTTCCTGAACATTGTAAATCTTAGGTATAGTCAGTCTTATTATTGGGTTTATCAAACCCCCAAACTAGGTAAAACCTGTATCTTGGGGGCGAGATGCCCAGTGCTGAGAGGTTCAGTGAGTTTGATTATACAACATTGAGGAATGTCAATGACGAAGGACTCGAAGGTTCACAATGAGTGTATATATATCCCAAAGGGCCGCTTAAATGGAGAAATAATTGATTAAGAAATGATTACTGCTACAGTAGAGGCCAGCCCTCTACTGTGTAAGAGAGTAAGATATGCTCAGAATTCATATACCTATGTATTGGTATGTCATTAACCTTTGTTTATGGCGACGATCTCGTAGTGGTATATTTTATTGATGTAGATACGGTCCATGTTCAGAGTCTCCAAGTTGAGGTGGATGGAAGGAGCCAGGGACGTGCCGACCATGGACAGCGGCACGCGCTCTGAGACGCCGTCCATGTCTAAATACGTCACAGCTTTGAATTCTCCGATCGCTTTGGGATTAAAAGTTATCACCAGTTCTGTGGCCTTGTTTGGCCAAAGTTGCCCTTGCTGAAAGAACACGCTACGGTAAATAAAGCGGTCTGATCCTTGTGAAACATAAATACTTTTATAGTTATAATTAATGCCTAATCATAGACATAAATAATACTTCGTATGGACCCGGCCTAACGTAGATACATGTCATGTTTCCCCACTTCATTGGTGTCCAATCCAAAGTTAAACTTATATAGTGACACTAAAGCTGGGTCACATTTTTTCAACAACGAGACGAGTTTTTAGATACTGAGAAACAGTTTCGAAAAAAGTTTTTTAAAAACGCTTATTGTCACGCACGCTCGGTGACAGAACTTTGGATTGGACACCGTGGAAGTGGGGACATATTACGTGTACGTTAGACCGGGTCTATATTATTTACGTCTATGTGCCTAATGATGACAATGTGCTGTCTAAGTAAATATAATACTACATTATTGCCGTGGCCGGGCTTCGCCGAGGCCCTTTAATATATACGAAGCCTGCAAAGACCTACTTTCCCGTGCCGAGGCTTACGAAAAATATTTTTATGAGGGATTAAAAAAAATAATTGATCGATCTTTTAAGTGTATTAACATAGGGGGGGAGTATATTGAAAAATAAAAAATATCAAACTGTTCATACTTGTTTGTTTTCATTCCAATACCGAGAATATTTTGAACGCCCCTCGTATATAGTGCTTTTCTCAAAAATTAAAAAAAAACTTGGTATTAGGTATTCATAATACAGCATTGACACGGACGCAAAGATACTCAAGTAAGTTAAGTTAGTTTAATAAAAATTAATTTTTAAACCAAACTAGTAAACAATTTTCATGAAATTTAGCTAAATAAATCTGATACAGGACAAGAATTCCCGCTCTTTCTTTTCCAATTCCCGCTCTGGATCGCGCTTTTTTTTAAATTCCGTTCTGAAATACATTGCGCTGTTTCAGACACGGATAAAAACGTTTCGTTTCGCGTCAATTGACAGATACTCGTACAGAACATGCTGACTTGGCTGTTTGGAAATTCCTTCGCGTATTTATCAGTTTAAAAAAAAGTACCTGTACGATAATGAAATCTCATACAACATTCCCTGCGCTTATATACCTGCCGCGGAAGTAATTTCATACAAATTTCCGGGGCATGTAGTTGAGTTTTTTTTTTTAATTTTTGACTGATCGTCAATGACGCACTTCGCGGTCTGATAGAAAGCAGACAATGTCGAGTGGGTAAACAGGTGGGTATCGAAGTATGACCCGATTATAAAGTACCTGGGCGCGAGATTTTCTCGAGAAAATAGCTAAAAATGAGTTTTCCAAGAAATGAGACCTATCGTTTTATCGCAACCGTCCAAACTTTTATTGCAAATTGGTCCAAATCGTTAGGTAGTATCTGAGATAGTTTGTATAAATATACACGGTTGCGAGTAGCTCGTTTAAAGTATTAGATAGGTGCGTCAGAACCACACGGCGGACACGGCCTATAAAAGCACGATTTCGAACACAATTCGAATGAAATGTCAATGTTTGCGTACGAGGACGTCTGTGTGCGTGCGAGAACGTCTGTACACTTGCAAATGTGTGTGTACCACTACGCGGGCCAATGATTCACTCACCATCTCCAGTTGAAACAAGTAAGGTAAGGGCGAGTTGGGCGCGCGAGAGTCGCGCGCCGGCTAGATTCAGGCGGGTGATTCCGTGGCCATTCTGTACGTAGTACTATTAAATATTCTGTATCAGAACTTACGATGGGCGTTATAGAAAAATGTGTGTCCTGAAAGTGCAACGACTCGTCAGCCACGAGCGCGTGCACCTCGTCATAGAATATGCGGGTGTAGACGCGCGCGTGCTCGTCGCTGCTCAGCACGTCATACTGCACCAGCTTCTGGCACTTGGCCGACTCGCTCTTCTTTACGTTGTAAAATATTGATGCTAAATGCACCTTCTCCTCAAAATCTGAGTGAAAACATTAGCGCACGGTCAATAACCAGCAACTATAATATTTGGTAGGTACATTTTTTATCACAATTGATAGGGCCTATATTCGAAACGGTACATAGGTTTAGGGAGCGTTCATATCCCTGAATAAAAATGATATTTTTCCCTATTTAGCGAGAGCTACTGAATAGGTATATGTATTATTATTTAGGGAATGGATGCTCCCATCCTTATGTAAATGGTATAAATTCATCCCTGACGTGTAAAAGTGCCCTATGGGACCAATTTGCCGAATAAATGATTGATTGATTGATTGTAAGATTTCGAATAGAGCCCCAGTACACCTACCGTAATAAATATGATCATTCTTCATACACATGTAGGTAAGAACATGAGGGGACTTGTTTGTGATTTTGAAGTTTTGCTGGCGCACCATGGTGTTGTACGTGTCCTGAAACCTGACCACCTGCTTCTCGAGCTCAATGCTCACCGGATGAGTCGTTCCTGACAACTTTATCTTGAAATTTTCACCTATAAATGACAAAATATCTAGAATGAAAAATAAGATTTTTCAAGAATTAAGTTTTTGGGACACGCTTTTATTGCTGACTGTACTTTTCTTTGTAAATCCTTCATCTACCCTTCAAGACGAATCAAACGAGCCCAAATTCGATGGGTTTATGTAGTTTTATTAGGGAGTTCCTATGGCCACCTTCCAGCTTCATCATCAGATCACCTCCACGTCATTATAATATTGCATTGCCACGCGATTTACATATTCGTGCAAAATTTCAGTTCAATCGAAAATCGGAAAGTGGTTCAAATTTAACTTGCAAGATTCCATTGGGTACATAGTTAGTTACATACAGGTCGACCTAATAAAAGCGTGTTAATGAATCGTTTCCAAGAACTAAACATCAATTATTTGTTTACTACAGCTTTGCACTCACTAGCGCAAAGCTTTATTAATTAGAAGCTGTTGCCCGCGACTTCCGTAGGTATGCGCGTAATGTAAAAACCCCGTTTTTTTTCGTTCCGGTGGGAATTTCGGAAAATCCACTCTGTGCTACACTCTCCAAGGAACCTACGTGCTAAATTTGCTGTTCGTTGTCATCTTATCAGTCAGTCAATCAACGAGTCCTAACGAAAGAGTTTTATATAAATTCATTAATTACCAGTCTCCAATAACGCATACAAGGATCCTTCGGTAGCTCCCACATGCATTGTCTTAAACGTCACCTTTACTTCAACGTTCTCACGTGGACTTAAATAAACGGATTTTGGCTGTACTGTGAACGGGCTGAAATTCACGGAAGATTATTATTGGTCCCCTTTTCCCACCTTTCTATTATATTAATGTCACGAGCGAGAATTTATTTACCATCTCGTACTAAACCTGAAGCCGGCAGGAACCAATCCGATATTGTTGATCACCACGGAGACTTTACTTTCGACTTTTAGCGGCACTTTTGGAAATATGATCTCGTCAGGAAAGTCAAAGACTGGCCTGGGACCCATAGCTAAAAATGGAAGTAATTGAATAAATGCAACCATCTAACATGAAAAAATAATGCCTACACATTTAGTATTACCATTTGTCAGGCTAATATAAGTTAATTGAGGTCAGTCGGGGCAAGTGCGCCACCGGAGTAAGTAACCTAAATTAATTTTAAATAGTCCTAATATCGTGGACAGGGACAACTGGTTATTCCAGTGGGATTAGGTTTTATTCATTTCATTTATCAGTATGTTTACTTACCTACCCCACTCTGGTGCAATCCCTGACTGACCTTACCTCGTCTCTGGCATTACGTGCCACTGCAACGTTGTTAAGTGTATGTTACATTAGACGTGTCGTGGATAACGCGCGTCGGCCCCAATTGTTCCCGATCGTACATGCCAAAAATTTCAGCTTTTTACGTTTCGGCTGCGCGTCCTCTGTCAGTCAGTATAGGTAACATAAGAGTTTGATAGATGATTGATATTCTACATATATGGAGTAAAAATCCAAAATTGATAAAATGTGATGCGAACAAATCAAGACTGCTGTCTAATTCCTTACCGATGAGAGGTAAAACATACTGATCCTTGTCAGTGTAGAAGGTGACGCGGTGGACGTAGTCCTCGAACTGCTCGGGCGCGAAGGTGACGGCGAAGGTGACGCTGATGCCGGGCGCCAGCCGCGACAGCAGCTGCCCGCCGCACGGCTTCACGAAGAACAAGGACGACTCCTTGTACACCATGTTCAGGTACGTCGGGCCCTGACAAACGAACACCTTTATGGCCGCATCCCCACAATGCCCCACATAGCCGCACGGCCTCGCTACGCCACGTGGGTGCACATTCGCTTCGTATCAAAACTGAGATGGATTTTTCCACTGCAACGCACGGGCACGTTACGCACGACTATACAATATGAACCCACGTTTAGGCTAAGCGTATGCTGAGACGCAGGCGACGCAGCACAGCACAGTAAGTAAACATTTTACAGAGCAGGGCAGTTGAGGCAGACATAGCCTAGAAATGCGAAGAAAACGCATCGCTCTGTTAGACTCATGGAAAACTCAACCACATGAGGATGGAACCCTCCCGTCGTCTGGTGGTCCGATGATAGAAAGTGGATGGTGAGAGGTGGTCGTGAAGTTCTGAGCGCACTCTCCATAATACACCTTATACCGTATAAAAAAAAACGAAACACGCGTGGCAGACGATTAACTATGGATTTCTCAACCTTCCACCTGTGCTGTGACTAACCTTACTAATATTTTTCACGGAAAACTTCGCAACGAGTTTGTCGTTAGGCTTGAAGTTTTGGAACACGATAACTTTGGGACTGAAGGCTAGCACGATCTTGTCGGGCTTCCGGCCCACGCAGACGATGTTGTCCACCTCGATCTTGTCCAGGGCCCGCAGCCGCTCCTGAGTTCCAAGCTTCATTTCCTTCACATATTGTGAAGGGATGACCTAAAAGCAAATAAATGTATGACCAAAATCAAAATATTTACTCAGCAAAGAGGCCACATCTGGGCAAGTGGGCACTTTTAAAAGAATTTAACAGAAATGAATTTACCAACGCTTCCCAAGACCCCTTCCAAGATCACTTCATGAAAAATGAATCGTCAAATTATAGATCACCGTCACTATCATCTATTTAAATGAATTCTATTTATAAAACGAATTATATGTATACCTACACAATATATAGGTAATTTTGAGAAAAGACTGAGAATTATATGAAGGTAAAGGTAGGTACGCCTATTATGTCCAGCAGTGGACGTCTATCGGCTGACATTATGATGATTGAAGGTACAGTGCTTAAAAATCGGTGTGGCTGGTTGTTACCTCTTCTTCCGAATCCAAAATCTTTTTCGTTGCCAGTAAGTGGTATAGGTCCACTGTGAAATAACCATTTTGTTTAAATTGCTGCAATATTTCCATTACGCTCTTAATCAAACACACGTTTGACAGAGCTTTTGTTTACAAACGCGTGTATGTCATGTCGTAACTATAATTGGTTGCTAACGTGAAATTTAAAAATAAGAATGTATTTTCCCGCTAAGATCTTTAAGAGGGTTTACTCCGAAAGTTGGCAACGTCGCAAATAGCTGTCAAATATATCGCTGTTTTCGTTAATTTCTGAATATTACTGAATGAAAACATGAATTATCGCTCTATGGTTGAATAAAACATTACGTATGGATTGCAACAATTATCACAGAAACACGAAATTTTTAGGAATATGGAAGTACTATCTTTTGAAAACTTTCCATCGCATTTTCCATGCATTTTATTGTAATATTATCATTTGAATGGCTAACCAACATATATAAAACGAGACGCGTCATTCAACCATAGAATGATAAATTCTTTTTTTATTCAGCAATATTGAGAAATTAATAAAAACAGCGAAATATTTGACAGCTATATGCGACGTTGCCAACTTTCAGGATAAACCCTCTTAAGTATAAATATGCTACTTATAATATACTCGTACCTAATAGCTTTCTTGTTAAAAAAAGAACCAGTTAATTTTAAAATTTTACCTATGTTTTCAAAACCTATACGAGTGGGTATTATATGCGAATCCGGCTCTCTAGTCGTTTTCGGAAGAGTCATCATTTCAACCGAAAGACGTCCACTGCTGCACATAGGCCTCCCCCAAGACTCGCCACTCAGACCGGTCCTGTGCTATTTGCTTCCACCGGTTGCCCGCGACCTTCACGAGGTCGTCGCTCCATCTTGTTGGAGGCCTACCGACAGCTCGTCTCCTGGTTCGCGGGCGCCACTCGAGAACTTTCCGGCCCCATCGGCCATCAGTCCTCCGAGCAATGTGCCCCGCCCACTGCCACTTAAGGCTCGCAATTCTTCGGGCTATGTCGGTGACCCTAGTTCTACTGCGGATATCCTCATTTCTGATTCTATCACGCAGAGAAACCCCGAGCATAGCCCTCTCCATTGCCCTCTGAGTGGAATAGGCTTCGTGGTCTGGTCTTGTAGTCGGACGGACATGGTGGCGTTTTCGTACAAACACTTCAACACGTCGATGTACCGGTAGTCAACTTGGCACCTCTGGAGAGACTACAGCACAGCCCAAGTCTCGATCGTATCGAAGGCTTTCTCGTAGTCCACAAATGCAAGGCAAAGGGGGAGGTTATACTCTTCGGTCTTCTGTATAACCTGCCGCAACGCATGTATGTGGTCTACGGTATACTATAGCCCTTGCGGAAGAGTAATTGGAGTATGATTATAATATATCTTTGTTTTCTACTCTAAATAAACCTCTAATAAAATTCTCTATTGCTCTCTTCTCTAGTTGCTACACTGTGCGCTGTGATTATTATCACGCCACGCCATACACGAGGCTCTATAAGTAGCTCTATTTGAAACGGTACATAGGGATAGGAAGCGTATTTTTCCCTAAATAAAAATACACTTTCTCCCTATCTAGCGAGATAGTATATTACTGTCATAAGTTACACTGAATACACAGAAAATGTATCTCTAAATTCAGATACATTTAGAGATACATTTTCTGTGTTACTCTTATTTAGGGACTATAACTTCTGCCCGCCCGCGACGCTGACCCATGGCTGACCCGTGTTATAATCTACCCCCATACTAAATTTTGTACGGTCATGCGAGTTCTAAAGAAAAGACATTGTAAGTATATGTAGATAGGGACGATCTCAACACAATCCCTATAAACCGTTTCTAATAGAGCCCAAGAAAGCAGGTTCTCTAACCAAAAGTTGAACACATAGGTACGCTGATGTGGATTGTGTGGCGTGAAGTTTGCACGCCTAGTCCACTCTATGAAAAACAATTTCGCAAGGTGTAGACGCGGGCGAGAGGGCGCCCTGAGTGCGGAAATAGCAACGCGTTGTAATTTTAGTGGAATCGGGGCAACGCGGCCGCGGCCCGAAATAGAGGCGGCGCACGCGTCTTCCCGCTGTCAATTTCGTCCGGATAGGGCGCACGATTAGCAGTTACCGCCGGCTCGTCGCTGGAACCGCCCCGGCGCCTGCATCCGCCCGCCCAGTCCTGCACGATTGCATAAGTGTCACATACCTACAACAATGTCGAGTGCGAAAAATGTGCAACTAAAAAAGAAAGTGACTCTGTTATCTCCCGTGTTTTGAAACCAGGTTTTCAATCCCAAAGGAGCTCTCAATGCAGAAGGTATCGTAATTTAATTCTTGTTTCAATAACTTAGCCAATAGATATGCTATTAGTTTTATTTATAAAGATTTTTTTCACATAGACCTAATTTACATCTGATATTTTGGGATATGAGACGTGAATCGGAACGGGTCGACGCCTCGGCGCTCACACTACGAGTATCTCGGTCACAGCTGCTGTTTCCTAGATAAATGATGAAGGAACTAAGTGCCTACTTCTACGTTAAAGTAAAATTTTAGTTAATTTAATATCTATAAACTAGCGGGCTCATTGTGAATGCCGTATAGTTTGCGATCCCCAAGACAAACTGTACTTCTGTACGAATATGAATCTTACATGCGTCACTTTGTCATCAATGTGGTTAGTTTGGACCATGTTTGGACTGGTATTAAACACTTTGATGACAAGTGGCGCACACAAAGTCCATTTTCGTACAGAAAAATTACTGATCGTCGTGGTGATCCCAAATCAAGTGGCATTCACAGTAAGCCCGCTGGTCTCTCTGAATTATTAGCTCATAAAGTAAGCCTATTTTATAGGTTTTTCAATATTGAAAATATAAATTAACGGACAAGGAGTATCCTACCCTACTGCTTATGCATGAATCAGGCGCACCGGCTCCGCTATAATGATCTCTAAATGTTTATTTATTGTTACTACTTCACTTCATGTCTAATGCGGAGATTACCCATGTACCTAGCTATCTTCGCGAAAGCCCATTGGCTAAAGTGAATGTTATACACACATATGCACGGGGCAAAAGTGTAAACATCTCTTGATGTCGACTGTACCTACTAAGCTAGAAATACGAATTTTAATTATTAGATCATACACTTTTCTGTTCCAATAAGGGCTCTACAAAAGACACTTTAAAAAGTACAATTATTTTTTTCGATACCTGCCTACAAAATACTGTCGTAACTGAAAGTAATAGTAGATTGTATGACTAGGGAGCAAAAAGGTATATTTTACCGCGGGTGACGGATTGAATCCAGAGCGACGCGAAAGATTCCAGAATAGAATCCCGAGCGCAAGCGAGGGATTCTAGCGTGGAATCTTGAGCTAGCGAAGGATTCAAGCTTTGTCTCCCAAGGCATAAATAAGTTTGCTACCGTGTTGTACACTCTGCTTTTCACCCCTCCTATGAGAAAATCATTAGATCATTCGTTCATTATTGTCTTTAAATTAAGTAAAACAAAAAAATGATACCATTAGAAAAAAACAAGGTTAAAAAGAACGTGTGTTTCGCGCGCTTATCATAAATTCATAGGTAGAAGGTGAAAATGGCTTCCATATTGAAGAATCTGTAACTACTTCATTGTAATGGGGGCTATCGCGTGTGAATTTGCCACTAGAGGCGCTAGTGTCGCGTGAGGTCCAATAACATTCACTTTTCACCGGTTTTGGCGGGTTTCGTTATATAAATTATTAATTTCTTTAATTTACCTGTTGAAAAGTAATCTCTTTCGTGAAATTATCGCAAATATGGATTATTTGGCGATGAATGTAAACGCTTTGAAACAAAAATATAAATTCCGAACAAAACGGAACTGCACAACAATTCAATTCAATTCAATTCAATTCAATTTATTTGTTGCATGAATGTACAATAGATGATGCATGCGACATATCTACTGGATATGATGATAGTTATTTATAATTAATAAACTTAATGAGATTCAAGATTTAAAACTTAGTTTCGGCACCGATCTTAATAGAGTCGTCTTTGACAGCTATACCTCTGGACCTTAGTCAACAGTGGCGCCAACTGGTGACCAAAGAAACGATAGTCCCCATTATATTCTGTCATGCTCGCACGCGTTGCGTTCATAATAAGAGGTAAATTTTAACAAATGTATTTATTGTTCGCTTATGTATCAAACAAAGTTGTTTTAATACATTTGCGATAAAATGAAAAAAGGGCAGTGCAATTCATATTACGTACTTACATAATATTCCTTTGGAATTCTCAGAGGTGTTGATCCCAATATATTGCATCACCTAAATCACTTTTTGATTTCATTCATTTTCTACGAAATAATTCATAACACTACATAAAGTACGTTTTATTTTGGAAATTAAGTGTAAAATAATACGGCAAGGAAATAGCGCTCACGAAATTCGCGGGTTCGAGTTTTTTTTTTAATTCGATCACAAGACGAGTTTGCGAGGAATGCTACGGCATTGGCCTGCACCATTCAGCCAAATTGAAAATAAAAAATAGAAAATAATTTATCAAAAGTAAGTATATATCTATGAATTTATGGATTTTTAGTATGTGTAATAAAGTATTTATGTAAAATGCCGATATATAAAATTCTAAACACGAAAAAGACGCGACTTTTGAATGCAACTTTTTACAGTCTCCGCAGCTCCGTGAACGCACTGCTAAGACGTATTTTGCTCCCTGTTAGCGGGGTAGAAATGAAAAAAATTAAAAAAAAAGCGAAGAGGGAGGAAAATCGCATTTTGCTCCCTCTAAACGGGGAACAAAACACTTCTTTTCGAATAGGAGGGGTGAAAAGGATATTTTAGCCTTTAAGTACGAAAATAAAAGGTTTATGATTTTATTAAAAGAATGTTAGATATTGTCTTATTGATCCAGTAACTTTATACATGAGCGTGTGCGTGAAATCCAGTAGTTCTAATTTCTTGCAGGCTTGTTTATGATGTTGGCCTAATCCTAATGTATAATCCAAGTTTGTTACCTCAAACGCCGAACGCAACTTTGACAAAAATTAAAAACCGAGAAAATTTCGGCTGCTTTTCAGATTTTGGCGATTTCGACCCCAAAGGACTCGTTTTTTATACTACAATCTCAGGACGTTTTTAAAGAAGACTAAATTTGCTATAACTTGGGATTAGATCCGTCTCTGTGCACCCAAAAAGCCGAAAATAAAAATTAAATGAATAAATTCAAATCGACATCAAACTCTGACAACCTACAAAGTCGGTGTTAAGTGAACCGACCCAAAGCTGATGACAATCTTATAGTGAACTTGACACCGACTTTGTAGGCTGTCGGAGTTAGAAGTCGGTTTTAATTATTTTATTTTATTTTTATTATTTTATCAGATGTTGAAAGGGCGCAGTCGCGACCCGCGCGCGACGGCGCCGACCGCGCAGTTTGCACGCCAGGCGCCTGCGCCGGTCACGCCGAAATTCGTTCGGCAGCCGGTGCGCGCGCCGCTTGCGCGGCCGGAGCCCGACTACGAGATCGTCGAGTTCCCCACCGACCAGTACGTCAACGCAAAGCTGCAGCCGCCGCCGACGCCGCCTCGCCCGCCTACAGGTAAATTCAAACACACCTAACCTAAGCTGCCACAGTACACCTCTTCTACCAACTGATGCTTCCATAACACGCCGTCTAAAAGGTCCAGTAGAGCCTATTACGGCAGTAAGTAAAGTACTATACCTACTTATTGTGGTAGAGCTTTAAATTCAATACAGATGACTAACTAAACTGTTATGTTAAATAAATGAATAAGCTGACTTGGGGTGGGGTTTTCGTTACCCAACCGATCAGGCGTGCGTTACTTTGAACTGACACTGAACACTTTCACATAAGGTTCAATTTCGTAAAGAAAAACTACTGGGGCTATTTTCGAAGTCTTAAAATAGGGATCTCCATATAGGATCACGTAGGTCGCGTGAACTTTTAGCAGCTAGATTTAAAGTTCAACTTGACACATGAGCGATCCTATAGGGAACAGGGAGATCCCTATTTAAGACATCGAATATAGCCCCTGGCTGGATATCTTGGGGATCGCAAATCACAAACGAATGGCTAATCAAGACAATACTCATTGCATATATAAGTTTATATTGTACCTACTTGGATGAGAAATAAAATTAGGTACCTACCAGAACAAGTACCTACGCACTCAAATGCTTGTGTCTTACATTACTCATCCGACTCAAATACCATAAGATGATCGTTTCACGCAGAGACGAATCCGAGCCCATAAACCTAGTTAGAAGAATGTGATGCTCGATGCCTATTACTGTTTACGCGGAAACATTCCGAAAGTAAACTAAAATCGAACATAAACCACAGAGATTTAGTAGGTACCAATTAATATTTAAATTGAAGTATACCCACGTGTGTGAATTAGCCTTAGACTAATCGAACGATGAATTCAGGCGCACTGATCATTTTTTCAGACTGAACTAAGATTTGACTGCTTGTTTTCTATGACCAATAAAGGCTTGTCTTATTAGAAAAATTATACAAAGAGACTAGTTTATTATAGGTCTATGGAAGTCATTATAGTATACTCCTTCTGCCCGCAGTTTCGCCCGCGTGGAATTCGCTTATCGCGTTCCTGCGGGAACTATGCGTTTTCCGGGATA
>OZ020275.1:11049326-11074128 GCA_963971205.1 Aethes cnicana
GTCTCTCTTTTTAGAAGAAGTGTCTTGATTGTTTGACCTCGATTTATGCTTATCTGGTTTATCATCAGAAGAGTCTTCATCGGATTCATCTTGCATAGCTTTCTTCTTTGCCTTCTTATCCTTTTTATGCTTCTTTTTTGACTTTTTGTGTTTCTTCTTAGATTTCTCTTCTTCTGAAGACGAATCGGATGATGAATCGTTTGAAGCCAATAAAGTTGCCAAATCAATTTGTTTCCCACCTAACGCAGTCAGTTTAGCGGCTAACATATTATCTAGATCTTTGTCCTTTTTTGGTTTCTTTTTTTCTTTCTTCTCGTTTCTTTGCTCCTGTAAACATGTAATATGATAATTAATAAATTGCTATCTATATCAAAATTCAACCTTTAGTCTAAGATGAGAGTTAACAACAACCTTCACCCATCTGTATTGCGCGCTCCACATTCGCGCGAGAATCTCGCGAGAACTCTGCTGGTATCTCTTTCTTATATGTAAAAAAGAGACACGAGCATAGTTCTTGCGAGACTTTTTTTACTTAATACTTATCAACCCTGTGTTGTGTGACGTTCATTTGTATCGTATTGTATTTGTATTGTATCAGAAAAAAAAATCTGGACAGCAGACGTTGACAAAAAAAGGAAATTCATTTTTTGCCATGCAATTTTTTTAACAAAATTAAATTTGATATAAAATTCTACTGTCCAGTCTTTTTGTTCCATACAATGAAACAATCCAACTTGAAACACAGTTGATTTGCACGAAAAAGAAGTGGTCCTATGTCCTAACACAGTTAATTGGCAATGAATTTCGAACCTGTTCAAGACTGGTATTACCTGTTCTTTTCGCAGTAACTCAGTCAATCGACGTCTTTGCAGGGGGTTATTTAATAAAGCTGCCCGTGCCGCACGTTCCCTCTCCTTGACAAGCATTAATGGATCTTCCCGCATTTTCCGTGCCAAGTCTACTTGTGCATCGCCCGCGGATGTCAGCATGCTGGATCCCACCACCCTACGTGCCACCGCTGGGATATAGTCCTGCTCTTGTTTGGCACCTTGCACATAGTTGCTATCAATGGCCTTTCCAAGAAGGAAATCTTCTTGCTGTACTTTCTTATCAGGTTTCTGTAAATTTAATAAATAGATATGTAAACTTATAAAAAATAGATGGCTCTATTAAATCAATTCAAAAGGAATATTTGCAAACAGAGTACTTGCATGATGTGAAAATTCACCCAGAAAGTTTTTTTTTTTCCTGGATTTCCCAGACAAATGGACAGATATTCAATACATATTTATTTATTTATTCAAAATTTTACACAGCATGACAGTATTTACTAAAGCACTGTGGAAAACAATATAATATTACAGTAATACATAAAGACACATCACAATAATTATAAATAGGCATATATTAACATTTATGATGATCAGATGAGTTCCAAACTCACTATAAATCTATAAATTCATTATCTAGGATATAGTAGTTTTTTTCAATACATTTTAAACCCCATGCAGATTGAGAAAAGAAGGAACTACACTTATCCCTAGGTTAGTTGGTAACAAAGTGTTTCAGGTGTTACCGAAAGTGAGGTCTGTTAATAAGGCCTGACTTTAGTGATGATAGGCTAGGATAGTGAGTTGAGCCATAGCTACATTTAATTACCATTTGAATCATGTCTACTACTACTACAGCCTAATTGCGTCCCACTGCTGGGCACAGGCCTCCTCTCATCGCGAGAGGGTTTGGGCTATAGTCCCCACGCGGGCCCAGTGCGGATTGGGGACTTCACATACATTTTTTAATTACTTCACAGATGCGTGCAGGTTTCCTCACGATGTTTTCCTTCACCGAAAAGCTCAGTGGTAAATTCAAATTGAAATTCGCACATAAGTAAACTTAGAGGTGCGAGCCAGAATCGAACCCCCGACCCTCTGCACGAGAGGCAGTAGGTCGAACCACTAGGCCACCACGTCACTATCATGTCTAGCAATGTCATAAATAGGGTCACATACATCATACATCCAATGCAGGCGGTTCTCGGCAGAGGCCCCGGCCGTCCTGCCAGCAAGATCGTTGAGCTCGGCGCGGTCGCGCTCCGCCGCGCGCTCGCGCTGCAGCTCCGCGATCCGCTGCTTCTCCTGCGCGCTCGCCTGCTCGGCTTTCCACACTCGTTCTTGATTCTTCATAGTATTCGGATGCCATGACTTTTTCGAATTCTAAAAGTATGATACAGCATTGACAAAACTAGAACGATAAATGTCTAATGGTGTGCTAGGGTGGCCGTAGCCTTATACCAGAATATAGTACAACGAGATTCAGTCAGGTATTTCAGCGCCGTTTAGAAAAGGCTTTCACTTCATGTTTTTTCGAATTCTCCTAGCTAGAGCAACCACTCCACTCGTTCTAGCCTTGATGAATGTATGCTATGCGAATTTGAGAAAACTAAAAACTGTAGGGTACAAACGACAGCATCTTACCAGATCCCCTCCTCCCATGATGAAAGCTTCATTAGTGCAATGTGAATTGAATATTTAGCATTTCTTCGAAACACAGAAGATGATATCACACAAAACTAGTAAAACAAAATGAGACGGCGCAACTAGATAAATCAACAGATTTACTCAATAAAATATAGGATAATGGTTGAGTATATCAGACAGACATATCCAAAGATTAGTAGTTATGTCAATGATCTGTCATAAAAAACACAATGACAGGAATGACAGGGAAGACATTGACAGCCACTGTCCCAGAGGGGAAAGGCAAAGGCCGTAGCCATGCAGCCATCGTCATATTTGGGAATGTTCTGATTGACAGCCACTGTATTATGGCAATACCATGGACCTCTGTATAATGCTGTGTACACACCAGATCAACGAACGCCAATTTGTATCTTTCTTTGATATTTTCGATCCAATATTACAAATATATTATTAATATTCAGAATACAGAGAAGACATTCACCTAAAATTGACAGATAAATATTTCTACGTGTAAGTCTGCAACGATTAAAATTGTCTTCTCTATAATCTGAAGGTTGTTTAATAATATAGGATCGAAAATATCAAAGAAAGATACAAATTATCGTAATTCGGACCGTTCGTTCGTTGGCCGACTGTCCACACCGAATTCGATCGAATGGTCGAATTCCTTTGATGCTGCCGCCTGGCTTCGGATCGCCGGCACACGCCAACGAACGTTCGTTGGCCCGTCCACACCGGGCCAGCGAACCCTTCGTTGGCCCGGTGTGTACGCGGCATTATATTAGTTACGACTTCCATTGTTCATACGCCGATTGGCGCTGTCGTCGTGCACACTGCTAAGTAATTTTTACCTATTTTTACCCAGATACTAAACAATGTTTCTTACAAGTTCATGCTTTTATTTGTATTGTGTACCTATTGAAAAAAAACCGTGGTTTGACCTACCGCCTCTCATGCAGAGGGTCGGGGGTTCAAATCGGGCTCGCACCTCTGAAATTATCTATATGCTAAATTCAATTTGAATTTCCCGCTGAGCTTTTCGGTGAAGGAAAACATCGCGAGGAAACCTGCGCGCATCTGCGAAGTAATTCAAGGATCTGTGTGAAGTCCCCAAATCCCAAACCCTCTCGTGAATGGGGAGCCAAATGCCATTTGCTCACTTTAGATGGCGCATTAAGCGGTTGTACAAATAGTTTAGCAAGTATGTAGGTACCGACTCTTAAGCTTTGGTTTCCTAGGACAGCGGTGCCGTCACATACCGTCTTTTTACGTCGGCAAGATTGCGGACATAAAAAGATGGCCGCCTTTACGGCCGTGACATGTGTAAAGTTCCACGGCCGTCTTTACGGTCCTGTCATCTTCGCGTTTCCCGCCCTCAATACAAAATTGATACTGTTAAAACATTCAAGTGTTTTATTTGCGTCGCTCATTGGAATATGCAATGGACGACCTCGATTTAGCTCTTATAATTTTCATGGAGGATGAATCATCAGAAGATCAGAAGAGGAAGACAGACGAATGGAGGAAGGAGGTATCTTCAAATCTCGTGGCTCGGTGCATTCGAGATTTTGGTACGTCGCCGTTTACGGAGCAACGAAGACAAATTTAGGGAATACTTTCGGCTTACGCCAGAACTGTTCGATTATGTACTGAATCATATAAAAGATGAATTGATATACAAACCTTACAATAGACACAGAAATCCGATAAGCCCAGAGCAAAAACTGTGTATATTTGTTAGGTAAGTCAATAAAAAAAATCGTTTTTGCAAATCTTTACGTACGAAATCTATTAAAACCGGCCTCCGGCCGATCAAAACGATACAATATTCTATGAAAATCAGCTGTTGTATGTTCATCAGTAGTGTTGTCAGGTCAATTGTCTTGAAAATTACAATGGCAGCCTTGAAAAGTTCCAATTTTCGACAGAAAAGTTCCGTAAAACGGAACCAAACGGCAACACTGATGAAAATGGCTTCACCGCTATCGAGAAAAAACGTCGGCGAACTATCCAACACCGCCATTACGGCCGTCACGCAAATGATTTTGACGCTACGGTGTCGAGTACCGCTCTCTAGGAAACCGCGCCATTGTATTTACATAGACAACGTTCTAGTGACGTCACTCACCGCTGTATTATGGCCGCTATATTATGGCACCGCTGTCCTAGGAAACCAAAGCTTTAGAGGCAATATGTACATCTGGACCGAGTAGTGTCAATTTAAAAACACTGAAAATTGAGCTTAAAGATGTAAGTCCCGAGGTCCTTTTGTTCATAATTCAAAAACGTGTCCATAATTTTATCCGAGGTTTCTTTGTCTTTAATTTATCTCTCGCCATAAGGTTAGTGAAAGAGGACGCATTTGCCGCCCGTACTTCCAGTTGAGTAATACCATAAGTGATTTAACATAGGAACTAACAAAATTCAAGTTTTATCCAGGAATTTTCCGCGTTTTACATTTATTATCGACCAAATAACACTTGTATCATCTTACTAGACTATTCCTGATATATATTGGCGATATCTCGAAAACCAAGCAACTTTTACTGGGGTTATGTTAGGTTGGTTCGGTACCACTTAGGCTGACCTACCCCCGGTGTCACTGTGACGTGTTACTTTTGGGACACCTGTATGTGGGTGCTTTCCGAATCGCGCTCACAGCGCTTTGAGCGCTTTTCGGGACACTTTGTGAGCGCGCTCACAGTGCTCAGGAAATTGATGACGTCATCGAACGACGCTCACGGTGCTCACGCTACGGGGCATGGGCGCTGGGAGCGCAAACGTCAAGGTGACATTTGACTATACATTTGACAGGACATGATTCCCTTATTTAAAAAAAGTTTGACAGTTACTAGAGTTGGCGCCGTGAGCGTGCTTATGATCGTTCCGAATGAAAAACGCGCTTATACGGTCGTGAGCGTGACAATCGATTCGGGACACTTATGAGCGTTGTGAACGCTGTGAGCGTTTTGAGTGCGATACGGAACGCACCCTATGATATATACATTTATGTCAGTGTCAGGTTTGAATAGTTCGCATACTTTCTCCAAAATGTCTCAATATTGTGCGCTAAGAGATGGACGTTGACGTTTGTTGAGTCTCTCCAATTTCATTTTATTAATCTTTTACACCGTACATTTACCTTTATTACCGAACAACTTGCAGGCCTGTCGCCCTTACTTTGATATTGGCGAAGTGTCCAAGACAGAAGCCATTAATTTATATAGAATAGAATTGTGCGCTAAATTGTAGTATGATTATTTTGGAATAACTGCAAATACAGGTGAATAAAATGATAATATTCATAGGTACCAGGCAGTCCCACTACCACCACAACAAGTCTATTTACACACAACAACAATCCTACTGCTGGGCACAGGCCTCTCATGCGAGAGTTTAGGCTATAGTCCCCACGCGGGCAGGTACATGCGATTAGAGCGACATCTGCTTTTAGCTTCCAGTGTGACTCCCCGTGATGTGTGGAATAGGTACACCACCACCACAACAGCCTATTTACTCTCGCCACAAAAGGATTTGGGCTATACTTAGTCCCCACGTGGTTCCAGTGCGGATTGGGGACTTCACACACATTCTTGAATTACTTCGCAGATGCGTGGAGGTGAAGGAAAGCATCGTGTCCTCGGTCTGAGGTGCGAGCCGGATTCGAATCCCCGATCCTCTGCATGCGAGGCGGGCGGAGTCGAAACACTAGGCCACGGCTTTGGGAGGTCACAAGGTAAAAATGGCCATTTTACCAACTGTGTCCGGTTTTGGTGGGGGGTCATTTTTTACATTAGACCTACCTCTAATGCATTTAGGCTCCATTTCAAAATGCCATACAGGTAGTCTATATATACCTACATAGGTACGTTCAACGACGCATAACCTGGACGGCATTGACGTTTTTTTTTTAAAGACACGAAGACATACAGTAAAAACCGGCCAAGTGCGTGTCGGGCCACGCGCAAATTATAGGGTTCCGAAGTTGACGATGCCCACAGTACCTTTCTAAGACTTATTAGCATCTAGCTAGCCTGTGGTATGACGTGCCCGCCCGACGCCCCTGCCGCTCGAGAAAAATCATCATTATAAGTTGGTCGACTATTACTCGTAAGTTTGTACAGCCTACTTAGCTCTAATAGTTTTCCTTTCAACTACGTTATATATGCCACAACCGTGATTTTTTTCAGCCATCCAAATACCACCATTTAGCTGGCAGGGGGGGGGGACACATGACTCTAACAAAAAATAGCACTTTTAAGCTTAATATTTCACAAACACATCACTTAATCAAAATATGGTTTTAACAAACCCACAATATTTTTTTAAGACCTATTCAACGATATGCCGCATCATGGGGTACGCAAGAAAAAAAAATTACATCCCCACTTTACGAGTAGGGGAGGTACCCTATAAAAAATATATTTCAAAATGTTATTGTACCACTTTGTCAGCGTAACTAATATGCATATTCATGCCAAATTACAGCTCTATAGACCTAAGCATCTCCGAGCAATAGTGCGGACAGACGGACGGACGGACGGACGGACGGACGGACGGACATGGCGAAACTATAAGGGTTCCTTGTGGACTTCGGAACCCTAAAAACGGATCAACAAGTTCCCAAAATAAAACCTTGAGCGCCGATAGTCTGGGCACTGGGGCGCAGGTCTGCGGTCCTTTGGGTCGGTCGGTCGTTCACCCGCCACGTGTCGCTCTGAAACGGAGCTCAACTCAAGGCGCATGCACCACAGCGTATGAGGCGGCTAACGCGGCGCGTGTAACATTCCGCACCAAGCACAACATTGTTGCTGTAACTTACCCGATAACAACATACTCTGCTGTATAGTACGGCACAACTTAGAAGGCGAGCGGCAAAGCACATATATTTGACATAGATTTGAATGGGTTCAATCATAGACATAAATAATACTTCGTTAGTCATTATTTACGTCTATGGGTTCAATTCAGATTGTGAGAGCAGCATTTAGTGGGAAATTGATGGTGGTGCTAACAAATTTCAGGTTAACGCAGTCTGTGAAATTTCTGACACAGAGACATTCCATCTTTGGCCTCAGGCAGGGTAGGGAGGGCAACGCATTCGAGATCTTATGGTTTCTTAGTGGGATCAACGGATTTCGGTGCCCATGGGCCGCAGTGACCACTTACCATCAGGTGGGCTGTGCGCTCGTATGCCTATACATGAAAAAAAAATTGAGATTTTGTTAAAGCAAATAACTTCAAATAAGTAATAGGTAGCTATTACTTCAAAATAATTGTAGTAGCGAGTCCACAAAACCACCGAGAAATCTAACATAGCTTATATATGATAATAGTAGTTTATGTAACTGCTACCACAGAATAAGTAATAGTACTAACGTACAGAAGGCCGACTGCCAACAAAAAACCGATTTTGTTGCACCGTACGCTCCCAAATTGGCCACAGTGGCGGACTAAGGGGGGGGGGGGGGGGCGGTCCTAGGGGGCCCCCAAATCACCAAATAATATAGTACTTAAGGCAAAAAAAAACATGAAAAAATAGTTTCGACTAGGCAGCGGCATAACTGTACCACCTCACGCTCGTGGCCCGAGGCAAATCTTTCGTTCCTATAGGGCCCCAGCCCCGTTAATTTACAAAATTGCACAACTGAAATTTTTGGACTTTCCTTTCTTTCCTCGTGGCCTCTTGAGCCGGGGCCCCCTCAGCTCAGGTAGTGAGTTAAGGAATTTTGCCCGTTCTGCCACGTGCTACTGCCACCTTATTCTTACGCAAATGTTCTGGTTTCGACCAAGTTGAGGTAAGGGCCCCCACAGTCCATTTCATAGATACTTAGTTATTGGTAATACATCCCAACATTCCCAATTCTAAGGTCCAAGCACTTGATTTTTTCGGAAACAAAGGAAACAAATCGTCATAATATAAGGCTATTATATTAGTAATAAGTCCAACGCTCGCGGTACCGTGTTAAGCGCATAATATGGACTCCGTTGGAATTTTGGAATATAATGATAATACGTAAATTAATCCAGTAACTGATTTGCATGTGGGTCAAATCCGGTAGTTCTGTTTTTTTGCAGACTTGTTTTGTTGAACGTAACTTTGTCAAATATTTAAAAAAACTGCGAACATTACGGCTGCCTTTCAGGCGATTTTGACCCTAATGAACTAATTTTTGATACTACCTTTTCAGGACGTTTTTAAAGAAGACTTTTAGTGAGACTTCAGCCCACTACTTCGCCCGCGTGGAATTCGGTTATCGCGCTCCTGCGGGAACTATGTGTTTTTCCGGGTTAAAAAGTAGCTTATGTCCTTCTAATCCAATAACTTTATACATCAGCCTGTTGCCAGTTGGCCTAATGTATCATCCAAGTTTGTGACCTCGAGCGCCGAACGCAACTCTGTCAAACATAAAAAAAACGAGAAAGTTTCTGATGCCTTTCAGATTTTGGCGATTTTGACCCTAAAGGACTAGTTTTTTATACTTTCTTCTCAGGAAGTTTTTAAAGAAGACTAAATTTGCTATAATATGAGACTAGAACCGTCTCTGGGTGAATATCAGATTTCGTTTGTAAAAGACTTAAATTCAATAAAATATATCTTATTGTGCCAAAAATAGCTCGAATTAATTTTGTAGTTTTAGCAGTTTAAAAATTTGATTGCCGAAGAAACGAGGGTAGGTCCAAAGAAATTAGAAAATAAGCCAATAAAATTAGAAAATGAACAAAATTTTGTCAAATATATTAGAGAAATGCGTCAAAAAAATAAAGTGGGGTTATACCCCACCTATTTTTTTTGACGATATAACTCTATCGGGATGTTTTTCCAATTATCTTCGACGGATTGTACTAGTGTTGCTCGTGTGGAGTACGAAATCGCCTTCAAAAGCTAGTGGGATATAAAAATGCTAGAGGTGACTCCAATTCATGACCCCACACGCTCGTGCTCAACACTAGCACACTCCGACGGAGGTAATTGGAAACACATCCTGCTACAGCTGTTCGAGTGACTTCTAAAATATTGCAAAGTTCTGAAATATTATGAATTCTGAAAAGCTTTATCTCAGAAAATATTGGGGCATATCATAGCAAATTTAGTCTTCTTTAAAAACGTTCTGAGAAGGTAGGAAGTATCAAAAACTAGTCCTTTGGGTCAAAATCAGAAAAGCAGCCGCAGCCAATCTAGCAGTTTACGAGGCCCACAGTACCTTTTTAAGACTTATTAGCATCTAGCTAGTCTGTGCCCGCCCGACGCCCCTGCCGCTTGAGAAAAATCATTGGTTTTTTAATCATTTCATAAGTTGGTCGACTATGGCTCGTAAGTTTGTACAGCCTACTTAGCTGTGATAGTTTTCCTTTCAACTACGTTATATATGCCATAACCGTGATTTTTTTCAGCCATCCAAATACCACCATTTAGCTGGCAGGGGAGGGGACACGTGACTCTAACAAAAAATAGCACTTTAAAGCTTAATATTTCACAAACGCATCACTTCATCAAAAAAATGGTTTTAACAAACCCACGATATTTTTTTAAGACCTATTCAACGATATGCCGCACCATGGGGTACGCAAGAAAAAAAAATTACATCCCCACTTTACGAGTAGGGGAGGTACCCTATAAAAAAAATCAAAATTTTATTGTACCACTTTGTTAGCGTAAGTAATATGTATATTCATGCCAAATTACAGCTTTCTAGAACTAAGCATCTCCGAGCAATAGTGCGGACAGACGGACGGACGGACATGGCGAAACTATAAGGGTTCCTTGTGGACTTCGGAACGGAACCCTAAAAAAAACCCGGAAAAAGCATAGACTGAATAGAGCCGACATCTGAATTTGGAAAAACTTTCGCTGTGTCTGACTGAAAAATTTAGACGGGCATTGCTGTTCGAAGATTTTCGGAATTTGAATGCTATTAGACAATCAAATTCGATGGTCTAATAAACAGCTATTAGAATATTTTCACAGATAAGAAATATGTTCTAACTAAACAGTTTTATCTTAATGCTGGTCATAATTTGCGGTTTTTGAACGCATCATAACGGGTTCATGATATGAGTGTAGATAAATAAATATATAAATTAAATACCTATGACATTCACTACAAATTGATCTAGCCCCAAACTAAGCAGAGCTTGTACTATGGGTGCTAGATAGACAACGATATAAATACTTATAACTACTTATAAATACTTATAAGTATAGAGAAATATATACATATAGGTATAAATACTAAACATCCATGACGAGTACAAACATTTGTGTTCATCCATAGACATAAATAATACTTCGTATGGACCCGGCCTAACGTAGATACATGTCATGTTTCCCCACTTCATTGGTTCAATTTGCCCCGAGCGCGGGATTCGAAGTTCGAACCCGGGACGGTCGGAACAGTGGGCAGGGTCACTACCAACTGAGCAAAACCTGTCGTCAAGAGAAACGTCATAATCATAGAGACGTAAAAAATATGTACACACGCACGGACGGAGTAATTTACACAAAACAATACCTAAGAAGCTCCACGCAAAATAGGCGCATCTAGACGTCGAGTTGCGGAAAACCAGCCCGCGCAAACCTATAAGTACCTAAGAAGTTAAGAGGTACCTATCCGCAAAGATATATGTACCTACTTACTTATCTACTAGTTATAGGTTCTTAGTAAATTCAAATAAACACAAAATCCTATACAATTTTTTTCAACTAAATAATTGCGTCTTATTTACTTTTTAACCGACTTAAAAAAAAGGAGGAGGTTCTCAATTCGTCGGAATCATTTTTTTTTATGTATGTTCACCAAAATTAAATAGTAAACGTGAACCGATTTCGATGATTCTTTTTTTGTTCGAAAGGTGGTACTTCCAAGTTGGTCCCATATTAATTTGGTTCAGTTCTGATGATGGGATCCATGAGAAAATGAGGGAACTCCTCGAAATTTGCTAGCGCATAGATGATTTTGGTATCAATTTCGAAGACTTCAGAGTTACTTATGTACTTCTATAGTAAAGTTTGGAAACAGTAGCCGAAAAAAATTTTTAAATAAAAAAATAATAACCGCCTTCAAACTCCGACAGACTGCGAAGTCGGTGTCAAGTGAACCAACCCAAAGAAATGATAATCATATAGTGAACTTGACATTGACATCGCAGTCTGTCGGAGTTTGAAGGCTGTTATTATAGCTTAGATGTTTTTAGATGTTTAAAGGCAAAAAAAATATAGTTCAAATAGGTCACATAAACATAACATAGGTAAGGTAGGTACCTCAAATATCTTTCCTCTCATAAAATAGGTTAGGTAAGTATTATTATGCCTGTGCATTTAGCTAAATCAGAGGAAACAAGAAGCTGTCGAGAAGCGTTCTACCTACATGCGCGGGTCAGTTGCGGTCGCGTTGAGGAAGGTTGAAGCGGACACACGCGCGGCGGCGCCTCAGCACTGCGGTTTCGAACGTTCGGTGACCGCGCAGCGCAGCGCGTGTCGACGCTCCGCCCCGCGCGCCCGCTCGGCCCCCGCGCGCCGCGGGCCGACGTCCTCCCGCCCTTGCTCGCGCTCGCGAGCTATAATACATTACTTACATTAACTCCATTTACTACATACAAGTAAATATGTTATTTGTTAATATTTTCTCTGCTAAACTAAGTCGTAGGATCTTTCGGCAAATGAGCGACAGAAACAAATAAATAAATAAATGGCGATGATCTCTTTAAATATATCTAACGAAACTTTTGTTACATAATTGCGGCGCACACTATTCAATAACCTACCGCAATTTTATTTCCACGGTCATTTGGTTCAATCGAAGCCCTTTGTTTTCAAGTCTATTATGTAGACTGTGAGACGTGAGTGGAGGAGCATGGTTGATTATAATGATTATGTAATAAGATGCAGATGCATCTACTTAGCGTGAAAAACATGCTACATACGTATATATATCTTATGCTGTTTCGATATTGGACAAAATGTATAAATAATCCATACCAATATTATCATATCCATATATAATCCATTAATCCATAATAATATCCTTAACATTATTATATTTTATTTGTATGCGGAAGTAACTCGTCTGTCTGTTACGTCTTCATGCTTAAACCCCTAAACCGAAAGGACCCAACAAAATTAACTGAGACCACATTTTCCTAACAACTTTTGCGAGGTCCTTTGTATGGCGATAGTTCAAGTACCGGGAAAGGACATGGGCTTTTTATCCCGAAAAAAACGCATTGTTCCCGTGGGAACGCGAAAACCGACAGGGCTCCTATCTGTCCGTCTTTACTCTTAGTCTTTAGCAGGACATGTTTGTCCGACCGGCCATATATTCACGATCATGTCAGGCCTGTCAGGCTTTTCGTTAGCACTCTTAGCGTGGGGACAGCCATGGGACAGTTATGTTGTGGTGTGGCCTATTAAAACGTTGATGTTAGTCTTTTTTGGGTGAGTTTGAAAAATAGCTTACGTCCTATTCTCAGACCTATCTACTGAACATATACTCCAAATTTCGTAAGAATCGGTCGAGCCGTTTCGGAAGAGTTTGATTACAAACACTGTGACACGAGAATTTTATATAAGAACATAGTAAGTACCTATAATTTGAGTTGTTGAGGGCTGGTTTTACTTATGCCAAAGAATTAGGATTGCCATCCAACGTGGCAATGCATGCAGCTAGCCTTCTGGGCACCCTACCCCAAGGCTATTTATAGCTTTATTTTAACTATTTATTTTACTTTTAATTTTACTTGATTATTTTTTATGTACTTTAGTATTTTAAGCTGTAAATATAAATATTCTTTTGATTCCATTGTCACCAATGCATGTTTTAAGTAATGCTTTGCGGTAAACGTTTTTTTCATTTTAATTTAAATTAGTGTTTAGCTCAGTTATATACAATTATAAATGTATTATTAGCAGAGTAACGTAAGCCCTTTTAATTGATGAAACCTCGCGGAACCCGGTTTCAGTGAACTGATTTTCATATTTTTTTGTATTGTATAGTTAAAAGTATAAAGAAATGTTTACGCATCAAAATTTGCCAATATTTATTAAAACCATTGTTGAAAAGAAAGAATAAAATATGAATTAATATTTGCTTTGAAAGTTGAGGATTTCGACTTTGTTTACAGTACATTACATAATATTTGTGGAGTTACTTAAATAGCGACTTATACAGTTTCATTAACTATTTTTTAAAGAAACAACGTAAGTTTTTCAAAATATTATGCATATTGGAGTAAAATGGGACAATATATAGCTAAAATTTCACGCGTTGAAAAATATATAATTTCATTGGCAAAAAAAGTAAAATTATGAATAAGTTGTCCATCTTTGACCAGCTCTATATCTCCGCAATGAATTGGACTTCGGAATTACTTAAATTGCAGCATATTAATTTTATCTTTACAAAAATATAACAAATGTACCTGACAAAAGTGACAAACCCTTGCTTAAAGTCCATTTTTTAACGGAAACTTTGCAATTTCTCAAGGAGAACGGGGTGACGACTGTCACGGTCAATTTTCTCCGAAACTAAATGACCGAATGAGTTGAAATTTGGTACACAAATATAAATTGATGGCCCAAAAACGGAAACGTTTTATGTTACGTCAATAAATTAATTTTGAAAAAAGATGTCACTTTTGGGGATTTAATTATGTTTTTTTTTGTGTAAAATTCCGCTAACCGTATTGTATGACATGCCAAATTAAAGACTTTACTGTGAAGATCTAAAATATCTATTTTTTTTTTTTAATTTTTAAGATAACTGGTTTTGAAGCTATTAAAGAAAATAGGTGTTAATTGACCATTCTCTTTTCCCTTAATTCCGATACCACTGGGCCTAAAGCTTTAAAAATTACATAGAATTTGAAACCCTCCTACTCATCTGAAAAAAATCAACCTTCTTTTTTTCATCTAAAAACTTCAGATCGGCAAAAATAAATCGGCATTTTTTTTTGTATTTTTGGTAAAGAACACAATACAAAAAAATCACGAAAAACGGTACACTGGAACTGGGTTCCGTTCCGAGATATAAAGCTTAGTTACCTACTCTACTATATGTTATTTTGACTTGCAACCGTGTAGGTAATTAGGTATTGAGATTAGGATTGTATGAGTAGGAGACTCATCTGAAAAAAATCAACCTTCTTTTTTTCATCTAAAAACTTCAGATCGGCAAAAATAAATCGGCATTTTTTTTTGTATTTTTGGTAAAGAACACAATACAAAAAAATCACGAAAAACGGTACACTGGAACTGGGTTCCGTTCCGAGATATAAAGCTTACGTTACCTACTCTACTATATGTTATTTTGACTTGCAACCGTGTAGGTAATTAGGTATTGAGATTAGGATTGTTGAGCGACGAACTTGATAAAGCCCTCCACTAGGATTTTATTATTTAGGATTAGGACCGTGATGGTCATACACAGAACGTGAAATCAGCAGTCTTTCATATGGACAATGCAGTAGTTAACGGCTTGGGTATACATAACTTGAGTTTTTAGCATACAGGTCACAAGCTCACAAGTGAGGATTTGTATTTATACAAAAAATTAGGCTTTAACTTTGGACTGTCAGGAATATCATCCTAGCCGTTGTTCGCGAATTGGCCGACTTCGTCCCGCGTTCTTTTTCATAGCCATTCAGCTGCTCGCGTGCGCAAAAATGGCGCTATGACTTTTGAACATAGAACATATAATTGGCAACCGTAGTTGCCAAAAGCAAGCAAAAATGGCGCTATGACTTTGAACATAGAACATAGCATTGGCAACCGTAGTTGCCAAAAGCAAGTGAGTGGATAGTAACTTGAAAAAAAAAACTGGTGTGAGTCGTAGAAAACCCGTTGTTGACGTGGAAATATAGCGATGAAAATTCCTAATGTTATTAACTTTCCCATACCATATCTCCATCCATACCAAACTTCATTCAAATTGATCCAATCGTTTCGACGTGAAGGAAGGACAGACAAACAAACAGCGTCATAACTATAAGAAAAAAAATTAGAATTTAGCCACTTTTCCTAAAATAATCCTTGCCTTCTTTATCTCGATCGATTTACGTAGAAACTTAAGTTGCTTTTTACATCCTCAATTAAAGACGCACCTATCATAGGTGACGTTATGTTGCCCTAGACAGATAAAATAGAATGTGAAGGCAGAAGAGTGCGGGAGGAGGCAGGTCGGGAAACCACGCACGCGCACTGGCGGCGAGTTCACACGCGCGCCGAAACCGCGGTGCGCCTCCACGCGTAGCTCTGCCGCTTCCCCCCACCTCACCGCACCACACCGCCTCCATGCTCGCGCCGCCCAACCTTCAACGAATGCGCGCTGCTTTTATCGTATTTGTGACTTACATCTGATACTTTGGTGTGCCACAGTCTAACAAATGTTTTTTTATATATACATTCTCATAGTTTTTACGAATGCTTAAATTTTTACAAATATTAATATTAAAGCTCCTGAACGTCCCAACCCGTTACAAGAAATTCTTCCTCCAGGCGTATATTAGGGTCAAGCAAAACGTAGTGCTTCTAGCCTTATTTCTTGAGAATTGTTATTATAAATAAACATATTTAAACATATTCAATGTGCGGAATGTATATACATATATAATTCTTTTTTTTATATAAAAATCAGTTAAGTTCTAACCCATTATTATATAAAATTGCTTTGTATAAGAAAATGTAATTTTAATAGTATTATGTGCTACTTAAACATTACTTCATTGATTGTTTGTTTGTTATTAAACTGGAACATAATTGCCATCAATATTGACGTCGGATGGGCTTAAAATCAGCATTAGCTGTGCCCATACCCTTTTTCCATAAATGCCTATGATTGTTAAAGCTAAGGAATGTTGCATGTTGTTGGAAAATAAACGAATTTGTATTTGTATTTGTATTTAGTGGCGATATTTTACCCACAGAATCAGTTATCGATTCTAAGCATGTTTTTTAGGTTTGATTTTTTTGAGTTGGTAAAAAAAAGCATGGGATTCAGGTATCGCTCACATTACACCATTAAGGCCATACTGGGCCATACAAAAAAATCTACCAACTCGAAAAAAAAATAAAAATCTAAAACACAAAAAAAATAAAACATGCCTATCATCGATGGCTGATTCTGTGAGTAAAATATCGTCACAACGTTTTGCTTGACCCTGTATATGTAGATAACTAACGAACGTAACCTACCTGCTGCAACTAGCAAAATCGGATATTGGGGGCAAATCTAAGATATCGGAGGTCAAAACCGAATGTCAGAATATATTAAATTATATAAATTGGTAGTATTTAAGGGATGTACTTAGTCTCTGCAAGTCTGCATTGTTAAATATAAGCTCTTAAATATGTAGTCTCCAAGGGCCCGTGGAACTCCCTCCATATAGAATAGATAATAATAACAATGGAGATGGCATTCATTGACAAATATAATAAGAAATAAATAAATTATACGGTATTTCAATTATTCTATACTGTGGCTTACGATAAACGCACACGACAACATATTTACGCGCACAGAGACAACCCCGACCTATCTGCACACTTAATGTTAGAGGAGAGCAACAGAATTACTCGATGCGCTGGCCTGTTCGTGGCGCTTCCCTTGGTTCCTTGCGTTGGTTCACATTCGGCCGCGGACCGTCGGTCGAGTGAGCGCTTGTGTAATTGCTCGCGTCTCGTGCGTAACCTACATCAACATTGACGCCATTGAACCACAAAAAGATCAACATCATCATCCTTGGAAATGATAGGTAAGATATATCAGAAACTAGCATAGATACTTTTTTTCCTGATATTCATTATTGAATGTAGTTCTAATAACATGATATACTTGGAAATTATTGTGCGGTTACAAAAACAAATGAAAAATGTGTCGCTTAGGTAAATCATAACGGATTTTTTGCGGCGATAATTTCATAAATGTATTATTTTTAATACGTGCGACTATTTATACATTAACTTACGTGATTTTTTTTTCTCAAATATAGAGATAATAAATTACAATAATGGCATATATATCACACTTAATTAAAAAATAGTAGACTTTAATTTCGGAAAAAAATATGTATTGTCGTGCAATAAAAAAATGCCAACAAAAACCTAATGAACTTCGAGTCATTTATTCATATAGCGGTGGGGTAGGGCGCGCGGCAGGGGCGGGGAGAGCCGCGGGTCGGCGGACTGAAACACGTGGAGGCGCGCACCGCGGTTTCGTCGTGTCGAAACCGCGGTGCGGGCCTCCACGTGCTTTCAGAGGACATTCACTCCGTTATTTCCCTGCGCCCCTCTGCCTGCTCATTCCCCTTACTGGTTGAAGTATGTGCATCGTGCATCCTGATCGGTGCATTTTATACGTAACTCAGTACTGCTTGAGAACGCTTGTCGTTTGGAACCTTTCATATTTGTTAATATAGTAGGTAGTTTCGTAAGAATGGAATATTGTTCTACGTCTGAGATTCAACTTTATCGTTCTACAGGTGAAGAAGAACGTTTGCACCAATGCGGAGAATGCGGACTGACACTTTCCACGCGCAGCGCGCTTACAGCTCATGCACGATCCCATCGAGTGACCGCTGATGCGCATCGCTGCGACGTCTGCCAGAAAACTTTCGCCGTACCAGCGCGTCTGGTGCGCCATTACCGGACTCACACCGGCGAACGGCCCTTCGAATGCGAGTACTGTCACAAGATGTTCAGTGTCAAGGAGAACTTGCAGGTGCACCGTCGAATACATACAAAAGAGCGGCCATACCGATGTGGTGTATGCGGTGCGGCTTTCGAGCACTCCGGCAAGCTGCATCGTCACGCTCGCATCCACACCGGAGAGAGGCCTCACGCGTGTCCGCACTGTCACAAGACATTTATTCAATCAGGACAGCTGGTCATCCATCTCCGCACCCACACCGGCGAGAAACCTTACCGATGTCCGGCCCCGGGTTGCGGCAAGGGGTTTACATGCTCAAAACAACTGAAAGTACACTCACGCACGCATACAGGGGAGCGTCCATACACTTGCGATATCTGTCTTCGTGATTTTGGATACAACCACGTCTTGAAACTTCATCGCTTCCAACACTACGGCGAAAGATGCTATCGCTGTACAGTTTGTGACGGAACCTTTAATACAAAGAAGCAAATGGAGGCCCACATCTACAAGGAACATGGAGCAGAAACCCCCAAAGCTCCAACTTCCCAACCTTCTCCCCCACCACTGGCGATTAATGGAAATGTGATGTGTGACATGGTGGAAGCTGCACTGCAACAGTTACCGCCTACTCCGCCCAGTTCGCCGCCGTCACCCCAGAGTCCCGGGACGTCGGTCGCCGTTCCAATGTCGTTGACCCCGCCTCTACAACCAACTTTCCCTTCTGCACCACCTTCGCCGCCTTTAACGGCTTTACAATTTACACTCCCTGATTCTTCGCTTCCGCCCCGGAAACGAAAGCTAATTCCCCAACCCGAGGAGACCATATCAACGGTACGTCATACGTCTGTTATTCAATTTGCACCGGCAGCAACCGACATTTCTTAGCGTTCTTTTTTAATACATGAACTATACAACGTGAAACTAATATTTTCAGTTTTTCTACTATTAGGATTAATGAATTGCAATAAACTAGTGACATGGTGAAAAGTTGTTGGATGTGTTAAATTTAAGGAAATCAATTAATCAAATATGTCAGAACTGAACTAATTGAGCTCTTGTATAACTGAATGTGTGTGACGTGCTTTTTTAAGTCATTAAAGTAGCAGTTGTAACGAATTGCTACATGATATGTATGAGGAGAAAATGAGTCTCGTCGCTTAGTAGTCCCATTATAACGCAAGCCAGAAATCATTAGAATGATTATGCTTTCATTATGATTATGATATTCTTAAGCTGCATCATGTCTGATGACCACTAGTTATTCAATAAATTTGTAATATTATGGTAGTGTCATAGTGTGTGAGCGTCTTGCTTTTAATGATTAGATTAACGTCAAAGTAAGTAGTTAAAATTGAGACGAATGGTTCATTATTTTTCACCTTTTGTTATCCGCAGGCAATGTGATTTGTTGAATTGTTTTATAGAAGTGCCTTGTATTATATTTTAGACAAATACCTGTCATGCTTTTTTTAATTTGAAATGTTGAAATTTTTTCATAAAAGAATTTTATAATAAATTTTATAATATTATAGGTACTTAGGGAGCAGCTGTAAAAATGATTTGTTGTCGATCAAAACCTTATAAATATTTTCATATTATTTGGCCACTGTTCTGTGAATTTCGCATTTATGCCCGTCGTTAGTATGTAAGTATGACATTATATAATTGTACTTTATGTATAAGGTTTTGTATTTATCTACTAGGTGTTATTAATACAATATTCAAATTATATATATTTTTTAATACCTACCTACCTACAGGCATAGGCACGGAACTTGAGCGGTGACCTCCGATGCACACAACTCGCAGAATTGATAAAAAAGTCTCATCGGCAGAAGGGCGCTTTGTCGTGCGTGCACGCTAATTGGCCCTTCAGTCGTAATTCGTAAACATGCGCAGAAATCCCCTCTACTTTTGCTCACCGCTCAAGTTACGTGCCGTGCCACGACCTGTACTTGCTTATTGCTACTAAAGCATCCAGGTCCTTACAAAGAAAGGTACCTACCTATCTGATTAAGTTTGTTCGCGATAAACTCAATAAGTGATCAGATCAGATTGTTTCTAACAATGTAAGGGGTGTCATCCGTGTAATAAGTACAGAATCAGCATCGACAGCATCGAGTGCCTTCCGGCAGTTCCGGCAATCTTCCGGAGTTCCGGCGAGCTTCATAAAATTTCTGATAATGTGCGGCCGGCATTAAGGCCGTTCCTATACCCAGCTCAGCCGTCACTGTCACTCATGCAACGAGTGAAAGAGAAAGCGCTACGCACAGAACGCCCCATTTAGTTAGTATTTAACGTGTTTTAATTTCTATAAAAAATACCGTCTAAAAACGTGGCATTTATACAGCTGTCAATGTATGCATTTAATATGGATATTTTTTCTGATATATTTAGTTTTACACTGTTTGATATAATAAACTGAAGTAAAATTGGATCAAAGATCAGAGTTAGAGTTACTTTGAAATTAAATTGTATCGAACGAAGTTTCGTGAAACGTGTAACGAAAGCTACATATGATCTAATCAAATATAACTTGCGTTTTTTTCATATTTTTTACTTTTAACATTTCGTAGAAAAGTATGATCTTACATGAGTAATTTGACGGTGCTGGGTCAGAGAACGGCCTTAAGTATGAAATATAATTACGACTTACGACAAAAAGAAAAAACGCTAGAAAATAAAATTATGTTTTTCAGAGACTATGGGTACTGTACTGTATGGTTGGAATATGGGAGGTAGGTGTGTTCTTGGTTTTAACCAATGATGTTTATACTTAGGGATAGGCCCATTCGAACATTCCGTCGCCATGCTTGCAGCGGATAACGGTATGTTTTTAATGATAACTACATCAAACTGTACATAATGACGATGCAAAAGTGATTGTAAAATCCTACTTGAATAAATGGTTTTTATCTTTATCTTTATCATTTTCTTCATGCAACGAAATACTGCGCCGTCTGGTGGTCAACCGCATGAACTACGAGAGTGTTTTGCGCGCTTTAGCCTCGTAGTGACGTAAAGAGAGGTGTTGCTGGCTTTTTATTTTATTCAGTACAAGCGACGTGAATGTGTAATATCCTTTTTTCTAATAAAACATGATTCAAAAATCAACTTTTGTTTATTATGTAAATAATAATAATTATTTATTTATATTTTCTTGGAAGTCCAAATTAAACATCTCACGTGAAATTGGCTATGGGTGAAAAATGACAATGTGCTCGATTCTTTTTTTATGGATAGGAATAACCTTCCGTATCAAGAGTAAAAAATCTCAGAATTTTCGGTGCCGTAGATTCTGCGTAAAAAATAAAATTGGTTTTGCGTTACGACGATTGAAATAAAGGTGTTTCCTTGGTCCAAGTATGCATCAGTACTGCTTAAAAAAAAGTGTTGACACTATTGACATTGTTGATTTTTTCAGGTAGTAGTGCTGCATACTTGGACCAAGGAAACACCTTTATTTCAATCGTCGTAACGCAAAACCAATTTTATTTTTTACGCAGAATCTGCGGCACGGAAAATTCTGAGATTTTTTACTCTTGATACGGAAGGTTATTCCTATCCATAAAAAAATAATCGAGCACATTGTCATTTTTCACCCATAGCCAATTCTTCATGTATAAAAATGACGTCCTTACAAGGTTACTTTAACAAGCAGTCTCCGTAACTATGGCAACTCCGTAACATGCCGTCAAAATGGCGACTTCGTGTCATAAATTTATTGTTTACAAAAATATTTCGATTGATGGAATAAACACAAGGTAATGTTTATCACCGATGAAACGATATTTCATGACACTTTTTCACTTTGCCTACGTCATTTCTGCCGCCTTTTATCACGCAAGTCGGCATTTTTTAAGGGTTGCGTATATGTTGCTTGACATCCGCACTCGCCGGTGTCTCGCTGAGCACTGTGTCACGATTGGTGACCAAACTTGGATTGGGCAATTTTGGGCACCAACAAAGTGGGGTTATATGTCATATGCGTAGACCCGGTCTATACGAAGTATTATATATGTCTATGGTTTTAACAAAATCGGTTGCGGAGTTCTTAAGATATGGGATACTTTTGGAATCATTAAGGGTAGCTACGGATGGAACTCTTCATATCGCGGCCCGACTACCTTGCGCAGCGGCTTGAAAATTATCGCCTCTTTTTAATGGACACTAATAGTCACTTTATTTACTTAGGGTTACAATTTCTTTTTGATGGTATTTCGGGTTTCTTCAATTTTAAAATTAGAGTTAAGTATTTCATAAAATAAAATAAAAATCCCTAGACCTTATTGCTATGTTCCACTCAACTCATTGAGTCGTTGGCTATGATTAGAAATTTAGAATAGAAATATGTACATCATTAGCTAAGTCTATCTTCGGTTTCTCTTCCTATAAGCCTATTTTCAGTTATTTATTAATTTGAATGTTATATTACATAAAAACAACGTTTTGTTTTAGTAGAGGAAACTATATTCAAACGGAATTCAAACGTATACGTACGTGCCTACTTGTACCTTTCTTTGTCGAATCCACGTCGAATCACATTAAATTTTGAATCGGGAAATTTGCTTTGCTTATTTACACTATGAATATCTCTAGAAGGCTGCGAGTAAAACAAAAACCAGTGTTTATATTCTCTTTGATAAAACAAGAAAACCAAAAAAACATACTACTAAAATCTTACTAAAATGCTTTTCTCGAGTTTCTCGAATACTGTCTGGCAGTTAACAGTGCTGCCAGTAAATAAAAAGTACTTTTTGTTTCTCATAAGGCTGGGTTCAAACGTTCGGTAGTCGGAAACGCTACGCTATCTGCAATGTATCTGGGAATATTTAGTTGCTATGGAAACTCGTTAATTTCAAAGTATTTGTGTTGTCAGATCAGCAGTAGGTAAAATATAGTCACAACTTTTCGCTTGACCCTAATGCTAGTTACACACCGCCGTTGGCCTGCACGCTCGTTAGTCTTCGAAGCTACGTCCAAATACATTTGGTGTCAAGCAAACTATCGTTGGCACCTGATTCCGGTTTTCATTCCCAGTGTCCAATGTGATCATGGACGACGACAAAACAATTATAATAACATATGGACGAACAGTGGCTAACAGAATATGTCAAAATATATGGACCAAACTGACATTAGGAAATACGTTCCAATATGCTAATAACGCCTCTTTATAATATGTGTCAAGACAAATATTTTATACAAAAGTAATCCTAACACTATAAGACTTAAGTGTCAAATTTACTAAGCGCCAAACGGGTGCCCGAGTTGTTCGGGCACACGTTTAGACGTGCCATTTTTCTCCGGCTGATTGTGAATCCTTATTTATAATAGATCAATGCTTATTTGTCAATTTTAGCAGAATGTCTTCTCAAGATTTTGACTAACGATCGTTGGCGTTCGATGGGCCGGTGTGTACCCAGCATAACAATACAATGCTGCACTGGCAACATTGATCGGCGTCCGTCAGTTCGACATTTCGTTTCGCTATTTTCGCCATCTTTGTTTGTGTCTGATTGTCAGTGGTTGCCGCTTCTATTAGGCTTGTTGTACCTATTTTGAGTTTGTTTAATCTGAATTTTGTGACGAAATCTATTATTCAAAATGGTAGGTGTTACTGTGGTTGTAAAATATAAAGTAATTGATGTTTGCAGATCAAGTTATTTTTTCTTCATTATAAGTATTTTACCGGTTCTAAATTTTGATACTATCAAAATGTACTATTTAATTATGTTAACGGTATTTTCTTTTCAGACCATCGGTAAAAACAATAAGATGCAACAGCATATCAATTATCGAGTTCGGGTGATACTTCAAGATTCTCGAACATTTATCGGAACATTCAAAGCTTTCGACAAACATATGAATCTGATACTCGGTGACTGTGAAGAGTTTAGGAAAATCAAGTCCAAGAACACTAAAACTGCCGATAGAGAAGAGAAGAGGACTTTGGGCTTCGTGTTGTTGCGCGGCGAAAACATTGTCTCTTTGACTATCGAGGGTCCACCGCCGCCCGAAGAAGGTCTTCCTCGCGTGCCACTGCCAGGCGGGATGGGCGGTCCGGGCGGAGGGCGCGCGGCCGGCCGCGGCGCCGGGCCGGGTGCGCCTCCGGGGCTGCAGGGCCCCGCCCGTGGCGTCGGCGGACCGTCGCATCAACACATGGCTCCAGGAGGCCGAGGCCAATTGTCTGCCCCGCCTCAGATGAGAGGTGGCCCCATGATGGGTGGCCCTCCTCCAGGTATGATGGGTGCTCCTCCCGGCATGGGACGTGGAGGCCCAGGAGGCAGAGGCCCTCCCATGAGAGGCAGATATTAGTTTATGCAATAATTTGTGACAGCAAACCAACGTGGTATGATTGCTTTTACCATTATAAGAGTGAGGTCTTGTAAGAATAAGATAACACTCTTACCTGTGTTGTAGTGTCTTGCTATTCTCAGAAATTAAGTGTTGGTACGATTCTGGGCCATTGTATTATGCACCAAAATTTCAACTATCTAATGTAAGTAATAAACAATGTAATCTTAAGTATACATTTGTTTGATTTGATACATATTATGTCTCGTTTGATTATTTTGATAAGTAATCAAATAGCTGTAGGTAGAGAATACAAAATATATGGAATAATACAAACATAGTCATACAGACATAGTAGACTCACAGGTACAATAATAATGG
>OZ020275.1:11074328-11121541 GCA_963971205.1 Aethes cnicana
CAGCTTGGCGCGCGGCCGCCAGGCGTCCAGCAGCGCCTCCACGCGCTCCTCGGTGGCACGTGTGGTGTGTGCGCTAGCGCGCGTCGGGCGCGGCGGGCTTGGGCTGCGGCGCGGGCGGCGGCGGCGCGGGCGGCGGCGAGCGCAGCTTGGCGCGCGGCCGCCAGGCGTCCAGCAGCGCCTCCACGCGCTCCTCGGTGGCACGTGTGGTGTGTGCGCTAGCGCGCGTCGGGCGCGGCGGGCTTGGGCTGCGGCGCGGGCGGCGGCGGCGCGGGCGGCGGCGAGCGCAGCTTGGCGCGCGGCCGCCAGGCGTCCAGCAGCGCCTCCACGCGCTCCTCGGTGGCACGTGTGGTGTGTGCGCTAGCGCGCGTCGGGCGCGGCGGGCTTGGGCTGCGGCGCGGGCGGCGGCGGCGCGGGCGGCGGCGAGCGCAGCTTGGCGCGCGGCCGCCAGGCGTCCAGCAGCGCCTCCACGCGCTCCTCGGTGGCACGTGTGGTGTGTGCGCTAGCGCGCGTCGGGCGCGGCGGGCTTGGGCTGCGGCGCGGGCGGCGGCGGCGCGGGCGGCGGCGAGCGCAGCTTGGCGCGCGGCCGCCAGGCGTCCAGCAGCGCCTCCACGCGCTCCTCGGTGGCACGTGTGGTGTGTGCGCTAGCGCGCGTCGGGCGCGGCGGGCTTGGGCTGCGGCGCGGGCGGCGGCGGCGCGGGCGGCGGCGAGCGCAGCTTGGCGCGCGGCCGCCAGGCGTCCAGCAGCGCCTCCACGCGCTCCTCGGTGGCACGTGTGGTGTGTGCGCTAGCGCGCGTCGGGCGCGGCGGGCTTGGGCTGCGGCGCGGGCGGCGGCGGCGCGGGCGGCGGCGAGCGCAGCTTGGCGCGCGGCCGCCAGGCGTCCAGCAGCGCCTCCACGCGCTCCTCGGTGGCACGTGTGGTGTGTGCGCTAGCGCGCGTCGGGCGCGGCGGGCTTGGGCTGCGGCGCGGGCGGCGGCGGCGCGGGCGGCGGCGAGCGCAGCTTGGCGCGCGGCCGCCAGGCGTCCAGCAGCGCCTCCACGCGCTCCTCGGTGGCACGTGTGGTGTGTGCGCTAGCGCGCGTCGGGCGCGGCGGGCTTGGGCTGCGGCGCGGGCGGCGGCGGCGCGGGCGGCGGCGAGCGCAGCTTGGCGCGCGGCCGCCAGGCGTCCAGCAGCGCCTCCACGCGCTCCTCGGTGGCACGTGTGGTGTGTGCGCTAGCGCGCGTCGGGCGCGGCGGGCTTGGGCTGCGGCGCGGGCGGCGGCGGCGCGGGCGGCGGCGAGCGCAGCTTGGCGCGCGGCCGCCAGGCGTCCAGCAGCGCCTCCACGCGCTCCTCGGTGGGCCCCCAGCGCGCGAAGCCCGCCGCGTTCTGCAGCCACACCACCACCGTGCCGCCGCCCCACCGGAAGTACACCTCGTTCCTGGAAAACATACTCATTTAGTGACAGCTTATGAACCGACTAATTATCACACGAGAAAATGAACTCGCCTATTTACGCATATTTTAGATTTTTTACATATTATTGGTAGGCAAACGAGCACACAGGCCACAAAAAAAATTTCAATGGAAATAAGAAAGAAATACTATAATTCCTTGTAGGGATAAGCTCGCCTTTGTACATGTGTCTCTTCTCTGTATTGATAATTGTATTTGTGTGTTTTATTCTGTACAATAAAGTGTTACTTACTTACTTATAATTAGATTAATACGCTGTAATGAAAGATTCAGTTGTGACGTCATTACTTGATACAGTGTGTACGTTAGTTTCGACACATCCCTTATCCGCACGGCAGCGTAGTTGTTTAAGCGAGCGCACGACACGAGCGCTGGGCTCAGGCTCAGGTTCGATCCTCAGTGGTGACAGTAACTTTTTCTTTGTTCATGTGTGGAGTTTAGAAAATCATTTGCTTTAAGAATTAAACTAAAACAGGTAAGCGGGGATTCCACTTCATTCCTTCGTTAAGAGCAGACATGTAACTCGAAGTTATGAGCGGTGGCAAATATACCCACTTCTCGAGAATTATGTGATCGAAATACAGTGGTCAAAGACATAATTGAAGCAATTTACGGAAATATCATTTTGTGAGTGACATTAAAATATCCGAAGGGGTAAGTTCTAGTTTTAAGAATGCTTGTTAGGCTTGCTAGCATTATTTGTGTTTTATCTACCTACTAGATTGTGAGGTAATTATTTGCTTTTAGCCTGTGGACATGCCCTTCGTGATCTTGCCAATTCAATCACGTTTACCCTGGGACTGATGCTAGTCGGTGGCAACTCGGAATAGAAGGGTTCCCTAGCTTGACTTTAAACCCTCTTGGCGCTCAACAATTTATAGGATAATATCTAGTTATAAGTATCTCTTAGTTTTATTAGTTTTTAACCCATTTCATTGTACGTGTTTAAGTTAAGTTTCTACAATATAACCGGTCGACCCTTTTGTTTAGTACCTAATGCAGTTTCATTTTGATTACGCCACGCCGACCCATGACAAATGACGCCCAACGTTAAAAATCAGGACAGCTGGCAGAAAAAGTGTTGTTTATCAGTGTGTTTTTGATTGGTGTTCATCTGTGGATACTCATCATCATCATCATCATTTCAGCCGAAAGACGTCCACTGCTGGACATAGGCCTCCCCCAAGGCTCGCCACTCAGACCGGTCCTGTGCTACTTGCTTCCACCGGTTTCCCGCGACCTTCACGAGGTCGTCGCTCCATCTTGTTGGAGGCCTACCGACAGCTCGTCTCCCGGTTCGCGGACGCCACTCGAGAACTTTCTGGCCCCATCGGCCATCAGTCCTGCGAGCAATGTGCCCCGCCCACTGCCACTTAAGGTTCGCAATTCTTCGGGCTATGTCGGTGACCCCAGTTCTACTGCGGATATCCTCATTTCTGATTCTATCACGCAGAGAAACCCCGAGCATAGCCCTTTCCATTGCCCTCTGAGTGATTTTGAGCCTTCTTATGAGACCCATCGTGAGCGCCCACGTCTCGGAACCATAAGTCATCACTGGCAACACACACTGGTCGAAGACTTTCGACTTGAGACACTGCGGTAATTTGGACGAAAAGACACTGCGAAGCTTCCCGAACGCTGCCCAACCGAGTCGGATTCGACGATTGACCTCTTTCTCGAAGTTGGACCTACCTAACTGGACTGTTTGTCCCAGGTATACATAATGGTCGACAGCTTCGAGCGCAGAGCCTCCGATGATTACGGGAGTTGGCACAACATGGACATTAGACATAATTTTCGTCTTGTCCATGTTCATTTTAAGACCAACTCGATCGGAAACTCTGCTGAGGTCAGCGAGCATAGTACTGAGTTCTTCCATGGTCTCAGCCATGACTACAATATCGTCAGCAAATCGAAGGTGAGAGATGTACTCGCCATTAACATTGATGCCTCGACCTTTCCAGTCCAGCACCTTAAAAGCATCCTCCAATGCAGCGGTGAATAGCTTCGGAGAAATCACGTCTCCTTGTCTGACTCCCCGCTGCAGTGGAATAGGCTTAGTGGTCTGGTCTTGTAGTCGGACGGACATGGTGGCGTTTTCATACAAACACTTCAACACTTCGATGTACCGGTAGTCAACTTGGCACCTCTGGAGAGACTGCAGCACAGCCCAAGTCTCGATCGAATCGAAGGCTTTCTCGTAGTCCACAAATGCAAGGCAAAGGGGGAGGTTATACTCTTCGGTCTTCTGTATAACCTGCCGCAACGCATGTATGTGGTCTACGGTACTATAGCCTTTTCGGAATCCGGCTTGTTCGGGAGGCTGGAATTCGTCAAACCTGCGCGCGAGACGGTTCGTAATGACTCTCGAAAACAGCTTGTAGACATGACTCAGAAGTGAGATGGGTCTATAATTCTTCAGCAAGGTGTTATCACCTTTTTTGAAGAAGAGCACCACCACACTTCTGTTCCATGCTCGCGTTCTCCCTTCGTGGATGACGGAATTAAACAGCGTCTGAAGGGCCTTAAGGACTGGTTTACCACCCGCCTTCAGGAGTTCAGCTGTAATTCCGTCATCACCGGGAGCTTTGCCGTTCTTAAGCTGTTTGAGAGCCATACTAATCTCGTACAGGCTGACGTCCGGGATATCTTCGGTATAGTGTCGGGTTAGTCTAGCTCTAGGGTCTTTAGCTGGATCAGCGACGGGTGATCGGGTTGTCGTGTATAACTGCCCATAGAACTTCTCGACTTCTCCCAACAGCTCCGGTTTGGATGAAACGATCCTGCCATCTTCGGTCTTCAACTTTGTCAATTGGCTTTGGCCAATAGACAGATCTTTGGCAAACACCTTCGAGCCTCTGTTACGCTCAATAGCCTTTTCAATACTGTTGGTATTGAATCGGCGTACATCACGCTTCAGAGACTTCGAGATCCGTCTATTGAGCTGCCGATAATGACTAGCGTCACCTGAAGACTGCAGAATCATCTCACGCCTCACCTCCATGAGCTTTAGGGTTGAGTCTGAGATTTTCTTGGTTCTTGTACGGTGGGTCTTGAAGAACTTGGACCCAACCGTATGGACAGCTTCCACAAACCCGTCGTTGTAATCGTCCACGTCGCTTTCTAGGCAAGCAAAACGGTTTTGGAGTTCGAGCTGAAAGCTCTCGGGGTTTTGGAGCTGGGCCGGTGCCGGGCGGAGCGTAGACTTTATCAATCGAGATCTCTCAAGCTTTACTTGGATATTCAATGTGCCTCGTACCATACGGTGATCGCTCCCGGACTTAACCGAATTGATCACTGAGACATCATCGAATATCTGCTTCCTCGTCGACATGATAAAGTCTATCTCATTCCTCGTTACACCATCAGGGCTCATCCAGGTCCACTTTCTGTGCTCACGTTTCTTGAAGAAGGAGTTCATCATATAGAGTCCCTCCTTCTCCATGAAACCAGCCAGTAGATGGCCCCGGTGATTCCTACACCCTATTCCAAATTGCCCCACTCTCAGCTCTTCACCATCTCGTTTGCCCAGTTTCGCGTTGAAGTCCCCCATAACAACTGTGAAGTGAGTTCTGGAGCTATGCATGGCTCTGGAAATGTCCTCATACATAGCCTCCACCTCATCGTCGGATACTGTGATCTGTGGATACTGTGCTTCGAATTTAATGTAGTTTTACTGTTTTTTTTTTTTATTATAATACGTATACTAATTATATTACGCGGTGGTTGGTTATTTTTTTTCTCATCATAGAATAATTATACATAAAATAATTTGAAATTTATGGTACACGATATTTATTTGTATGGTGTTTTTTTGTTTTGTTTATTTGCTATTTGTGTTAGTGTAATTAGTTATTTTGTATCGGTGTAGGCAGAGGCGTATTTACCCTAGGGCCAAGGGGGCCATGGCCCGGGGCGTCAGGCTCTGAGGGGCGGCGCTAGCCGCCCCTCAAAGCCGGCCTAGGTCGAATTTTGTACATTGATTTTTAAAAATCAAACAAAACTACGAGTATTTTCTACTGAACTTTTTAACATTAAAATTTGTTAAGCTCGTTCTACACTTGTATCATATCAGCGTATCGTATCTCCGTCGCGTGGCACCTACGCGTATCGTGGACGCAAAAAGATCGCGATCTTGCTGTGCGCCGTATCTGATCGCTTGCGATCCATGTTGATACGCGTTTATTAAAATCCTCTCACACTCGCGATCTGGTGACCGTCAAGATCTAATATCAAGAAGAAGAAGAAGAATCTATATCAAGATCATCTAGGTTAAAAAATAGTACCTACCCTTGAATTTCCCGAAATATATAAGGCTTGTTCACGGTGTACGCTACCGAGCATCAAGCTGGCGTACACTGCGTGGATCTCTGAAACGGCTTTGGTTCTCAGGAATGATTTATAGCTCAAAAAATAGTACCTAAATAGTACCCTACGTCCGTCATTCATGATTTCAAACATGCACACAAATAAACACTTGTTGCTGTAACAACTTCGTACGCCAATGTTCACACCACACCACACTGATCGGATCGGTGCTCAGATCGGGTCCACGTACACTTGTCAAGAGCGTGTCCGTATACCCTTTGATAATCAGGGAAAAACAGACTCGAGGTGGAACGCGGCGTTTTCACACCTCCGCCGCGGAAGCAGCAGCGCTGAACCGCTACACTAATGCCGCGGCGGACTGCTTCCACACACGCCGCGGATCGAGTAGCGGGAGCGGTGCGTGCTTGTAGCTGCCAGTTGTTGCAATCGAAGCAAAATGTCGTCTCTTTCGGAGTCCGAGGAGGGCAAAAAATATTGGGCTCTTTAGCATTAAAAAAAAACCCTCGAATCTGGGTGCACGATATAAGTTAAAAGATGAAAAACCTAGGCGAAAACAAATTAATACAAAGAGCTAGTCTCATGAAGATTTTATGCGGTTTTTTGGCAAAAATAATGAAAGTATAATCAATGGTTGTTTTAAAACGTAGTTTTAAAACAATCAAAAAATAAATAATCCCAGGGTGTGATTTTTAAAATGGAAATATACCTACATACGTAAAATTAAATTTATTTTATTGGCTACCTGTTTTGATCTTAAATAAGCAAACTGATTTTAGCCTTATTTTTGTATTTTTTTTATATTTTACGTAGTCGGGTTTTTGTTTCTTATTTTTTTTGTATTATTTTGGTCTGGATGACTAACTAAATATATAATCGGCCTATTCCTGACCTCTTTAAATAAGTTTTCTTTAAATTCAATGCCCATTTTTTACTAAAATTAACTATTCCGCTAAGAAAAAGCTGTCGACAGCCATAGATCGTCCGCCGCGGTACTGCGGTACAGTGGCGGACTGGCGGATCCTACGCGGAGATGTGCACGGCGCCTAGAAAGAGCGGCGGCACCGCGGCGGTATTCCGTGCGAGAGAGATAGAACTATAGTCGACTCAACGCGTTAGTGCAGGCCATGAACAGGCATTTCCGCGAATTATTCGTTCCTCGTACAACGGACAAACGATCGCGGATTTTCAGCGTTCCTACCGCTGTTTTCACACCTACTTTGGAACCATTTCCAATTCGCGGCGGAGGTGTGAAAACAGCCTCAAATCGTAACTGCGTATCATTAAAATACTTATCAAGTCCATACTTACCGATCTTGATATACGTATCTGATCGCGAGTGTGTGGGGACTTTAATAAACGCGTATTCTACATGCAATCCAGCAAGCGATCAGATACGGCGCGTAGCATGATCGCGATCTTTTTGCGTCCACACTCACTAACGATCATGATACGCGTCGGTGCTACGCGACGGATATACGATACGCTGAAAATATACAAGTGTGGACCGAGCTTTAGACGTAGTGACCGCGAATTTTGCATTTTTAGGCAAATTAGCGACAATGGCTGAAACAAAAAGCCATAAACTTGCAAAGCATTTACCCAACAGATCTTGCAGATGATCTGCAAGATGAATGCGTTCTTTAAAAAAACCTTTTATGTAAGTACATTTTCTAAATAAATTATTTGTACCTATTGTTTTTCACTTTTATTTTTGAAAAAAAAAAGTTTGCCGCCTTGTAAGGGGCGGCAAATCCCAGTGGCCCAGGGCGCAATTTTTTTAAATACGCCTCTGGGTGTAGGTAGTTATATTATTGGGGTTGATGAATTCTGATATCATAAGTAGTACCCCTGCTAGCTAGACAAGATGGATCCGAATTTTTTAATGAAGGATGAACTGGAATATGAGCTTGCGTGTCGCGGGTTGAGCATTAATGGTTCGGCAACGTTGCTGGGAAGGGTATTACGTGAAATCATGATAAGTGCCCAGGCGGGGCATTTAGCGCTAGAATTTAAAGTACCACTAAACACCATGGAGAAGGTGGATAAGGAGCTGGATATTTGTTCGACAAAGTTAAAGTTACTGTCTCAGTATATTTCGGAAATAGTAGGCAGGCCAGATAAAGTACTATTCAAAAGACTAGTGTCTAGATTGTTTCACGTTGAGAACAGGTTGAACTTGATTCAGTGTACCGCAGAAGAACAGTTCTTACAGAAGGATGTTCTCTTGCAACAATGTCAGGTTTTATTAGGAAAACTGGAAATACAGGATAGTTTGAAAGAGGTAGACCATTTGACAAATAAGGATAAAATTATAATAGGATCTCTCCTATTATAATTTTATCCTTATTTGTCAAATGGGGGATTTAGGTAGTGAAATAATTCAGAAATTGGAGCAGCCTGTTCCAATAGTGCGAAATGATGATATTAAGGGGCGCGAATTTGTTCCCATCTATCAGTGGGATCTTAAGTTTACTGGAACTGGTAATTTGAGCATAAATGCATTTTTAGAACGAGTTTCCGAACTTAAGGACGCCAGGAATGCGTCGGACAATGATCTGTGGCGAGGCGCTGTAGATTTGTTTGATGGAGATGCACTTGTGTGGTTCAGGGCTAATAAAGAATACATGAGTAACTGGAGGGAGCTGGAAATTTTACTAAAACGCACTTTTGAGAGGCCGTTTTATCAGGAGGATCTAATGGCAGAGATAAAGGCAAGAACACAAGGCAGGGATGAACCAGTGCAGATCTATATAGCGATCATGCAAAATTACTTTCATAGGTTACCGAACAAGATAGCAGAAAAAGATAAAATAGGTATAATAATGAAAAATTTACAACCATACTTCCAGGAGGTTATATGTAGGGACGAATTTAATTCAATCCCTGACTTGATTAACGTGCTGAGGACAGTGGAAAAGATAAAGATTAGGTGTCGAATTCTCCAAGAACCAATAGAAGATAGGGGGTTACGAGTGTAAGATTTAGAACAGACATTCATTGAGAAGGTGGCTGCACCCGCGGAAGTAGAATCTGTTTTAGCCAAAGTAGAACAGTGTTTGAATTGCCGTGAATATGGTCATATTGACAAAGAATGTACCAAGCAATTACAACTGAAATGTTGTTCAAAATGTGGTTGCTCGGGAGTTTCTTTCAAGAAATGTAGATGTCCGGGAAACGGCAAGGGGAGCAGCTCAAAACCTGCCAATTGAACTCCTCCCTTGATCGTAACAGTAAAGAGTGGCAGGAATGGGTAGGTACAGTCCGGAAGTACTTCGCAAATGAAGATGGTGAGCTATGTCCCGTAGTAGTAAAAAAACAATATGATAACAGATCCTACCTTAAGGTGAATGTACTTGACAATGAATTCGTGGGGTTGCTAGACTCAGGGGCCAATCGCACGGTCATAAATCAGAATTTTGCGTCGATTTTGGGTTCGATTGGACTAAAGGGTGCTAAAGTTAGACAAAATAAGGTTATGACAGCTGACGGTGCAGTGCATGAGATCACTGAAAGGTTTGACATTCCAATTACTCTTGATAATCAGTTCAAGGTGATACCGGCCTTGGTGATGTCGAAATCGAACCAAGAATTGATATTAGGTAAAGATTTCTTTGACGAATTTGGCATTGGCCTTCACTTTCAGGGTGAGGCAAAAGAATTGATACATTTAAATAACATATCGCTGAAAGAACCAGTCATCATAAGTAGAGATGAGTTGACGGAGGAACAACGAGACCGTCTCAATGGTGTGATAAGTCATTTGAGAGACGCCATTGGTAATGGACTGGGTAGAACCCATATTTTAAAGCACACCATTGATACTGGAGATAATAAGCCCAATCATCAAAAACAGTACAATTTTTCCCCAGTAGTTAAAGCAGAAATTGAGAAGGAATTGGACAAGATGTTGCAAGATGACGTCATTGAACCATCTCACAGTGCTTGGTGTTCCCCAGTTCTAATCGTTAAAAAGCCCAACGGAACCAATCGCCTTTGTTTGGATAGCAGGCAACTGAACAGGGTCACTAAAAGGGACACGTATCCGCTGCCGAGGGTAACAAGTGTCATAGACAGTCTTCGGAATGCTAGGTTTCTGAGTACCCTGGACCTAAATTCAGCATTCTGGCAAATTCCATTAGATGAAAGTAGCAAAGAAAAGACAGCCTTTGCAGTACCTGGGAGGGGTCTGTTTCAATTTAAAGTTATGCCATTCGGCTTAGTAAACGCGTCACAGACCCAGCAAAGATTGATGGATATTCTTCTTCACTCCAATGAGGACAAGGTCTGGGCCTACTTAGATGACATTGTGATAGCGACATCAACCTTTGAAGAACACATAGAGCTACTAAAAAAGGTGGGTGAAATATTAAGCACAGCAAATTTGACAATCAACGTGAACAAGTGCAAGTTTGCTCGTTCATGTATGGGGTACTTGGGTTATGTCATTGATAAGAATGGTCTTCGAACAGATCCAGAAAAGGTTTCCGCCATTATTAATTTTCCTAGACCAAGAAACTTTACCGAACTAAAACGTTTCATTGGGTTGGCAAGCTGGTACAGAAGGTTTGTCCAAAACTTTTCGATAGTGGCGGCACAGCTTCACGACTTAACAAAGGGGAAAAAGGGTAAAAGGCTCAATTGGACGGAGGAGGCAGAATCAGCATTCTTAAGACTGAAAACCCTCCTGACATCCACACCAGTGGTAACATGTCCGGATTACTCAAAACCCTTTGTTATAGAATGCGATGCATCGAATAATGGGATTGGAGCAGTATTATGCCAGAAGGATGGGAACAGTGAGCAGCCGATCGCTTATCTAAGTAGAAAACTCAACGACAGGGAAAAGAAATATTCAGCCACTGAAAGAGAGTTACTAAGCATAGTGTACGCCATTGAAAAGTTCCGGCCATATATTGATGGAATACACTTTTCACCCCTCCTATTCGAAAAGAAGTGTTTTGTTGCCCGTTTAGAGGGAGCAAAATGCGATTTTGCTCCCTCTTCGCTTTTTTTTTTAATTTTTTCATTTCTACCCCGCTAACAGGGAGCAAAATACGTCTTAGCAGTGCGTTCACGGAGCTTCGGAGACTGTAAAAAGTTGTATTCAAAAGTCGTATCTTTTTCGTATTTAGAATTTTATATATCGGCGTTTTACATAAATACTTTAATGCACATACTATAAATCCATAAATTCATAAATATATACTTACTTTTGATAAATTATTTTCTTTTATCTTTTATTTTCAATTTGGCTGAATGGTGCAGGCTAATGCCGTAGCATTCCTCGCAAACTCGTCGTGTGATCGAATTTAAAAAAAAAACTCGAACCCGCGAATTTTGTGAGCGCTCATTTCCCTGCCGTATTATTTTACACTTAATTTCCAAAATAAAACGTACTTTATGTAGTGTTATGAATTATTTCGTAGAGAATGAATGAAATCAAAAAGTGATTTAGGTGATGCAATGTATTGGGATCAACACCTCTGAGAATTCCAAAGGAATATTATGTAAGTACGTAATATGAATTGCACTATTGATTGCACTGCCCTTTTTTCATTTTATCGCAAATGTATTAAAAAACTTTGTTTGATACATGAGCGAAATTGTAATAAAATGTATATTTTTCACATTTGTTAAAATTTACCTATTATTATGAACGCAACGCATGCGAGCATGACAGAATATAAATACAATGAAGTAGTTAGAGATTCTTCAATATGGAAGCCATTTTCGCCTTCTGCCTATGAATTTATGATAGGAGCGCGAAACACACGTTCTTTTTAACCTTGTTTGTTTCTAAATGTATTATTTTTTTGTTTTACTTCATTTAATGACAATGATGAACGAATGATCTTATGATTTTCTCATAGGAGGGGTGAAAAGCAGAGTGTACAACACGGTAGCAAACTTATTTATGCCTTGGGTGACAAAGCTTGAATCCTTCGCTAGCTCAAGATTCCACGCTAGAATCCCTCGCTTGCGCTCGGGATTCTATTCTGGAATCTTTCGCGTCGCTCTGGATTCAATCCGTCACCCGCGGTAAAATATACCATTTTGCTCCCTAGTCATACAATCTACTATTTCCGTGGTGACAGATCATAGTGCGCTACAATGGTTGCACAAAATGAAAGACCCCCATGGAAGACTAGCTAGGTGGGCTATGAAATTGCAGCATATTATTCATCGTCCCGGAAAGAGTCACGTGGTACCTGATGCGTTGTCACGTGGTACGGAAAATCAAACGCAAGTACAAGTAGACACTATAGACATTTTAGAACGGCATAAAGATACTTGGTACAAGACTAAAGTGAGTGATGTCATAGATAAAAAATCTTCACCAGATTGGATGGTGACAGATGGTCTATTATATAAAAAGATAAAACTAAGTCAGTTTCCTAATGACACGGAAGAATGGAAATTATATGTACCGGAGGCACTTAGAGATAAGGTGTTTAAAGAATGCCATGATGATGTGACAGCAGGTCACCTAGGGGTAAGGAAAACGTACTTTAAAATTAAGCATAAATACTTTTGGCCTAATTTACTGCAGGACGTGAAAGAATATGTAAGAAAGTGTGAATGTTGTGCCAAGCATAAGGTCTCACAACAAGCACCCCTTGGTTTGATGGGGGAACAAAGAGAGATGGTACAGCCATGGCAGGTAATCTCATTGGATTTTTTGGGACCATTTCCAAAAAGCAAAAATTGCAACACCATGTTACTGGTGATCACGTGTTGTTTTAGTAAGTTCGTGTTGTTGTTTCCAATGAGAACGGGTAAAGCAGATAAAATTTGTGATATTGTGGAAAAACAGATTCTATTATATGGGGCACCTCGGGCAATTATTTGTGATAATGGCCGACAGTTTGTGTCTCAGTTGTTCAAAGACATGGCTGATAAATACAACAGCAAACTATGGTTCACCCCTTATTATCACCCGCAGAGCAACCCGACAGAACGAGTAAATCGAGTCATTGGCACCATGATTGCTACGTACACAAAGGCAGGTAAGCATAATTCGTGGGATGAAAACTTGCACCATATAGGCCATGCTATTAGGAATGCCGTTCACGAAACAACAGGGTACACCCCGTCGTACCTGTTCTTAGGCAGAGAGACATCAGTGCCGAATCGAGTGAACCCAGTATCTCGTCCATTGTCTCAAGACCTAATCAGCAATTGTCAGGTGAATGTTTCCGATTACGTTAGAGGTGTAGAAATCCGTAAAAGTATTTTCAGAAAAGTTCAGGAAAACTTAAGAGTAGCACATGAGCGTAGCAGAACTTATTACAATAGCAAACGGCGTCCGTGTAGCTTCCAAGTAGGTGATACAGTTTGGAGGAGAAATAAGGTGCTGTCTAGCGCCCCGAATAAATTTATGGCGAAATTGGCGCCTAAGTTTGAAAAAGCAGTTATAGTCAGTAAGATTTCTGTTAATGTATATCGACTACATAATGCTTTCGGGAAACCTATAGGTAATTGGCATGCAAAGGATCTAAAAGCCATCTCGTAGTAAAAAAAAATGGGTAATCATTTTTTTTTTCTCGAGGGAGGGGATATTTGTAATGAAAGATTCAGTTGTGACGTCATTACTTGATACAGTGTGTACGTTAGTTTCGACACATCCCTTATCCGCACGGCAGCGTAGTTGTTTAAGCGAGCGCACGACACGAGCGCTGGGCTCAGGCTCAGGTTCGATCCTCAGTGGTGACAGTAACTTTTTCTTTGTTCATGTGTGGAGTTTAGAAAATCATTTGCTTTAAGAATTAAACTAAAACAGGTAAGCGGGGATTCCACTTCATTCCTTCGTTAAGAGCAGACATGTAACTCGAAGTTATGAGCGGTGGCAAATATACCCACTTCTCGAGAATTATGTGATCGAAATACAGTGGTCAAAGACATAATTGAAGCAATTTACGGAAATATCATTTTGTGAGTGACATTAAAATATCCGAAGGGGTAAGTTCTAGTTTTAAGAATGCTTGTTAGGCTTGCTAGCATTATTTGTGTTTTATCTACCTACTAGATTGTGAGGTAATTATTTGCTTTTAGCCTGTGGACATGCCCTTCGTGATCTTGCCAATTCAATCACGTTTACCCTGGGACTGATGCTAGTCGGTGGCAACTCGGAATAGAAGGGTTCCCTAGCTTGACTTTAAACCCTCTTGGCGCTCAACAATTTATAGGATAATATCTAGTTATAAGTATCTCTTAGTTTTATTAGTTTTTAACCCATTTCATTGTACGTGTTTAAGTTAAGTTTCTACAATATAACCGGTCGACCCTTTTGTTTAGTACCTAATGCAGTTTCATTTTGATTACGCCACGCCGACCCATGACAACGCTCAATATAGTTAAACGCAAGTTCTATCTATGATCACAATTAGTAAACTCACTTTGGAAGCACGTGCTGGAATCCATGCCGATACTCGTGCTCGAAGGCAGGAATCACCACCTAGAAGAAAACAATAGAAAGGTTTAGAAATATGTATTTATTAACAGGTGACAGAGAAATGGAAGAAAGGAACATGGTGTGCCCACCCCACGTAATGTGGGACAATGGGTTGATATAAAGGTGGACTCTGGATGAAGACAGAGAAATACTGTTTGTGAGAGAAATACTGTGTGTCTGCATTTCTGATGTCGGTGTCCAGGTTCCAGGGCCGGGACATGCTTGGCCTACGCGGCTTGGACAAAGCTCCAGTGCATTGGCCGCCATTCTTGGAATGAATCGAGCGTTTTTTCCCTGATGGTCGATTTTCAACACGAAGAAACATATCGATAGCAAAATATGCAGAGGCTGTGCCAGCGCGTTGATAGGGCGCAGTGGCCACAGTGGACTTCGGGGATTCAGTCGTTAATACCCCTACCCAATATTCATGTATTATCTACCATGACGAGGCTTTGCCATACATTAAAATTAAATGGTTAATACGTAAAAGATAAGTCTCCAAGTTTGACACATCTGAACGAGACGTCAAAAAAGTACGTCTTACAAAAAGCGCTGTCTTCCCACTATCTCTTAAGGCTCGACGTTTCAAGTTTGACCACCGGTGATTGACAGGTACCCCTGCCTATGCAACAAAGTTGCACATAGCAACCGTTGTAAGTTGTAATCATTATACTATAAACGCGCGAATCTTGTATATTTATGTATCCAAGCGATGTCAGAAATTTGGAATAAGGGGGTTTACAGGGACGATAAATCGACCTAGGTTTCATACTTGAGAAAACTCCGGTGGGGCCGGAAAGTTCTCGAGTGGCGTCCGCGAACCGCGAGACGAGCTGTCGGTAGGCTTCCAACAAGATGGAGCGACGACCTCGTGAAGGTCGCGAGAAACCGATGGAAGCACAGGACCGGTCTGAGTGGCGAACCTTGCAGGAGGTCTATATCCAGCAGTCTTTCGGCTGAAATGATGATGATGATGATAATGATGAAAGCTCGGTCGCCCAGGTACTACGTACTAGATAACAATCCGTATCAGGTAGTACCAGGTATTAGACGTAGGTAGTTAAGACATTTTTGTGGAAAGCTCTATGTGACACCACCGACCTGCTTCCTCTTGAAGTGGCTGGCTTGCAGCTTGTGCAGCGCGTGCGCGTGGCGCTCGGGCCACTCGGGCAGCACCACGACGAAGCTGAGCGGCTCGGCCGAGTCCTGCGGCCGGCGCTCCATGTGACACCACCGACCTGCTTCCTCTTGAAGTGGCTGGCTTGCAGCTTGTGCAGCGCGTGCGCGTGGCGCTCGGGCCACTCGGGCAGCACCACGACGAAGCTGAGCGGCTCGGCCGAATCCCGCGGCCGGCGCTCCATGTGACACCACCGACCTGCTTCCTCTTGAAGTGGCTGGCTTGCAGCTTGTGCAGCGCGTGCGCGTGGCGCTCGGGCCACTCGGGCAGCACCACGACGAAGCTGAGCGGCTCGGCCGAGTCCTGCGGCCGGCGCTCCATGTGACACCACCGACCTGCTTCCTCTTGAAGTGGCTGGCTTGCAGCTTGTGCAGCGCGTGCGCGTGGCGCTCGGGCCACTCGGGCAGCACCACGACGAAGCTGAGCGGCTCGGCCGAATCCCGCGGCCGGCGCTCCATGTGACACCACCGACCTGCTTCCTCTTGAAGTGGCTGGCTTGCAGCTTGTGCAGCGCGTGCGCGTGGCGCTCGGGCCACTCGGGCAGCACCACGACGAAGCTGAGCGGCTCGGCCGAATCCCGCGGCCGGCGCTCCATGTGACACCACCGACCTGCTTCCTCTTGAAGTGGCTGGCTTGCAGCTTGTGCAGCGCGTGCGCGTGGCGCTCGGGCCACTCGGGCAGCACCACGACGAAGCTGAGCGGCTCGGCCGAGTCCTGCGGCCGGCGCTCCATGTGACACCACCGACCTGCTTCCTCTTGAAGTGGCTGGCTTGCAGCTTGTGCAGCGCGTGCGCGTGGCGCTCGGGCCACTCGGGCAGCACCACGACGAAGCTGAGCGGCTCGGCCGAATCCCGCGGCCGGCGCTCCATGTGACACCACCGACCTGCTTCCTCTTGAAGTGGCTGGCCTGCAGCTTGTGCAGCGCGTGCGCGTGGCGCTCGGGCCACTCGGGCAGCACCACGACGAAGCTGAGCGGCTCGGCCGAGTCCTGCGGCCGGCGCTCCATGTGACACCACCGACCTGCTTCCTCTTGAAGTGGCTGGCTTGCAGCTTGTGCAGCGCGTGCGCGTGGCGCTCGGGCCACTCGGGCAGCACCACGACGAAGCTGAGCGGCTCGGCCGAATCCCGCGGCCGGCGCTCCATGTGACACCACCGACCTGCTTCCTCTTGAAGTGGCTGGCTTGCAGCTTGTGCAGCGCGTGCGCGTGGCGCTCGGGCCACTCGGGCAGCACCACGACGAAGCTGAGCGGCTCGGCCGAGTCCTGCGGCCGGCGCTCCATGTGACACCACCGACCTGCTTCCTCTTGAAGTGGCTGGCTTGCAGCTTGTGCAGCGCGTGCGCGTGGCGCTCGGGCCACTCGGGCAGCACCACGACGAAGCTGAGCGGCTCGGCCGAGTCCTGCGGCCGGCGCTCCATGTGACACCACCGACCTGCTTCCTCTTGAAGTGGCTGGCTTGCAGCTTGTGCAGCGCGTGCGCGTGGCGCTCGGGCCACTCGGGCAGCACCACGACGAAGCTGAGCGGCTCGGCCGAGTCCTGCAGCAGGCGCTCCATGTGGCGCAGCGCGGCCTCCAGAAGCTCCTCGCAGTACGGCGGGTGCGCCACCAGCGATCCCGACACCGGCCGCAGCTCCAGGAATGGCCTACAATTACACATGCATACATTAAATATTTCAGAGGAGTAGGGTCAAACCTGCATCTTCACAGCATAATAATAATAAGCCTAAGCAAATTACTAGACGTCACATTATGAATAGCATTTTCTCTGGAATCAGCTGTCCTGTCATCGCGTTACGGTCTTCAAAGTGAGAACCAATCGAATAGCGTTGTTGGTCTTGATTCTACTAAAGTTTAGCCATATAGAGGGAAAGGCAGATTCGAAGGTGACGCCGAAGCAACGCCATGTGTGCCAGCCGAGCACTCACCCCCGAGAGCCGAAGTAGGAGTCGGTGTCGGCGAAGGCGGAGCAGTACTGGCGGAAGTAGCAGTCCAGCGGGCTGGCGAAGCACTCGAACGTGACGCCGAAGCAGCGCTGCAGGCACTCCAGCACCGGCACCGGCAGCGCCATCTGCGCCAGCTGACGACAGACACAACTATTAGCTTCTCTATTTTGTTTTCTGTTTGTTGCTGTTTAAATGCTGTTTAACAGTTAGCGCTACTGGCGAGTAAATCCGAACTAGGAGGTCAGTTAATTAAGGAAATTGGAATGAATTCTAATGATTGCAACCAATGAACGTTATAAACTTAAATAGCTTGCGGCTCCTAATGTTAATGGCGAGACGCGCTTGAACTATGAACTATCCCATAATTTCATTTAAAAAATCTAGCAATAAAGTAGAGAGCTCAGCAGTGGACATCTTTCGGCTGAGATTATGATGCTGAGTAATCGACTCACGTGCGCCTCGCCGCCGGCGCCGACCCAGGCCGCATAGCGCCGCAGCGTGCACCACACGCGCGACAGAAACTGCTCGAACTTCTTGTCGTCGAAGCAGCTGTACCGGTACAGACATTCCTGCAAACAAGCGCGCACCATGTACGTAATGAGCAGATAGGAAACCATGAACGAATTTTTAACCTATTTAAAACTTATCATAATCACTTGAATAAACAAACAGTATGACAAACTGAAAGAAAAAAAGCCGTGGTGGCCTAATGGTTCGACCTACCGCCTCTCATGCAAAGGGTCGGGGGTTCGATTCCGGCTCGCACCTCTGAGTTTACTTAATGTGCGAAATTCAATTTGAGTTTACCACAGAGCTTTTCGGTGAAGGGAAACATCGTGAGGAAACCTGCACGCATCTGCGAAGTAATTCAAAGATGTGTGTAAAGTCCCCAATCCGCACTGGGCGCGCGTGGGGACTATAGCCCAAACCCTCTCGTGATGAGAGGAGGCCTGTGCCCAGCAGTGGGACGCAAATAGGCTGCAGTAGTATGACAAACTGAGTATATTTTTAAGACTATTGATTGTAATGAGGCTTTTTGATTTGAGAATCTGTCCTTTCAGTGATTAAACCACCAAGACCGACAGTGGAAAGCGTGCCACTCCTGCCTACCACTGGACACGCACCAGTTTCTGCAGGTAGGCGGCGTTGATGACCTGGGTCTCGCCGAGGTAGCGCAGCAGCGTCTGGTCGCGGTCGAGGAAGTGCTCCACGAGCGGCGCGCGCGGCGCGGGCAGCGCGCACTGCACGGGGTAGCACCACACCTTGCGCAGGGCCGCCTGCTGCAGCGGCGCCGGCAGCTCCTGCGCTCGACAATACTGCTCAAACTGGATTCCTATCAAGCTCTCGTTGCCTGTATGTACTATTTTAAATTAAGCCCATACTTGATCTTGTTTATTTTATTTCCAATATTATTTAAAGTTGAGTTTTAATAAAGAGTGAGTCTGAAACTATTTTTTGGATTACAAATTACAACAGATGTAAAAGAACCCTTAAAATAATAACCATACCTTTCTTATAATAATAATAGTAACTTTGCACAAAATTCTAATGGTCTGAATATTTTTCATATATTATTTATTGCATATATATATTAGAATTAAGACCAGTATCAGGATATTTCATATAACCCATACAAAGTTGTTTTTATTTTTTTAGCTGTTCCTTTAGATGTTTCCCAATTTACTTATATATGAACAAATAGCACGTCAAATCTATTGGATTGATCACCTGAATTCCATTTTCTTTTAATAGAACACTATGTTTCTCACGAATTTTTCGAGCATATTCAGCTGAAAGATGGTATATTTTCAGGCAAATGCCCTCAACTGATGCTTTCACTGTCTCAGCCAAATGTGGTTGACATTGCCTCTGAAAAAAAAAAAAATTTTTAGTAGGACAAATGCTAATCAATAGTTATATTTGGGTTACTATATTTGAAGGGTTTGAATCTGGCTCACATCCCTGAAGTTATTAATGTGCGAAATTCTATTTGAATTCACCACTGCTTTTTGGTGAAGGAAAACATAATGCATCTGCAAAGTAATTCAAGGATGTGTATGAAGTCCCCAATCCGCACTGGGCCCTAGTGGGGACTATAGGCTAAACTCTCACATGATGATAGGAGGCCAGTGCCCGTCAGTGGGCCGTAACTAGGCTGTTGAGGTGTGTGTGGTGTGGTTGGTAATATGAAGATGAAAAAGAGAATATTTGAAACTCAAGTTTACCCTCAGATGGGCCAGTCTATCTTGGAAGTCATCGTAAGTAGCCCCAACTGTGCGCCTGAGCCATTGGAATGTGTCTTCTGCATTCCACTTCACAACTTTGCGACTTTCAGGGGATGCATTTCTTGATTCAATCATTTTTTTCGCGGCTTCTGCATATCGTGACAATTGTTTTCTTGCATCACCAGTAAATTTGGGATGTGTTAACTTTATTGGAATATCATTCATGATTTCCTCATACATGGAACGTGATATTTCAGGAAAGCAGTGGCTGGGTAAAAGTGGATCAGAACCACCTTGGTCATTAACTTTCCTTTCCATTAGCCAGCGGTTGAAAGAGTCCTTGGGAGCATCAATACCTTCTCTAGTGTGACATAGCTCTTGATAACATTGACGCAGTTTATTTGCAAGAGTAAATCGGAATCCCTCTATCTCGGGATGTGGATGTGGGCAAATTGTCGGAGGTCGCTCATATATAACAACATTGGTGGGCACTTCTATATCCCACGGACCAGCGAGTACGAACTTTTTAGCCGGGGGCCCATTATCCTCTGAAGGGCGCCGCTTACTTGCACTCGGAGTCATGTTGCCTGCATTCGGAGGGCCAGTATGACAAATTCCGAGGGGATCTGTAATAGGGTCAAAGTCCCTTTTAACTGCTGGTAGCTCCCACATTGACTCGCCGGAAAGTTTGTTCCAAAAATATGGCCTATTTTCCCGTTTAGACCAGTATTTACGCCAACCCTGTTGGATGAGATCTGGGTGCAAATCGGCGGCAAGGTGCGGAGCCAGCGGCGCGGGCGCACCCGGCGTCTGCGGCGTCTCTCCACTGCCACCTGGCGACGACTGGATCTCCGGCGAGGAGTCGCTGCGAGGAGTTGTGCTTTCCCAGCTCGAAGACCCGGCAACAACTTTGTCACGAACATCATTCATGTTGCTAACTTTATTTACCGTGAATATTAAATTTTCAGTTCAGTGGTACAACTATATATTCACTTTTTAAGAAATTCACGCTAATAAGGTTCCAATAAGCACATTTTTCGTCAAAATTTACCAACTGTGGTCTTAGCGCCAAGAATTGTTATCTTGCAAACTTCAGTGATCTCAAAGAAAAACATGATAATTAATACACGATAATTAAAAGATCTGTATAAAACTTAAAAATACAATAATAACAGCTTCAAAATCTATCAGAAAATAATATATCGTAAATTTACGACACAGCAAGGCAGCAAAGCCCCCAAGCTAGCACCGCCATCACAAATATGACATGCCACAGATAATACAAACAACCATATATTTACAACAAAGAATTTACATGACCCATATTTACAGAAACGTTGTTATTTATTCTAAAATATATTAATAAATAATTCAATTGAAAAAGTTATATGATAACTCTGATTTGCATTAACCTATTAAATTTAAACTATTTTTACCATATTGAACATACGGAATGGAATTTATGGAATGTAAGAAAGAGACCAGCATAGTAATCGGCACACGTAGTATCTCTTAGTAGGTTGTGGTTCTCGGCATCAGAGGCGGCCTTTGCGCTTGCGAGGCCCCGGGCAAATAGATCTTTGCGAGGCCCTCGGCCCTGGGTGGCCTTACACGCGGGGGGGTGGTGGTATTTATGGAAGTAGTATACAGTGTCCCTGGATAAAGTTCCAAAATGAATAGGGATGAAACGGGATGTTATTTTATCGATAAAAAAAATATAATCTCGTTTTTTTTTTTCATTATTTATCTTTATTTTGAGTAAATCGAGAATAAAACGTGCTTTTTTGGTTTAAATCATTGTGATAATCAGGCGGGGTATTTAACAATAAAGAAATCGTATTAAGTACATTAGATGAAAAAAATACGTCGGACATTAAATAGTTAAAATACTGCTAGAAATAAAAAATATAAATGAAAAAAAAAAAACGAAAAAATCGCTGACTTGTGGCACGGTGCTCAGAAGGCTGGCTGCAGTGCCACGTTAATAAGGCAGTTTTTTTATAATTTAGTTTTTTTTTGCATTTTTTTCATTTAAATAACATCAATAACGCTTTGTGTTAAATCCCGCGGTCAATACGACACCCAGGAGGGCAGATATATTGCGTTTTTGTAATTATAAAAATATTTCAGGATTTTTCATTTTATTGTTTTTGTCGGCAATGGTGGCCATAGGTTAGGATTTTTTATAAATATAAAAAAAAAATGTTTTGATAGAGATGTTTGTTTTATATGTCAGAGTTATTAAAAGTCCTCTGAAGAACTGATGTGTCTTGATTCCCTCGGGGACAGTTTTCATCGAAAAAATATCACGTTTCATCCCTAATTGTTTGTGCACTTTATCTAAGGGCATACTGTACATAACTAAAAATTGACAGGAAAATTGCTAGTAGACTGTACAAGTCAACGGGTAATAGCCGACCAACTTGAAAAAAAGTACTCGTCGAAGTAAAAATGTTGTGCATTAAATACTAGGCAACTACGGAACCCTACACTGTGCGTGGCCCGACACGTACTTGGCCGATTTGTTGTAATAATTCACGCTTTACTGAATAAATAATATTGTATGTTACGTTATTTACGACTTCAGAACGAATACTATAAGGGGTGAAAATTGTATATAGATTTTTACTAGGCAGCACAGAGTACTAAATATTTAATTAGTATTTTTTTTACCTGGATTATCGTAAGCCTGCGCGAGGCCCCTACGAGCGCGAGGCCCCGGGCGGTTGCCCGCTTCGCCCCCCCCTAAGGCCGTCTCTGCTCGGCATGTTTCGGTGAGAATGTAAACCCGCCATTACACACAGTCCGTCTGAGTATCCTTTGTCTGTGGTTAGGGGAGGGATTTTTTAAAACCCAGAAAAAACGTCTCTGACCCGTCACCTTTCTGTCTGTCTGTCTGTCATTGACATTTGTAGTTTTCGCGTTACGATGCTGGTCTGTATCCATGTCATACTTTGATATTGACAAAAATATTTGTTTTGATATTGAATAGATTCACGATTATGTAAGTGAGAACTATAATGGTATTATAGTGCAATGGCAAACGATTCAAAGATTATAGAAATAAATAAATGCTTAAATAGCACGGGCATTTATGAATACGCCGACTGTAGTATTCAAACATTAGACAGAATAATAACTTACAGCAACTTTTATGAGAATTTTATTTACAAAAACTTGCCATGCGTTATAAGAAATGTCAGTTTATACTGGGAGTGCACCAGTAAATGGGTTAATGGCGATGCGATAAACTACGATTATATTATAAATACTTATGGTGACTTAGATGCTCCTGTAGCAGACTGTAATTCAATCAATTATAATGCCCAATCAAAAAATAATTTCAAGGCCAGTGAATATTTCAAGTATCTTCAGTGCAACAAGAAAGAAAAATTACTTTATTTAAAAGATTGGCATTTAAGAAAACTCCGTCCATATGATACATTTTATGAGACACCACCCATTTTCGCTTCTGACTGGTTAAATGAATATGCGCAAGACCACCAGGAAGATGATTTCATGTTTGTTTACATAGGACCTGGAGATTCCTGGTATGTATAACTTTAATAAATTAATTTCTATTTGTTACTATACTGTCATACCATGCATAGACTAGACTGTTTAGTAATCCCATATGATTGATGTATCTATTTGTTGTTACAGGACCCCATTACATGCTGATGTTTATAATTCATTTAGCTGGTCAGTAAATGTAATTGGACGAAAAAAATGGACTTTTTTTCCTCCTGGTGAAGAAGAGAAGCTTAGAGATGCTCTTGGAAACTTGCCTCTTTTATTCAAACATAATGATTTTGAGAATGTTAAATATTTCGAAATTATACAAGAACAGGGTGATGCCATATTTGTACCTTCTGGTTGGCATCATCAAGTGATTAATCTACTTGATACTATCTCCATAAATCATAATTGGATTAATGCTTGCAACATTGAAGAAGTCTGGAGAGCTTTAGAAAAATGTTTGTCAAATGTAGAGGTTGAGATAGCGGAATTCAGAGATAGTACAGAATTTGTGGATCAATGTCAGTTGATTTTGAAGTCTATGTTTGGTTTGGATTTTGAAAATTACATAAACTTCATTTATTACATAGCAAACAAGAGGTACAGACAATTCCAAGGTGAGAATTTAACCGGATTTGACCAATATTCATTAGGTAAAAATCAAATTTTATTTGATTTAAAGATATTAAATAATGCTATAAGTTTATTCAATAACCATCCCCTAATTTTAAGAGACAATATAAAAATAAATTATAAATATGATTGTTTAACTATCAAACAGTCAATATCTGAAGTCTTGAAAGTATCCGAAAATAAATAAAATTCTAAAGTAAACAATTTATATAAACCTACAGATTATTATTAGTATAGAAAAGAACGACCAACCTCCCTATCAACTAGAGTTTCGATTTGTCATGTGCAAAAACAGAGCCATTATTTACTAACTTTTGTATGGCACTGTGTTCATAACCCAATTCTTCCAAAATTCGTATTGTGTGTTGTCCAGGCGCAGGCAAATCTTGACGCCCTGAAGATACTCCTGGAGTAGATGACAATTTTGGAGCTGGCTCTGGTATTATGCTATTTTCAGAGTCCCTGTAAAAAGATTTTCTGGACATATGTAAAGTGTGTTTATCCACAGAGTCCAGATGTACAACAGGGGTTACACACGCATCTACATTATCAAACACTTTACACCATTCTTCTTGTGTTTTAGTAAGAAATATTTCATTAAGCATGTTTCTGCACTGCTCTGCATTACCAGTTTGTGGACATTCATCCTCAGACAGCTGAAGCGCAGTTAGAAAATTTGAGTAAAATTTGGGTTCCAGTGCACCAACTGCCATGAACTTCCCATCTTTAGTTTTATAAGTACCATAACAAGGTAGTCCACCATCTAAGGCATTTGTTCCTGGTTCCCCTGACCATATAGGTAATTTTCTGGACTTGAATAGCCATGTTGCCAAGTAAGCAGCTCCTTCTGTCATGCTAGAATCCACTATTTGGCCTTTACCAGACTTGGTCCTTTCGAAAAGAGCAATCAAAATTCCAAGAGCACAAATGAAACTTCCACCAGCAAAATCAGCTAGTAAATTAATTGGTGGGCAGGGTGGGTGTCCCTTATTACTTAATGCAGAGAGAATACCAGACATAGCTACATAATTGATATCATGTCCAGCTTTATTCTTGTAAAGTCCACTCTGTCCATAACCTGTAAGTCTTGCATATATTAAACTTGGATTTTCTTTTAAAAGTAACTCTGGTCCAAGACCTAGTTTTTCCATAACTCCAGGTCGAAATGTGTCCAATAATATATCCGAAGTTGCACACAGTTTCTTAACTATTGCGACTCCATCCCTGGACTTTAAATCCACAGATAGCATTTTTTTACCATTGGACATTACATCAAAAGGTGACGATTCTACCTGCAATTAAAAGGTCAACATTACATTTTATCATAGAGGTATAGCACGATACAACTTAGAAAGCGCGCGGCGAAGAACTTAAGCCATTGACGCAAAGCAAAATATCATGCAAAAATCTTGGTTTTAACCTTTTGAACCACAGTGACTGTAGCTCCAAAATCTGCTAATATTGTACCACAAAAAGGACCTGGAGCGAGGCCTAGCATTTCTACGACTTTAATACCTCGAAGCGCCATTTCAATCTGTAACGAAATAATTAATAGTTTAAAAAACTAAAACAACGCATGGACTTTTCCGTGCCCACCTCCAAGCTCCATCATCAAATCAGCAGATCTGATGATGGATCAGTGGTACTATATTTTTGCATTGTCATCCAATCTAAATATAATTGCCAAGTTTCATCATGATAACTAGAAATGGGTGAAATTTAACTTGCAAGATTCCTGACATAGTGTGGTTAGTTAGCTACACAACAACCTAATACCTATAATGTTGTAAAAAAATAACAATTTTACTTTTTTTATTTTATTAATTACCATTGAGTGGTGAATTTGTTTATTACTTGAAATTTGAACTAGGTATTTATTCGTTATCATGAAAGTATCATTTTACTTTTGTATAAATTTTTAGTTCTTTGAAACATTAATCTTATAAGTAGATGACATGACTATAAAATTAATTCACCATCATGTACCTATAATTACTTGAAAAAAAAGGTATGTAATTGCACTAATTGCAAGTTGGAGATTGTACTGAATGTTAGAACGAATTATTAAGTAAATATTTTCCATGTAGTTATTTTTATTAATATTGGTCTTTTGAGGATTTAAATACTCACAAAACTTTAAAGGTTCTCTTTTAATTTTATAGCACTGTATGATCGATCTATCACACGGTAATCCTAAATATAAATTTTATACTTAGATAACTTTGTATTGTATGTTAAAGTATACTTGAAGGCTGAACTTTGAGCGCCGTTCATTATTTATTACACGGACACTGCACTACCTACTGTACTATGTACTGTATATATCACAGATTAGAAGATATGTCTAAAGGTATATATACTGTACACGAAGTCATGCTATTGGACGTTTTCTTTTCATTCGTTCTGGTACTTTCATATTTCGAAGCATATTGCCTTGGCAGAAGCGAAGTGAAGGAATGACATAATGGTGTGTTTACATAAACGGCGTTCAAAACGACATTCACGGGCCCGTTCACAGGCACGGATGTGTAAACAGGTTGATTTTGAACGCGCTCGTGAACGTGAACGTGAACGCCGTCGATCGGTCGGCTGGCGGTTTTTTGGCGTCGCGTTAGTATCTCTTGCACCTTTGTGGCGTACGGACGATGACGACTTGCCGAATAAAATAAATTTAACAATGCCAATTTGTCGGAATGGTCAAACGACCAAAATTTTACATTTCCTGGGGTGTTACCAAGTAGAACCAATAATATGGACCCCCTCAAATAAGCAACATAAATTTTAAAAAATGTTGCAGATGCTTAGGAGAGGTCGATAAACCCATGAAGGAGTTCAAACGGAGAAAAGAAGTACTTACGGGCACACTATATCTCTTTTCCGTGAAAACTGTATCTTTCCGAAATAAAAAGAAGCCTACCAAATATCTCCATATCAAATTTCATTGAAATCGGTCCAGAGGTTTAAACGTGAAGAGGTAACAGAAAGACAGAATGCGAAAGTAACTGTAATTTCGCATTCATAATATTAGTACGGGTGGATTTAGACGCAAACTGAAAAAAAAACATCATCGTCATCATTTTGTTTCTTTTTCCTATAAAAGTAAATGAAACCCAAAACAATTAGCCCCTACGAGATTAACGTCCTCGTCGTCTGCCCTCCTTGCACTGACTAGCACGCCCGCGGTAGTGTAAACACCCTGCTTTTATTGTGTTTACATGAACGGCGTTCAACACGACGTTCACGGGCACGTTTACGAGCCCGGGCGCGTGTATGTAAACGCAGTATAAGGAATGAAATAGAAAACAATTTCTTGCATACTTGCACACTTCTTGCACAGTATATTTGACATACGTAGTATCTTCTTATGGTGTGTTTACATAAACGGCGTTCAAAACGACATTCACGGGCCCGTTCACAGGCACGGATGTGTAAACAGGTTGATTTTGAACGCGCTCGTGAACGTGAACGTGAACGCCGTCGATCGGTCGGCTGGCGGTTTTTTGGCGTCGCGTTAGTATCTCTTGCACCTTTGTGGCGTACGGACGATGACGACTTGCCAAATAAAATTAATTTAACAATGCCAATTTGTCGGAATGGTCAAACGACCAAAATTTTACATTTCCTGGGGTGTTACCAAGTAGAACCAATAATATGGACCCCCTCAAATAAGCAACATAAATTTTTAAAAATGTTGCAGGTGCTTAGGAGAGGTCGATAAACCCATGAAGGAGTTCAAACGGAGAAAAGAAGTACTTACGGGCACACTATATCTCTTTTCCGTGAAAACTGTATCTTTCCGAAATAAAAAGAAGCCTACCAAATATCTCCATATCAAATTTCAATGAAATCGGTCCAGAGGTTTAAACGTGAAGAGGTAACAGAAAGACAGAATGCGAAAGTAACTGTAATTTCGCATTCATAATATTAGTACGGGTGGATTTAGACGCAAACTGAAAAAAAAACATCATCGTCATCATTTTGTTTCTTTTTCCTATAAAAGTAAATGAAACCCAAAACAATTAGCCCCCATGAGATTAACGTCCTCGTCGTCTGCCCTCCTTGCACTGACTAGCACGCCCGCGGTAGTGTAAACACCCTGCTTTTATTGTGTTTACATGAACGGCGTTCAACACGACGTTCACGGGCACGTTTACGAGCCCGGGCGCGTGTATGTAAACGCAGTATTAGTAGTTTGTGATATTTGACATGACAGGTCCGAGGTGTTTTTTTTTTCTATTTTGTGGCACGTTCACATGCACGGCGTTCAAAAACGACATTCACGAGCCTTTGGGATGTTTTTCTGCAGATAATAGAGAACGCCCACGGGTGACTTGTCACCGGCGACAGTTTCGTCACTCGGCTAAGTCCAACCAAGGAGATGTGAGATGTGTGGAGATGCACCCACGGGTGACTTTTCTGACAGGCTGCACGTGAATGCCGTCGATCGTCGGTTGTTCGGCAAAGATCGTAAACATGATCACATGCACGGCGTTCAATATAAACGTAGCTTTAGGTAATTTGTATGCCATGGAAGTACATCGTACATCTGGAGCGGCTAATGTCAATTTCGAAACAATAAACATTGAGCTTAAAGTCGTGAGTCCGGAGGTTGTTTTTGTTCACCAAAAACTAGCCCAAAATTTCCTCCGAGGGTTATTTTGTCTTTATCCCTCGTTGTAGTAGACAAAAAGAGACACAAGCCTTCTACCCCCGCACCTCGCACAAAATTTGGTCACAGAGGTAGTTTTTTCCGATATATACCTAGTCATCTGTGGTGGTTTGTGGGGTTCTTGTGAGTTGTGACATCTTTATTGTTGTCTGTGCTACTGTGCTTGCTTTGCTTGATTCTCGTCTACTGTGCGCGTACGTAGGAATCGAAACGAAACCGATTTAGTTTGTTCGATATTTGGTTTCCTATATTGGTTTTAGTCAATTTAATTATAGTGACTCTGATTTTAGGAATTTAATTTAAGGAACGCGATAACATGTCGGTCGCTTTTGCGCCACGAGGCAATCGCCCTCCGCTTAGCCCTGCACAAATCCAAAAGATGTTGGATGAGAACGCTCATTTGATACAAACTATACAAGAGTATCAAGCGAAAGGCCAATTAATGGAATGCCATCAATACCAACAAGTTTTACATCGAAATCTTGTTTATTTAGCGTCAGTGGCGGACGCTAATCAAAATATTCAGACTCTTTTACCGGTAAGTACTTCACGGGAGCTGTGTGATGCCATAGCACATATGTTAGGAATATTTCACTCTTTTTCTCATAGAAATCAACTTTTTTCCATAGTATGTAAGAGGGGTGATCCAAAAGTAATGATAACTGAATACTTATTGAATCGGATTAAAATTAATAGGTATGCCGTTACTGGCCATAAAGACTCCTTAGTAAATAAAAAAATATGTATCTGTCAGAGAGTTGCAGCTGTTTTTTCAGGAGCAGTCGGAACAATAACACAGAGATTCTCAATGGCCGTCGCCCAAGATGGACGTTGACGTTTGTTGAGTTTCTCCAATTTTATTTTATTAACCATTTACACCGTACATTTACCTTTATTACCGAACAACTTGCAGGCCTGTGGCCCTTACTTTGATATTGGCGAAGTGTCCAAGACAGAAGCCATTAATTTATATAGAATAGAACAATAACGCAAAAATGGAGAAAACTGAGGTGAGAGCGGTTATTAATTACTTCTGTTTGAAAAAAATGTGTACTAAAGATATATACGCTGAATTAATGGGAACACTGGGCGAGTCCGCTCCACCGTATTCCACAGTGGCACGGTGGCCAAAGGAGTTTAACTTGGGAAGAACATCCACTCAAGATGAACATCGCGAAGGCCGTCCATCTGACTCCATTACTGGAGAAAACGTCGAAAAAATTCATGATCTCGTTTTAACAGATAGAAGGATGACTATCAGGCATCTAGTTGAGCTCACAGGCATCTCGTATGGCAGCATTCAAAGAATCTTAACTGATGAACTACACATGAAAAAAGTCTCCGCTCGTTGGGTGCCTAGAATGTTAACGGCTGAACAAAAGAAAATACGATGTGAGATTTCGAAGTCTAATCTTGACAAATATCAAACTGATCCCGAAACATTTTTGCGTCGGTTTGTAACCATGGACGAGTCTTGGATCCACCATTTCGATCCTGAGACCAAACAGCAATCCATGACCTGGAAGAGAGCGTCTTCCCCTACACTGAAGAAATTCAAGGTAGCAAGCTCCGCTGGTAAGGTCATGGCTTCAGTGTTTTGGGATGCTGAGGGAGTCATAATGATCGAATACCTGGAAAAGGGAACCACTATTACGGGCTCCTACTACGCTGACCAAATACGCAGATTGAGAGAGGCAATCAAAGAAAAGCGGAGGGGTAAACTTCGAGCTGGCATCCTGTTTCACCAGGACAACGCACCGCCCCACAAGGCTGGCGTTGCGATGGCTGCCATCCGTGATTCAGGGTTCGAATTGCTGGAACACCCCCCATAGCAATAGTTTGGCAACTGGGGAGGGCTGTCCGCCAGTACAGCCTCATGTTGTATTGGGAGGACAGATCTCCACAGTTGCGGCCATCTCACATTTATAGTAAAAGGTACCAAAAGCCTCTTCATGCTGGCTTCGGCCCCATGAATGTACCAACAAATAATAATAATATTCGCCAGACCTAGCCCCCAGCGACTTTTATCTCTTTCCACAGCTGAAGGAAGATCTTAGAGGCAACAAATTTTTTAATGATGGCGAGGTAATGGCCGCTGTGGAGGCATTTTTGGAGGGTCAAGAAAAAGATTTTTTTTAAAAGGAATTCGTGGTCTGGTGAAGGAGATTACGTAGAAAAATAAATTATTTTATTAAACATTTTATGTGTCTTTCATACTGATTATCATTACTTTTGGATCACCCCTCGTATGACTGAAGGACTAACATTGACAGTAAATTTTCGGCTACGTCAAAGTGGGATATATACATATTTTTTTCATTTATTTTAATGTCTATTTGATAAACCTTTAGTTTATAGCCAATTTTAGTTATAGTATTTTCTTCCAGTCAAGATCATAAAACAGAAATATGAAGATTCAGTGAAGGAAGACTTTTTCAGCAAAGAAATACATCTCAGTAGTAATTCTAATTCAAATATCAAAAATTCAAAGATTGTTGTAATGACCAGGTGTCCTCACTTTTAGTTTCAGTTTATTACTTATCTCTGGTGATAATTAAAAAACCACTAATAAATAAGTAATGTATAATATGTTGTTATAATTTATTGTCGAACCATATGATTACATTCATATAACTTATAAATAATACTTTGCAGCCTCCCCATCAACTGGCAGCAGGGAATGTCCCTCCTCCAGGACCTCATAACCCTCCATCAAGCAGTGGAGATGCACCAGGACCGTCCCAGCAGCCCTACAGGCCACCATCTGGAGTTTCAACAGCACCAACTAGGCCCACACAGTCATATGGGCAAAGGCCATATCCTCAGAATCAATATCAAGGGCAATATCAAGGTGCACCAGGAGTTTATCCACCACAAGGAGGTTATGGACCTCCGAATCAAGGATATGGTCCACCTAACCCTTCTCAACAACAGCCACAAGGCTATCCACCAAATTCTTCCTATGGGCCACCTATCACCACCACTCCCAGTAATTACCCTCCATCCACTCATCCTGGAGGTGGATACCCACCATCCACAGTTCAGCAGCCTTATGCCCCTCCTCAGAGTGGTTCTGCTACTGCTTGGTCCCCTCCGGTTCGTGGACCATCACAACCAGGGTACACAGGAAACTCTGCCTACCCACCACCTCAGTCTGGTCCTAATTATCCTAATGTTGGTGTAAGCACATATAATTCTACTTCATCCCAGCCTCAACCTTATCAGTCACAACCATTTCCTAACACTACACCAACTTCTGCTTACAGTACAACTCCAACATCTCAGCCTAATAGATCTCCTCAGCCTCCTCCTAGTGGTTATTCAGGTCAGAATCCACCTAGTACAGGATATGGCTTACCATCGGCCCAATCCCCCACTTATAACTCCGGCTCTCATGGCAATAACGTTCCTCCAGCGACGTCTGGAGCGTCCGGAGCCCCGCCTCCGGCTGGTCCTCCGGGACAGCAGTATCCCCCTGGTCAGCCGTCGCCCTACCCGCCGGCAGCGCAACCCCCATATTCTAACCCTTCGTCGCAGCCCGGTAGTCCTGCGCCGTCGGTGTCGACGGCGCCCCCTGCTCAAGGCTCTTACCCACAAAATCCTCAGAGCTACCCTCCAGCTGGTGGTGCATACCCGCCTCACGCCTACCAGCAAGGGTATCCGCCCGCGCAGTACCCGCCGGCGCCGTACCCGTACGCGCGCGCGCCGGCGCCGGGCACGCCGCCACCGGGCGCTCCGCAACCATACCCCGGCTATGGTTTTTCGCCGCCCACTAAACAGTAGATATTAAGACTGACATTTAAAGAAATGAATTTTAAATTAGTTCGGCATAGTTACATTAGTGTACTTAAGTCTCTATAAATATAACTAGAATTAAAAAATAAATTTTAATGCGAATTATAATGAAATCGACTATGAATTCTGAGTGTTCTATTGAAATCATAATAAATGAGATTTTGCTACCTTACTTCTTTTATTACTAACTAGCTTCGTCCGCGTGGAATTCGTTATTCCCGCGGGAACTATGCATTATTTCGGGATAAAATGTAGCCTATATGTTAAGCAGTGTTTTAAACTATCCACATTCCAAATTTTGTTGCAATCCGTCCAATTAAATCCGGACATACATACATACAGACAATTTATCCAAAAATCGCTATTTTGTGTTCAGTGCCATTTACATAGTCCCCTCGACTCGAATTGAAGCGAAAACAGCTGCGAAAAAGCTTGGCATCGTCTCAAAGGTGCGACGGTACTTCATACCGGAACAGTTGCTCCATTTATACCAAGCATAAGTTCGGTCGTATATGGAGTATTGTAGTTACCTCTGGGATGGCTCTGCGAAGTATCAGCTGGATGCTTTGGACTCGGTTGACCGACGAGCTAGAAGGATAATTGGTGACGATATGGTCGATATGCTCGTTGGAACCAAGCTTTGAAGCTTGGAGCATCGGCGTAGGGTTGCCTGTCTGTCGGTTTTTTATAAGGTGTATTTTGGAGAGTGCGGGAACGGAGTCAGGAACGTCACGATCTTATACCACCATCTACTTTTTATCATCGGATTACTAGACGACGGGAGGGTTTCCATCCTCATGTGGTTGAGTTCCCCATGATTCGAACAGAGCGATGCGCTAAATCTTTTCTTGTTCGCACTGCTAAACTGGAATTCCATCCCTGCGTTTGTGTTTCCCAGTTCCTATAATCTTGGTGTATTCAAGTCTAGAGTGAATAGGCATCTTCCGGGTAAGCGTGTTCCACCTTAGACCCTATCATTACTTTCCATCAGGTGTGATTAGGGTCAAACGCAAGCCCATTCGTAATAATAAAAAAAAGATAGTTTAATTTTCAAGTTAAAATAACTATCTATATATCCACGCGCAAAGTATAGGGTTCCGAAGTTGACGATGCCCACAGTACCTTTCTAAGACTTATTAGCATCTAGCTAGCCTGTGGTATGACGTGCCCGCCCGACGCCCCTGCCGCTCGAGAAAAATCATTGGTTTTTTAATCATTTCATAAGTTGGTCGACTATGACTTGTAAGTTTGTACAGCCTACTTAGCTGGAATTGTTCCCAGTTCTACAGATTTCTTTTACAGAATACGATGTCTACAGATTTCTATTTCTACACATTCCCAAGTGTACAGATTCCCAATTCTACATAATTTAAATTTTACAGAATATTGATTCTGCATATTCACAATTCCACAGATTCCCAATTCTACATAATTGGTATTCTACAAAATAATACAAGGAATGTAACTGGGTCGACGGGTCCCCGCTACGCGGGGCCCCTATTTCTAGGTAGTTTGCCCTTCGGGCGTATATAGATAACTAACGAACCTAACCTACATTCACACCTAACGGACTGAGTGGACCCTTACCGGTAAATTAGTAGTCAGATAAGAAACTGTGGAATAAAGAATATGTAGAATTGGGAACCTGTGTAATTGGTTATCTGTTAAATTGGGAAGCCGTAGATTAGAGAATCTGTAGGATTGGGAATCTGTAGTCATGAGCCCCAGTCCTTAGCTGTGATAGTTTTCCTTTCAACTACGTTATATATGCCACAACCGTGTTTTTTTTTTCAGCCATACAAATACCACCATTCAGCTGGCAGGGGGGGGGGACACGTGACTTAACAAAAAAAGCTTAATATTTCACAAACGCATCACTTAATCAAAAAACCGGCCAAGTGCGAGTCGGACTCGCGCACCGAGGGTTCCGTACAAACCTGTAAGGTTTACAAAGTTCGTTCTTTACGACAATCGAGTCATAACTATGGTATTTTTATTGCAAAATGAAATTCATAACATTACAATGGGGAAAGATGGAGTAGCATAAATTTAAGACAAAGATCTTAAAAAATATATATTTTGTAATGTAACTAAAAATTTAAGGTTTTCGGAATTTTTCCTTTATGTGTGCTATAAAACGTTGCTTCATGCCAAATTTCAAGATTCTAGGTCGACTGGAAGTACCCTTTAGGTTTTGATTCCCTTGCGAGTACTTGCGAGTTTCAAAATATGCAGCTTAAATGGCTGTTTCTTTTGATTGCGTTGACATAGAAGTTTGATTTTGTTACAGCTTAAAGGTATTATAGACCTGAGTATTTGGTATGAATTTCAATTTAATACCTCTACGCGTTTATGAGGAAATGGGTAGTAAGGTTAAAAATATTAAAAAAAAATATATTATGTGATGTAACTAAAAATTTATGGTTTTCGTAATTTTTCCTTTATCTATGCTATAAGACGTTGCTTCGTACCAAATTTCAAGATTCTGAGTTCACGGGAAGCACCCTGTAGGTTTTGATTCCCTTGCAAGTGTCGAAAATTTGCGGCATAAACGGCTGTATCTTTTGATTGCGTTGGCTTAGAAGTTTGATTTTTTCACAGCTTCAAGGGACAGTAGACCTGAGTAATTGATATAAATTTCAGCTTCATACCTCCACGCGTTCCTGAGAAAAAGGGTCTTGACAGACGGACGGACAGACGGACAACAAAGTGATCCTATAAGGGTTCCGTTTTTTCCTTTTCAGGTACGGAACCCTAAAAATGGTTTTAATAAACCCACGATATATTTTTAAGACCTATTCAACGATGTGCCGCACCATGGGGTACGCAAGAAAAAAAAATACATCCCCACTTTACGAGTAGGGGAGGTACACTATAAAAAAATATATTTCAAAATTTTATTGTACCACTTTGTCAGCGTAACTAATATGTATATTCATGCCAAATTACAGCTTTCTAGAACTAAGCATCTCCGAGTAATAGTGCGGACAGACGGACGGACGGACATGGCGAAACTAAAAGGGTTCCTTGTGGACTTCGGAACCCTAAAAACTGGTTTGACTTGTAGAAAACCCGATCCCGTGGAAATATCGGGATAAAAACTCATTTCCAGTTTAAACTTTATCCATACCAAATTTTATCAAAATCCGTCCAGCCGTTTTGACGTGATTCGAGAAGGAAGGACAAACACTCACAATTATAATATTAATATGGATATTTATATTTAATAATTATGTATAACGTCCATGTTGTGCCCCATTCCCGTAATAATCAGAGGCTCTGCGTTCGAAGTTGTTGACCATTTATGTATAGTTGGGACAAACAGTCCAGTTAGGTAGGTACTTATGACCAACTTCGAGAACGAGGTCACTCGGCGAATCCGACTCGGCGAATCCGACTCGGCTGGCCAGCGTTCGGGAAGCTTCGCAAATCGCACCGTCTTTTCGTCCAAATCACTGTGACCGTCAAGATAGCGTACACCGTAACGATATCCAGAATCATAAATCATTTATGCAAATAAATAGTACCCAAATAGTACATACGGAATATCTAAGTTAAAAAATAGAACCTTTTAACTTTTCGGCCAAGGCCTGTTCACGGTGTACGCTACCGAGCGTCAAGCTGGCGTACACCGCGTGGATCTCTGGAACAGCTTGGTTCTCGGGAGTGATTTATAGCTCAAAAAATAGTACCCAAATAGTACCCACCGGCCCACCGCCTATAAAATTTCGCCGTTCTATCTATAATAGAAGCTGAGATAATCAATAAGAGTAATAGTAGATTGTGTGACTAGGGAGCAAAATGGTATATTTTACCGCGGGTGACGGATTGAATCCAGAGCGACGCGAAAGATTCCAGAATAGAATCCCGAGCGGAGCGAGGGATTCTATCGTGGAATCTTGAGCTAGCGAGGGATTCAAGCTATGTCACCTAAGGTTTAAATAATTTTGCTACCGTGTTGCACACTCTGCTTTTCACTCCTCCTATGAGAAAACCAGTAGCAGCAGGGAACAAAATCGTACTTTGCTCCCTAGAGAGCAAAATCTTACTTTGTTCCCTGTTTGTGTGATAGAAATGGAGAGGGAGCAAAATCACATTTTGCTCCCTCTAAACGGGGAACAAAGTACTCCTTTTCGATTAGGAGGCGTGAAAATAGGCGTTGTGGTGGTGGTGGCCTAGTGATTCGACCTACAGCCTCTCATGCAGAGTCGGGGGTTCGAGTCTGGCTCGCATCTCTAAGTTTATTTATGTGCGAAATTCAATTTTAATTTACTACTGAGCTTTTCGGTGAAGGAAAACATCATAAGGAAACCTGCACGCATCTGCGAAGTAATTCAAAGATGTGTGTGAAAGTCCCCAATCCGCACTGGCCCCGCGTGGGGACTATAGCCCAAACCCTCTTTTGATGAGAGGAGGCCTGTGCCCAGCAGTGGGACGCAAATAGGCTGTGGCTGTGGTGGTAGTAGTGCTGGTGTATTTGTTGCTGTGTCAAATAATAGTATTTTTCGCAATCGTGACATAATAGAGAGCTTTTCAGTCGAGTACCGTGTTTAGGCCACGAAGCTTGCTGAGTGGCCTAAGTAAGGTACGAGATTGAAAAGCTTGATTATGGCACTATTGTGAACAATACTTTTTGTACGAGTCCATTAAAATTAATAATTTAACTCATTAGTACGAGTATATAAGAAAAATAAATGTCGTTTGAATTTTGCTCTTCGTGGTAGGGCCTGTAATCTAGTTGGTCACGACGTGCATCTAGATGGCCATGCCGAAACGTGAAAAAGTATTTCGATCGTCTAGAGCGAATCGAAATAACTTATTTCGGTTGTTTCGGAAGTATGACTATTTAACGATGAAAAGAGTGACATTGCAGTATTCTCTATGAAATCTTAATACACATATTTCAATTGACGAGTACAAAAAATGTTTTTCACCCCTCCTATTCGAAAAGAAGTGTTTTGTTGCCCGTTTAGAGGGAGCAAAATGCGATTTTGCTCCCTCTTCGCTTTTTTTAAAATTTTTTTCATTTCTGCCCCGCTAACAGGGAGCAAAATACGTTTTAGCAGTGCGTTCACGGAGCTGCGGAGACTGTAAAAAGTTTTATTCAAAAGTCGTATCTTTTTCGTATTTAGAATTTTATATATCGGCGTTTTACATAAATACTTTAATGCACATACTAAAAATCCATAAATTCATAAATATATACTTACTTTTGATAAATTATTTTCTTTTTTTTATTTTCAATTTGGCTGAATGGTGCAGGCCAATGCCGTATCATTCCTCGCAAACTCGTCGTGTGATCGAATTAAAAAAAAAAAACTCGAACCCGCGAATTTCGTGAGCGCTCATTTCCGTGCCGTATTATTTTACACTTAATTTCCAAAATAAAACGTACTTTATGTAGTGTTATGAATTATTTCGTAGAGAATGAATGAAATCAAAAAGTGATTTAAGTGATGCAATGTATTGGGATCAACACCTCTGAGAATTCCAAAGGAATATTATGTAAGTAGGTAATATGAATTGCACTGCCCTTTTTTCATTTTATCGCAAATGTATTAAAAAACTTTGTTTGATACATGACCGAAATTGTCATAAAATGTATTTTTTTCACATTTGTTAAAATTTACCTATTATTATGAACGCAACGCATGCGAGCATGACAGAATATAAATACAATGAAGTAAGTAGTTAGAGATTCTTCAATATGGAAGCCATTTTCGCCTTCTGCCTATGAATTTATGATAAGCGCGCGAAACACACGTTCTTTTTAACCTTGTTTGTTTCTAAATGTATTATTTTTTTGTTTTACTCAATTTAATGACAATGATGAACGAATGATCTTATGATTTTCTCATAGGAGGGGTGAAAAGCAGAGTGTACAACACGGTAGCAAACTTATTTATGCCTTGGGTGACAAAGCTTGAATCCTTCGCTAGCTCAAGATTGCACGCTAGAATCCCTCGCTTACGCTCGGGATTCTATTCTGGAATCTTTCGCGTCGCTCTGGATTCAATCCGTCACCCGCGGTAAAATATACCATTTTGCTCCCTAGTCATACAATCTACTATTTCTTCTTCTAAAGCAATAGTGCAGAATAGTTCCTTAAAACCTTTTAAACTGCCTCTATTAATGAACATATTATGTCTAACTAATCTAAACTGAATAAACCCCTGATATACATTTACTACTACTATCAGAAAAAGAGCCGATAATTTTATCTTTCTGGGGGCGTGGTGTGACACTTCGGGTGGAACCAGACCTGAGTAGCAAAATGCCGCAGATTTCATTTATTTTATTAAATTTAAACTAAGTATTATATTTACTGTATTATTTTGGTTCCCATTACTCTTTATTCCTCTTCAAATGTAATTGTGGGCTGCTCAAATGGATGTATTGATTCGTCATAATATTCCAATGGCAGGTCATCGGCGGGCGGGTGAGTGGGAAACGGGGGAGCGGTTTTGAGCTTTCGGAGCGGGAGCACCGTGTCGAACAAGTAGCACATAGCCCCCGTCTCGCCAGGTATACCCACTCCCAACATCCAGAGAACATTTTGCTTTGTGTTTATACGAAGAATTTTCACGCCGCGTAAAGTTCTCCAACTGAAAAAAAACGCGTCTGAATCAGTTTAGGCTTCCAATTGTAACTCTTTTGACCACAAAAGCGTCCAATTTAAAGTATATAATTTTTCGATGTGGGGCCACAAAGCTTGATCCTTCCTCCCTTTATTTTTTTCTAAAATAATAATTATCAGGGCTCGGACAAGTCATCGCAGAAACTGATATGGACATGGAACAAGACTATTATAGAGTCGTGACTTAAGATTATTATTATCTAAAGCTGATTTATTATTATCGTAATTTATAATTTAACATTTGACCTTTTTAGTCGCATACCTGTCATGGATTTGTCAAAGTGGCATGCTTGAAACAGTTTTGTGGTGACAATTTAAACAAATACAATTATTTGCTTAATGGTTATTTCTAAATATTTTAAATATGGTGCAAAAAAACCCATTAATAAGTGGATTAAGGACTACCCCGAGCTCCGTTATCAGGAAAATGTCAACGAAATATTGTGTACAGCATGTGACATTCGTATTAAACAGTTAAAGAAAGATAATATTGATAAACATATTAGGTCAAAAAATCACAAATTGAAGACAGCTCCGCCAGAAATTTCTTATGAAACTTTTTGCATCGATTTGTTGGTGTTCCTAATTTCTGTTAAAATTCCATGGAATCAACTCAATAATTCACGCTTCAGGGCATTTTTCAAAAAGTATCTGTGGTGCCCGTGGGGAATACCTGATGAATCCTATATTAGGAAGAAAATCTTGGGTGAATATTATGGACAGAAAATGCAAGAGTTAAAAAACATAATGCGGGACGAATTTTTGTGGATTTCTATCGATGAAACAAAGAATAGACATGACAAAAATGCAGTCCATATTATCTTGAGAAATTTGACACTAAATGGTACTTCGTATTGTTACGTACTTGCTTCCAAGATACTAGATGTAGTGAATGGAGAGACGATCGCTAATTTTATACGTGAGCACTTAAAATTACTTTGGAATAATAATTTTGAAAATAACACCGAAAATTTTCTGATGTTGACCACAGATAGTGCAGCATATATGCTCAAAGCTGGAAAGTTGTTAAAAGAAATATTCCCCAATATGTTACATGTTACTTGCATTGCACATGGTCTTCATCGTGTTTGTGAGCAAATAAGATGCGAATTCCCTAATGTGGATCTACTTATAAGTAATGTTAAAAAAATCTTTCGAAAAGCCCCGAATCGTGTTAAGTTCTTAAAAAGTTTGTATCCAAACATACCCACTTCCGCCTAGACCTGTAATAACAAGGTGGGGTACGTGGCTCGAAGCCGCCTTATACTACAACAAATATTTCATTGAGATCTCAAATGTTTTAACCCAATTAAGCAAAAAAGAAGCAAAGTCAATTAGTAAAGCCAAGAGTGCATTACAAAACCAAAATATAAGACAGAACCTAGATTTTATTAGTACTAATTATGAAATTATAAAAATTGCTTTACAACAGAGTACGCAGCTTTCTCTTAGTGATTCGTTACTGATTTTGGATCAAGTTCGTATTGTCTTGCATTGGGTAGCATCTGACACCGTAAAAAACAAAATGGAATATGTATTAGACCGTAATCCCGACTATGAAAATTTTATAGATATCTAACACAAATGATTAAATAAAACATCGGTTTGTTCCAGACAATGCAGAAGTTAATGGTTGCGAATGTGCAATGCAACCATCAACATTAAAAAGAATGTTAATGGAGATACCGTCACACATGTATGGTGAATTTTGGGTTGTAATAATAAATGTAATTGAAAAATATAATTAAATAATATTGTACATAATGCGATTCTATTGATCTTGTTCTATTGCCGTCTTGCGATTGTTTTGCGATGACTTGTCCGAGCCCTGATAATTATAAATACCTGTTTCCCATATGTCCAGGCATTTTTGTTCCGGGCCAAACTCTAGCCTTTTCGCCGCCGGCGCCTATGTTTCCAGGTCTTCTATGAGTCTTTGTGACACCATGGGATGCAGGCATACCTTTGAATCCCCAACGTTTCATGACGCCTTGAAATCCTCGATCAATACTGAAATTGGTGAAAATATTTAAATAACTATGGAGAAAGCAACAGAGATACCTAGATAATAAAAACTTTAATATAAGATATACTAACGTTTTGGCGCGTACATCAACATAATCCCCTGCTCTAAAGTGAGTGGCATACAATGGGGTTCCTGTAGGAAGAATTGCGTGCGGGGAAACCAGAAATCTGCACAGATGCTTCTTTGGTAACATACCCACACTTTCAAATAGTCCACAATAGTCTTTTGTTACAGTAGTGGGGTCTACTGTCTCTGCTCCAACCAGAAGAGCGCCTAGTTTGCGTTTTTCCTTCCATTCTGGTTTTTTGCTTACCATTGGTTTGTATTCTTCAGGTGGTATGTATTTGATGACATGGTTATCCACTACCTATGAACATTGTGAAATCAATATAATTATGTTTCTATTATGTAATTTAGACTATTATTTATTATAAATGGAATTGGTTATGGGTGAAAAATGACAATGTGCTCGGTGATTTTTTTTATATAAAAAATATAGAAAAAAATCTTAGAATTTTCCATGCCGTAGATTTCGCGTAAAAAAAGAAATTGATTTTGAGTTACGACGATTGAAATAAAGGTGTTTCCATGGTCAAAGTATGCAGCACTACTTCTTAAAAAAAAGTTTTGACACTATTGATGGTGACAGTTCTTGCTTCATTCGTAATAACGTGTATAAAGCATACGTCGTCGTTCGGGCCAAGCAGAATCGAAAGTCCAGTAAGCAAAAGCAGTTTTCAATAAGCTATTTTTCCAATAAAATTGTTAAAACACGTAAAGTTATGTTCGTACGAAGGAAGCGAGAACTGTCACCGTCAAATGTCAACACTTTTTTTTTTCATAAACATGTGCTCTGCTTACTTGGACCAAGGAAAACCCGAATCTTTAAATCGTTATAACGCAAAACCAATTTTATTTTTTACGCAAAATCTACGCCACGGGAAATTCTCAGTTTTTTTTCTCTTATTACGGAAGGTTATTCCTATCCATAAAAAAATAATCAAGCCCTTTGTCATTTTTCACCCATAGCCAATTGAATGAACTTCTGTTCTAAGATTTTCCAACGTTTAAGCTTATTTATACCACTTGTAACATACAAATAATTTTGCATCTCTACCATCTAATAATTAAGGAATTTTAAAATAGACCTGGTAGAAACCCAGTGTGCTGTTTGCCCCAATGACAAACAAAATGAACAGTCCCTAAGCTGCATCATAATATGCAAACCTGCAATAGAGTGGTTTGTATTCTTTTTCCATCTTTTGACCACAATGGGTAGTTTCCAATCTTGCGAGCTATCAATCCCACACGTCTGGTGAATGGATCCCAGTTGGCAGTTGCAATTTGGTCAGCGTTTGACAAAGGAGACTCTAAGGCAGTTTGAGCATTCAATCTGTCCTGTCGGACTTCTTCAAGGAACTGCTGATTATCTTGAGTGAGCATATCCTCACTCATCTGTTGCAAAAAAACAATAGATGTTAATATTTATGAGTTATTACATAGTGAAATTCGAAATATACATTATTAATTGTATATACACTTTGTTTAAAAAATGTAAATAGCTACTAAAAATACGAGAGAAAGAGGAAATCATAATATTACGTTCCCGAAAATTTTACATGCAAGCAGTGACGCTGAGTTTGAAACCATGCATATTGAGTATTTCTTTCATGAAATAATTGCATATTACTGTAAAAAAAAAACATTACCAATACTATTATTACTTACTACTCTTTCCTTGGGCATAAACCAGTGTGGAGGTCGATACCTTGGGGGTTGATAGCGACTGTTTTGACGTTGCACAACATGATTTATCCTGTACCAAGATAGAAAAGTGAACGACTAACATCTCTTTTTCTTTATTAGTACAATCGTGCGAAGCCAGTAAGTGATATCATAATCAATAAAGAAAACGTGAGCCATTTGATAAATAACAAAATCACAGTCAGAAATTAGTAGACTTTCTTCTAGAATTAGAGTAAGTAAAAGAAAATTACAGTGAAGTTGAGGGCGATACTCACTTAAGTTTGTTCAGACTACTGCATAGCAGTTTAAGATTAGGGTTTGCCATTATTCGTCCAGTCTGAAGTGTTTTATTTTACCGCGACTTACTATAAAATAGCAGCTTGCTTCATGTATTAGTGTATATTTGTTAAAATTTCACTGTGCCGTTAATGGAGTTAAATAACAGAGATAGGTTATGTCACTGAGGTACATTACTAGAGACGAAGCTTCCTATAAAACATCTCGAAGAAACGTGTCAAAACTTGAAAATCGAGTCGTAACTCTGAAAACTACGAAAAGTTGTAGTAAAACTGTGTCTATCTCTTTCCTACTCGTATGCTACGAATACGCCGAATTGACGCTAGACAAAGATAGCAATATTCATGGCTGTCAAAGGGATGTCAAACGGGTAGTGATACCAGTGTTGGAAAATTTACCCCAAAGTTTTTTTTTTCAATAAGTTAATGTTAAAGGCCGTTCAACATCTTATTTTGCTTTTATATCGTCAAAAAATTATTTAAACAAGATTTTAAACGAGAAACATTCAGAGTATGAATTGTTTTAAGTATTAGGCCCTATCCATGGTAAATATTGAAATGAAGTTTGTTCATATTTTGACTAATGTTAATTTTAATTTCTTACTACGTGTACCTACACCAAATATCTGTAATAAAATATCTTGTAATTATTATTTATTATCATTATCTAATCCAATATATATATATAATATCAAAACCATTTACCAATATAAATAACCGTATAGTTTTCCGTGATGTAATAATATCAATATATTATTAGATCACTGAAAATTATACGGTTTGTCTAACAATTTCCCTGAAATGTGGTTAATTTTGAACCATGATTACCTTGCAACATTGGGCTTAAAAAGTGAACAATTGAAAACCCTTCGTAATGAAATTTTGATTTAGTGTTAATAAAAATAATATGACATTGAAATTAAAACTCTACTGTGAATCGTGTTCCCAATGGACTTATTTTGATTATGGAACCGATTGCTGCAACATTTTACTGCGTATTTGCCCATTATTACTGACTAAAATTTGGATTTCGCGCCTTGTCACGCGGCCGGCGTCTGATTGGCTACTGACTTGAGGAACTTCAGGAGTACGCCCCGGGGCGTACTTTCAGTGTCACCGTTTTGTCAAGGTTGGTACCTATCTAGTGTAACATTTAAATCAGTGGGTTATGTACGATGGATTGACATCTATCGATGGATGTAAGTGACAATAGATAAGTGTATTTTTACAAAACCAAACGATATATGTTACAACTTTACGAGCAGAATATTAATATTTACAACTGTAAAAGATTTAATTTGCGGAAGTGTGAGTCTACTACTAATTCAAGATTGGGATTAACAAAATATATAATTTCCTTGTTCCAGCAATTTCGGTAACTGTAGCTGACTTTCTAAACAAGTTCAGCTGCTGTCAAAATCATGTCAAAAATGAATGTCACAAGACGAACAAAAACAAAGCATAACCTAACCAAATTTTTAAAATAGTTTTTAGAGTCTTACAAAATGATCTTTAAAATAATTATATTACTCTTTTGGACTTTCATAGAGATTACGAGCCAAAATGTAATAGATGTATATGGGCCTGGATTAAATCCTCAAGATATAATAATGCCGGCAAGATACTTTTTTGTAAACTTTACTTTTGTTACAGAAGATTCGTAAGTAATAAAATCATACTGTTATTCTTTTAACAATATGAAGGAATTTGTTTATTCAGAAAAGAACAAGTTAAACTATTAAAAATAAACTACAAATATTAAGGTTATTCTTCTACGTCCTACATAACATTGTTTTTGCAGCCAGCATACAATTGAACTATGTTATGTGTATTTAATACCCATACATACCATACCGTATGTACCTACTTCTAGAACAATAAAAGTTCATTATTATTATAAAAAAACTTTTTTTTTTTAAATTGCGCTTAAAATTTGAATATTGTCAAACTTCATCTTGGACTATAATAATTGAGCTTTATCCATTACTAGCCGTTGAGTGCGACTTCATCCCGCGTAGACTTAGATTTTGCATACCCGATGATACCATATATATATATTTATATAGATGATTATATTTATAAAGTATTGAAAAATAACTGGTTTGACCTGTAGAAAACTCGTTCCCGTAGAAATATCGGTATAAATTATTCTGTTATTCCTAAGGTCTCAAACTATCTTCATACCAAATTACATCCAATCGGTGTAGTCCTTTTGATGTGAAGGAAGAACAAATAAACAAACACATTTATAATACATATTAGTATGGATAATTTTATTATTTATAATATAATACTTTTCAGCTTAGTTTTTGTCCTTATTAAAGACTAAATTATTTTAATCTAATATTTTAACTTGATAATGTTTGCAGGTACACCCCAAATTTAATTAACGACCTTGCTGTTGAAATAAATGGTCACTCTAAAAAAGCCAAAGACTGCAGAGTTTGGGTAAATAAATTGGATAGAAAAGATGGTACTTTTATTGTGCGATATAAAGTATATGAAACATGTTATGATTTCTCTATCAACATATATTATAAGAGCAAACTTGTGCAAGGATCTCCTTACAATTATAAAGGTACCTAAGTTTTTTTAGATATACATATATCCCAAATATAGGCAGCATTTCATTTGGGAGACTTTCTTTCGTGATTCCTTGGAAGTTGAAAAAAGTTATTTAGTTATTTTTAATGCTGGTTTTCATTGAGAAGGGTATATCCTATTATACATTATAATATTATAAATGCGAAACTAACTCTGTCTGTCTTCTGTCTGTTACCTTTTCTTTCATGCTTCTACCGCTGGACCGATTTGGATGGAATTTGGTATGGAGATAGTTGGGAGTCCTGGGAAAGGACATAGGCTACTTTTTATCCCGGAAAAATGCATAGTTCCCGCGGGAAAGCGATAACCGAATTCCACGCGGGTGAAGTCGCGGGCAGAAGCTAGTATTATATATTTAAAACTTGAATTTAATGTTAAAATAGGCCTGCCTACCATCAGGTTTTAAAGCATATGTTTCTTTTTTTTATCCAAAAATAGTTTTATATAATGTAGAATCTTTATTCTACATTTTCTATATATGAAAATGAATCGCCGTGTGTTAGTCTGGCTAAGGCTCCAGAACTGCTGGACCGATTTGGCTCATTCTTTTTCCATTTCATTACCCGTGATTCTGGGAAGGTTTAGAAAAAGAAATTTAAAAATCTAAAGGAAAAATAACTTTGTATGGGAATCCATGGCGATACGAAGTTAACCGGGTGTATTATATACTTGTATAAAAATCTTACTAGCAACTTTATGCTAGAAATATTTTCTTTAATGATTCTAGGCCCAATCCAACCAGAACAGTGTTACTGCCCTCAGGAGGATTTCAGTTTGTGGATGCAGCAGTATGGGTGCCCTACAGAATATGAGAAAATCAAACAAGATCTTAAGCCTTTTAACAATGTGGATATGGCAACTCAAGTTCAGAAAATAGTAGATAAGTATCATAAACCAGAGACCACAAGTTTTTGTCACTATGTGATAAAAGGTAATAAAATACATAGAAACTGCTATGGAAAGCATGTGGGCTTTAACATGTTTTCAGACAATATACTTCTGTCTTTATCAAGGAAGGCCAAGCTGCCAGATATGGAATTAGTTATGAATCTGGGTGACTGGCCTTTGATTCACAAGAACAGTGAACTACTGCCAGTGTTTTCGTGGTGTGGCAGCGATGAAACTATGGATATTGTAATGCCCACTTATGATTTGACTGAATCTACATTGGAAAACATGGGAAGGTATTAGTTATGATTAACCACTGAATAAAGCTACAGCTTGATAAAATCCTCTGTATACATCATTTCAAAAATCAAGTTTATACAATGAAGTAGATAATGTATTATATGTATCATTTAATGTATCAATTTATTATTTATTTATTTATTATTATTATTTTCTTCTGAAATACATTTTTGATAATAAGTTTTGTAACTATGATTATACATATAAATAATATTCATAAATCATAATAATTACTAAAAAATCTGATAGAAATTTAACATTTTTAGTTTGTAAATGCCCATTTCAAACGCACAAGGCGTTTGAAATGGATCCCAGATCCGTCCCAAAATGTTGACATGCTTTTTGTATCTATTTTTTCATGCTTTTCGATAGAACTATCAAATAGCGAAGAGAACTCGAACTCACTATTGTTCCGGGACAAGGCGTCTGAAGGGTTAAATGATCAGAAATCATGGTCACCTTTTAAACACGTCATTACTTTGTATAATTGCAGAGTGACATTGGACATACTGTCCGTGCAGGGCAG
>OZ020275.1:11121741-11170623 GCA_963971205.1 Aethes cnicana
CTGTAACCAGTACGATACACATTTACCACAAATAGCACAGGTGTTCGTAAAAATAATGATAATAAATGGAGAGGGTGCGCCCACAGGTGACTTTTGTCGATGTGACAAAAAAGTTTCTGTCACCTCAAAAGTCACGTCTCCATAGCGAACTGAAGAAACAGTCGCGCATGACAAAAGTCACCTGTGGCGCATCTCCATACATCTCCTTGGACTTGACCGAGTGACGAAACTGTCGCCGGCGACAAAAGTGACATGTGGGCGCAGTCTCTTATTCATCATGATTATGAAAACAAAGAATGTGACGGTCAAGACAGCGTACACCGTAACATTATCCAGGATCTTATTATGCAAATAAATATTACCTAAGAGAAGTTAAGAATTCTATTTTTTCTTGGTATTTATTAGCATAATCACATCCTGGATAACGTTAAGTTGTACGCTATCTTGATGGTCACACTACCTTCTCAGCTAGTTAAGAACTCATATTTCTCGATTACCCCCCACGACGAAAAAAGCGAGCGCTCAGATGGCGCTCAGTGGAAATAAATCAGTGCAGCGAGAGTTATCCTATTTATATGGAACGAACTAAGTGACTACACCTCAAACTCAGATTTGAGAAAATGAGGAACCAGACTAAAATTCGCTAAAAACTAAATGTAAATTTTCAGAAATACATAGATTTTCAAATAGACCCATTCCACTGTCACACTCACCATCAATGATTCCTATCCACCTCACCACTCCATAATACTGCTGGTCGACATCTGTGGCGACTTCCACCAAGGACCCAACTCCTATGTCCTCTTGGAGGTGGAGTGGAGATTGTCTCTGCACGGGAGCCGCACGGGGCGAGCCCAGCGCTGGCGAGTCATACAACTCCTCGGCGCCATCGCTGCACACGTCTAAAAACAAAATACGCAGACGCGATGTCAATGACCTAGAATATTTTAACCGATTTTTTTAAATTGCACTGTATTACAACACACCCTCGTCATATGCAAGAACACACAAGGGTATTTCGTCGTAAGAGAGCTGTTGTAAATATGGGTAAGACATATTTTACAGCACTGCACCCTCGCGGCCGGCCGGCCGACAGCGCGCCATACATTGCCTATAATTAGAAACTAGGAAAGCTAAAATTGGAATAACTATCGCGCATTCAGTGTTGTAGTGGAGTGTTACAGAATCAGTAGTTAACAATGTTATTAGTGCCAGTGAGATTGTTTATGAAATACAAAAAGTGAAACTTGTGAAAATGGTAGGTGTTATGTAGAAGTGGATTCTATTATTACCTAATTATTTATTTGTTGTCATTATTATTAAACTTCACAAGTTCTATATGAAGTATAAACACAATGTCATATGAATGTCTCACACTTATTAACTTGGATTGGAGCACTTATTATTAGGAATTTGGATTTAATCAACATTTTGAGATACAAACCAGCTGACTATGTTTGTTTACATACCATTGCTATACTTACCAACCAGAATTCCAGTCTCAACCTTTTTGGGTTCATGTACCATATTTAGTTTTGAATGGTCTTCCAAATTACTAGTAGCTATGTTGGTTGAAGTTGAGGGTTTATGTCTGCGCCTTTCTGGAGCTATATGGTTAAGTAGATTCACAGATTTGACTCGTTCATGTTGGGATGAACGCTGCATAGTGTGTCTCCGGCACGGCACTGAGCCATACTCGGGTCGCTCAGGCTCGGGCGGTGCGGGGGGCCAGCTACCTCCAATTAAATCATACAAGTCAAGCTGAAAATGATTTAGTTACGTTATGAAAATCATAGATTTATAAATATTTATTTAGAAGCCAAAATATTTCAATTACTTTAGAATGTACTAAAAATTGTTCCTTATGTTTAAGACTGTTAGTAAAAAAATATTGTTTTATTAAAAATACAATCATGAAGTTCATGTTAAAAAAAAGTTAAACAATCACTTTTGTCTATTTCCCATCATTCATGCTGTTTAATAGTATACTGATTAGGTAATCAAATCAATGATTATTTTCTTACAGAAATGTTATTATCACCATAGAATTAGATAGGTATTTGCTTTGTTTTTCATACACCATGCAAATGAAATTTTAGTGTTATTCACTATAGAAAAACTGAACGAAAAAACCTGTGTATCTCTTGCTGTGCTTGTATTATGATTATCCTGTTGAATGTTATCAGTCATCCCGGTAGGTTTAATTTAGATTTAGTTTAATCCATTTCATTAATAAAAATACAGTAAATGATACAGTTGCTTCTTCAAGAATCTAAATGTAATAAAGAACGTTAAAATTAATAAACATAAAAAGGTGAAGCATATTGTCATATTGTCTTTCTTATTTAAAAAATCAGATTGCATTGTATTGTAAAAAAACATTTTCATAAATCACTGAATAGTCTAATCACTATCGCAATTAGGGCAAGTGTAGTGTGACTGAGTCACCAGCTAAATTTATTTACCTTGATATGGTTGGTGCTTGTGACGATTTTTAATTACAGACCACCTTTCTTTTACAAAATAGAACGTATAATTAATACAAATTAAATTACCAAGATTAAATTACCTTCAGCATAAAATATTGAACATTATATCATTCCATTTATTTATGTAAACAATATTGCTGCACGTATACAATATTTTTTATTTATTTATACAAAATCAACAAAGCATGCAAAGCAATGTCAAAATTGTCAATAAAAACGAAAAGATTAACAAAGGTCGTTACTAGTTCTTAATTTTGATAAGGTACAAAATATTACTTTCTGACGTTTCATAAAATCCTATGTAAATATGTAAAATTTAAATAAACTATATTTATTTTAATTCTATAAACAAATACATGTAATTATTTTTTAAATTCAAGGTATTCGTCAAAACATTTTCTGTTTAAGACAAAGCAGGCTTCATAAATGCAAGTGCAGTGCATGCCAAAGATGTCAAACCAGCTGTCAGATCAGCTGTCATTCTGATAGTTTGTCAGGAACGTCTTTCAGTTACTTTAATTACAAGGGAGATTGCATTTATCCACAAGCAAATATTTTCATTTTTTGGCAATAAAGTTAATAAACGACCAGAATATAATTTCTGTGATTTAGTTATTTCCATATATAGATAATTCAATAAAAAAAGCAAAGTTTTTTTTAAATAAAATGGATGAATGGGATAAATCATATTCCCCTAACATACAGTTTAGCAAACACAAACTGAAAAACTCCTGAGAAGTGAAGATTGAGTTGGTTTGGCTTAGAGCAGAAAGAACGAAAGAAAGCACAGACTAATAAGAGATACTACGTATCAGACGCACAACTGCCATACTGCCAAAGTAGCCAATAGAGATATACTGATTTCGATTTTGACAGCTTTTTTTTTCCTCTATTTGCAGATTCTTAGACCTAGGTTATATAATGCTAACAGCCTGCAGGGTAGGGCTGGGGGGGGGGTCCCACCTATCACTATACTATTCAAATTTCAGACGAGCACTAAAATAAAATACCATGTCGCTTATTTATTTATTTATTTTTATTCCGAAACCTTTTCTTCATTTTATCTAGGGCTTTTTGCTGCATTAAAGGCAGAGGACTTTTTAATCGAGAGACATCCGTGCCTTTCAAGATCTTGTTGATACTATTGCACCAATTAAACAATGTGAACTTAATGGTAATGCACAGAAAATATTCAGTCACAATGCTTTTGTGAAAATCACAGGTTAGGAAATCAAACGAGTACTTTGATGTAATACGCCGTTTTATTTCTTGTGATATGAGGCATGTGTGGGGTTCCCTCTCCAAGTACTCGTTTGATTCCTTTACAACGATTCCGAAATATCTCACTGCGTATTCTGAAGGATACGTCAGTCTCTTTTTTACGAAGGAATCATATTCTCTTTGCGAGATCCAATTATGTATGGAGTTTTCTTCAGTAGTAAGGTCTGCCATACAATTCCTACAATTTATCTTTAGCAATATTTTTCTTACTAACCACCCCGCAGTATACGCACGTGAGTGTACATTTAGCCGTTCACGTCGAGCTTGTGATTGAATATTTTCGACATCGAATCCACTCGACTGGTTGTGAAGCGATATGCTGGTGTCAGGGTATATTATTTCCGTAGGTTTAAATAAATTTTTCAATTGCAACAACTGCACACCATCGTCTTCTTCACAGTTAAAACCAGTCGAGTGAAATTTTATAAACCTTGTGATTAATAGAGATTTAAAAGTACTTATAAAGGCGTGGCAATTCGGATCCGTATTTCGAAAATTGTACGCCCGCACCTGACCAAAAAAATTCTCTATAGGGTCAGAGTTGAAATAACGCGGGCGCATTATTTTAATATTTTTCATTTGGAAGAATTGCCACAACCTTATTAAACTTCTTAAAGTTGTAGTCCAGTTTTTTAACGAAGGCACGGATATCTCTCCACGCTTCTGGTCAGCGAACTTAATTTTTTCGAGCGTTTTTATAGCATCTCTCCAGAATTGGAGGTGTGGCGATTTTTCTGTAACAGCTTTTCTCAGCACTTTTCCTCGAGATTGTTTCGCACTCGTCGCGGCCCCATTGGTGCTGTCGAAGAGATCGTCGAAGAACGATATGGCCTCCGCAGTGTTCTTTAGCGTTTCGCTGACTGGCCGTCCATCCGAGTAGTGCGCTGTAACATAACAAATGTTGTATTAGGTATTCTTGAAACAAGAAATACACTAACGACCATGCACTGTCCGTTCGTTTTGTACCTTCTTCGCGACGCTTTTCACTACTCGATTAACTACGAAAGAGCAACAATTGGCAATTGTTCAAGTGCATTTATGTTATCAATTTGAATTTACCACTGAGCTTTCGGTGAAGGAAAACATCGTGAGGAAACCTGGACACATGTGCGAAGAAATTCAAAGATGTGTGTGAAGTCCCCAATCCACACAGGGCCCGCGTGGGGACTATAGCCCAAGCCCTCTCGTAATGAGAGGAGGCCTGTGCCCAGCAGTGGAACGCAAATAGGCTGTGGTAGTGGTGGTGGTGGCGGAATTTAAGTTATCGAGTCATTAAACTGACGTGGGTGTTGATTTCAAAGTTGATAAAAATATAGAAAATATTACTACTTACAAAATTGAGAGGTATATGATAAGGCCGCGGCCACAGTCTTACTCAGGACTCGGGTGCAGTTCTTGACCTGGAAACCATAATAATATTATTTTGCACTTTAAGCAGCTAGATTTAAAATTCAATGGGAATCTGTCTTGCCCTATGTAACGTTTTGAATAGACCCCTGGTCTAAAGCCAAACTGCCCGTCATTGGCCTATAATAAGTAATAACATATGGACGAACAGTGCCTAACAGAATATGTCAAAATATATGACGCAAACTGACATTAGAAAATACGTTCCAATATGCTAATAACGCCTCTTTATAACGAAGGCCAAACGGGTGCCCGAGCTATTCGGGCACCCGTTTCGACGGGGCCATTTTTCTGAGGCTGATTGTGAATCCTTACTTATCATAGATCAGTGACGCTATCTAACACTTGGCGAGAACATTTGCCAGAGACATCGGTCTATGGGTAATTCAATTTGTCAGCAATATCTCTAATCTTGTTTTTTTATATGGGTCTCTCGTCACAGTACTATAATGGTGCTCATCAGTTCATTCGGTAAATACGCGTGACTGAGTCAAAGTGCGTAGAACATATACAGAACTCTCGGCAAGTGCACTCCCGCATGCTTGAGGTGTTCGACGCTGAGAAAGTCATCACCAGGATATCTATAACTCTGGTCTTATTTTTGATTACTGCCTCAATTCATTTATCATGACTAGTCCCCGCGTCGACACCCAAACAAACATGAAAGTTTAAAAGCTTAAACTCGAAGCGTGAAAAAGTAACACACAGACAGAGTTATTCTCGGATTTATAATATTAGTATGGATGCTGATAAGATAATATAACCAGCTTAGGTTTTTCCTTATGATACGGCGATTGATGCTTGAATAGTACCTACTAATTAATACTGAGAACTATTTATATACCTTCATTTTGCAAATTTTTTCAGGAATGACATGTGTGTCATTCAATTTGTGAAGCAACCGAGCCTGAGCATGGCCGCAGTCCGTCTCGTACACATCAACGATGTCGCTCCACTTGCATAACTTGCCATCGTAAACAAGATTTTTAGTAATAAAATTGTTTCGAATCCCTTTTATTAAATGTGGAGGGTCAAAAATCACACTCATATCTTGTCCCGATATTGTTATGACATCATCTGCAAAAAATAGTATTATTATACCAATAGAAAAACAACGTGGAATAGGAACATTTATCTTATCCTATATTATTAAACGAGCAATATTTGTAAAATATGTTGTAGTAGTAATATTTGTATAATATGTACAAACTAGCTTTTCCCCGCAACTTCGTATGCGCAGAAATATTAACATGTAAAATCCCGTTTTTTCCGTTCGCGTGGAAGTTTCGGGAAACCCTCTCTTAGTGCTCCCCTACGTTACCTAAAGAACCTGCATGCTAAAATTCAGTTCTCTATGACTAGTAGTTTCAGTTTTGCGTTGATAGATCAGTCAGTCATCGGTCAGTTTCTTCTTTTATATATACAGGGTCAAGCAAAACGTCGTGACGATATTTGAACCACAGTTAAGTAACAGATATCGATTTAGCAAGTTTTTTTTTTCAAGGTGGTCCAAAAATAATATTGTATGGCCGACTATGGGATGGTGTGATCGATACCTGAATCCCATACAAAAGATATTTTTTACCAACTCAAAAAAAAATAATCAAAAAAACATGCTTAGATCGATAACAGATACTGCGGTTAAACACCGTCATAACGTTTTGCTTGACCTTATATAGATAGAAGATATTTGTAATAACGCTCTCGAAAACGGCTGATGATTTTATTGAAATTTGTCTATAGGGTTGTCGGGGGTGATAATTTGACAAATCGATCTATCACAGTCTCATATCTGGGGAAAGAGTAAAAAAAGTACAGATAAAATAATAGAAAAAATTGGAGATTATTTTGTGTGAAACAGACTCAATAAGTCAACACAGCATGTAAAGCAAATAACCGTAGGATTTCCCATTGATGGGCTTCAAGAAGAAAAGAAATATTTGAGTAGGTAATAAAAATTAACATACAGATAGAGAATTTCAATGTAAAAATTATAAAACAAGCAAAATAAATACAAAGGGCCGCAATTGAATAAGTGATTTACTTACTAGTCTGTTTCCCAGCCTTGATTTGATCTCTTCTTGTTTCTTCCAGAAGAGCGTTCAAGGCTGATTGAAACGACTGTCCTTGGTCGCAAATTAATGCAACGGGTAATAGTCCCGTATTTATTAATTCCCTAATAATTTGTTTCAGTATTATCCTCAGTTCTTCATTTTTTGTCGCCCCTGCACAAAAGTAGTAGACAATAGGCTGCTGCCATTTGTGGACTGCACCTCTAATCATAAATGATAGTGCATGGTCTGCATATTCATTTTGTTTTGTTTGTAAATGCACAAACCCATTCAGGTTATCATGCACTTTGTCGTAGTCCAAACCTGGCTCTAAAGACACTTCATCAAATATCAAAGAGCAAAACTTTTTATTTTCACTCCAAGACTTGACCTGAAATAAACAACAATTTATTATCTTCAACATAAAAATGAATCGCCGTGTGTTAGTCTGGCTAAGGGTCGAGAACTGCTGGACCGATTTGGCTGATCCTTTTTTGTTTTGTTCACCATGATTCAGGGAAGATTTAGAAAGAATACAAAGGTTTAGAATCCGCAGATAAAATGTAGCTATCGAATAACTTATCTTCACATCACAGTTAGATATTTGTGAAGCCGTGGTGGCCTAGTGGTTCGGTCTACTGCCTCTCATGCAGAGGGTCGGGGGTTCGATTCCGGCTCGCACCTCTTAAGTTAAGTTATGTGCGAAATTCAATTTGAATTTACCACTGAACTTTTCGGTGAAGGAAAACATCGTGAGGAAACCTGCACGCATCTGCGAAGCAATTCAAAGATGTGTGTGAAGTCCCCGATCCGCACTGAGACTGCGTGGGGACTATAGGCCGAACACTCTCGTGATGAGAGGAGGCCTGTGCCCAGCAGTGGGACACAAATAGGCACCTACAGTTAAATATACTTACATAGTTAGAGAAGTAATGAAAAAAGAAACTGGTTTGACCCGTATAAACCTGTTCCCGTATAAATATCGGTATAAAATGTATCCTGTTATTTCCAGGATCTCAAACTATCTTCATACCTCATCCAAATCGAATGTCGAAGGTCGAACAAACAGACACACTTTTATGTTTATAATATTAATATAGTATGGATTACCTCTTCTTTGATAGCATCAAAAATTTGCTTATTGATGCCGGGTTGCACGTTCAGTGATGAGATCATTTTGTTCAATGTATTTCGCGATGGCAGAATGAAAATTTTCCGCAGGAACTTGTAAGCTTTTGGGCTCTGTTTTAAAATAGACAGAGATATCATTTTTTCTTCCTCCGTAAATCGTCTGCCCTTTTGTTTCTTCTGACTTTGGGTAATCTGCATCCATATTATTTTCTTCGCTATTGGATTCATGTTCGACGTTAACATTTTGAATGACGTAGTTTTACAGAATTTAAGTGCTCTTTTCGCTCTCTTCATGAAGTCTAGCTGCTTGACTGACTTCCGGTACTCAATATAAATTTTGCGAGCGCTTGGCGATAAAGAAGTCACTCGGCGAATTATGCGTCTTCGGCGTTTCAATTTGGACTTGGGTGGTGATACAACCAAAGTTGCTGGTCCTGAAACGAAAAAAAAAAGAATATAAATATGTTTAATTGTTTTTCAATTGAAATTTGATGGAGTATCTAAGTAGGTGAATCGTATAACTTTGCTCAGAGGTGCGGGCAATGAATAATGGTGGTGGATTGGAATCCACCACCATTATTCATTGCCCGCACCGCTCCTCGCTGGCTAGAGCCAGCAGCCAATGCGGAAGACGATGCTTATTAGGATATTTCGGTGTATTACATTATGAAAGCTGATTAAATTCTCCATAACTTTCATTTTACACCATTGATCTATAAGTAAGGATTCACAATCAGCCGGAGAAAAATGGCCCCGTCAAAACGGGTGCCTGAACAGCTCGGGCACCCGTTTGGCCTTCGTTATAAAGAGGCGTTATTAGCATATTGGAACGTATTTTCTAATGTCAGTGTGCTCCATATATTTTGACATATTCTGTTAGGCACTGTTCGTCCATATGTTATTACTTATTATAGGTCAAATGTTTTACACTTTTTACGAATTCCCAATCGTTGTCTAGATAAAATCTCCGAAATACAGTTGATATAAAAAATAAGTTTTTTTGGAGTTTATAAAAAAAAACTGTATGGCCCAGTAGGGAATTGTTGGAGTGACAAATAGCTGAATCCCATACAAAATTACCGATCACGATCTCGAATATGGCTCTTTCAATGAAATATGGAACATAAGGATTTTCGGGGCGAAAAAACATTTTTTTATATACTTTCTCCCGAGCTCGGTAGCCCAGGTACTAGTGATTCAGATTCAGATTTATTCAGTGCATACATGTAGTACATTCAGATGGTCATACAAATATATATCCTTTGACATGTTACCCGTGCAGGGTGTTGCATTGCATTACAGTATATTAAATTAAAGTAATCTACTTCCAAAAACATGCATTATATGGTCACATATCATATTATTTATATTATTATTATCATTACATCAAATATCAATTATTATTCAATACATTACAAAATTACATTAGAATTAGTAAAATCATTAATTAAAAAAATAAATAATTCTAAGAATACCTAAAGGAATGTTAAATTATATTTAATTACATTACAATTTAAAATTAGTTTCGCTGAGGAATTCCTCCAGACTGTAGTAGCACTTGTGTGCTAGGTATAATTTAAGTTTCTGCGCGAATTTCACATTATTTTCCTCTGACTTTATATGATCTGGGATTCTATTATAATATTTTGCTGCAGCATAATTTGGGCTATTTCGAAACAATTTAGTACTTGCTTTATGTATGACCAGTTTATGCTTAAGGCGAGGAGTTTTACATTGCTGAAAAATGTCAGGCTGGTTCCGCACTAATATTCCTAGCTCCAGAATATACAGGCACGGCAAGGTTAATATGTTGTGCTCTATGAAGTGGGGTCTACAGCTGTGAGGACACTGGATTCCTACAAGAATGCGTATGCATTTCTTATAGTGTTGTATATCACGCTCAAATTACCTGCTAAATGTACAAGTGATGCAGTAACTTTTGATTTTGATGCAGATTCCCTGTTTCCTGTCACCGGTTCTGAAAATAACGTGTTAGATTTGATTATAATTTGATTTATCATTTTATTTAATGTCTTGAGACTGCAAAGTGTTACAATACGACCAAAATATATTTGAATTAGTCTAATTCAATTTGGTTAATTTTTTTTTTCACCATGATTCAGGGAATTTTTAGAAAGAATACAAAGGTTTAGAATCCGCAGATAAAATGTAGCTATCGAATAACTTATCTTCACATCACAGTTACATATTTGTGAAGCCGTGGTGGCCTAGTGGTTCGACCTACCGCCTCTCATGCAGAGGGTCGGGGGTTCGATTCCGGCTCGCACCTCTAAGTTTACTTATGTGCGAAATTTAATTTAAATTTACCACAGAGCTTTTCGGTGAAGGAAAACATCGTGAGGAAACCTGCATGCATCTGCGAAGTAATTCAAAGATGTGTGTGAAGTCCCCAATCCGCACTGGGCCCGCGTGGGGACTATAGCCCAAACCCTCTCGTGATGAGAGGAGGCCTGTGCCCAGCAGTGGGACGCAAATAGGCTGTAGTAGTAGTAGTAGTAGTAATTTGGTTAATATTGTAAACTAGCTTCTGCCCGCGACTTCGTCTGCGTGGAATTTGTTAATAGCCTTCCCGCGAGAACTATGCATTTTCTCGGGATAAAAAGTAGCCTATATGTTGACCAGTGTTATAAACTACCCCCATACCAAATATAATATCGTTCATATAGTCCCTTTGACTTGATAGTTTCTTTTAATTTTCAATTTTCAGCCGCGACTTCTTCTACATAATTATTATTTATATGTATAGATTTTTCCTTTTTTTCTCTGATTCATTAATCTCTTATGAATAAATAGTTTAGTGCCAAAATTCATTATTTAGGTAATAGCAGACCGGTTTAAAGAATGTTTTAGTGAACTCATCAATCATTTCCTTTTTACTGGACAATAGGCAGGTAATCTAACAGTAGGTAATCTGCATAACGTGTTTCTTGAAAGTGTTTGTAATCTAGGATTATAATTTAATTTTTCCCGTTTCCGTGGGAAGATCGGGAAATCCTTTCTTAGTGCTCGCCTACGCTCCCCAAGGAACCTGCATGCCAAACTTCAGCTCTCTACGGTGATCCCCGCGACCTAAACATTAAAATGTAAAAATCCCATTTTTTCCCGTTCCCGTGGGAATTTCGGGAAGTCCTTTCTTAGTGCTCCCCTACGCTCCCCAAGGAACCAGCATGCCAAATTTCAGATCCTTACGATGTTTCGCGCGACTTCGTAAGCGCCTAAAAATTTAAATGTAAAAATCCCTTTTTTCCCCGTTCCCGTGAGAATTCCGGGAAATCCTTTCTTAGTGCTCCCCTACGCTCCCCAAGGAACCTGTATGCCAAATTTCAGCTCTCTAAGACCAGTATTTTCGGCTCTGCGTTGATATGTCAGTCAGTCAGTCAGTCTCTTCTTTTATATATTTAGATAGATAGATAGCTGTTTCCCGCGACTTCGTACGCGCCTAAACATTAAAATGTCAAAATCCCACTTTTCCCGTTCCCGTGAGAATATCGGGAAATCCTTTCATAGTGCTCCCCTACGCTCCCCAAGGAACCTGCATGCCAAATTTCATCTCTCTACGATGATCCCCGCGACTTCGTACGCGCCTAAACATTAAAACGTAAAAATCCTTTTTTTTCCCGTTCCCGTGGGAATTTCGGGAAGTCCTTTCTTAGTGCTCCCCTACGCTCCTCAAGGAACCTGCATGCCAAATTTCAGCTCTCTACTACCAGTAGTTTCGGCTCTGCGTTGATATGTCAGCCAGTTTCTTCTTTTATATATTTAGAAGCTAGATAGATAGATAGCTGTTTCCTGCGACTTCGTACGCGCCTAAACATTAAAATGTAAAAAAAACCATTTTTCCCGTTCCCGTGGGAATATCGGGAAATCCTTTCTTAGTGCTCCCCTACGCTCCCCAAGGAACCTGCATGCCAAATTTCAGCTCTCTACGATGATCCCCGCGACTACGTACGCGCCTTAAAATGTAAAAAAAACATTTTTTCCCGTTCCCGTGTGAATTTCGGGAAGTCCTTTCTTAGTGCTCCCCTACGCTCCCCAAGGAACCTGCATGCCAAATTTCAGATCTCTACGATGTTTCCCGCGACTTCGTGCGCGCCTAAACATTAAAATGTAAAAATCCCTTTTTTTCCGTTCCCGTGGGAATTTTGCAAAATCCTTTCTTAGCGGATGCCTACGGCATAACATCTACCTGCATGCCAAATTTCAGCCCGATCCGTCCAGTGGTTTGGGCTGTGCGTTGATAGATCACTATATCAGTCAGTCAGTCAGTCACCTTTGAGTTTTATATATTTAGATGTTGGGTATGAGGGTCACCGCGAGCGAATTCGCCGCTAGCTAGAGGTGCTTGAGTTCTATGAGGTGCAATGTTGCCAATTTAGCAAATTATGTGCCATATTACACGGCACATTGGCAACACAGAGATCTCCGAAACCTCAAATGTCACAGTGAAATTGACACTATTGTATGAAATGACAAACTTTGATATTGATAACCAACACCTTACAGACAGTGGCGCCAACTAGTGAGCAGGAATACGGTGGCCCTCATTGTCTTCATACATAGGTTGATGCAGTGGAGTGCACTCCATAGAGCCAAAAATAAATGAATTTGGGTATTATTGTAAAGAACCAAAACCAAGAATAAAGGTCGCGGGAACGCGGTGGATGCGAGTGGCACAGGACCGGTCTGAGTGGCGCGCCTTGGGGGAGGCCTATGTCCAGCAGTGGACGTCTATCGGCTGAAATGATGATGATGATGATGAAGAACCAACACATGAACACAGTGTGGCTTTAATTACTTAATATACTCATATTCCGTTAAATACTAAACAACTACCTGTTATATGTTGTGGTAGGTTTTGAATTTCTCGAAGAAGCTGCCGAGTTGCTGTTGCTGGTTGCTCATGAGATGAACCTGAGAAAAGAACAGTAAATACTGATAAATTTTTTTTAGTTCATTTTACCCCTTTATAATCATCAATATATATAAAAAACTATTCCGTTACTGACTGATTGACTGGCTGACGTCAACCCACAGCCGAAACTACTGGTTGTAGAAAGCTGAAATTTGGCATGTAGGTTCTCTGAGGAGTGTAGGGAAGCACTAATAGAGGTGTTACCGAAATTCTGACGGGAACAGGATAAATGGGATTTCACGTTAATATTTTGCATACGAAGTCGCGGACAAAAGCTGGTTATATACATATGATGACAAAGACAGTGAGTCATCTTAATAAAGCTCCTAGGATTGTGAGTAAAACAATCTTAAGTGTAACAAAATTGATTTGCAAGATTCGACCCGAACAAACATACATACATTCAAGTTAAAAAAAGCTTTTAAAAACAGTTACAATTTTATAAAACAAACTCAAATTACCTGGTAAAGGTTCCTGCAATGTAATTGCTGTTACTTTTGATGCAGATTCTCCTGTCCCTGTCATTGGTTCTGAAAAAAACGTGTTAGATTTGATTATCTTTATACAACCAAAACAATAAAGCATGGCGCCAACGCTGAAACGACCCTTCGGCGCATATACTGATATTACTGACAATAGGCGTTAGACACCATAAATAAACGGCGCTCTACAAATTCTAAGCCGCAGGCACCATGATCCTTGCGCCTTCGTTGCTTGTTGCTTATAGTACCTATATTATACTATTAAATAAATGAATTCAAAAAAGACTTTATTTTCCTCGAGGATTCAATTTTACATAGTATTTTCTACGTTAAGTACTGTTAGTTTCCAAATTTCACTCCGATCCGTCCAGTACTTTGACCTATGCGTTGATAGATCAGTATAATTTACTTTTTATGTTTAAATTATCTGGAAGTTACCTGCAACTCCCAATGCTTCGTCACTTGAAGGCTTGGGTTTGCAGTATGAATGATCGTCATGCAGTTTATGAGTATCATAGCAGTGATCAAGCATGATGTGATCTGTAAAATATAATCAGCAGTTGAAATATAAAATTAACACACAAAACAAATAACAAAGTAAGATGACAAGTTTGGCTTAGTTGACCCTGCCCACTGTTGTGACAGCCGCTCATTCAAATCCCGCCAAGGGAAAACTTCATGTGATGATGATGAGTATAAATGTTTGTACCTGAGTCATGAATGTTAAGTATTTTTATACAGGGTTAAGCAAAATATTGTGACGATATTTTACCCACAGCATTAGCTACTATCCATTCTAAGCATGTTCCTTAAGTTTTTATTTTTTTGGAGTTGGTACAAAATTAAGCCCTTATCCTTTTTGTACAACTATCATTGACCTATAATCAGTAATAACATATGGACGAACAGTGCCTAACAGAATATGTCAGAATATATGGAGCAAACTGACATTAGAAAATACGTTCCAATATGCTAATAACGCCTCTTTAAAACGAAGGCCAAACGGGTGCCCGAGCTGTTCGGGCACCCGTTTTGACGGGGCCATTTTTCTTCGGCTGATTGTGAATCCTTTACTTATAATAGATCAATGACAACTATACTTTTCTTTGCCTTGGTAATCAGGTTATAGCCCGGGTGACACTGAATGCGTCTGCGGCTTGTCTGCACAGTATAAGCACTAGTTCTCATGACGTCACACCACGGGCGTGCCGTACTGCAGCCAACAGCAGCCGCACGGCTCGCAGGCGGTGTGGCAAGTCTTATAAGAACTAATGCTAAATAGTGCAGCCGAGCCGCGGACGCATTCGGTGTGACCCAGGCTTATGATTCAGAAAATACCATGCGACAAAAAAATAACCTAAAAAATACCATGGCACAACTGGACAATGAAGACTTAACAGGAGTTCTCTTTGAGCCCTGCCCGTGATGGATGACAGAGTGTTGCTGTGCGACAGCAAAAACCAACTTAATGCTATATTTACTAGGGTTCGGTCTGCTTTTTTATACATTTCTTGACCTGACTGACTGCATGATCGGCAACACCGTTACTGCGGGTATGGTACGGGGGTGAACAAATAATAAGGTTGTATTTTGAGGTTAGACCTAATAAAGTCATTTATTAGGTATTAATTCAATCTGAAACTGACTTACCAGGAGGTTCAGATTCTTGAGTAACACTCGACACACCACTTTCAATCTCTTCTTCAGAGAATAAAGTTGGATAGGAGCCGAGACGCACGTGAGACTTCTCTGTGATGAACCGACGTTCGAAGTGTTTATGACAAACATGCATTTTTCGTAGTTCTCGAACACTTAAGTTACGAAGTCTACTACTATTAATGCACTGTAACCACTTCTTGAGTCCTGTCTCCGATGAGGGAAATCGGTGCAGTTTAACGTCCTTTCGTATACTAGCACAATTTTCCACACAACACTTGTAGTACATTATGGCTATGCAAAAACCAAGGTACTATGTATTACTGTTTTAAACTGAGAGGATAAGCTCGGATTCAAAATCGACGACACTTCACTCGATCACGGATAAAACAATAATAGTTAGTGCAGCAGGAAACACATGAACACGACAAACAACTGTCAAGTGTCAAATAAAGCAATATGGCGTTGGTGCTGGCGGCAGGAAATTAAAAAAAAAAGGGGGCTCAGTGTAGGGAAGCAGGTAAAACGTCAAAATCAATTTCAGTAACCAATCATATAACGGCAAATAATTTTGTTTGAAGATTATAGGCCGTGAAAGAAAGTTAGGTATTTAATCTGAGTGGTTTGGTTTACTTATTGAAATATTTTTGTCATTTATTCTATAATTAGCTGTAGTTTAGATAAATAATACATCTATGTACTCTGTTTACGACTAATCAATGGTTTCAGATAGCATTTGTGTTATAATATTTTTCTACCTCTGACATGATTTAATTTGAAATGACCTTTCAATGTCGTTACTTAAATTTATTCTGAGAGAAAGGTAAATAAACTTAATTCTTCTTTGGGACAGCTTTATTCATGTCTGTATTTTGTTATCGTGGTTCCCGAGTGTACTTTGCGCTTATCTCATAATACTGCTTCTGAACAAACTTGAAAGTCATGTTTTATTAAAATCATCTAATGTTTTTTCTTGGGTTTTCATTCACATACTTATTTATATTTGTTTTTGTGACAGAACATTTCATGTGCCCAAGTGAGTACTAATAAAATATTTTTTTAAACAATATATGCCATACCAGCCATACTGTTACCACACCTGTATTACCATATGTAAATGAATAATTTAGTTATAAACTCTATGATTAATTATATATTATTGTATTGTCATTTATTATTAATTTTCCAGGTGAATCCATATACAATGATTCGCCAAGGGAGCATAGATGACATAAATGCCCAGCAATTTTTAAAGATATCTAATTATGAGGATACTGTCAGGCAGCTAGATATATATTATGCAATAGGTACGGTATTTTTTTTAGAGTAAAGCTATTGATTTCTCTTTGTTCTATAAATATGAATTATATTGACAATAACCTTTCATTCAACTGATTACAGTGAAGAGGCAGCTGCTTCGGTTCCAAAGCCCAATAACTGGCCTGTTCCCAGTTCTATCATCTGATCTTCACATTGGTAGTGTGAGAGATAGCATATACTGTGCTGCATCAGTATGGGGCCTCTATCAAGCTTATAGGTAATTGTAAACACCCATATTCCTCATTGGCTTTTCCAGCGACAAATGTATGTGTATTTTTTACAAGCTTTTATTTAGCTAAAAGTAAAATACTAAAATCAATAAATTAAGGGTAAGGCTTCCCTGCTCAAAACCATATTGTTTTACAAAATTCAATCATGGATGTTAATAATATAATTTTCAATTGCTGACTCAGAGGCCTAATAAATGGGCTGCCAATTTCATGATATCATACTAGCCATATTTCATTAAAAAAAATGTTTCAGGCGCATCGACGACGACCGCGGTAAATCCCACGAGCTCGGCCAGAGCACGGTGAAATGCATGCGCGGAATCCTCGAGTGCTGGGTGAAGCAGTCGGCGCGGGTGGAGGCGTTCAAGACGCGGCAGAGCGCGGCGCACGCGCTGCACGTCAAGTTCCACCTCACCACCGGCGAGCCCGTGCTGCTCGACCACCAGTACCACCACCTGCAGATCGACGTCATCTCGCTCTATCTGCTGTTCCTCGTGCAGATGATCACGTCGGGCCTGCAGATTATATACACGCAGGTGTGTGTTAGTCGTCAACAAATACCATCTCACCACCGGCGAGCCCGTGCTGCCCGACCACCAGTACCACCACCTGCAGATCGATGTCATCTCGCTCTACCTGCTGTTCCTCGTGCAGATGATCACGTCGGGCCTGCAGATTATATACACGCAGGTGTGTGTTAGTCGTCAACAAGTCCCACCTCACCACCGGCGAGCCCGTGCTGCCCGACCACCAGTACCACCACCTGCAGATCGACGTCATCTCGCTCTACCTGCTGTTCCTCGTGCAGATGATCACGTCGGGCCTGCAGATTATATACACGCAGGTGTGTGTTAGTCGTCAACAAGTCCCACCTCACCACCGGCGAGCCCGTGCTGCCCGACCCCCAGTACCACCACCTGCAGATCAACGTAATCTCGCTCTACCTGCTGTTCCTCGTGCAGAAGATCACGTCGGGCCTGCAGATTATATACACGCAGGTGTGTGTTAGTCGTCAACAAGTCCCACCTCACCACCGGCGAGCCCGTGTTGCCCGACCACCAGTACCACCACCTGCAGATCGACGTCATCTCGCTCTACCTGCTGTTCTTCGTGCAGATGATCACGTCGGGCCTGCAGATTATATACACGCAGGTGTGTGTTAGTCGTCAATAAGTCCCACCTCACCACCGGCGAGCTTGTGCTGCTCGACCACCAGTACCACCACCTGCAGATCAACGTAATCTCGCTCTACCTGCTGTTCCTCGTGCAGAAGATCACGTCGGGCCTGCAGATTATATACACGCAGGTGTGTGTTAGTCGTCAATAAGTCCCACCTCACCACCGGCGAGCTTGTGCTGCTCGACCACCAGTACCACCACCTGCAGATCAACGTAATCTCGCTCTACCTGCTGTTCCTCGTGCAGAAGATCACATCGGGCCTGCAGATTATATACACGCAGGTGTGTGTTAGTCGTCAACAAGTCCCACCTCACCACCGGCGAGCTTGTGCTGCTCGACCAAGTACCACCACGTGCAGATCAACGTAATCTCGCTCTACCTGCTGTTCCTCGTGCAGAAGATCACGTCGGGCCTGCAGATTATATACACGCAGGTGTGTGTTAGTCGTCAACACGTCCCACCTCACCACCGGCGAGCCCGTGTTGCCCGACCACCAGTACCACCACCTGCAGATCGACGTCATCTCGCTCTACCTGCTGTTCCTCGTGCAGATGATCACGTCGGGCCTGCAGATTTATATTTGTCGTCACCAAGTCCCACCACACCGACGGCGAGTCCGTGCTGCCCCACCACCAGTACCACCTACTACTAAATATTAGAAGGATGGATAATATTGACAAAAACCTTTTTAAACTTTGATCAAAAACATGCACGTATTATTAAGGTTACTATAATTTACTGTTTTTTTTTAGGATGAAGTTGCTTTTATACAAAATCTGGTTTACTACGTGGAGCGTGCGTACAGAACACCAGATTACGGAATGTGGGAAAGGGGATCCAAATATAATGACGGAAAACCAGAAATACACGCCTCCTCTATTGGTACAAAAAAATACATTTCTTTTTTTTGACGTCAGCATTTAAGGGAGTAGTATATAGTTCCTCGTGTTTTGATTTTATATTACAGGTATGGCAAAAGCTGCTCTAGAAGCGATAAACGGTTGTAATTTGTTTGGAGACAAAGGAGCATCTTGGAGTGTTGTATATGTCGACATTGATGCTCACAACCGCAACAGAAGTATTTTTGAAACAATGCTTCCTAGGGAGTCGAGTTCTAAAGTATGTATTAGCACATGATTTCGAATCTTTACGAATAGGGTAATTACACCATTTTTTGAAATGTGGTTTAAAATTATCCTTGTTTCGGACTGAATCACAAGATTTTTCATTTCGATTTCCTGAATGGGATAAATACCTTGAAAAGTACTTTTAAATTTTCATTTTCAGTTTTCGCGCTAAAAAGCTAGCCGCCATGTTAGCTTGGTCTTGTGACGTCACTAGGATAGTAAACAAGTACATAGTAACCAAACAAGTCAAGTCAAAACGGTACTTGTAACGTTTTGCTTACAGTCGAAGTGACGTCACAGCAGCTAACAATATGGCGCCTACCGTTTTGGGAAAGATTAAAAAATAACATTTTCTCAAACATGCAATGAAATATTGATATTATGTTCTTCTTATTAGCCTGGGAAGTATCACGTTTCAGGCGCGGCTAGACAATGGGGGCTATCGCGTGTGAATTTGCCACTAGAGGCGCTAGTGTCGCGAGAGGTCCAATAACATTCACTTTTCACTGGTTTTGGTGAGCTTCGTGACATAAATGATAGTTTCTTTAATTTACCTGTTGAAAGGTGATATCCTTCGTGAAATTATCACAAATATGGATTATTTGGCGATGAATGTTAACACTTTGAAAAAAAAACCTTTTTTTCCGAACAAAACGGAACTGCAGAACATTGCGGCATAGCTACTCGATATGATGATAGTTATTTATAATTAATAAAATCAATGAGATTCAAGATTTAAGACTTTGTTTCGGCGCCGATCTTATAAAGTCGCCTTTGACAGCTATACCTCTGGACCTCAGTCAACAGTGGCGCCAACTGGTGAGCAAAGAAACGATAGTCCCCATTGGTCTATAATGAAATTTCATACAAACTTTGCAGGCCAAGGCCAGGAACTCATTTTTTTTTAATTTCCATTTGACATATTTATGACACAGCATCTTGGCATTCCGCCATTTAAAAAAAGCTACAAGCAATATTTACTCTATGGTTCGCTATGACATTCTGCCAATACAGCTATTAAAAAAACATGAACCATATTTGCTACATAGGTATCGCAGTTTTATTTATGTAAAAAAGATCATTATCATAAAAATTTTGTTAGATTGAAAAGAGGTTATATAATATTGATTGTCAATAATGAATATAATGAATGACAAGTGTTGTTCCACAGGTCTATGCTAAGGATTCGTTCAGAAACATGATTACGCAATGTTCGAATCGTATGATACGTGTTAGTTTTTTTTATTCACTTATAATTTCTCAAGTAATATTTTTTTTGTTTACAGATTTTCATTTATTTATTTCATTGCATGTTTGAGAAAAGCACTATACATACATCGGCGGGGAACGGAAGTTGTCGGCCTCGTAACTATCCGTTATATAATACTCGGCCTGCAACATCCTCCTTCCCGGCCTCTGTAGTAATGTACTATTTATAATAATGTAATTATAAAAATATTTATGCATTTTTTTGATTAAAAGTCGATGTTTTGGGTAGTATTTTTATATAATCTATAATAAATCAGTACTTCCCGATTTTTCCTTGAATGGTGTATAATATTATTGCAACACATTTAACAATTTGATACCTGTTGAGCATTTATCATGATAGTACATGGGGGACTCGAAATTCCAAATTTCGTCCAAATTTTTCTTTTTTGATATCGTTTCTCGTCTAAAGTATAAGAGTACCTGTGCAATTCAGCTTTGCTCGGGTGAAAATAGCGAAATCAGAGTTTCCTCAGATATGATATTTCTGAGATTGTTTGTATAAATAATTAGAAGCATCTGCTGGCTATCTCGCTAGCTCGTTTAAGGTATAAGATGTATGCCACATAACATACTCATCCTTTCATGTTTCAGGGCGTGGATGTCGCTCTCTTGCCGACGATATCGTTCCCAGCGTTCGCCACACACGAGGATCATTTGTTCCAATTGACAAAATCGAACATCCTGCGGCGCCTGCAAGGCAAATACGGCTTCAAAAGATTCAGCCGCGACGGCTACAAGTGCGTAGTGGAGGATCCGAATCGTCGCTACTACAACGAAGGAGAGTTGAAGGAGTTCGACGGGATCGAGTCGGAATGGCCCTTGTTTTACGTCATGATGATCATTGACGGCGTGTTTCGGACGCTACCCGAGCAAGTAGAGGAATATCAGAGACTGCTCAAAGCTAGAATATACATGGACGAGTTTGGAGGTAGTTAGAATGTTTTTTTTTATTAATTCCATACATATAGATGACCAGTGATTATTGTATAAACTTTGTTTTCCAGATCCTGTTATACCGTGGTATTATTACGTGCCCCGAGACGAAATAGAGAATGAACGTACCGAACCGTATTCCGTGCTCCGAGTACCAGCCAGTAAGTATTTGTAATATGCAAATGGCCCCTATTAGGCATATAATACCTGCCTACTTTTTACTCGTATCGGATTGAAAAAAAACTAAATATTTATAAAAAATGTTCCACAAAATATGTAATAATTTAACTTAATTCCCAAACATTACAGACCAACCGGGAGACGAAAACAAAGGTAACATTGTACTAGCTTTGAGAATGAATTGACTTCTCTCCTTCTTTGGTAAATTTTCTCGCATTTCCTCTGAGTATCTAACAATCTGTAGTTAGTGATGCCATGCGCTGCTTATTCTTGGATTATTTTAACTATTTTCATCCAGGTATAAGGTAAAAATACTTTCTAATTTTAAATAGGTTTGAGCTTTCAGCGCTTCGCTATTCTTGTAATTAACAGTATTTTTACCATGTGTTGAGAGCTTTAGAATGTTCGAGTAAATTTTGAATGTAAAAGTAAGTCTTCGTGTATGCGATGTCATTTACCTATATTTCACTCGTCCTAGGATCGTTTCAAATTTCCTCATAAGACACTGGGGCTATGCTATGCTATATTCGAAGTCTTAAATAGGGACAGGGAGATTCCCTATAGGATCGCTCACGCGTAGCGGCGTTGCAACAGAACTTTAAGCAGCTAGATTTAAAGTTCAACTTGAGCCCCTGGTAACGGTCAATATATTTACTTAAATGGAACTTTCGTTAATTTCGTTTCGTTAACAAAAACGACGTACAGACCGAACAGTTCCGAGAGCTCGTCAATGCTCCAGTTTTGCCAAATAGCAGTGCTCGCACTGTTGTGGTCTGGTAGGGGTTTAAGGCAGCCGGTGAAATTTTTGGCACAGAGGCATTCCAACTTAGGCCTCAACTCAAGGTAAGGTAGGCAACGCATCCGAGATCTTATGGTTTCTTAATGGGGATCATAGGATTTCAGTGTCCATGGGCCGCAGTGAGCACTTACCATCAGGTGGGATGTGCGACCTATGCCTTTAGCAATAACATGAAAAATATATTTAAAAAAAAAAACAAATTAAGTCGCGGTATTTCCAGGTCCGTATTAAAATATCTATCTCGAGTTTGACTTCGATCTTGACTCTATCGTTTACATGGCAAATGTAATTCGAAACAACGTACGATCGATCTCTCAATCGAGATGCGTGTCTATGAATACGGTGTAGCTTCGTGTATGGAGAGTTGAGATAAAAGGAGCGCAATCTTTATACTTCCAAAAGTGTCCACCGAATCTGGATAATTAGATGGCGCTTGTCACAACTGTAAAATGTCAAGCGACCTAGTCGCTTAGTAAGCAGTAGCGCCTTCAGATGGCACTGCTGACGCGGCAGGGGACGATAACGGGTTCGGTGCGAGGCAAGTGTGTTGTGTATATAATCCGCTGGACACTTTCAACTGTTTCGCCATATAGGATTGCGCTCCTGTATCTCTACCATCCATAGCTTCATGTTAACTGGGCCGCGCAGACACGGGCGGGCTGTTCCTGTGGGCGCAGGCGATGTTCGTGCTGGCGCAGCTGCTGACGGGCGGGTTGTTGCACGTCAACGAGCTCGACCCCATCCGCCGCTACCTGCCCTCTTACAACCGGCCGCGCCGCGCCGGACGCTACTCCGCGTTCCAGGTAACCTTCCCGTACATATTATACCAGCTTTAACGTGGCCATCCATACTAATATTATAAATGCGAAAGTAACTCTGTCTGTTACCTCTTCACGCTTCAACCGCTGAAGCGATGTACCCAGATGAAATTTGGCATGGAGATAGTTCGAGCCCCGGGAAAGGACATTGTACTACGTTTTATATCGAAAAAAAACGGACAGAAAAACATAAGAAGAAGAAGAAATACATCTATTTATAACGATTTACATATAATAACAAACAAGAACAAAGAGAACAAGTTGCACATTATGCTCACTAACCGTTGCCCACCGAGCATAGCATCTCGTGATCTCGTCTGTGCGATATATTTGGAAAACCCTAAACGCTGCCGCTGGACGCGCACAGTCGTGGCCGAACCTTTAAGAGGACACGCTAGTGGTCATTTTTCCATACAAACGTTCTCGACATATTCCTCCCTGGATTTTGATCGTAGATCAATGATTTTTTGAAATAATATCAATTTCGTCAGTATCTGTGTCGGTACGTTTTGCTTTTAGTGATGTTTTTGTTCTTAATAGAACTTAGGTGACTCCAAACAGTGCTGAAAACGGCCCGATTGAATAGGCCGCAAAGAAATGCCTGGTATACAAAAACCACAATAATAAACGCAGAAATCAAAACGGTCCGACACAGATAACTTCCTTGTCATCCAGTTCCCAAAATTTCATTACGATTGGTTTAATTTTGGAGGAGGAAAATGTCGATTTCTGAGTTTTTTACGTCGGATTTTTCGTCGGAGCTGCAGTTGTCCTTATCGCACCTTTTGTCGCTCCGGCCGCGCCTGCGAGACAGCAACATTAATTTAAATTTCTCAAATCTGAAAAGGGGCTCAGCTCACGTGTCCTCTTAAATTCGCACTGTAAATGTGTGCAAGAGCGTTAGAGATAGCAAGGCTGCGTAAAACAAGGGCGTCAGTTTGGTTTGAGGCTACTATAGTTTTAAGTTGTTGTCAAATATCCCTAGTTTTAACAAATTAAGGGAGGCACGATGAGCCGAAGTCAATCAAAGTCTGACAATGAGTGTGTGGGCACATGTCATCGTTTAGTTTTGCGATATAAATATTTGGATATTATATTAATTACCTAATATATACAATTCTCGTGTCACAGTGTTTGTAACCAAACTAATCCGAAACGGCTCGACCGATTGTTATGAAATTTGGAGTGTATGTTCAGTAGGTCTGAGAATACAACGTAAGTTATTTTTCATACCCAAAAAAAAATCCAAGGCGGTACGAAGTCCGCGGGGTCAGCTAGTTACCTAATAAAAGGATTGTTCGACAGTTGTTTTAATAAAATCGTTGTTTTAATTTCATGCGCCATATGCAGGCCAAGCCGGCTTTCGTAAGTATTAGGTACCATTGGCAAACAATAGCATGTGACGCTGACCTAAAATGATTAATTCATGTATTCCGCATGGCCGCATAGGACTGCACTGTTTTATTTTAATGTCTCTCATGTCTTTTTATCTTCTTCGTTGTTCTTTATTCTTATTGCAGAATTTTCCACTGAATCAAAGTCCCAGTTTGATTCTGAACGATGAATGAGGTCACGATGTCACTTACACACGGGCACAAGCTTTAACTCAAAGCATTCAGTGAAAAAGTCCTAATATTTTGCAGCTATAATTATCGTATTAACGCCCTCGCTTTTGTTTAATTCTACACGTTTGTTTCGCCGTGAATGAAATACAGTAACACGATTAGATATACTAAAAACATTACTGTATATGAAGCATACTATATGAAGCATTTGTAGCACGTTTTGTACCAGCGTGGTATTATTACACCGTATTATAACTTTCTTTTTTTATCCAGGGTATAGCGACGGATTTGGTTGTCCAAGTTGTTTTGATAGCTGAGTCTATGCGCCTCCAGGCTATGATGGGGACGTACGGGATTCAAACTCAGACGCCTCATGAAGTTGAACCAGTACAGGTTAGTTTTACTACAGTCTTCATTAGAAGCAATCAGTTGTCTAAATGTGGGTCTTTTTTACATATAGTCATGAATAATGGATATTGTATTGTGTTGCAATGAAGGACGCGTCTATGTTGTCCAGGTGTGCAGTTCGACACAATTGGTGCACGTGTACCGGCAATTAGGCGTTTGTCCCAAGTTGAAGTTGACGGGACGACCCATCAGACCGGTGGGATCGTTGGGAACTAGCAAGGTAGAAATCAATTTTACACCGACATACTTGCATAAAGCACTCAAGCTTGATAAAGGAAAGTACCTAATGATATTTTCTTCAGATCTACAGGGTGTGCGGAATGACAGTCCTCTGCTATCCGCTCATATTCGAAGTGTCGGAGTTCTATTTGTATCGAGACATGGCGTTGCTTATCGACGACATTAAGACTGAGCTGCAGTTTGTTGGAAAGTGAGTCTCTTACTTTTGGTCATAATTTACAAAAAAATAAGCAAGCGGACGTATACGTTAACTGAAACATGCTGAAACAGACAATAGTCCGTCTCTGTCTTTTTCTGGGCCATATTTCAATGAGGGCCATCCACTGTATTACCTTACCTGTAATATTAGGTCCTTACATATGAAATTGGCGTTTGGCGAACTGGCAACTTTGATTCAAAATATGTGGCGTTCGGCTAGGAATTCCAAATTCAAATTTATTTCAAATTTAAGACCATGTATTTCTGTGTTCGAATTACGAAATTTATTTGTTATCGCGTCATTTGTTTTTCTTTCACATCGTTCTGTTCACAATATGGAGAACTTAAAATATCGCTATATTTACGAATATGAGTTTCACCTCGGCACTAGTGCTGCAGAAACGGCTCGTAGGATTAACAATGCGTATGGGGAAGCTACTGCAAAAGAAAATACGGTACGTTATTGGTTCCAACGTTTCCGTTCTGGAAATTTTGACCTACAGAACAAGCCTCGTGGACGGCCGGAGACACAAGTTGATAACGAAGAATTAAAAGCAATTGTGGAAGCAGATCCATCGCAAACCACGTCAGAGTTAGCGGCAGGCTTCGGTGTGAGTGATAAAACCATTTTGATTCACTTGAAACAAATTGGAAAAGTGAAAAAACTTGAAAAATGGGTACCGCATGAATTGAGCGACGCAAACAAAGAAACACGCGTCGAGTGTTGCGTTTCACTTCTCAACCGGCACAATAATGAAGGCATTTTGAATCGTATCGTTACTTGTGATGAAAAATGGATCTTGTACGACAACCGGAAACGTTCTTCACAATGGTTGAACCCAGGTGAACCAGCCAAATTCTGCCCGAAACGAAAGTTGACTCAGAAAAAGGTACTGGTAAGTGTCTGGTGGACTAGTGCCGGTGTCATCCATTACAGTTTCTTAAGATCTGGGCAAACAATCACGGCTGATGTGTATTGTCAACAATTGCAAACGATGATGGAAAAGCTAGCCATTAAACAACCCAGACTGGTCAATCGATCTAGCCCACTGCTGCTTCAGGACAACGCTCGACCACATACGGCACGTTTGACGGCCGCAAAACTACGGGAGCTGCGACTGGAATGTCTTCGACACCCACCATACTCCCCGGACCTTGCTCCAACTGATTACCATTTTTTTCGGAATTTGGACAACTTCATGCAAGGAAAAAAATTCAATTCTCACGAGGCTGTCCAAACGGCCTTCAAAGATTTTATTGATTCTCGCTCACACACTTTTTTTAGTAAAGGAATCAATGAACTACCTTCGAGATGGCAAAAGTGCATAGATAGCCATGGTACATACTTTGACTAAATAAAAAAATAGTTTCATAAAAAAAAATCGTTTTCATTTCTGCCATATGAAACGCCAATTTCATATGTAAGGACCTAATACAATAGTAAATGTTAAAGATTGTCAATATTGTCATTATATACCATAGTGTCAAGTCACTGTGCCTTACGTCTCGTAGACCTTAGTGTTGCCAATTTAGCGTAAAATATGGCACATAATGTGCTAAATTGGCAACACTGCACCTCTCGCGATTCAAGCGCCTCTAGCGGCAAATTAATTCGGGGTGACACCATTAAAATGGTTTTCAAAGTTATGCACAGTAACATGACCTCCTCCTTCCAAGGTATTGGCGTCTGTCGGGGCGGCCGACGGTGTGCCTGCTGATCCGCGAGGAGCACATGCGCGACCCGCACTTCAAGCAGATGCTGGACCTGTTCGCCATGCTCAAGAAGGGCCACTGCGACGGCGTCAAGGTCCGCCTCGGCCGCCTGCAGAACCTCATCTCCAGCTCCTGCATGGGTGAGACCTGCCTCCAGGCCGCTGGACTGTCGCCGTGCTCAAGCACGGTCACTGCGACGATGTTTCCTTATTGCAAGCATTATCAATACATACGTATAAGTGATCTCTGAGGTGCAGACGTTGTTGGTCCTTGCATCTACATTCTACATTGAAATTGGAGAACTTCACTCCACTTTGATATATACCTTAGTTATTTTTTTTAGACAAATTTGATGGATCATAAAAACTAATTCCTCTTCTAACCATGTCTATAAAACTTGTGACTAGTATCGTGAGTAGTACTCGAACTTTGAAATTGTTTTTCAGAGCACTTGGACTTCATGAGCCAAGGCGAGTTCCCGTCGGAGATGTTCACCCAGTTCAAACAGTTGGAGCACGAGTACATCGGCTACCAGTCCCTGACGGACGTGCCGCGCACGCTCACCTACCGCGAGGACCACCTCTGCTACGAGTCGTACGGCGCCCGCTCCACGCCCGACGTGGTGGCGGCCCTGCGAGCCACCGACAACATCTTCGCGCAGTGCCAGCTGTGGGGGATTCTGAAGGAGCGCGAGGGACCCCTGTACGAGGTGAGAAAGGATACGATTCCAGCCCTACTTACGCAGTAAGTGGGGGAGGGAAGAGGACCAAATAAATCAATGTTATTAATTTTAGCTTGAGCACATCCATTTCCGGCAGCTTCGTTCTTTAGAAATTTTGTGACTAAATCGTTCGTCTTTTGTTTTGTTCAGGCAAGGTAAGCTGCGGCCGGTTTTTCACTGGCCGGCCCTTCAACTGTCGGTGGATGCGACGCACTTACAAGTGATTTGGTTTCAGGTAAACGGAACAACAGCCCTGGATGCCTTGAAGAGTTTATACCACAGCGCGGGCGTGCTGCGGCACTGGCGCGCCGTGCGCTATTGCTCGTCGCTGCTGAACCACACCGTGGACTCCATCAGCCCCTTCATCACCACCGTGCTCGTCAACGGCAAGCAGGTGAGACTGCAGGCCGCCAGTCCTGGGCGCCCTGGAGAGCCAGCACTAGGGGCACAGCGCGGGCGTGCTGCGGCACTGGCGCGCCGTGCGCTATTGCTCGTCGCTGCTGAACCACACCGTGGACTCCATCAGCCCCTTCATCACCACCGTGCTCGTCAACGGCAAGCAGGTGAGACTGCAGGCCGCCAGTCCTGGGCGCCCTGGAGAGCCAGCACTAGGGGCACAGCGCGGGCGTGCTGCGGCACTGGCGCGCCGTGCGCTATTGCTCGTCGCTGCTGAACCACACCGTGGACTCCATCAGCCCCTTCATCACCACCGTGCTCGTCAACGGCAAGCAGGTGAGACTGCAGGCCGCCAGTCCTGGGCGCCCTGGAGAGCCAGCACTAGGGGCACAGCGCGGGCGTGCTGCGGCACTGGCGCGCCGTGCGCTATTGCTCGTCGCTGCTGAACCACACCGTGGACTCCATCAGCCCCTTCATCACCACCGTGCTCGTCAACGGCAAGCAGGTGAGACTGCAGGCCGCCAGTCCTGGGCGCCCTGGAGAGCCAGCACTAGGGGCACAGCGCGGGCGTGCTGCGGCACTGGCGCGCCGCGCGCTATTGCTCGTCGCTGCTGAACCACACCGTGGACTCCATCAGCCCCTTCATCACCACCGTGCTCGTCAACGGCAAGCAGGTGAGACTGCAGGCCGCCAGTCCTGGGCGCCCTGTAGAGCCAGCACTAGGGGCACAGCGCGGGCGTGCTGCGGCACTGGCGCGCCGTGCGCTATTGCTCGTCGCTGCTGAACCACACCGTGGATTCCATCAGCCCCTTCATCACCACCGTGCTCGTCAACGGCAAGCAGGTGAGACTGCAGGCCGCCAGTCCTGGGCGCCCTGGAGAGCCAGCACTAGGGGCACAGCGCGGGCGTGCTGCGGCACTGGCGCGCCGCGCGCTATTGCTCGTCGCTGCTGAACCACACCGTGGACTCCATCAGCCCCTTCATCACCACCGTGCTCGTCAACGGCAAGCAGGTGAGACTGCAGGCCGCCAGTCCTGGGCGCCCTGGAGAGCCAGCACTAGGGGCACAGCGCGGGCGTGCTGCGGCACTGGCGCGCCGCGCGCTATTGCTCGTCGCTGCTGAACCACACCGTGGACTCCATCAGCCCCTTCATCACCACCGTGCTCGTCAACGGCAAGCAGGTGAGACTGCAGGCCGCCAGTCCTGGGCGCCCTGGAGAGCCAGCACTAGGGGCACAGCGCGGGCGTGCTGCGGCACTGGCGCGCCGCGCGCTATTGCTCGTCGCTGCTGAACCACACCGTGGACTCCATCAGCCCCTTCATCACCACCGTGCTCGTCAACGGCAAGCAGGTGAGACTGCAGGCCGCCAGTCTTGGGCGCCCTGGAGAGCCAGCACTAGGGGCACAGCGCGGGCGTGCTGCGGCACTGGCGCGCCGCGCGCTATTGCTTGTCGCTGCTGAACCACACCGTGGACTCCATCAGCCCCTTCATCACCACCGTGCTCGTCAACGGCAAGCAGGTGAGACTGCAGGCCGCCAGTCCTGGGCGCCCTGGAGAGCCAGCACTAGGGGCACAGCGCGGGCGTGCTGCGGCACTGGCGCGCCGTGCGCTATTGCTCGTCGCTGCTGAACCACACCGTGGACTCCATCAGCCCCTTCATCACCACCGTGCTCGTCAACGGCAAGCAGGTGAGACTGCAGGCCGCCAGTCCTGGGCGCCCTGGAGAGCCAGCACTAGGGGCACAGCGCGGGCGTGCTGCGGCACTGGCGCGCCGTGCGCTATTGCTCGTCGCTGCTGAACCACACCGTGGACTCCATCAGCCCCTTCATCACCACCGTGCTCGTCAACGGCAAGCAGGTGAGACTGCAGGCCGCCAGTCCTGGGCGCCCTGGAGAGCCAGCACTAGGGGCACAGCGCGGGCGTGCTGCGGCACTGGCGCGCCGTGCGCTATTGCTCGTCGCTGCTGAACCACACCGTGGACTCCATCAGCCCCTTCATCACCACCGTGCTCGTCAACGGCAAGCAGGTGAGACTGCAGGCCGCCAGTCCTGGGCGCCCTGGAGAGCCAGCACTAGGGGCACAGCGCGGGCGTGCTGCGGCACTGGCGCGCCGTGCGCTATTGCTCGTCGCTGCTGAACCACACCGTGGACTCCATCAGCCCCTTCATCACCACCGTGCTCGTCAACGGCAAGCAGGTGAGACTGCAGGCCGCCAGTCCTGGGCGCCCTGGAGAGCCAGCACTAGGGGCACAGCGCGGGCGTGCTGCGGCACTGGCGCGCCGTGCGCTATTGCTCGTCGCTGCTGAACCACACCGTGGACTCCATCAGCCCCTTCATCACCACCGTGCTCGTCAACGGCAAGCAGGTGAGACTGCAGGCCGCCAGTCCTGGGCGCCCTGAAGAGCCAGCACTAGGGGCACAGCGCGGGCGTGCTGCGGCACTGGCGCGCCGTGCGCTATTGCTCGTCGCTGCTGAACCACACCGTGGACTCCATCAGCCCCTTCATCACCACCGTGCTCGTCAACGGCAAGCAGGTGAGACTGCAGGCCGCCAGTCCTGGGCGCCCTGGAGAGCCAGCACTAGGGGCACAGCGCGGGCGTGCTGCGGCACTGGCGCGCCGTGCGCTATTGCTCGTCGCTGCTGAACCACACCGTGGACTCCATCAGCCCCTTCATCACCACCGTGCTCGTCAACGGCAAGCAGGTGAGACTGCAGGCCGCCAGTCCTGGGCGCCCTGGAGAGCCAGCACTAGGGGCACAGCGCGGGCGTGCTGCGGCACTGGCGCGCCGCGCGCTATTGCTCGTCGCTGCTGAACCACACCGTGGACTCCATCAGCCCCTTCATCACCACCGTGCTCGTCAACGGCAAGCAGGTGAGACTGCAGGCCGCCAGTCCTGGGCGCCCTGGAGAGCCAGCACTAGGGGCACAGCGCGGGCGTGCTGCGGCACTGGCGCGCCGTGCGCTATTGCTCGTCGCTGCTGAACCACACCGTGGACTCCATCAGCCCCTTCATCACCACCGTGCTCGTCAACGGCAAGCAGGTGAGACTGCAGGCCGCCAGTCCTGGGCGCCCTGGAGAGCCAGCACTAGGGGCACAGCGCGGGCGTGCTGCGGCACTGGCGCGCCGCGCGCTATTGCTCGTCGCTGCTGAACCACACCGTGGACTCCATCAGCCCCTTCATCACCACCGTGCTCGTCAACGGCAAGCAGGTGAGACTGCAGGCCGCCAGTCCTGGGCGCCCTGGAGAGCCAGCACTAGGGGCACAGCGCGGGCGTGCTGCGGCACTGGCGCGCCGTGCGCTATTGCTCGTCGCTGCTGAACCACACCGTGGACTCCATCAGCCCCTTCATCACCACCGTGCTCGTCAACGGCAAGCAGGTGAGACTGCAGGCCGCCAGTCCTGGGCGCCCTGAAGAGCCAGCACTAGGGGCACAGCGCGGGCGTGCTGCGGCACTGGCGCGCCGTGCGCTATTGCTCGTCGCTGCTGAACCACACCGTGGACTCCATCAGCCCCTTCATCACCACCGTGCTCGTCAACGGCAAGCAGGTGAGACTGCAGGCCGCCAGTTCTGGGCGCCCTGGAGAGCCAGCACTAGGGGCACAGCGCGGGCGTGCTGCGGCACTGGCGCGCCGCGCGCTATTGCTCGTCGCTGCTGAACCACACCGTGGACTCCATCAGCCCCTTCATCACCACCGTGCTCGTCAACGGCAAGCAGGTGAGACTGCAGGCTGCCAGTCCTGGGCGCCCTGGAGAGCCAGCACTAGGGGCACAGCGCGGGCGTGCTGCGGCACTGGCGCGCCGCGCGCTATTGCTCGTCGCTGCTGAACCACACCGTGGACTCCATCAGCCCCTTCATCACCACCGTGCTCGTCAACGGCAAGCAGGTGAGACTGCAGGCCGCCAGTCCTGGGCGCCCTGGAGAGCCAGAACTAGGGGCACAGCGCGGGCGTGCTGCGGCACTGGCGCGCCGCGCGCTATTGCTCGTCGCTGCTGAACCACACCGTGGACTCCATCAGCCCCTTCATCACCACCGTGCTCGTCAACGGCAAGCAGGTGAGACTGCAGGCCGCCAGTCCTGGGCGCCCTGGAGAGCCAGCACTAGGGGCACAGCGCGGGCGTGCTGCGGCACTGGCGCGCCGCGCGCTATTGCTCGTCGCTGCTGAACCACACCGTGGACTCCATCAGCCCCTTCATCACCACCGTGCTCGTCAACGGCAAGCAGGTGAGACTGCAGGCCGCCAGTCCTGGGCGCCCTGGAGAGCCAGCACTAGGGGCACAGCGCGGGCGTGCTGCGGCACTGGCGCGCCGCGCGCTATTGCTCGTCGCTGCTGAACCACACCGTGGACTCCATCAGCCCCTTCATCACCACCGTGCTCGTCAACGGCAAGCAGGTGAGACTGCAGGCCGCCAGTCCTGGGCGCCCTGGAGAGCCAGCACTAGGGGCACAGCGCGGGCGTGCTGCGGCACTGGCGCGCCGCGCGCTATTGCTCGTCGCTGCTGAACCACACCGTGGACTCCATCAGCCCCTTCATCACCACCGTGCTCGTCAACGGCAAGCAGGTGAGACTGCAGGCCGCCAGTCCTGGGCGCCCTGGAGAGCCAGCACTAGGGGCACAGCGCGGGCGTGCTGCGGCACTGGCGCGCCGCGCGCTATTGCTCGTCGCTGCTGAACCACACCGTGGACTCCATCAGCCCCTTCATCACCACCGTGCTCGTCAACGGCAAGCAGGTGAGACTGCAGGCCGCCAGTCCTGGGCGCCCTGGAGAGCCAGCACTAGGGGCACAGCGCGGGCGTGCTGCGGCACTGGCGCGCCGCGCGCTATTGCTCGTCGCTGCTGAACCACACCGTGGACTCCATCAGCCCCTTCATCACCACCGTGCTCGTCAACGGCAAGCAGGTGAGACTGCAGGCCGCCAGTCCTGGGCGCCCTGGAGAGCCAGCACTAGGGGCACAGCGCGGGCGTGCTGCGGCACTGGCGCGCCGCGCGCTATTGCTCGTCGCTGCTGAACCACACCGTGGACTCCATCAGCCCCTTCATCACCACCGTGCTCGTCAACGGCAAGCAGGTGAGACTGCAGGCCGCCAGTCCTGGGCGCCCTGGAGAGCCAGCACTAGGGGCACAGCGCGGGCGTGCTGCGGCACTGGCGCGCCGTGCGCTATTGCTCGTCGCTGCTGAACCACACCGTGGACTCCATCAGCCCCTTCATCACCACCGTGCTCGTCAACGGCAAGCAGGTGAGACTGCAGGCCGCCAGTCCTGGGCGCCCTGGAGAGCCAGCACTAGGGGCACAGCGCGGGCGTGCTGCGGCACTGGCGCGCCGCGCGCTATTGCTCGTCGCTGCTGAACCACACCGTGGACTCCATCAGCCCCTTCATCACCACCTTGCTCGTCAACGGCAAGCAGGTGAGACTGCAGGCCGCCAGTCCTGGGCGCCCTGGAGAGCCAGCACTAGGGGCACAGCGCGGGCGTGCTGCGGCACTGGCGCGCCGCGCGCTATTGCTCGTCGCTGCTGAACCACACCGTGGACTCCATCAGCCCCTTCATCACCACCGTGCTCGTCAACGGCAAGCAGGTGAGACTGCAGGCCGCCAGTCCTGGGCGCCCTGGAGAGCCAGCACTAGGGGCACAGCGCGGGCGTGCTGCGGCACTGGCGCGCCGCGCGCTATTGCTCGTCGCTGCTGAACCACACCGTGGACTCCATCAGCCCCTTCATCACCACCGTGCTCGTCAACGGCAAGCAGGTGAGACTGCAGGCCGCCAGTCCTGGGCGCCCTGAAGAGCCAGCACTAGGGGCACAGCGCGGGCGTGCTGCGGCACTGGCGCGCCGTGCGCTATTGCTCGTCGCTGCTGAACCACACCGTGGACTCCATCAGCCCCTTCATCACCACCGTGCTCGTCAACGGCAAGCAGGTGAGACTGCAGGCCGCCAGTCCTGGGCGCCCTGGAGAGCCAGCACTAGGGGCACAGCGCGGGCGTGCTGCGGCACTGGCGCGCCGTGCGCTATTGCTCGTCGCTGCTGAACCACACCGTGGACTCCATCAGCCCCTTCATCACCACCGTGCTCGTCAACGGCAAGCAGGTGAGACTGCAGGCCGCCAGTCCTGGGCGCCCTGGAGAGCCAGCACTAGGGGCACAGCGCGGGCGTGCTGCGGCACTGGCGCGCCGCGCGCTATTGCTCGTCGCTGCTGAACCACACCGTGGACTCCATCAGCCCCTTCATCACCACCGTGCTCGTCAACGGCAAGCAGGTGAGACTGCAGGCCGCCAGTCCTGGGCGCCCTGGAGAGCCAGCACTAGGGGCACAGCGCGGGCGTGCTGCGGCACTGGCGCGCCGCGCGCTATTGCTCGTCGCTGCTGAACCACACCGTGGACTCCATCAGCCCCTTCATCACCACCGTGCTCGTCAACGGCAAGCAGGTGAGACTGCAGGCCGCCAGTCCTGGGCGCCCTGGAGAGCCAGCACTAGGGGCACAGCGCGGGCGTGCTGCGGCACTGGCGCGCCGCGCGCTATTGCTCGTCGCTGCTGAACCACACCGTGGACTCCATCAGCCCCTTCATCACCACCGTGCTCGTCAACGGCAAGCAGGTGAGACTGCAGGCCGCCAGTCCTGGGCGCCCTGGAGAGCCAGCACTAGGGGCACAGCGCGGGCGTGCTGCGGCACTGGCGCGCCGTGCGCTATTGCTCGTCGCTGCTGAACCACACCGTGGACTCCATCAGCCCCTTCATCACCACCGTGCTCGTCAACGGCAAGCAGGTGAGACTGCAGGCCGCCAGTCCTGGGCGCCCTGGAGAGCCAGCACTAGGGGCACAGCGCGGGCGTGCTGCGGCACTGGCGCGCCGTGCGCTATTGCTCGTCGCTGCTGAACCACACCGTGGACTCCATCAGCCCCTTCATCACCACCGTGCTCGTCAACGGCAAGCAGGTGAGACTGCAGGCCGCCAGTCCTGGGCGCCCTGGAGAGCCAGCACTAGGGGCACAGCGCGAGCGTGCTGCGGCACTGGCGCGCCGTGCGCTATTGCTCGTCGCTGCTGAACCACACCGTGGACTCCATCAGCCCCTTCATCACCACCGTGCTCGTCAACGGCAAGCAGGTGAGACTGCAGGCCGCCAGTCCTGGGCGCCCTGGAGAGCCAGCACTAGGGGCACAGCGCGAGCGTGCTGCGGCACTGGCGCGCCGTGCGCTATTGCTCGTCGCTGCTGAACCACACCGTGGACTCCATCAGCCCCTTCATCACCACCGTGCTCGTCAACGGCAAGCAGGTGAGACTGCAGGCCGCCAGTCCTGGGCGCCCTGGAGAGCCAGCACTAGGGGCACAGCGCGGGCGTGCTGCGGCACTGGCGCGCCGCGCGCTATTGCTCGTCGCTGCTGAACCACACCGTGGACTCCATCAGCCCCTTCATCACCACCGTGCTCGTCAACGGCAAGCAGGTGAGACTGCAGGCCGCCAGTCCTGGGCGCCCTGGAGAGCCAGCACTAGGGGCACAGCGCGGGCGTGCTGCGGCACTGGCGCGCCGCGCGCTATTGCTCGTCGCTGCTGAACCACACCGTGGACTCCATCAGCCCCTTCATCACCACCGTGCTCGTCAACGGCAAGCAGGTGAGACTGCAGGCCGCCAGTCCTGGGCGCCCTGGAGAGCCAGCACTAGGGGCACAGCGCGGGCGTGCTGCGGCACTGGCGCGCCGTGCGCTATTGCTCGTCGCTGCTGAACCACACCGTGGACTCCATCAGCCCCTTCATCACCACCGTGCTCGTCAACGGCAAGCAGGTGAGACTGCAGGCCGCCAGTCCTGGGCGCCCTGGAGAGCCAGCACTAGGGGCACAGCGCGAGCGTGCTGCGGCACTGGCGCGCCGTGCGCTATTGCTCGTCGCTGCTGAACCACACCGTGGACTCCATCAGCCCCTTCATCACCACCGTGCTCGTCAACGGCAAGCAGGTGAGACTGCAGGCCGCCAGTCCTGGGCGCCCTGGAGAGCCAGCACTAGGGGCACAGCGCGAGCGTGCTGCGGCACTGGCGCGCCGTGCGCTATTGCTCGTCGCTGCTGAACCACACCGTGGACTCCATCAGCCCCTTCATCACCACCGTGCTCGTCAACGGCAAGCAGGTGAGACTGCAGGCCGCCAGTCCTGGGCGCCCTGGAGAGCCAGCACTAGGGGCACAGCGCGGGCGTGCTGCGGCACTGGCGCGCCGCGCGCTATTGCTCGTCGCTGCTGAACCACACCGTGGACTCCATCAGCCCCTTCATCACCACCGTGCTCGTCAACGGCAAGCAGGTGAGACTGCAGGCCGCCAGTCCTGGGCGCCCTGGAGAGCCAGCACTAGGGGCACAGCGCGGGCGTGCTGCGGCACTGGCGCGCCGTGCGCTATTGCTCGTCGCTGCTGAACCACACCGTGGACTCCATCAGCCCCTTCATCACCACCGTGCTCGTCAACGGCAAGCAGGTGAGACTGCAGGCCGCCAGTCCTGGGCGCCCTGGAGAGCCAGCACTAGGGGCACAGCGCGGGCGTGCTGCGGCACTGGCGCGCCGTGCGCTATTGCTCGTCGCTGCTGAACCACACCGTGGACTCCATCAGCCCCTTCATCACCACCGTGCTCGTCAACGGCAAGCAGGTGAGACTGCAGGCCGCCAGTCCTGGGCGCCCTGGAGAGCCAGCACTAGGGGCACAGCGCGGGCGTGCTGCGGCACTGGCGCGCCGCGCGCTATTGCTCGTCGCTGCTGAACCACACCGTGGACTCCATCAGCCCCTTCATCACCACCGTGCTCGTCAACGGCAAGCAGGTGAGACTGCAGGCCGCCAGTCCTGGGCGCCCTGGAGAGCCAGCACTAGGGGCACAGCGCGGGCGTGCTGCGGCACTGGCGCGCCGCGCGCTATTGCTCGTCGCTGCTGAACCACACCGTGGACTCCATCAGCCCCTTCATCACCACCGTGCTCGTCAACGGCAAGCAGGTGAGACTGCAGGCCGCCAGTCCTGGGCGCCCTGGAGAGCCAGCACTAGGGGCACAGCGCGGGCGTGCTGCGGCACTGGCGCGCCGTGCGCTATTGCTCGTCGCTGCTGAACCACACCGTGGACTCCATCAGCCCCTTCATCACCACCGTGCTCGTCAACGGCAAGCAGGTGAGACTGCAGGCCGCCAGTCCTGGGCGCCCTGGAGAGCCAGCACTAGGGGCACAGCGCGGGCGTGCTGCGGCACTGGCGCGCCGCGCGCTATTGCTCGTCGCTGCTGAACCACACCGTGGACTCCATCAGCCCCTTCATCACCACCGTGCTCGTCAACGGCAAGCAGGTGAGACTGCAGGCCGCCAGTCCTGGGCGCCCTGGAGAGCCAGCACTAGGGGCACAGCGCGGGCGTGCTGCGGCACTGGCGCGCCGTGCGCTATTGCTCGTCGCTGCTGAACCACACCGTGGACTCCATCAGCCCCTTCATCACCACCGTGCTCGTCAACGGCAAGCAGGTGAGACTGCAGGCCGCCAGTCCTGGGCGCCCTGGAGAGCCAGCACTAGGGGCACAGCGCGGGCGTGCTGCGGCACTGGCGCGCCGCGCGCTATTGCTCGTCGCTGCTGAACCACACCGTGGACTCCATCAGCCCCTTCATCACCACCGTGCTCGTCAACGGCAAGCAGGTGAGACTGCAGGCCGCCAGTCCTGGGCGCCCTGGAGAGCCAGCACTAGGGGCACAGCGCGAGCGTGCCGCGGCAGTAGGATGGCGAGCCGAATCAGCAAAAGTAGTAATAAAGTTCTAAGAACACGGCCATCGCATCCGAACGCTCGACGCACAGCAACGAAATGAAGCAAGGTGGAGTAGCCAAAGCCGCCTGTGCATGGCGATGGCAGCAGCAGATAGTGTTTCGACGAACTCCAGGATCGTAGCTAAGTTGTCCGTCACATTTCAGAGTCTAGGGAATGTAATGAGTCTGTAGGAATGTAACGGGATATGTAATCTCGTCAAATAATCAAGATATGTCCATTTCCAGTTGACGGTGGGAGTGATCGGGCACAAGGAGACCGTCTTCGACAAACCGATGACGCCGGGCGAGATCCAGTCCGTCATGTACTCCACCATCCAGCCGTATGACGTCATTGGAGCCGTGTTACAGCAGGTAAACGATCATTTCATTTCTGGATTTACATACTTAAATAATGACACGTAACTTGGGATCTCGAAAAATGCACGAGAATTTTTAAACAACTGTAGTAGTCACATGATGTTTGGTAGTCCTCAGTTGGATCGGAACTACGCGTATGAGCTAAACGTTATTTTATATTATAAACTTTGTCGGTTGTGTCCTGCTGTAAAAGGTTAATTAGAATACAGAGACGTGGTTTTGTTAACATTGTTTCGCTATCGATTGAAGGCATGTTTGTTGGTGATTCCAGGAGATAGTGCTGTACTGCGGGCGCTTGATCGGAACGAGCCCGGAGATGTTCCGCGGCATCCTGAAGATCCGCGTGGGCTGGGTGTTGGAGGCCATCCGCACGTACGCCGCGCTGTTCCCGCGCGAGGCCCGCGCCGGCGCGCCGCTCGAGAGCCTCTCGCCCTACCGCCTGCGCTCGCTGCTGCAGCGGGCGCTCACCGTGTCCGACTGGGCCGACGAGCAGGGGTGAGGTGTATACTGTTCCCGGCGAGGCCCGCGCCGGCGCGCCGCTCGAGAGCCTCTCGCCCTACCGCCTGCGCTCGCTGCTGCAGCGGGCGCTCACCGTGTCCGACTGGGCCGACGAGCAGGGGTGAGGTGTATACTGTTCCCGGCGAGGCCCGCGCCGGCGCGCCGCTCGAGAGCCTCTCGCCCTACCGCCTGCGCTCGCTGCTGCAGCGGGCGCTCACCGTGTCCGACTGGGCCGACGAGCAGGGGTGAGGTGTATACTGTTCCCGGCGAGGCCCGCGCCGGCGCGCCGCTCGAGAGCCTCTCGCCCTACCGCCTGCGCTCGCTGCTGCAGCGGGCGCTCACCGTGTCCGACTGGGCCGACGAGCAGGGGTGAGGTGTATACTGTTCCCGGCGAGGCCCGCGCCGGCGCGCCGCTCGAGAGCCTCTCGCCCTACCGCCTGCGCTCGCTGCTGCAGCGGGCGCTCACCGTGTCCGACTGGGCCGACGAGCAGGGGTGAGGTGTATACTGTTCCCGGCGAGGCCCGCGCCGGCGCGCCGCTCGAGAGCCTCTCGCCCTACCGCCTGCGCTCGCTGCTGCAGCGGGCGCTCACCGTGTCCGACTGGGCCGACGAGCAGGGGTGAGGTGTATACTGTTCCCGGCGAGGCCCGCGCCGGCGCGCCGCTCGAGAGCCTCTCGCCCTACCGCCTGCGCTCGCTGCTGCAGCGGGCGCTCACCGTGTCCGACTGGGCCGACGAGCAGGGGTGAGGTGTATACTGTTCCCGGCGAGGCCCGCGCCGGCGCGCCGCTCGAGAGCCTCTCGCCCTACCGCCTGCGCTCGCTGCTGCAGCGGGCGCTCACCGTGTCCGACTGGGCCGACGAGCAGGGGTGAGGTGTATACTGTTCCCGGCGAGGCCCGCGCCGGCGCGCCGCTCGAGAGCCTCTCGCCCTACCGCCTGCGCTCGCTGCTGCAGCGGGCGCTCACCGTGTCCGACTGGGCCGACGAGCAGGGGTGAGGTGTATACTGTTCCCGGCGAGGCCCGCGCCGGCGCGCCGCTCGAGAGCCTCTCGCCCTACCGCCTGCGCTCGCTGCTGCAGCGGGCGCTCACCGTGTCCGACTGGGCCGACGAGCAGGGGTGAGGTGTATACTGTTCCCGGCGAGGCCCGCGCCGGCGCGCCGCTCGAGAGCCTCTCGCCCTACCGCCTGCGCTCGCTGCTGCAGCGGGCGCTCACCGTGTCCGACTGGGCCGACGAGCAGGGGTGAGGTGTATACTGTTCCCGGCGAGGCCCGCGCCGGCGCGCCGCTCGAGAGCCTCTCGCCCTACCGCCTGCGCTCGCTGCTGCAGCGGGCGCTCACCGTGTCCGACTGGGCCGACGAGCAGGGGTGAGGTGTATACTGTTCCCGGCGAGGCCCGCGCCGGCGCGCCGCTCGAGAGCCTCTCGCCCTACCGCCTGCGCTCGCTGCTGCAGCGGGCGCTCACCGTGTCCGACTGGGCCGACGAGCAGGGGTGAGGTGTATACTGTTCCCGGCGAGGCCCGCGCCGGCGCGCCGCTCGAGAGCCTCTCGCCCTACCGCCTGCGCTCGCTGCTGCAGCGGGCGCTCACCGTGTCCGACTGGGCCGACGAGCAGGGGTGAGGTGTATACTGTTCCCGGCGAGGCCCGCGCCGGCGCGCCGCTCGAGAGCCTCTCGCCCTACCGCCGGCCGGGCAGGAGTGAGTTGTATCTGATCATCATTATTTCAGCCGAAACACGTCCACTGCTGGTCATAATCTCCTCCAAGGCCACCACTCAAACCGGGCTTCCACCATATTTCAGCAATCTTTACCAGTCTTTAAATGGCGTGCGCGCACCGGGAGACTGTCGGGAGGTCTGGAGAAGGAGTTAGTGAATTTTTTTTTTTTCACAGACTAACGCCGCTGCAACGGCGACAATTGGAGGGCTGCCTTTGTCGCGTGCCAAAACACTTTTACATACAAGTGTGGGACATACTTTTGCGAACACCCAAAGGAATTATAATTCATGTGAGTAACCAAACACAAAAATGACCGCTCATACACTCAGTTTTCATCTGCGAAATATTTGAGCACATCCTCAGGGTTCCCCTTGTTTACGCATAATTTTTTTTGGCAGAATTCGATTTTGCGTAATCAGTATAGGCATAATAGTGTTCACGCCGAAACTAATCTCGCATAACGATTTTTCGCCGAATTCTATTATGCATAATCTATTTACGCCGAATAGTATTCACGCATAATTTTCGAATTCCGAATATTATTTAGGCAGAAAATTACTTTCGCCGAAATTTGTTACGCCGAAAACTACTTTCGCATACCTTTATTTTCGCCGATTTAATTAAATGAGCATTCTGTATAACATCGATGATTATCTAAATAGGGAGAGGGGGGATTTTTACTAAATGATAATTTCGTTTACTTATATAAAAAATAATCTAACCTAACCTATGCGAGTCGACTTTGCTCCAAACTTTGGTGTTACCGCACACCGTGAACTGCCGAACTCTATTAGATATAAAGATAAGTATGTTGAACAAATTATATCATACAAAATTTTATACTTAGCTAATTTTAGCTAAGCATTTATGACATACATTTTCGGAATTCCAGTTTTCGGACTAGCAATTTTATATTAACTTTGGTGCTCCCTACATTAATTGTTGTTTCGGACAATATTTCGGCCTATCAAAATTCTGCTAAATTATTAGTATGCCAAACAATATTATGCATAATAAAATTCGGCCAAGTCAACATTATGCCAACACAATATTCGGGTAAACATCCATTCGGCCAATTAAGAGGATATGAAACGGTCGAGAGAATTGAAAAATAGGTATTTTTGAAATCTATTCCTGTCGCGCTGTGCCCCAAGAAACCGCGCTATCGATGTGTGAGTGGGACTGTCAATGGGTGCGTGATGCGCCGCTCCCGCCCGCGCCCCGCCTGCGAACGCCGCACCGCGGCTACGTTAGTACTATTACTTATTCTGTGCCGCGGGGCTCGAACCGACCACTGTCGGTAAGTTGATATTGGCGTTTGAGGAGTGTTCGTTGTTCGTTACGCGTGTTATTATTGATTATCTTTATATTAGACCTTGGCTATTGCTTGCAAAATATTGGGATGTGGGCGCTAACGATGGGCCTGCTAAGAAGGTTCAAGGTGACGCAAAGGGCAATGGAGTGAGCTATGCTCGGGGTTCATGCATCCAACAAGATGAAGCGACAACCTTGTGAAGGTCGCGGGAAACTGGTGGAAGCAAGTAGCACAGGACCGGTCTGAGTGGCGAGCCTTGGGGGAGGCCTATGTGGAGTGGACGTATTTCGGCTGAAATGATGATGATTATTATTACTTAAGTATATAATTATTAGTTTGTTTTGAGTTTTAATAAAAAATGATATGAAAAAGTTTATTTCTAACCAACCTTACATTATACCTACCACTACCACCACAACACAACACAACAGCCTTAGTTAAGTGTTATATTAGGTACTAGATGGTTTTGGCTTAGTTCCCACGCGGGCCCAGTGCAGATTGGGGACTTCACACAACATTCTTGATAGTCCGTTTTCTATTGGGAAACAGGTTGAAATTTTGAATACAGCAATGCCATTTGGTAGGAATGTTATACACGTTGACCTAAGTCCAAAACGCTCGGTAGCCACTTTGAACTTCGCGACTGGTGGGGAGGAGGGGGGGTTAAAATACAGAGCTCAGAGGTGCTCAGAAAAAAAATCCTGGCGGATTAGTTTGGACTTTTGAGTCAAGTTTGGTATCGTTTTCAGGTAACTAAATGATGCCCGATTCATTCCTCATACCAGTTTTTTAGGGTTCCGTAGCAAAATATGACGCAATACTTAAAATAATAAACTTTTAGTAGTAGCGAAATACAAACAAACCCTCATATTTTAATATTTTTGTATGAAATTTGGTTTATAAAAAAATACTGTCTGAAAGCCTATTTAATGCAAAATCTAAAAACATTAACAGTAAGTATACATTTTACAATTTTCAATGTAAAATAAAATATTGAATGTACTGCGACGGGCGTCAGCGCAGCGTAGGGGACGGTAACAAGACCCGAAAAACTGTCAATGTTAACGCAAAAAGCTTTTATAATATCAATAAATTAAAGTGCTTACAATAATATCATACTTGTAATAAATAGTCTCTTAATTATTATTAATTAAAACAAATGTATTTTTCTCTCTTTACCTGATTTTCTTCTTTTTAATATTATACTAGCGGCGGCCTGGGGTATTACCCGCTGTTAAGAAGTAGCCTATGTATTAATCCAGGGTTTCAGCTGTCTCCAAACCGAATTTTATCAAAATTGGTCCAGCCTCTTGAGCATGTAGAAGTAAAAAATACACACGAACTTTCGCCTTCATTACTTTAGTGTGATTTTTAATCATCTTCAATTTATAAACGAAGTCAGGCAACATTGTTAAAAGTAAAGACGAATAATAATAGAACGCTTGTGAATAAGTTTTATTTACAACCACCTCCACAATTACATAACTCAGTACATTTGAGCTGGCGTTTGAAACGTTGCTCCTGGAACTGCAAGATTTCACGCACCGACATCTTTTTAATTCTAGGCATGCTTGAGCAGCCGTAGGACTTTGAGTCCACAGTGGCACCCAAGCGTCTTCTTCTTTCTACCAACCCCATTCATATAGGCAAGGATTTTTTTGCGTCGCGTCTTCTTTATGCACTTATTTTGTAGTATAAAATCCATATCCATATTAATTTGGCATGGAGATAGTTCGGGTCTCCGGAAAGGATATAGGCTACTTTTCATCCCGGAAACATCCCGAGGACGAAGTCGCGGGCAGAAGCTAGTGTTATTATAAATCTCGTCAAGAAATTGATATGGGTAGGAACGTTACCTAAACAATAAGTGATATATGCGAGGTATTGATGATATCGTCCTGTTCCGATGTGTACCTACCCATAGTTCTTCTAGGCCTTCTAGCTTTGGAATATTTCTAACATAATTTTAGAGTGTCAATACCTGGCATGTCACACTATATAGTAACGAACATACAGTAACGAACTTATTAGTACCCAAATCAATTTCTTGTCAAGATTTACAAAAAACATTTTATAGTAAAAAATGGTTTACTTTCTTGTCTAAGGTCCTGCCCTTATTCCATTCTTTTACCGGATGAAACACAACGTCATCTTTTGGAAAGGACAATAAAAAACGCATTTGAGACAACGATATCAGAATGTCACACGAGCATTTGAAGCACTTTAGACAGATTAAAATGCAGACCCTAAAATTCTAAAATTTGTGTTTGTAATGTATATTATGGCAGGTAAGGAAACGATATTTAAAAGATACTCTTATTCAGAACTTGCATATTTAATTAGTTGTTTTTTTTTTCATATCATGCTTCTCTGTGACAATAAATGAGTGTCGCAAGCATTTGTTTACAAAAGAGAACAGCCAAATCTAAAATTTGCCTCCTACAGAACCTGCGCTCAAACAACACACCTTAAGGCCCTTCCCTGACCCAGCATCGTCAAATTGCTCAATTGAGATCATACTTTTCTAAGAAATGTTAAAAGTTAAAAATATGAAAAAAACATATGTTATATTTGATTATATCATCCTTACATCGACAGCTTTCGATACACGTTTCACGAAACTTCGCTCGATACAATTTAATTCCAAAGTAACCTCTAACTCGGACCGCTAATCCAACTTTACTCCAGTTTATTATATCAAACAGTGTAAAACTAATTATAACAAAAAAAAAACCATATTATATGCATACATCGACAGCTTTATAAATGCCATTTTTTTAAACGGTATTTTTATAGAAATTAAAACGCGTTAAATACTAACTAAATCGGGCGTTCTGTGCGTAGCGCTTTCTCTTTCACTCGTCCCACGAGTGACAGTGACGGCTGACCTGGGTCTATAAACCGCCAGGGCAGTTTTACAGGCTGTTTATATTTGGGGGTAGTGTCGAAAGAAGACGCGATGCAAAATATTTCTTGCCGATATTAATGGGGTTGGCAGAAAGAAGAAGCTTGGGTGCCACTGTGGACCCAAAGTCCTACGGCTGCTCAAGCATGCCTAGAATTAAAAAGATGTCGGTGCGTGAAATCTTGCAGTTCCAGGTGCAACGTTTCAAACGCCACCTCAAATGTACTGAGTTATGTAATTATTGTGGAGGTGGTTGTAAATAAAACTAATTTGCAAACGTTCTATTATTATTATTCGTCTTTACTTTTAACAATGTTGCCTGACTTCGTTTATAAATTGAAGATGATTAAAAATCACACTAAAGTAATGAAGGCGAAAGTTCGTGTGTATTTTTTACTTCTTTACGCTCAAGAGACTGGATCAATTTTGATAAAATTCGGTATAGAGGCTGCTGAAATCCTGGATTAATACATAGGCTACTTCTTAACAGCGGGTAATCAGTGGCGTGCACTCCATACAGACAAAAAGACACTGTCTACCCTACCCCAACGTTATCTAATTTGATTTATTATGATACCTAATAGCTTCATCTACATATAAAATATCAGTGCATTACGCATTAACTTAAATTCTTAAATCACAAAACAGCTTCATCTATCGGGTCATCATCGTATCCTTTGTACTGTTCTGTACTCGATAATTACATCCGAAGACAGTCGCAATTTCAATACTAGCGCGCGTTCAACGAGTAAGACGGACACTATTCTGTCTTCTGTCCGGAAACGTTCAATGCGTGCGTCATCATATTGGCAGTGTGCACGACGACAGCGCCAACTAGCGGGAGGCGTATGAACCAAACGCACGCATCCCGGCGGAGTTTAGACATGTCTTTTCGAAGTAATCGCAGCGCATGTAGTGGCAGAAATTGGAACAAACGGAAAGTCGGGAAGGAGTAGGAAGCTTTCCATGCAATTTTCTGCTATGCATTTTGTATGTATGGTTGTTTAATATTATTTGTCGGTTTTCTATTTATCTGTTTTGATTATTAAATTATATTTCGGCTGAAATGATGTTGTTTGGTTTGTTCTTTGAAAATATTGATAGTCGTAACCAGTAAAGTTTTTTACAATGAATATTTTGAAAAAAACTGCGGTAATTATTTAGTGGGTCTGTGCTGTGCATGTACCTATGAACCATTAAAAATGGTGCTATTTGAAAACTTTCTTTTAGCAAGTTTTCATCGAATAAGGCCGGTGTAGGTACAATCGGCAAGATAATCGAGTTTGAATACGAATTACTAATACTATTCTTGGCCCCCGGGGTGCACTGATTATTCTGCTTCCATTGTTTAGATACATGGATATTTGGATTGATATAAATATACGCCATTATTAATCGAAAAGACGAGAAAATATGCTGAATAGGCATCTATTTGGGAAGTCTAATATTATTTTATATTTTGTTGTCTACCCTGTCTAAAAGCTCTGTGCACGCCACTGCGGGTAATACCACAGGGCGCCGCTAGTATAATATTAAAAAGAAGAAAATCAGGTAAAGAGAGAAAAATACATTTGTTTTAATTAATAATAATTAAAAGGATATTTATTACAAGTATGATATTATTGTAAGCACTTTAATTTATTGATATTATGAAAGCTTTTTGCGTTGACATTGACAGTTTTTCGGGTCTTGTTACCGTCCCCTACGCTGCGCTGACGCCCGTCGCAGTACATTCAATATTTTATTTTACATTGAAAATTGTTAAAGGTATACTTACCGTTAATGTTTTTAATGATTTTGCATTAAATAGGCTTTCAGGCAGTATTTTTTATATACCAAATTTCATACAAAAATATTAAAATATGAGGGTTTGTTTGTATTTCGCTACTACTAAAAGTTTATTATTTTAAGTATTGCGTCATATTTTGCTACGGAACCCTAAAAAACTGGTATGAGGAATGAATCGGGCATCATTTAGTTACCTGAAAACGATACCAAACTTGACTCAAAAGTCCAAACTAATCCGCCAGGATTTTTTTTCTGAGCACCTCTGAGCTCTGTATTTTAACCCCCCCTCCTCCCCACCAGTCGCGAAGTTCAAAGTGGCTACCGGGCGTTTTGGACTTAGGTCAACGTGTATAACATTCCTACCAAATGGCATTGCTGTACTCAAAATTTCGACCTCACAAGCATTACAAGCATTCCCAATAGAAAACGGACTATGCATAGGTAATTCACCAAAAATGTCAGTTGAATGTTCGAATTTAGTAATTTCGCACATAGATAGATAGATAGGTACATTTATACAAGTACTAGCTTCTGCCCGCGACTTCGCCCGCGTGGAATTCGGTTATCGCTTTCCCGCGGGAGGTATGTGTTTTTCCGGGATAAAACGTAAACTAACTTTCCCGGGACCCCACTATCTCCATGCCAAATTTCATCTCAATCGGTCCAGTGGTTGAAGCGTGAAGAGGTAACAGACAGACAGAGTTATTTTCGCATTTATAATCCACTAGCCTCCCGCCCGCGACTTCGCCCGCGTGGAATTCGGTTATCGCGTTCCCGTGGGAACTATGCGTTTTTTCGGGATAAAAAGTAGCCTATGTCCTTTCCCGGGACCCCGACTATCTCCATGCCAAATTTCATCTCAATCGGTCCAGCGGTTGAAACGTAAAGAGGTAACAGACAGACAGACATACAGACAGAGTTACTTTCGCATTTATAATATTAATATGGATATCCGCAAAGGGCAATGGAGTGAGCTATGCTCGGGGTTCATGCATCCAACAAGATGAAGCGACGACCTTGTGAAGGTCGCGGGAAACTGGTGGAAGCAAGTAGCACAGGACCGGTCTGAGTGGCGAGCCTTGGGGGAGGCCTATGTCCAGCAGTGGACGTCTTTCGGCTGAAATGATGATGATGATGATTTATCGAAGGTCTTAATCAGCTAATATAATTTATAAAAAGTACAGCAAATTAAATTATAACCTAATTGAACCCTTAACCCTGTTGTTTGCTTTCTTATGATCGGATGGAATCATAAATCCAAAATGTTTAATATCGATATCGATAAACTACACTAGAATATCGATAAAATTATCGACAACGTGTCACATCACATTCATTGTGTACGTATTAGTCTGCCTCCCCAACCTCAAGCCTTCCCCCGCTAAGCACGATAGAGACAACTGCAGCTTGGACGGAAAATACCTATGAAAAGAACACAAAAACAACGTTTGGCTGCCCCCTATTTCCTCCTCCAAAACTCGACCGATTTGATTGCAGTTTTCTTTAAAAATTAGAAGAAGACTTTATCTGTGTCTCTATTTTTTGATTTTTTTGATTTTATATCGTTAAATTTGTTTGCTGGGTGTTTGAACACAACGAAAAATCTAGCATTTTTTTTTTATTTTTGAAGGCTCATATCTTTGTTAATATTAAATTTATCAAAAAAAGGAAAAAATAGGAACCTAGAATTAGTGGACGTTGATTTTTAGGGAAAAAATCATGACGGTATTTGCTTTATCCAGGGAGGAAACAGGGGGCAGCGTTTGTATGGAAAAACGGCCGTTTCATGTCCTCTTAAGAATTATGCTTAATAAAAAATCGGCAAAGTCAAGATTCGGCGTAAATAAATTATGCGAAGCCTGTTATGCGTAACAGTTTCGGACAAAAAGAATTATGCCAAATAGATGGCACCCCGTCCTCATGCCATATTATCTATTACAAACTAATAAAGCTGTGTGCATTTGGTTTATTGTTGCAGGGCGAGTCGATCCCCGCGATGCCGACGCTGGTGAACATGTCGCGG